>BDMV01000006.1:21996289-22721974 GCA_008326285.1 Oryza officinalis
TGAAACTCTTGTCTGTCCATCCACTACTTGCCTTCAGTTTCATTAGGTCCAAGGTAGCTGATAATTTGGTCTGCTTTGCTTTGCATCCGCCGTACAGAGGCGTCTGCGAGTCACTGACCAACCTGCTGAACTTTACGGAATCTCTCTCGTTGTAAGCTGGATCCTCAACGTCACGTAACATGTCTTGCAGCAGATCATGATCAACATCAACCATTTCACCGCCTAGTGGAGAAGGTACAAACATGTCATGCTCATCTTCATCTTCATGATTTTGTGCACCAGTACTATTTGCAGCAGCATCACTTCCTGATTCCTGCTCTCCATGCTTAACCCAACATGTGTAGCCCTCCATGAATCCTCGTTGTATCAGATGAGCGTGTACGTCCATTCGGCTATCAAACATATTTTCATTCTTGCAATCTGCACATGGACAACACATGTAATCGCTGTTTCTTCTTTTCCTATCCTCCTCCGCGACGTTAATAAAATTTAATACCCCATTTCTATACTCTTGACTATGACGTTTCACAGATTTCGCATACATCCAACTTCGATCCATCTCTACAGAAATGAAAAAAGAATCAGAGAAACATCTTATAAGATAAATACTGCTAAATTCATAAGAATTGATGAATTTTCTAAATTAATGATTATTATTTGTTATTTACCTTATGACTGTTTTCTTTGGGAAAAAAAAATTTCGCCCCCTCCAACCTCCCACCAGATTTGTGAATAGTGGGATACAGATACTCTGGCGGTTGCGGATATTTATAGTGTGCACTAACTATCGGGCATATCAGGTATCTTTATCGGGCCTAAAAAAAAGCCCGTCACAGAGGAGTGCCATCCGTGACGGGCTTTGTAGATATCTCAAACGGGCATCAAGATGGCGCCCGTCACAGATGATTGTCATCTGTGACGGGCTGCAATTACAGCCCGATGAGATATTTAAGGTTATCTCAATCGGGCCTTAATTCGGGGCCCGTCACAGATGATTGTCATCTGTGACGGGCTCCAACTACGGCCCGATTGAGATATTTAAGGCTATCTCAATCGGGCTCTAGTTTAGGCCCGTCACAGATATGTGTCATCCGTGACGGGCTTCAGTTCTATGCACATTTAACATGTCTCTCCGACCATATCTCAATCGGCCTCTTTTTAGGCCCGTTTGAGATGTTTTCTTTGTGACGGACCGCAAAATCCAGTTATATTACAGCTCGTCACAGATGAGAGGATCTGCACTAGTGTCATGAGATATGGGCGTGCCAATCAGTTTGATCCTGCAACTGACAAGATATATGAATTAATGATCAGACAGTCGATCGGCTAACAAGCCAATGTCGATAGAGTTTTGAACAATCGGCTATATGTCCGATGTAGGTTCTAACAATTGGATAAATAATGATATAAAGGCAATCAGCTAAAGATAATGTAATAAGATAATGAACCAATTGGCCGATATAAATATGAAAAAGTAGATATTCAATGAACCAGTTAGCCGATATGGATATAATGAAGCAAATATCCAACAAACCAATCAGCCGATATGGATATAGAATATTAGATGTAGCCTCGATGGTTAAAACATACATCGGCTGAAAATCCGATGTTATTAAATCCAAATGATTAAGTAATCGGTGAAACCTTTGCTGCAATCGGCTAAAACCAACTTGTATATAATCCTTATAAGCTGATGCAACATTTAGATAACTCATCGGCTAAAACTCTGATGAAACAATGATTGATGCCTACTGACTTAAGTAAATCTAACTTACAACCACAACCTCATAGGTCGGACCTAACCGATGCAGCATAAGGTTGATAATTGCCTGATAGATTTAAACAAGCCGATATGACACTGATCAAAGTGGTCATGTATTAAATTTAACCATGACAGTAAAACCATCAAAGAGGAATTTAACACATCGGATAAGATCAGTTAGCCCTCCGATGAAGCATTAGCATGAACTTATCGGCTTAACAAAGACTTAAATTATCAATAATAATCTAGTAGGTCGGACCTAACCGATGCAACATGAGATTGTATATAATAATCTAATACTCAATGAGCCGATAAATCTGTCTAATGTGATGGATATAACGAATCTATCTAAAGCATCATTGTGATTGTAGAGATATATCGTCTAAGACAGAAGATCAGACCTAACGGAGATAGTTCTAACTAAACCGATAACACAATGCTATTAAAGATAGAATTGAAATATCGTGTAGGCAAAATATATCAACCAACCAGAGTGATCCAAGACGTCAAAGCGATGCAACCTTGAAGAACACCAATGTAGCCGATATAATTTCTAGGGCCAGCGAAACTTAGGACTTAGCCCTTCACCGGAGATCGAAGCCGATCTAGCCCTATGCTAGGTGCCAAGTTCTGCCGATAGTAAAAGAAACCTTAGAAAAGAGGGTGGTGATGCGCCAAAAAATGTATTGATCTGAGAGATAAATTACAAAGACCCTGGGTGTACATGTTTATACCCATAGGTCGATAAGAGTCCTAATTGGACACGACACAAATTTTCCTAAAGATAAAAGGAAAAATATAAAGTCCTTATCGGACATGACACAAACTTTCCTAAATACAAAAATTGCCTAATTAATAGATAAATTAAACTACCATGCTGTGGTCTTCACGATTCGTTCTTGAATTCAGTCTCTTGTAGATTTTTCATCAGCCAATCGTAATCTTTCCTTAATCGAATCCACTAAAGAATCTTACCAAATTTTGGCGTTCACAAATAGTCCAAGCGTTACAATGCACCTTTGACTTACTACATCAGCAACTACGTTCGCTTTACCGAGGTGATAGTGTATCCCGAGGTCATAATCCTTGATTAGTTCTAGCCATCTCCTTTGCCTAAGGTTGAGTTCGGTCTGAGTGAAATGTACTTCAGACTCTTATGATCGGTGTAGACTTCACACCTATTGGCCATAAAGTAATGGTGCCATATCTTGAGGGCGTGCACCACCACAGCTAATTCCAAGTCATGAGTAGCATAATTCACTTCGTGAGGCTTTAGTTGCCTAGAGGCATAGGCAATCACTTTTTCCTCTTGCATGAGCACACATCCTAGTCCATGCCTGGATGCGTCGTGATAGATTTCAAAATCTTTCCATATGTCCAGGAGGGTTAAAACAAGAGAGGTGGTCAGTCCCTTTTTCAGTTCTTGGAAACTCCTTTCACAGGCTGTTGTCCATACAAACTTTCGTTCCTTCTTGAGTAGTTCGGACAAGGGTTTGGCAATCCTGTAGAATCCTTCAATGAACCTCCGGTAATAACCTGCCAGACCGAGAAAACTCCTGATCACGGTGGCTGTGGTTGGGGTTTTCCATGAGAGCACATCTATAACCTTACTGGGGTCTAACTCTACTCTGCTAGCAGACATGACATGGCCCAGGAATGCAACCCTGTCAAGGCAAAATTCACATTTGGAGAATTTGGCATAGAGTTGTTGTTCTCTTAATTTTCCCAAAACCAATCTTAGGTGCTTAGCATGTTCCTGCTCACTCTTGCAGTAAATGAAGATATCATCTATGAATACCACGACATAATTATCGAGGCATTACATGAACACCATGTTCATAAGGTTCATGAAGAAGGCTAGGGCATTGGTGAGTCCAAAGGACATGACGATATACTCGTAAAGGCCATAACGAGTAGAGAAGGCGGTCTTGGGTATGTCTTTCGATCAGATTTTCAATTGGTGATACCTGGACTATAGGTCTATTTTGGAAAAGACCTTGGCTCCTTGTAACTGATCGAACAAGTCGTCAATTCTGAGGAGAGGGTACTTGTTTTTGATGGTCACCTCATGTAATGCTCAGTAATCCATACACATTCTCTTGGTCTTGTCCTTCTTCTCAACCAAGGAGACATGCTGGGCCTCATGAATCCCTTTTCTTCGAATTCCCCGATCTGCTTCTTGACTTCCACCAATTCATTGGGAGCCATCCTATAGGGTCTCTTGGATATAGGGGCTATGTCGGGCACAAAGGTGTTGGAGAATTCAATTTCTCTGTCTAGGGACATTCTGGGTAGTTCTGCTGGGAAGACGTCCGGATGCTTGTTGGCTACCGATACTTCTTCCAAAGGAATGACCTCAATGTTATTTAGGATGGGTTGTGCAATCAGTTGTCAGGGAGGGGTGAACCTTACTCTGTTCCCATTTGGTCCTTGCAAAGCAATGGTCCGGGTGGCACAATCTATTTGGCTTTTGTACTTGGATAGCCAATTCATCCCTAGGATATAAATCCAGACCCTGGGATTCCAAAAGGATACGGCTAACAGTGAAGGTGATGCCTTCTATGACTAGGCTCACCTTTGGGCAGGTTCAATAGGCTTTAACTTCCTTTCTAGGGGATTGCATGAGCGTTGGTACTTCTATCCCCTTAGTCCTTGTCCCATTCTTTTCCACAAATGAGTGAGAGATAAAAGAGTGCGCGGCTCCAGAATCAAATAGAACGATTGCTGGTACGAAATTAACAGGAAACATACCTAACACCATGTCAGGGGACTCCTGGGCTGATTCTGCCTGCACATGATTGACTCGGCCTCATCCAAAGGTCGAGGCAGAGCGAGAGGCCTGACCACTGACCTGAGTAGCAGCCTTGGTTGGAGCTGCAATAGGCGCTCTGGCTGTGCTGATGTGGGAGGCTCCAGAGGTAGAGGGAGCAAGACGCTAGGTACACTCCCTAGCGAAATAACCCACATTCCCACAATGGTAGCAGGCGAATCCGGCTGTGTTGGGTGGGTTCTTTGGTGGAGCATTGGAGGTGGCGATGTTGCTACCTCCGATGTTTCCAGTGTAAGTCCTTGGTTGGGCTGGTGCCAGAGTACGGGGTGGAGGGGGACGAGCTGGGTACCCATGGTTGATGAAGGCATCGGTTGATGGTACTGGACAAGATAGTTGACCCTAGGATGCGGACCTCCATGGTGTAGGAGTCCGAGTTGAGCCTCCTTACGCTTTCGAAGGGCTTCCTCTTCATTCCGAGTATCTTCCACAATCAGTACCCGGTTAACCATCTTCTGGAAAGTGGGGAAGCTATGGGCCACCAATTGAATGCGGATGCCCCCATTCATGCCTTTGAGAAATTTGCGAATCTTCTTCTTTTCTGTATCCACTTCATCAGTCGCATATCGAGCTAGATGGTTGAACTTGCTTAAGTACTCATTGATGGAGGGATTTTCTAACTTAAGATTGTTGAATTTCTCCCGCTTGATATCAATGTTGCTCCCTGGAACATATGCCACTCGAAAGGCCTCTGCGAATTCATCCCAGTCAATGGTGGTGGCGTCTTGATGCGCCGTGTGATAGTTTTCCCACCAGTCGGCTGCCGGTCCTCTGAGTTGGTAGGCCGCGTACAATGCCTTCTCTCTGGGGGTACACTGCACCAACTCCAGCTTCCTTGCAACATCCTACAACTAATCATCTGCTTCAATGGTTGTGAAGTTTGGGAGAACTCTGAAGGACGGGTTCGCAGGAAGTCATTTAGTTTGGACCATCCATCTGGAGCATGACAAGATTGATGGTTGAGAGCAGCCAAGTTCTGGGCGATGCCTTGCAAAATCTGAGTCTGTAAGGTTAGAAGGTTTTGTTGATCCAAGTAGGGTGCATGGGGGGTAGGTCTCCGAAATCCATTGCGGGGGTTCGAGCTTCACATGAGTTGGTCTGCCCATGTTCAGATTCCTAATCCTGCTCCATCTTAGGTTCTCCTTGGGTGGCATTGTGGGGGAAAAGGCTTCGCTGTTCATCATCGAGACGTATGGGGGCACGAAGGGTACGATGGGGGTGTCCAGCCATCTGTCCTAGGAGGAGAGAGAGGGGAAAGTCTTAACTATGAGCGCACTTTTTAAGAGAGTTTTCACGAAAGAAAGCACATCCATTACAATACAAAAGGCACATCACAATACATCGGGGTACAACCCTTAGACACTGATACCACATACTACATCACACGAGGAACTGCAGACTCGGGTACTGCCACAACTCCTAAGGAGTTGGCTACCAGACGCGATATCGACCATACCTCATAGGTGGTGTTTGAAAGTCTTGAAGATAAAGATAAAGATGAAGATTAAGTGTTTCACGTAAAACGAGGTGACATTAACGTGTGATTAATTAATTTTTTATTATTACAAACTTGAAAAATGGATTTATCTGATATGTTGGAACAACTTTCATATAGAAAATTTTTGCACGAAATACACCGTTTAGCAGTTTAAAAAGCGTGCCATGAATATCTTTATCTTTTATCTGGGTTTGTAGTAGTACCGAATGGGACCATACTAGTCCCTACCCTATGAGACCACTTTATTCAAGCCACTAACTTAAGGTAGGTGACTGATACTGCCTGATATAAGCAATCCTCTACTGGGAGCGGTCGATGTGCGGCTCCTCGCTCTCGGAGACGATGCCACAGGTAGGCGGGAACCGAGTGGGTAACTCTGGAGCAATAGAGGTGGTTCCACCAGTCGGCGGGCTAGAGGTGACAACAACAGTCGGTGGGTTGGAAGCGGCGCCACTAGTCGATGGTGCGACCAGAGTGGTTGGGGTCAGCAATGAACCTGAACAGGGAGCGGTATTCACGCGCTGTCATACAGCCAACAGGACGGGAATGCAGTGGAGGCGAAGGTGACGAACTCAGTGAGCTGCCCACGTCAGTGCAGAGTGCCTTGCCAGGGCATGAAGTGGAGCTGGATGGTAAGGGATGGATAAGGAGCATCCCTTCAAAGGTGATGACGTGCCTCTCTAGCTGGCGATAGGCCTCTAGGAGCGAGTGGTACTGCGCATCCAGGTACATGGTGAACTCTACTAGGCAGCCTAGTGGGGTACAGTGCTCCTGGCAAGTGCAGCGATACACACTCCCGGAGATTGTGCAAAGAAGGTGGAGGATGTAGTGGAAGGGCAAGTAGGTGAGGTGGTAGTGGTAGCGGTCACGACGGCGCCAGATGGCAGTGAAGGAAACATTCTGATAGGGTAGACGAGGGTTAGGGCGGATGGTGGTGAAGCGATGGCGGTGGAGTCGAAGGACATTTGGAACAAGACAGATGATCAGGCAGTAGCGGGGTGGCGTGATTTGCAGGATTTCTCCTGCGAAGATCGGAGGGGCACAACCAAGGTAGTAAGGAAGATTGCTGAGCTAGTGGACAAAACCAATGTGATCCCCCCCAGTAGCCTCACGTGCCAGACCAGCCATCTACAAAAAATTTTCAAAAAGGGGTAGAAGAGACAGTAAACTAACATTTTTAAATTCTAAGGGAAGAGATAAGCACAACTAAATTTTTACCAAACCACACACTCGTATATACTAGGTGTACATACCAGAGTACGAATATTTTTAAGAATATATTTCCTAAAGTCATTCTAAGAAAAGGGGTTTTGTCTTAGGGCCAAACTTTGCTCTGATACCACCCTGTGGCGCCCCAAACTATGCCAATCTAAGGATACGAACCGACATAGGCTGGAGGTCATATTATTACCTGTGATTACAGTACTAGTCCCAGGATACACAAGCTAATTCTCATAGAATAATAGTGGAATTCAAAAGTAACAAAGCTTTATTACAACACTGATGGAGGTCTCAAACCTACTACCGTCATGGATAGGCCCCAGACTTGTAGGAACAATGAAAAGACAGGACACCCGCAGGCAAAAGCATAAAAGAAACAATGGTGGGAAACATGGAATGCAAAACACTAGAAGCAGAACGGTGAACATAGACCACATGCTCTGTTTGGGAACTAAGCTTGAAACCTCGAGAAATTGTACTTAGCCTGCTCTTGAAAGTAGGCCTCCGCAGAAGGGTCGAGATATCCTTCTTCTAACTCTATAAATATAAATATAAGCAAGGGTGAGTACTCAGAGTACTCAGCAAGTCGAGGAAAACATGACATGCAAGGCTAAAATAAGGAGTTGTAAGGTTTCATTTAGAAACCCCCATGCTTTTAAATAGTTTTGTTTCAAAACACTAGTGCATCAAGTTTTAGTTTCGGAGCAAGGCTCACGCCTCACTCCATTCCATAGGTTGTTTTACAACAACTTGTCACCATAAACATGAATAAGTAAACCAAATTTCATACCATGCCATCTCAGCACAACACAACCATCTCAGCCAAAACTAACACAACCATTTCAGCGAAAACAACATGACCATCTTAGCCGAAACCACACCTTGGTGCCAATCGACACCCCGAGTCACAAAGGCTTGTTCCCAACCACGAAGGTTGGCCGTCTGCCGCAAAGCCAAACTTTGGTAACAATTTCCATCCCACAAATCAAGTTACTAAGTTTAAAAACAAAACTACGCTATGAGAAACACCTCAAATCCGTCCATGACCATGGGCATGGCTGTTTAAATAGTTTGACTAAACTTTGTATAGGTTGCACACTTTACCCACATGTCGTGAACGCCTCGCATTACCGAACACACGTGGATCTGACATCACTACTACAAAAAGGCACATACAGGTCGGCACTATAGGTGCCGGAACAACTAAAACTGATACTTGTAGTGTTTTTCCCACCTCCACAGGCTGAAGACAGAAAAAACCAACACCTTTAAGGGACTATAGGTGCCGGTTCTTAAGAAAAACCGACACCTATACTATAGGTGTCAGTTTTTTTCCAAAAAAAGGGAAAGCTTTAATATATTATAGGCGTCGGTTAATTAAAAACCAACACCTATAAGATACTATAGGTGCCTGTTTTTTTAAAAAACCGACATCCTATAAAACCAACATCCCACCGCACCCACCCACTTCGTCCTCTTCTCTTCTTCATTCTCTCTTCCTCTTCTGTTCTCTTCTTCCTTCTCCTCTCTTCCTCTCCTTCTCCTCCATCCACCACATCCACCCATGACGACGGCCTGGTGGCGTCCTCCCCTCCGCCAGATTCGACGAGAGGGGAGGTGGCAGCCCGATGGTAGCACGGTGGCATCCTCCCCTTCGCCAGATCTGGTGGGAGGGGATGCGACGCCCAGCGTCGGCAGCAGCGGACCCTCCTCCCGGCAGCGGCAATGCCCTCCCTGACGTCGGCCCTACTTGAATGTTTGTAGTGTTCTTTGTGTTCTTGAATGTTCTTGGATGTTCTTGGATGTGTCGGGGTGAAGGGCAGCTGCTCGGCTCGAAGCATCAGCTCGAATCAAGTCGATGCATCGAGCCGTTTTTTTATTCGTGGCATCTCAAAGGTACCAGTTCTAAACTGACACCGGAACTAGCACCTATTTTCCCTCCACATCAATGCCGCTTTCTAGGTGCTGGTTGGAAAATCCGGCACCTTTGTGGGGTTCTCAACCAATGCCTATTGCCTTTTCTGTAGTAGTGCATTGCCAGCAACGGAGAGCTCACTACAAGGATTTTACATAACCAACCCATAAATGTCCCATGTCACATAGATGGGTAGAATATCTCTACTAAGCATAAAGCCAGGCTCAGGCCCTCATGTACCCAGACCCCACCGTGTGGACCCTGACACTTCCCCTACTACAGGAGATTGCTGTAAACTCCACCATACCGGTGCTCCTCAACTTCCAATATGCTAGACACCTACATTTTAGCTACTTACTCAGCCAGGAGCATCCCACTATACCCGTGTGGTTGTACTATTTTATATTTGGATGAATTTTTCAAAGGAATCGGTCCTTATGGATAATGTGTAGCCAAATTACCAAAGTAATGACTCCCGCACCATCAACTTTTATAAAACATTTCTCCACTTTATAACCAAGCCGACCTCTTGCTGGGTTTTCAAGAAAAAAATGTAATAAAAAATATCCAAGTTTCCCCATATGACAGTACAACTATAACCTATAGGTAGTCTACTTTGGCATTGTGAATACCAATGAAAATATGGTGGAGTTATGAAGGGATGGTTCACCAACTCCTATAATAAAAGTGCATCTCTTAGAAGGTCTATCGATTCGTATTTGAACAGTGTGGCCTAAAGCATGCCATTTGGCAAACAAAATACTTAGTTAAAATATGGGTGCAAGAAGTGGTCAAGGAGGCTTGCCTTGATCCACGGTAGCAAACGGAGCATTGAACTCTTGTGCGAACCCTCCGTCCGTCTCAGGCAAGAAAACAAGCAATATATAAAACCACTGCTAGAAACAAAATAAAATACGTCAAATGCAGCACCATTAAGTAGAGAGGATTTTAGAAAGATTTTGAGACCTGAATGGAGTCAAACGGAGTTATGGATAAAAAGATATGGATTTTCAAAGTTTGGATGATTTTTGTGAGACGAATAAATCGAGAGAGAATATTTCATTGGGGTCCAGCTGTCAGGGTCAAAGAGTCAAAGGCTGAGGGGAGAGGTGTGGGCCCCGTGTGGGTCCCACTTTCTTTTCTTTCTTTTTTTCTGTTTTCTTCTCCTTCCTTCTCTCTCCCTTATCCCTTCTCTCCTTTTCTCTCGTTCTTTTCTACTCCCGTCCGCACCGAGCAGCAGTCGGGCGGCAAGGCGGCTAGCGATGGCGGGGCGGCGGTGTATGGCAGCGCGGTGGTGGCAGCGAGGTTGCGCGCGGCAGGGCACCGCAGCAGAGGCGGCTTGGCCAGGAGGCGGCGTAGAGGGGAGGGGTCGGGGCAGCATAGAGCAGGCAGAGGCGGAACTAGGGGGGTCAGCATGGGCCGTGGCCCCCCCCATGCGGCAAAAATTTCGAGTACCCCCCTCAGCAACGGCCCAGCCCAGCAAGGAATCAGAAACGTCGGAAGACTCGGCACCTCGCGTTCGCATGACTCGATAAACGAAACGATAATCGCGCGTCGCTTCTAATTCCCCGCGCAGCCGTGCTAACAAAGGATTCAGATTTCAGAAGTAGAGGGGACAGCCGGAGGAGAGGAGAGCTACAATATGCAGGCGTTGCATCGTCGCTGTCGCCCGTCGCTGTGTCTCGGCCTCTGCTAGCTAAGCACCGCGAGGTCCGCGAGCAGCCGATCCCAGTGAGCACTGAGCAGACTCTGCATCTCGACCTCAAGTAGCTAGCAACTAGCAAGCGTACAGGTGCAGGCGTGCAGCAAGCCTGCCGCAAGGTAAAAATAATTCATACGATAGGATTTCTATTTCTTTTAATTATCAATTTGCAATGATCATTTGTCATCCGTGTAATTTTTTAATTCAGGTATAAAATAATGGCCCCTAAAAGAACACTTCATTCTTTTTTCAAGATGGTAGATAAAGATGGAGATCGACCCGAGCAAAATAATTCTTCAGTTGTTTGTCCTCAGTTAGATGAAATTGGTGTGGTCCAAGAGGAAGCCTCCAACCCTGAAGAACAGAGGACTGCTGAAGAAGCACCAAGACAACCAACACAAAATGTTCAAAGGGTTAATGCTGATGCTAGCGTTCTGATAGTTGAACGAGATCCAGGCTTACGTCGGCAAATTTAGGAGTATCCTGCTAATGAAAGAGATCAAGTTCGCAAAATATATATTATGCATGGCCCTTATCAATTTCACATGGACACATATCCTGCTTCTGGTCCAGCAGATCATCCACGCAAGTTTCAATCTCATTGGTTCAGTGCCTTTCCTTGGTTAGAATATTCACTCGCAAAAGACGCAGCCTTTTGTTTTCCTTGCTTTCTATTTTCTAAGAAGCCATCTGGAAAGGCAGGGTCAGATACATTTATAGTGAAAGGATTTAAAAATTGGAAAAAAGTGAATAGTGGTGTTGATTGTTCATTCTTGGTTCACATGGGAAATGATAGTAAAGCTGCTCATAATTATAATATGAAGTGTTATGATAATCTGAAGAATACAGTAGGCCATATTGAGTATGTGGTGGAGAAACAAACTAAGGAAGATATCAAGAAGAATCGGCTGCGTCTTGGGACATCGGTTGATTCAGTTCGATATTTGGCATTTCAAGCTTTGCCTTTTCGAGGACATGATGAATCAGCTACTTCAAAGAACCAAGGTAATTTTCATGAAATGGTAAAACTTCTAGCTTCATATAATGAAGAGGTCAATGCAGTTGTGCTAGATAATGCTCCACAGAATGCCAAATATACTTCACCCAAAATTCAAAAAGAAATTTTGGATGTCATGGCTTCTAAAGTGCAATCGGCAATTCGTCGTGAAATTGGTGATTCTAAATTTTGCTTAATTGTTGAAGAGTCTAGGGATGAGTCAAAAAGAGAACAAATGGCAGTTGTTGTTCGTTTTGTTGACAAAGAGGGGTTCATTCAGGAACGATTTCTTGATCTTGTTCATGTTCATGATACATCATCAGCCACTCTTCACAAAGAATTATGCTCTGTCTTATCCTATAATAATCTAGATGTGCAAAATATTCGTGGACAAGGCTATGATGGTGCTTGTAACATGCGTGGAGAGTGGAATGGACTGCAGGCCAAATTCAGGGAAGATTGCCCTTATGCATATTATGTGCATTGCTTCGCTCATCAATTACAATTAGCTCTTGTTGCTGCATCCAAAGAAGTATATGAGGTTGAGAACTTTTTTGATCATCTTTCTTTTATTGTCAATACTGTTGTTTCTTCTAGTAAGAGAAATGATGATCTGCATGCTAATCAAGTAGCTGAAATGGAACGTCTTATTGAACTTGGTGACTTAGAAACTACAAGTGGAGCAAATCAAGTTGGAACATTAAGGAGGTCTGGTGATACTAGGTGGAGCTCCCATTATGATTCTGTTTGTAGCCTTTTGAGAGCATACAAAGCTACTTATTTAGTGCTTAAAGATATTACTAATACTAGAGGTTCAGGAAGTACTCCTTTAGTACGAGGGAAGGCTGCTGGTGCTGTTAGATTGATGATGTCATTTGACTTTGTATTTATTTTACATCTAATGAAAGAGTTGATGGGAATCACAGATCTTTGCAGAAAGTTACAACAGAAATCTCAAGATATTGTAAATGCTATGGATGATGTTGCCACAACAAAAAGATTGATTCAGAATATGAGAGATCATGGTTGGAACAAACTTCTAGAAGAAGTGACAACTTTTTGTAGTAAGCAAGGCATTAATGTTCCGGATATGAATGGGTTCTATGCTGATTATATTCGATCTCGTTCTAGTAGTGACACAACAGTTGAGCATCACTACAGATATGATGTTTTCACAGTTGCAATTGATCAGCAAATGCAAGAGCTAAATTCTAGGTTCAGTGAACGAGCAACTGAGCTTCTCATTTTGTGTACCAGTTTGGATCCTAAAGGTTCATTCAGTTCATTCAAGATTGATGATGTGTGTACCTTAGCTTCCAAGTTTTATCGTGCTGACTTTTCAGAGCAAGAAATGATTAATTTGAGATGTCAATTACAACATTATGAGCTTGATGTGCCTACCAATCCAAAGTTTCAGAATTTAACAAGTGTAGGCGATCTTTGTCGTTGGCTCGTAGAAACAAAAAAAAGGGAGGACTATTATTTGATTGACAGGTATACTATTTGCTTATTTCCTACTATTTATCAATTTATTGTTATAAAAATAATAAGATGCATTCTCCCTTTTCTTTTAATTTCTAGGTTAATTCGGCATGTCCTTAATCTTCCGGTTTCAACTGCAACATCAGAAGGAGCATTTTCAGCAATGAAGGTTGTCAAGACAAGGCTTCGAGATAAAATGGAAGATGCATTTTTGAGAGATTGTTTGATAATCTATATTGAGAAAGAAATTGCAGTACAATTCACAACGGATGCCATTATAGATGATTTCTATGCCATGAAGTCGCGCAGAGTCAGGCTCAAATGAAAAAAAGAATGTAAGTTTGTTTTATCCAATTTTCTAAAAGAGTCACTTCTTTGTGTTGTCACAAGAAATATTATGAGTATATATGGGTATTTATATTATATATATACATACACTTTGCCCCTCCTTGTATTTTGTAAGGGCCAGACTAGCCCCTCCTTTCTCAGTCGGCTGGTTCCGCCACTAAGAGCAGGGGAGGGGAGGGGAGGAAGGGGACGACGCCGGGACAGGGAAGGGGATAGAGCGGCGTCGGGGTAGGGAGAGGGGTTGGAGCAAAGCCGGGTAGAGGAGAGGGGTTAGGGAAGAATAGAGGGAGGTAGACTACCTTCGGGGCGCGTCGGCAGCTTGGCTTGGTGACAATGTCGGTTCAGCTTGGCAACGGAGAAGGATGGCTTAAGGGCGAGTTTCTTGAATCCTTTATACTCCCCATTGCTGCTAGAGGAATGGCTGTCGATCGTGGAGATCATACCGGCTCCTATGCTATCATCTTCCTCTATAGGTCCGTCTCTGCCGCTGCCTGCTCTTTGTGCCTTGGCATGGTGGATTGAGGTGTCGGGGGGGGGCAATAGTTGACTCGCTAGTGAGGGTGCAGAGGTGGAGTGGAGGGTTGTGTGTGCAAGGAAGGGTCGACGGAGGAGACATACAATCCAAAGCTTGAGTGTGAGTTCTCCCTTCTTCCTCACTGCTTGCCTGCTGCTGTTTGTTTTAGAGCGTGGATGGAGGTGTCGGATAGACAGTTGACCCTGGCCAGAGAGAATGCAGAGGGATGGGGTGGGAAAAACGTTAGTGGACTTATGGCAGGGAGACGGAGTGAGTTCCTGACCTGCGTGCCGACTGCGTCGTGAAGAAACAAAACGGTGAGGGGCTACCAGGGAATGGGGTGGATGGGAAAATGAGCTTTTGGATTTTCTTGCCTCTATGAAGAATAGGAATAGGGAGAACAACACTTGTGTATATGCATGGGTGAGATGGAAAAAGGAAGAACTCTTGGTCTGAAAAAAAAGAAAAAAAATTATACTGAAAATATGGGGAAGATATTCACCGGGTAGTTGAAGTCTGAAAATATTTTTGAAATCTTCGGACAGAAAGATTTGATTTGGTACGGTCAGGGATTTTTTTGAAAATAAAAGAAAGAGCCTGATTTTGAAAATTTGGAAAAACTGAGCAGAGAAAGAACGGTGATTTAATAAATTTTGAAAATTGGATATTTAATAAAATCACGGGGGTTACATATTGTAACCTCTTGCTTCCTCCTAGTTCAAAAGACAGGAGTAGGGTATTGCACTTCCGAACGGCCCGAACCTATATACGTGTTGTGTTTATACTTGTCTGTATTTTAGGTTTCAAATCGTAGCAAAACGAACCCGATCTCTACTCGTCCCCTGGCAGAATATTCCGAGGGGAATGGGGTTCTCCCTTTCCCGTTGTAGGAGAGTGCATCTCCGACAAATTATATTGTACATACTACTAAATTCATAATCAAACTTATCATATGTTTTTTTAAACAGGTATTTGTAGATATAGATTTAATAAATTATTTCTAGAATTTATATTGAAGTTCAATTAAATAAGCAAGTGAAATAAATGTGGAAAATAAAATTTCCTTAATAAATTGTGTCTTGGAGTATTCTTCTTAAATTCTCCAGGATTAATTACACTATCTGAAATTTTCTCGAATTTTTAAGAGCTTAACTGCTAATTTTAATAATACAAATATTATTTCAGCAATTATTTAAATGAAAACCAAATAAAAATCCCTTCCAAGCTCTAAGCCGTATCCAGCTCAACCCTTCTCTCCCTTTACTGGGCCTGCCTTCCTCCCTCCCATCCAAGTGGTCCATCCCTCTCTTCGATCTATTTTTCCTCCGACCCACGAGGCCATCCGGCCCAGCAGCGTAGCACCACCGCAGGCCACTCCTGTCTCCTCCTCTCATTTGTCGCGTGGGCCCCATGCTATACTGTTGTTTTCCTCCTCCAGCCATAGTCTCTCCCGTGCCCATACGCAGCAATGCCACATCCTGCACCGAATCCGGCCACACCATTGCTTCCCTTACCCAATTGGATGTGAAAACGGAATCCCCTAATCCTCCTCTTACTTTCCTCCACGAAATCCCCAAAAATCCTAAAGGAAATCATGTGAATTTTGGCACTGTTTCTAACCCAGTGAACTTAGTAAAACCCTAGCCTCGAACGAAATACTGAATGAAACAACAACTGATGTGATTAGGATTTGATACGACAAGAACGAAAAACCTACTGAAAGCTTTTCGTATTTGTATTTTTTAAGTAGGTATAGAGTAAAGATAAGTATCAAACGTTATGAGCCGTGTAAGTACACGGGTATAGCAATTAAGTGGCAAAGTATTCTCATCCGGCTACAACAAGCTCGCGAGTCTAATATAGAAATAAAGGCTCGGCGCTCTGATTTATTTGCTTGCAATGTGTTGCCTATCCAAGTTGGCCAAGTTGGCGAATGCTTTTACCTCCTGTTTGTTTTTGCTACGTCACACGTTAACGAAGAACCTTTGTTGTTGCGTCCTGTATTTCGAGGCCATTTCGTGTTGTTCAACCCATATCCACTGCTACTCTTTCTTTAGGTGTGCTTTCAAATGACCATAGCCTCGATAACTCCATGCTGCTGTCTCACTCTTGGCCAGCTTTCTCTCTTCTGAACTTCAACATTTTCAATTTCTCCCTGTTGTAACGCACAACCATTTTTACTAGGCTTTAAACATATACAAAATGACAAAAAATTTAACATGTGTGATGACAAAAAATCAAACAACGGATTGTCTATAACTCTTGGGGACCAAGAAAAAGTTTCATCATTACGAGTTGTAAATTTATTTCATATTCAGTTTAATCTATTTAATTGTACTTCTTCCTTTTAAATAGTGACGAGGTATACCTTTTCGAGATTAAAAAACCTCTTAAAAACTTTTACAGTAAAATATACTGGTAATATATACTGCTAGTATAAACAATCTGAGTGTATATATTAATTTGCCTATCCACTTAAATCGAATGCAGTATAAAATTTAAGGGGGTAAAATGGTCTTTCTCTATGATAGATAGCCTAAAAGTTGAGAAATTAGTTTCTGTGTTGCCAAATGTTATATTTTAGCAGGATGAGGAGAAGCTTTGCCAAGAAGCTTTGCATCCTTAGTAGATCTTTATGTCAATGATTCACTCGGAAGAGCCCACAGAGCAAATGCATCAACTGAGGGAGTTACCAAGTTTCCAAACCTTCTGTTGTTGGTTCATTTAATACCTTTTCTAGACCATAATTTTAGTTCTTTCGTTCCTTGCAAAGACAATTCGAAGTTCTCAATCTTGCTGTTTATATTAATTTAAATCATAGGAGCTTGATTACCTTGTTGGAGCTGTTTCAAAACCGCTCATGTGTTGCCATGGTAGGTGGTTCAAAGGTATCATTCAAGATTGGGGTTTTTGAATCTCTGTTGGAGAAATGTGATATCCTTCTACAAGGTGGTGGTACAATCTTCACGTTTTACAAGGCACAAGAACTCCCTGTTGGTGTTTCCTTGATTGAGGAAGATAAACTTGAGCATGGAACATCTCTTCTTGCAAAGGCAAAATAAAAAAGATGTCTCTCTTTTGTTGTCGCCTGATGCTGTCATTGCTGATATGTTTGTTTCTGTTGCTAACAGTCAGGTAGTCATTGTGTTTTGTATATTCTTTCCTAACAATTAGAGACGCTACCCCTTCTAGCACCACTGCTTTCTATGAAGATGCCCATTTATCTTTTTAGCTCAATTTTTTTCTTTATGTTTCGGGCAGCAGATTCAGACGTAAATGTCTATTCATTTTTCTAAACTTTTGGAGCAGGATTGCAACCATACTACAGTGTATGTAGTATTAAAATTTTCTTCAACATTGTAACACACAGACATATTTGCTTGTAATTAATGATTTAAGAAAGTACATGATATCTAGCCTAAGCTTAGCAAGATTAGAAAAGAACAAATTATGGACGGAACCTTCAATCAAGAAGTCGGTCAGAACTTCAGATGATCAAGCACTATGGCCAGGGACACTACGGCAGTCCGTGCCTGGTGAAGATGCATTGTGCTTCTACCGTGGCCAGGAACTTCAGATCGCAGTGGCAACACACAGCTTCACGTACGGCGCACGGCGTGGGCGACGGGTTCAGGGCTTCAAACCAAGCGTCGCAAGGCAACCGTCGCTAGGTGGTTGGTGCACGACTTGGCAACGTTGTGATACAAGGTGACGACCAGACAGTGATGCCAACCGAAAGACTCAGAGAGCTACGAGCTTACGATCAATTACGATGTCTATACTAAATGGGCTTTAATTTTATATGATTAGGAAATATATATAAGAATAGTAATATGGGGCCTATTCGATCAGCCACCTTGCACCCTCATCAACGGTCCTGTTAGAAAGTTAACTAACTCGAATTTTAAAAAGTTTGTAAGAAATGTTAATGAAAAAAGTTCTTTAAAATATATACCATTTATTAGAACCTTGGTAGGCATATCCACAATAATTCTATAACCACTATTAGAAAAAACCATTTTTCATACAGAAATGACACTCGGAGCCAGATGGCCGCCTACGAAAAGGGCAACCGGGGGCGAGACCGTCGTCCGTCTGCAAAGATACATTTTTGTAGGCGGACCAAATAAGCCAACGCCTGCGAAAATGATCTTCGCAGGCGTTGCCTTATATGATCCGCCTACAAAAATGAGGCTATATAGCTTCTTCCTTCCCGAGAACCTGTTCATCCATCCGAAATTTCTCTCTTCAAAAACAACCAAAATATAGGGGGGAAGGTTTTGAACTCTAAATCTTCGAGGAATTTTTCTACTGTGGTTAGATCCATGCTTTTTCACTCTTGTTATGTATTTTTTAATAATTTCATACAGCTTTGTGACGAATCTATGCATGCAAAATAGTAAGGATAAAGCACCATGTTTTTTCTTTTCTATTTTTTTACTTTCCTATGATATGAATTTGTTGGATTTATGTATACTCCTTGATGCCGTGTGGTCCTCTTATCTTCTAGTGGTTGAATGTGATAATTTAATTACCCAAAATGAGGTTTTTTACTCTCATCCATTTCCTAGATCTAAGATAGGAGAGAGAAAAATTTTCATCCCCCTAGACCTATTTACAAAAAATAAGTGTGTACAAAAATTTAAGTGTAAACAAATTCATAGATCACCATCATCTCTTAGTTATTAATATTTCTTTATCCTTTAGAAGGAATTTAAGTTTGTTTACAAATATTTGTTGTTAAGATTTTTTTAATATAGTTGTAAATGAAATTTTTTTCCGAGACATGGACAGGCGCCGATGGATGTATCATACGCCGAGGTTTTTGCCGCCATATATAGATGAAGTATGTAAATTTATTGATATTGCCAAGGCGCACGCTGAAAACAACAATATGAGGGAGATACATTGTCCATGTGCTAACTGTAAGAATAAAAAAGTATGGACAGATGTTACAAGCGTAATGGAGCACTTAGTGATTTATGGATTTATGGATGATTACGTAATATGGACACATCATGGCGAGCATCAAGTGGAACCTGATGACAATGAAGATCGGCCAGATGTTGATGACATGGAGTATGCTGATGGTGATAGTTGTGGTGATAATAATATTGTTCTAGAGAAAATGTTATGCCATGCAACACCTCAAACTACTAAGAGCTAACAATAAGGGACGCACAAATGAGTGGATCATGGTAGAATATAGGCATCTCTTCATGGATTGGTTGTGAGAACTGAACTTACCGGATGGAGAAACCACCGATGAAATAACTATGAAGCGGTTGTCATGTGGTCCGTCAATTACAGTCAATTCTTGGCAGGGATATGACATTAATGGATACACGTTTAGTACAAAAACCCATGATAGTAGGACCGTCACTCAAAACAGTGGCATCCGAGTAGAGGCAATGGATTCCTCGGAGGAAAAACAATCATACTTTGGGTTTACTGAAGAAATCTGGGAAGTCAACTATGGACTCACAATGCAATTCCTCCTATTTAAGTGCTAGTGGGTAAAACACCCAAACGGTGTTAATGTTGACAAGTATGGACTTACCGTTGTTGACATTGGTAATGTGGGTCACAAGGATGACCCTTGGGTACTCGCCAATCACGTGGCACAGGTGTTTTATGTGAGAGACCCTGTGAGTGTGAAAAAAGAAATAGTTCTACCAGGAAAACAAAAGATCTTGAGAGTGGACGGGGTCGAAGATGTTGAAGATTACAACCAGTATGATAGTATGCCCCTTTATACTCAATTTCTACAAAAGATTAAGCCTGTAGAGGCATCTATTGAGAATACCGTGAAGCCATACATGCGCAAGGACGGAGTGGGGAAAAACGTGAAAAGATAACGTATGTATATGGTTACATGGATAACGTATGTATAATGTCTTTATGGAACGGTCTGTTATGTAATGATAGTATGTAAGGGGTTATCTGCACTCATTTTGCATTTTATTATGTTTTAATTAACACAATATATGTCATATCATTTTTATGGCAATGTTTAATACCATTTATATTTTTTTCACAATTTTAGTGAGTTTTCTAGAATTTTTTAACAATTATCCTGTATTTTCCAGAAATATTATAGATAAAGTAATCTTAACATTTTTAATTTCAATTTTTAATACCATTTATTTTTTAGTGATTTTCCAGGAACATAATACCATCTAACCTAATTTTCGCAAGCGGCAGGCCCACCTACAAAATTTGAACTATGATTTGAGGGCGTCAATCTTTGCAGGCGAGCAGGCCACCTACGAAGATTGACGCCCTATATAAGAGCGACTACTCCGGTGCCAAAATCTCTAAGTCTAGGAGAGAACCCTAGAAATTTTGGCGCCGTGAGGCTGCCAGATTTTTCCACGACGCCGTCGTCGCCGCCGCCGCCCGCCTGCAACGTCATTACCGCCGCATCCTCCCTGGCCGCCTCCGACAAGATCTGCCGCCACCTCGTCCCCGGC
Source organism: Oryza officinalis (assembly GCA_008326285.1). Lineage (NCBI taxonomy): Eukaryota > Viridiplantae > Streptophyta > Magnoliopsida > Poales > Poaceae > Oryza > Oryza officinalis. Next base: position 22,017,029 of record BDMV01000006.1, read on the forward strand.
CGCCGCCGCGTTGTCTTCGGCATCGTCTTCCCCGGCCGGCCACCGCTTCGCCTCTATCCCTCCCGCGCCACCACTTCTTCCCGCTCCGCCCTCCTCACGCGCGGCCGCCGCCCTAGCTCCTCCTCCTGCGCGCTGCCACCTCCTATCGTGAGGCCGCCACGACCTCCTCCTGCCCCATCGCCGGCCGCCTACCTCATCCTCGGCCAAACAAGGCGTTCGGCCAATCGTTGTCCTCGTTTTCTCGGCCGATCGTCGTCCTCGTCGTCTCAGCCGAACGTCGTCCTCGGCCGAATGTCTCCGTCGGCCGCACCTCGTCCTCGTCATCCTCAACCAAATGTCGTCCTCGGCCGAACGTCGTCCTCGGCAGCACCTCGTCCTCGTCGTCCTCGGCCGAACATTGTCCTCGGCAGCAGCTCATCCTTACCGTCATCAACCGAACGTGAAGTTTGCATGTGGGTGATATGTAGGTGCATGTGTATTTATATGTGTGTGCTTTGGGTGACATGTGGGTCCTTTGGGTGCTATGTGGGTGACATGTGGGGACAAATGTGATATGTGGGTGCTATGTGGGTGACATGTTTGATATGTGGGTGATATATGTGGGGACATATTTGATATGTGGGTGATATATGTGATATGTGGGTGATGTATGTGGGGACAAAATTGATATGTGATATGTGGGTGATATATGTTGAAATATTTTTTCGTGGATTATTTGCTTTAAGCTTTTAAAATATGTTTTCTCAAAACTTTTCTTCTACGGCAATGCTTGGACCATCGGTTATAAGCTATTTGTTCAGTTTATAATGTATAATATTTAATCTATCCATAATCAGTACATCATCCATCAGCTTTATTTCCAAATCATCTATAATCGGGTCAACAGAAACTTACATGATTGTGCAATATTCAGTATCACTTCTTAACTATTGGATTTCATGAACTTTTAATTTTTAATGTTCACATTTTTTTTTACCAAAACACTGAATTTTTTAGAATTCGATATGTATTTGTTTAGTAATATTATTTTGATATATCAATATTTTTTATAATAGGGAGGGAGTAATTTGGGAAATGTTACGTATAATAGGGCACTTCTCCGATAATATTCATATGTACATATATTAGTTGGAAGATATATGTTACATATTAATTTTTGTTGCCATTATTATATTTGATGTACAAAACGATGGCCGATAGTACTAAAGGGAATGAAGGAAGCTCAGTACCCCAAACCGAAGAAAAGACTCAAGGGTCCACCGTGGAGGCCTCACAGCCCACCGCGGAGGCCTCACAGGCCATCGTGGTTGCCACACAGCCTACCGTGGAGGCGACCAACGGTTCCAACAATGATGAACCAGAGTAGGGCAACACGTACTCGTCGCCAAGTGACCCTTATCTAAGCCCGAAAAAAAGGAAAAAAGACGATAGTGAACAAGGCGACGAAGACTACGTCCCCCACGAGAAAGCGGTAGGGTTTCAAAATGACGTTTTAATGGCAACTCTGCAAGCGCTAACTAGTAGTTTGTACTAATTCGACCTTTTTTAATTAATATTATAGGAAACGGCCCCACAAAGATCTAGACGGCAGCCAAAAAAAGCCGCCCAACTTGAAGATGTCCCAGCTACGACATCCGGCTCCAAGAAGAAGGTTAAGTCAGCAGAGCCCGAAAAAAGAAGAGGAGAGAGGAGCAGCAACAGGATAATCGACAGGTTATATGTTGTGACCCAAATAGGTCCAAATGGGGAGCCGCTTGCCCCTGCCATTGCACATGCAAAATACAGCTCCCAGTGTGGTGCAATAGAAAGGGATAAGATCCCAATCACGATCAAGGACTGGGAACAACTAACACCAGGAGAGAAAACAAACCTCTAGGAGGAGTTGAAGAAAAGGATACAGTTCCCTAAGGGATCTGAAGCAGCGGCTAGGAATTGCGCATTACAAACAATGGACAAGGCATGGCGCAAATGGAAAAACACCCTTGAAAAAACTTTGTGCAAAAGGGGAAGACACCTTTTACGAAATATGGAAAAATAACGCCGGCCCAGTGGGACGAATTTGTGAAGCTGAAGACCTTGCCGGAAGAGATGGCTAGGAGCAAGAGGATGTCTGACTTGGCCAAACGGGACAAATGGCACCATCGCCTGGGCTCCGATGGGTACACACCAAAGATTGAGCAGTGGACAAAAGAGGAGGAGGAAATGAGGAAGGCAGGGGTTCCAGTTCCAATGGAAGAATGGAACGAACGGTCAAAGCACTTGATAAAAGCTAGAACCTCAAAAATCACGGAGCAAGGGAAAGTTTTATTTGAAGACCTCGAGCTGCAGGGAGTTGCTGATAGAATAGAATATTTATCTAGCGCACAGAAGAAGGGAGAATTTACCCCGCAGAGGGAGAAGGATGCGCATAGCAAGGCATCGGGAAATCGTGAACACGGGGGTCGGGTTCGAGGGATGTCCTCTAAGCTAAGTTAGAAAGAAGGGTTCAAAAAGGACGTCCCTTCGTACAAGAAATGTGACGCCTATAAGGAAATCTTGAGAGAAGAAAGGAGCGAGAGATTGAAAAGAGAAATGATGCAATTTTGCATCGAACAAGGTCTGTTGCCTAAGCCAAGAGGTTCGTCCCAAATACTGGAACCAGACTATCCATTCGATGACTTGAAGGAGAATACACCGTGTAGGTTGCACGTCCCACTCGGCAGAGCTGAAAGAACCCTTGAGGCCGCGATCGGAATTGCTATCCCTGGCAGAATTTATCACGAAAAAGCTATTCCATATGATTATGCGAAAGTGTAGCCGCAGGTGGTGAACGAAGGGTTTGAGTCGTACGATCTGGACATCCCAACTCCTGATGGTATATCCGTACATGGTGATGTGATCGACCTTGTAGTTTTGTGGCACAAAAAAGATATACTCTTTGGGACTGGCACTGATGCTCCGCCAAAACCACCGAGACCTCCTCAGATCAAATCGTTGAATGATAAGGTGCAAGAACATGAGCAACCTAAGAGCACTGAAGGGGCATCTACATCGCCAATTGTGTCGGCAATAGAACCAGAGGTGAAAATTGTGTCATTCGTCGGCGCCGAAATCGAAGTCGCAGCAGGTTTGGAATGGGTCAAAATAGAACCAGATGTGTTTGAGGACCCATCTCCTGCAAAAGAGTATGTGGATGCACCTTGATCGATGACAACGGCACCGACAAGTCTGAAGTGCTTAAAGTGGTCAGAAGCCACAACTCCAAGTCTAAGGATAATCAAAAGAATAAGTGGATGGTAACCGCCTTCAGAGGTGGTAAAAAACGTGCAAATAAACTAGAAGTTGATGAGAAGAAGGCCGCTGAACTTGTCAGACCAATATACTTTGCAATAGATGATTGCCCGGCACAGTTTGACAATGGCAAAGCCTTTTGGCCGGATTATACACTTGAAGAAGGTCCATGGGAGATGGGAATGTTACATAAATGGTACATGGAAGTCAGCAAGAAAGGCCTAATGTCAATAACTGCACGATCACCGCCTGATGCTTTCATGACCGACAAAGTTTCTTATGGCTCGATTTCGCTGATCTTCGTGTCGTCTATCGTCGGGAAAAGATGGGCGTAAACTTTGGTGGTTCATGGTGCCTGTGAGTATATGAACGTGCATTTTTTACACAAATCAATAAATAGACCACATAAGCATGTGATTATTATTAACAAGTTTCTTTTATAGGATGCAATACATGGATGCTAAGAAGACCAAGGTTCCCATCGGCTATCTGGATCCAACAGGGATCTGTCAAACCCAGCATACCGTGATGTTATCACCAAACTCCGAGCAGCTCAAGAACAAGACGCCTGAAGAGATAGCGGAATACAACAAGGGCTTGCACAAGACCAAGTTGTTGAATGTGACATAGTACATTGGACGAGCTTTCTTGAAATTTCAACAGAAAAGAGTCACAATGGCCGCATACAACTTTAAGTAAGTCCCGTAGATTTCTATGTACATATCCGTGTTATTTCATCCATGACTAACTGCACTGTCATTACTATGTAGCGATCATTATATTTGTTTCTTGATCTACCCGAAGTACGGGACCATTACAGTCCTGCATCCCCTTGATTATAATCACAAGATGTACATACAATTTCTAACAATCTTACAGTAGTAAGTGATTCTAATAGCTGCATATCTACTTTCCATGAATTATAATTAAATTTCGGCCTTAATATGAATCGATAATATCCTTACAGTGCGTACAACTACTACAAGGTAAAGGGCGGAGAACAACTGCAAACAAGGGAGAAGTTGCTAGTGCATACATACTGGCCGGTAATACTCCACACACTTAATGTATTTAAATTCTTTTCCTTTCAATGTTTAACTAATTCCTTCTATGTGTATGTCATGAAGTGTCACAAGCAACCTAAAGGCAATGTCCTTTGTGGTTATTACACATGCGAATTCCTCAGGGTTAATGGGAGGTACAGAACCAACAGAAAGGATGTAAGTCTCTCAACTCAACGTATAAGTCCAATGGAGAACTCGACATCTAAATGATATACTAATATATTCTTGTTCTTTTGTGCATGCAGTTGCCTAGAATCAAACATCGAACTAGCTTTAACGATGTAGGCATTAAAAATGTGCAGCGGGATCTCTGTCACTTCATTCACCGCGAGTGCTGTCATAAGGATGGACGGTTCTTTGACCCAGAAGGTAGCCTAGCGACGAATGATGAATACAAGTCTCTTCGGGAATGGAACAATGTGATGCTATAATTGTAAAAATGATGAATAGTGCATTCGACATGACAATTGTAAAAATTATTGTAACATATTGACGACACTTTTCGTTAATGCAATATATGCATTATTGTTAGTATTAAATGTTTGTTAATGCCTAATAGTACTTATGTATTAATTAATTAATTAATTATAACATTATCGATTAAAAATTATTATTAAAAAAATTGATGGAAAATTTTAAATTTTGGCGCGCATATTTTTCCAGGCGACCTTGATTATTTTCTCTGGCGGCCCCCTTCCCTTTTTCCCACGCGCGCGTCAGGCTCTCCTCCACCTGAGAAGACTGATCTTCCCAGGCGGACCGAACCATTGCCTATAAGCGGCCCGGATGCCTGCAAAAATATTATATGTTCCGATAAATAAACATAACAAGTTTACAGAAACTTGATTATTCTAGAGCCTGAACTTTTATCATCCAGTCCAAATACTTCAAACTATATGAAAATTTAATGGACGGTCATGTTCTTTTCAACTATTTCATCGGATTATTTGCTACACCTTTTTGCATCACTAAAAATATGTTTTCTTAAAAAGAATCGTTTTATTGCATTGTTTAGATCACTTATTGTAAACTTGTTATGTTTATTTATCAGAACATATAATTTACACATGTAATTAAGTAGATAATTTGCGATAATAATTCAACGAATGATCTGTTTCCAACGGGTCAATTATCTGTATTGACGAAGGGGAATATCTGTCTTTGGACCTTAGGTGGGTAGCTAGGAGCGTGTAACCATCTTGGAGGGGTTTCCAGATCCCGACCATCTAAAGCTGAAAAATGACGGTTCAGATTCATAACGGGATGACTACACCTACAACAACTGCGTAGTCTGACTTCGGTTTTGCTTGATTGATAAATAAACCTTGCATCAATTACTCTTCAAAGGATAGTATTCTTATACCATCCTTAATTACGAACATTACCTTTTCACAGATTGACGTTCAGGATCGCCAAGACAGATTGACGTTTAGATCGCGTTCTAAACTAGGTTTGGGCTAAGCTAATCTCTCATTTACCATGAGCTAGCATTTTCTCAAACTACTAAATGGTATGTTACGTGCTAAAACTTTATATAAAGAAATTTCTTTTAAAAATCAAATAAATCTATTTTTAAAGAATACAGTAGATAATACTTAATTAATCATACGCTAATGATTTATATGGAAAACCATTTTCCTAGACGAGGTATACATATTTTTTTCAAGCGGACGAAAATTTTGCTACCACCGGTCTACCTGCAAGATGAGAGAGGAAAGCTAGAGGGCTGTCCTCCTACGAAGATCTATCTTCCCAAACGGACCACTTAAGATGCCACCTGAGAAGATTTTGAACTCTAGCTTCCCATACGAAGTTTCTCTCTCCAAAAACAAGCAAAATATGGGGCGAGATTTTGAACTCGAAATCTTCGGTGGATTTTTCTACAGTGGTTAGATCCATTCATTCCATCTCTTCTTACAAATTCTTTTTCTACTTTTAGGCCTTATTAGTGATGGGTCTATGAATGCAAAATAGTGAAAGCACCATGTTGCTTGTAATTTTTTTTATTTTTATGGTTTTTTATGTTATGATTGTGGTTGATCTATGTATAGACCTTGATGTCATGTTATCCTCTCATCCATTGTGCTTAAATGTGATGATTTCTTTAACCAAAATATATGTATATTGCTCTTTTCCAATGACCTAGATCTAGAGTAGAGAGAGAAAAAATATGTATTGTCCACCCTCTCCACATAGTAAATAAAATCTTACATTCGTAGATCCTCATCCCATAGTTATTTATATTTCTCTTTCCCATAGCGAGCAAAGTTTAGTTTGTTTGAAAATATATATTATTATGTCAATTTAATTTTTTAATATAATTGTAAATGAAATATTTTCAGAGTCATGGACAAGCAATGGATGTATCATATGCCAAGGCATTTGCCATCATATACGGATGAAGTATCTAAATTTATTGATTTAGCCACGGCGCACGCTTACAACAATAATGCAATGGAGATACATTGTCCATGTGCTGACTTTAAGAATGAAAAAATATGGGCAGACGGTTCGAGAATAAGGTATCACTTGGTGATGTATGGACTTATGAATGGTTACATGATATGGATCCATCATGGTGAGCAACAAGTGGTTGCTGATGATAAAGATGATCGGTTGGATGATGATCACATCGAGGCTGCTGATAGTGACAGTTGTGGTGATAATATCATTGATTTGGAGAAAATGCTACACCATGCAGAACCTGAGGTGCTAATAGGGTCGGCTCGGGGTTTAGATAATTTTGAATCATTACAGAAGGCAAGGAAAGATCTTTTGTATGATGAGTCAAATGGTTGTGGCAGGGAGTTCTCAACACTACAGTCAGTGCTTGAACTAATGCTCTTGAAGGCCAGATATGGTTGGTCTAATGGTAGTTTTGATGGGTTGCTACAACTTTTTAAAATCATGCTACCGAAACCTAACTCATTACCTTCCAACACATATCAACCGAAGAAACTAATCTGTCCCTATTCTCTTGGTGTCGAAAAGATTCTTGCGTGTATGAACCACTACATTCTATACAGGAAGGAGTATGCTTCTTTGGATAAATGCCCAACATGTGGTGCTAACCGGTACAAATCAAGTAACAACACTTCTCCAGATGTATGTTCTGATAAAGAAGAGGCTGACTCATTTGAGGAAAATAAGAAAAAAATCTCCCAGCTGGTAATGTGGTACCTTCCTGTGAAGGATCGCATCAAACATTTATACTCAAACCCTAGAGATGCGAAACTAATGTGCTGGCATCAAGAAGGACGCAAGAAGGACGGGATGCTCTGACACCCAGCGGATGCTCGTCAGTGCAAAAACTTTGATGCTAAGTACCTAGAATTTGCTAAAGACTCACGAAATATTATATTTGCTTTGAGTACAGATGGAGTGAACCCATTTGAAGACATGAGTAGCTCACATAGCACTTGGCCAGTGCTTCTAACCATGTACAATCTTCCTACCTGGCTTTATCAGAATCAAAAGTATGCTCTACTCTGTGTCCTGATACAAGGCCCCCAGCAGCCTGGTACTGATATTGACGTATTTCATGAGTTATTGATGGAAGATATGGAAGATTTATGGAAGACCGTGATGAATGTGTGGGATGAGTATTTAAGACAATACTTAACAGTAAAGGCCATCATTTTCGTTACCATTAACGATTACCCCACCATGTTTTTAGTGTTCAGGCAGATTAAAGGGAAAAATAGAATGTGTGATCTGTTTGAATGAAACATACTACAGGTACCTCCCAGGTTCCAACAAGCTTGTTTACATGCGGCACCGGCGTTTCTTACGTAGAGATCATAAATACTGCAAGATGACATCAGAATTCGATGGTACCGAAGAAAATGATCCTCCACCAAAAACCAAAAGTGGAAAGGAAATATGTGCAGAGACAGATAAAATCCAGTGCGTGTTCGGCAAAGGGCAGAAGAAATACGCCCACGGAACAAAGCGTAAGAAACCAGATGATAAATCCTCTCCCTCATTCAAGAAGCACTCAATTTTCCTTAAATACCTGTTGTATTGGAAAGATTTGGAGATTCGTCATGCCATAGATGTCATGCATCTAAAAAAATGTGTTCGACAAAACCATCGGAACATTGTTGGACATACCAAACAAGACGAAGGATGATCTACAATCACGTACGGATCTAGTGAATATGGGAATTAGGAAAGAGCTACACCCGATAGAAAGAGAGAAGAATAGAAAAGTTTATCTCCCTCTAGCCTATTTCACACTAACTCCTGAGCAGAAGAGGAAATTTTGCAAGTCCCTTCCCGATATTAAAGTGCCCATAGATTTCTCATCAAACATCAAATGACTCGTCTCCATGAAAGATTTTTCAGTATCTGATTATAATTCACACAACTTTCATGTCATGCTCACCGTGTTTTTCGCCATTGCTATAAGGGCCATTAAACTAGAACATGTAAAGGTTGCTATCACAAAGATGTGCTACTTTTTTATTGCAGTATCACAGAAGGTCATCAATCCTGAAGAGTTAGCACTTCTTTGTTCATTCTCATATGAGACCCAATGCCAACTTGAGATGTGCTTCCCTCCATCAAACTTTAATATGATGGAGCACTTCATGGTTCATATAGTGTCCCAGATAATTGCCCTTGGCCCATTGTACCTACATCAAATGTGGTCGTACGAGCGTTACATGGTCGTTTTGAAGGGCTACGTACAGAATCGTGCCCACCCAGAGGGATCAATGATCGAGGGATACAGTATAGAAGAGGTCGTCAAGTGCTATATCGATTACTTAAAAGATGGAAAGACAATTGGAGTACCAGTACCTCAACATGAGGGCAAATTGTTTGGGAGGGGGACGAAGGGAAGAAGAGATTCGTTAACCTTGACTACAAATCGGTTCGAGAAGTTCACTATAGCCTTCTTCAACAACTTGCTATTGTTGAGCCATACATCGACCAACACCTCAAAATCATAAAAGCTAACAATAAGGGATGCACAAATGATTGGATCATGAAAGAATATAAGAGTCGCTTCACAAAATGGTTGGGAGATCTTAACTTACAGGATGGAGAAACCACTGAGAAAATTACCACGAAATAGTTGTCATGTAGTCCATCAAGTACAATCAATTCTTGGTAAGGATACGACATTAATGGATACATGTTTTGTATGAAAGCCTAGGATAATAAGATCATCACACACAACAGCGGTGTTCAAATTGAGGCAATAGATGTCTCGGGGCAAAAAAAATACATACTTTGGTTTCATTGAAGAAATCTGGGAAGTGGACTATGGCCTCACAATGCAAATCCCCCTGTTTAAGTGCCAGTGGGTCAAACACCTAAACGGTGTATTTGTTGATAAGTACGGGCCTACTGTTGTTGACCTTGGCAATGTGGATCACAAGGATAACCCCTGGGTACTTGCTGATCGCGTGGCACAGGTGTTCTATGCGAGGGACCCTGAGAATGTGAAAAAAAATAGTTCTACTCGAAAAGCAAAAGATTTTGGGAGTTGATAGGATCGAAGATGTCGAAGATTATTACTAGTATGATAGCATGCCCCTTTATACTCAATTTCTAAATAAGATTAAGCTTGTAGAAGCATCTACTAAGAGTACCGTGAAGCCGTACATATAAGAAGATGGAGTGAGGAAGAACGTTAGAGGATAACGTACCTATATGACTCATTTGGTTTGCTATGTAATGGGCATACTTTCTATTTAGCAATTTTTTTGAACAAGTTATTGATTTCCCAAATTAGTAAAGTGAACTTCCCTCTTATTATATTTTTTAAAAACACAATATGGATTTACCAATTTTGTAGGATTTTTCCCATCATTTTGGCAATTTTATTAACGATTTTCATTGATTTACTATGAGTATTAATCTATTTTATTTAACACGTTACATAGAATTACCATTTTTATACGATTTTTTCTACATTTTGATTTTTTTCACAATTAAAGGATTTACTACGAATTATAAATGTATAATTCACTCACTATGATGTGGGCCCATCCAAATCTTCGTAGGCGGTCGGCCCGCCTACGAAAAAAAACTAGGGAACTAGGTTGGCATCTTCGCAGGCGGATCGCCTGCCGCAAAGATTGCTCTCAGTTGTTTTTGTAGGCAGGTGGTCCACATATGAAAATGCAAGCAACCTATTTTTCGAGGCAGGCCGCCCGCCTACGAAGATCCATGCCCTATATAAGGCGGCCGACCCTAAAATTTTCATGCCGTTAGACTGCCGAAAATTTTGATGACGCCGTCGTCGTCGCCGCTCGCCTGGGATTGACTTCGCCGTGCACTCCTCCACCCCGTGCTCGAGCCCGGCCACCGGCCGCCGCCTCCGCTGCCTTTGGGCCCGCCACCGCCATCTTCCACAAGCCGCGCCGCACCGCCACATCGCCTCCTCGCCGCCTCCTCGACTGCGGCCGCCACCTCTTCGTTTCCTCACCGCCTCCTCATCTCCCTGAGGCGCACCAATGCCTACCCTGACCCACATCGCATCGTCCTCTTCTCCGGCTGCCTCCTCGTCTCCGGCCAATCATCATCATCATTAACCTCTTCCTCGGACGAACGTCGTCCACGGCCGAACGTCTTCGTCGACCGAACCTCGTCCAAGGCCGAACGTCTTCGTCGACTAAACCTCATCCTCGGCCTAACATAGTCCAGGCCGAACGTCTTCGTCGACCAAACATCATCATCGGCTGAACGTCCTCCTCCTCCTCGTCAACCACATGTGGGTGAAACTGGCACTCTTGTTGAATGAATGTATATTTATATGTGGGGGGTAGGGAGGGGGTGCATGACATGTGGGTGGATGATATGTGTGTGATATGTGTGGTGACATGTAGTTTAAAATTTGAGTGATATGTGATATGTGTGATTGAAATGGGGTTATGTTGGATATGTTGGGATATTTGGGTGATGTTTGATATGTGTGATTGAATTTGGGTTATGTTTGATGTGTTGGGATATTTGGGTAATATGGGGTTATGTTGAGATATTTTGGAGAAATTTGGGTGATCTTTGTTGAATTTTTTTGTACGTACATAATATTTATTTGTGATTTTAGTTTTTGGTGCCATTATTATGTATCGAAAGTGCCATATATGTTTAACTTAACTACTTTTCTGTTCAATATTTTACGCTAGTACATACGATGGCCAATAGCACCAAAGAGGCTCAACAGGCCACCATGGAGGCCTCCCAGGCCATCGTGGAGGCCTCACAGCCCAACGTGGAGGCCTCCCAAGCCATCATGGAGGCATCACAGGGTTCCGACGATGACGAACCCAAGGGGGATGACATGTACTCGTCACCGAGTGACCCTTGCCCAAGCGCTAACAGTGAAGAAGCCAACGAACACTATGTCCCTCGTGAGGAAGCGATATGGTTTGCAAACTGTGATGTCGTGCCAATTACCTCGTGTAACTAGTGTCCTTTTTGCTAATTCGCTTGTGGTTAATCTCATAGGAAACACCACTGCGAAGGTCTTGACGATAGGCGAAAAAAGTCACCCAACTTGAAGATGTCCCAGCTACAACCTCCAGCTCCAAGAAAAGTGCAGAGTCGGCAAAGCCAAAAAAGAAAAGAGGAGAGAGGAGCGTGAACAACATAATTTGATAGGGTATTTGTTGTGACAGAAATAAGCCTGAAAGGGGAACCGCTAGCCCCTACAACCGCACAAGCAAAGTATAGCTCCCAGTATGGCGCCATCATCAGAGATAATGTCCCAATCACAATCAAGGATTGGGACCACGTATCAGAAAGGGATAATAAAACACCTCTGGCTAGAGTTAAAGAAAAGGATACAATTTCCAGAGGGATCCAGAGCCGCTGCAAGGAATGGCGCGATGCAGACAATGAGCAAGGCATGGCGCGGATGGAAAATCATACTAAACATGAACTATGTGCAGAAGGTCAAGACACCATTTTAGAAGTATGGGAAAATCATGCCGTCGCAGTGGGAGGAGTTTATTAAGTTCAAGACCTCAACAGAAGAAATGGAGAAGAACGCCAAGATGTCTGAGTTGGCCAAGAGAAACAAATAGCCCCATCGCTTGGGCTCGCTCCGGTGGGTACGCACCTAAATTTGAGCAATGGAGAAAACAAGAGGATGAAATGAGGAAGACAATGGTGCCAGTTCCAATGGAGAATTAGGAGGAACGTTCAAAGCATTGGGTCAAAGCTAGAACCCCAAAGATTACTGACAAGGATGGGGTTGAATTTGAAAACCCTAGGCTCCAGCAAATAGCAGATAGAATTCAAAATTTAACCCCGGCACAGAAGAAGGGATTATTCAAGGTTGAGAGACAAAAAAATGCACTTAGCAAGGCATTGGGCAATCCAGAGCATGGGGGTCGTGTTCGAGGGGTGTCCTCTAAACTCAGTTGGAAAGAAGGGTTCAAAAAGGACGCTGCTTCGTATAAGAAACAGGATGCCTACAAGGATGGCTTGAGAGATGAAGGGAGACTTGACTTGTAGAGAGAAATGATGGAATTCTGTATCAAACAAGGTATACTACCTAAACCGGGTGGTTCCTCGAACATACCGGAGCCAGACTATCCCTGGGATGGTATAACGGAGGATACACCGTGCAGGTTGCACATCCATATTGGTAGAGCTGGTAGAACCATTGAGGCCGCGATAGGAATGGCTATCCCTGGCCGCACTTATCAAGAGGATAATATTCAAAATGATTATGCAAAAGTGCAGCCCTAGATTGTGAATGAAGGGTTTGAGTCGTTAGATCTAGATATCCCGACACCTGATGGTGTAACCATACTTGGAGATGCTCTGGACAACATCATATTATGGCACAAAATAGATATAATATTTGGGATATGTACCGACATTCCACCGAAACCACCAAGACCTCCTCAAAAGAAATCAGACAAAGATGAGGTTGAAAGAGATAGTAAGGGACATGAGCAGAACCCGCATGATGCATAGGTTCAAACTGAACAACCTAAGATCATAGAAGAAGGGCCTATATCGGCAATAGTGCTGATTGTCCTAGAAGCACATGGAGAAGAACCGATCGTACAAATTGTTGTCATATGTCCAACCCGAGGTTGAAGACACAGCGGCTTTGGAGTGGAAAGAAATAGAACCCGATGTGTATGAAGACCCATCTCCTGCAAAGAGGACGTGGACGCACCCCCGGTCAAACACAACGGCAACGATAAGTCGAAAGTGTCTAGAGTGCTACGTAGCCACAACTTCAAGTTTGAGGATAAGCAAAAGGAGAAGTGGATGGTAACCACCTTCCGAGGTGGTAAAAAACGTGCGAAGGAACGCCAGGTTGATCAGAAAAAGGCCCATAAACTTGCCGGCGAGAAATACATTGCACCCAATGAATGTCTAGCGAAGTTTGAAAATGGCAAAGCATTCTTGCCGGATTATGCGCTTGATGAAGGTCTATGGGAGATAAGAAGGTTACATAAATGGTACATGGACACCAGCAAGAAAGGTCTTATGTTGGAACACCACCCGAAGCTTTCGTGGCCGATGAAGGTTTTTTGTGGCTCGATTTCGCTGACCTTCATGCCGTGTACTGTCGAAAAAAGATTAACGTGAACTATATTGTTGCATGGTGCCTGTAAGTATGAACGCATATTATTCACACACATAAATAAATGTACAACATAAGGGCAGAAAGATTATTAGCAAGCCTATGCAATACATGGATGCTGAGAAGACAAAGGAACCCATCAGTTATCTGGATCCAACAAGGATTTGTCAAACCCAGCATACCGTAACTCTTTCAGAAAATTCTAAGCAACTCAAGAACAAAACGCCTGAAGAGATAGCGGAATATAACAAGGGCTTGCACAAGACCAAGTTGCTTATTGTGGCACAATATATTGGACGAGTAGTACTCAAATTTCAAAACAAAAGAGTGATAATGGCCACATATAACTTTAAGTAAGTTTGATAGATTTTTTTTTATATATTTGTATTATTTGATGTGTGACTTACTGAATTGTCATTACTATATGTAGTGCTCATTATGTTTGTTTCTTGCTCTACCTGAAGTACGGGACCATTGCAGTCCTAGACCCTCGGATTATAATCACAGGTCATACAGGCAATTCCTAACGATCTTACAATAGTGAGTGATCCTGCTCCATGCATGTGTACTATTCATAAAGTATTTATAATTATTAAATTTCATCCATTAATACGAATCACTAATCCTATTATGTGTGCAGTATGTACAACTACTATAAAGTAAAAGGGTGGAGAACAGTTGCAAACGAGGGAGAAATTGCTAGCATACTGGCCAGTAATGTACACTGCACACTTATTTATTTAAATTCTTTTACCTGCATGTAAAACTAATTCTTTCAATACGTATGTCATAATGAAGTGTCACATAATGATACTGTCCATTATGAATATTACACTTGCGAGTTCCTTAGGTTTAATGGAAGGTACAATAGCAACACAGAGGATATAAGTCTCTCAACTCAACATATAAGTTCAATGGTGAACTACACATCTAATTGATATAATCATATATTATCGTGCTTTCATGCATGCAGCTGCCTAGAATCGAACATCGGACTAGCTTTGATGACACAGGCATTAAAAATATACAGCAGGACCTCTGCCACTTCATCCACCACGAGTGCTGTCATAAGGATAGATGTTTCTTCGACCCCAAAAACAGCCTAGCGAAAATTGAAAAATACAAGTCTTTTTGTGATTGGAGTAACGTGATGGCATAATGAAAATTATATTAGTGTATTTCAAAATGACAATATTAATTATAAATATTATTGTATATATTGACGACACTTTTCACTAATGCAATATATGTATTATATCCAAATTAAATGTTTGTTAGTGGCTAAATGTATTTATATATTAATTAATTAATTGGAACATTATTGATTAAAAATTAATATTATAAAATTTGGCCAAAAAAATAATACTTTGACGCGCATATTTTTCCAGACGGGTTTGTCTTTTTTTTGCTGGCGGCTATTTAAGCATCTTCATAGGCAGCATATCGCACTCCTGTCTGTCTGAAATGTCTGAAAAGATCTTCTCAGACGAACCTGCCGGCCGTCTACGAAAAAAAAATATTTTTGTAGGTCTTTTTCTACATGCGAATTGGCCGTACGCCTAAAAAGATGGTTTTCACTGTATAGAACGCACCATAGACACGATTCCGGCGACACCAAACGAACTGCATGCCACAGTACGTGTCACTGCAACTTCATCGGTTCATCCGCTCCTTGCACGCATGGATATGCACGATTCTGATAGACACGCTGCGCTCCCGGTTGCGTCTTACGTGCCCGCGCGCGGTTGCGCAGTGCCCTGTCGTACCGCGCGCCCATGCCGTTTTCTCTCGCCGGCCGCCTGCGTGCTGCCATGCCGGCCGTGCCGTGCCGTGCCGCCCGCGGCCTGTTCGTCTCAGGTGCCTCTAGAATCTCTAGATGTACCTGCTCGGAGGGACGGCGACGGCGCTGCAGCGTGTGCCTGGCTGCCGGCCGGTGTGTCCAACGTACGCGCGATTATTGCTTGCACGCTTGGTGTTCCGTTGCCGTGCGCGGCGTGCAAGGTCGCGGCCCGGGCCCCTGCGTCGCGCCGTCCAACCCTGCCGCGTCTCAACTTTGGTGGTAAATCCACGGAAGTATAAGAGTGAGTGTGTGTCTGTATATATATAGCACGCGAGTGTATATATACGTACACTGGCTAGTATATATGAGGCCGGCGGCATCAACTTCTATCTTTTTCGTGGATGTGCACGATGGACGTCTTTTCCCACATTTTTCATCTAAATCGTGCGTACATGATGCATATAGATATTCGGAACTGGTGATATAAAAAAAACTTGTGAAACGCAATACAAGAAGTTCATCTCACCACCAACCAATAGGATGGAATCACCTGGAACTTAAGCAAGCCATGGGAGTACATGGCCGGTTGGATCCACTTACGAAGCACAATTCTTTTGACTCCGTCAACGTGAACTACAAGAATATCATTTTGAGGTCTTAGATGTCAAAGAAATGCAAGACCTTCGCTTGACTAATCGTAAAAAACAAAGTGTGGACATATGACATTCTATACAATCCGTGACGGACCAAACAATACCTACTACTCATTCTACCGGCAAAATTTGAAAGTAGAAAATCCAGAGAGTGTTCTAACACAAAGAACTTTCGGTGATAACTCTGATGGTGAAAATCAAGGCCGAGGGCAAAACCTGGGCCAAGGAAGAGTGAAACGACTATCGGAGTTTATCCGTATCCTTTTCAAGGCAAAGTTTTTTCTTGTATAGGTTTTTTTTCATGCTATATTTAATGAGATTGGAACACTCTAATTATTAAAAGATTATGATTTTCCTCAGCACTAAGGACCTCTTTGAAACGCAGGATTAAAAAAAACATAAATAGGAAAAACGTAGGAATAAAATATCATACTTATTGGATTCTTATGAGATTTTGAAAAAGAAAAAGTCTTCAAACTATCGTTTGATTAGTTCACATGAAAAACATAGCAATTTTAGACACATGAGAAGAAAACATGAGGTGAGACCTCATGCTTTTTCCTCCAAAATTGCTCTTGTAAGATCCATTTTATAGGAATTTTAAAGAAATTGGTAAGAAACAATCATTTGTTTTAAAGGACTATAGGATTATTTCCCATAGGATAAAATCTTCCACGATTACTATGGTTTCCCGTTGTTTCAAAGGGGGACTAAAATGGCTGGATTATTTATAGCTAGAGGTAATCATGTTTTGAGACAGAGAGTAGTTTTTATTAACCTAAACTTTAAAATTATTAAATCATCAACATTGTAATTAATAAATTTCAAACCAAGTACCGTTGGGTACTCCTTTCATCCTACAATATAACAACTTATAGCATTTAAAATTTATAAAATATAAAAACTTTCTCACCTATATTCACTTATCAACCAATCACAACCATCCACCTTTGAGCTTCACCACCTACTTCTAATTCTCAACCAATAACAATCTTCCCCATTCTATTTCATCTACTTTTTAAATATCTATGTACAACCCTAAAATTTCTTATATTTTGGGACAGGGGTTGTATTTATTAATTTCCAATTTAATGAGGCCATATATATAATAGATGAACTCTTCTAATTTCACCAATATTTTTTATACTATTAACAGGGGTGAACTATACCCCTACTGCGACAGTCAGTACCTAGTCCCCAACTGCAGCCAGTACCATATATAAGAGATTGTCTTTTTTAAAAAAAATTAAGAAAGTAGCAAAAGAACAAGTCATTATACAAAAGTTGGTAGGTACAGGAATAAAGTAGTACTCTCCCTTTCCAAAATAAAGCTCTTTCTATCACTTAAGTTTTGTCCTAAAAATAAGATATTTTTTCATCTATCCCTCATCTCAACCAATAACAGTTATTCTTTATTTATTTTCTTCATCTAATTTCTTTTCTTGACCAATTACAACATTCTCCTAATCATTTTTACTTTCTTTCTTAATTCCCGTAAAAATCTCTAAAAATACATATATGTTAAGATGAAGAGAGTACATAATTGATAGGCGGGGAATAAAAAATATTGTCTCGGGATCATAAAATCCCTTATAGTATTTTATCACCAACTATAAGGGCACTCCCTTATATTAAGTGGCGAGACAAAATGTATTAAAGACTTTCACACAAATCAGTTATCCTTAGATCTATCATCAACTTTCAAAGATTCATAGTTTAGTCTTGGTGGGCGGCGGTGGGTCACTAGGGCATGGATCCAATGGTGGTGGATCACCGGGGCGCGTATCCAGTGGCGGCGGGTCACTGGGTGGAGGATCCAATGGCGACGGCTTCGTCTCGGCGGTGGCTTCCTCTCGGCGGTGAATTCGGTGGCCCCAGGTCCCTCATGCGTGGATTGATGACATCGGGCAGTGGATCCAAACTCCCCCAACTGAGGCGCATGGATTTTAATTTGGTCATTTTCTTTATGCTGTTATAAATTTGTGATTATGATCAGTGAATTCGTTTTGGTTGATTTGAGGATTTTTGCAAATGGCATTTTTTTATTTTATTTTCCCAAAAATCCTTGTCCCTAGTGACCAGCTTAATATCGCCGCATGTGAACCAATTTTTTTCACTGGCAGCCGTCGTAAGCCTGGCCACATGTGAAAAATGGATCTCGCAGGATATCAATAGTCGGCCAGTGAAAAGGCTTTATTTTCACTAGCCATTAGTCACATGCGGCCAGTAGAGCCGCCAGCGAAAACTTTTTTTTTCCTGTGGCTGGCTTTTTCGTATTAGTGTTAAATAAGTGCAACGTTGGATCTAGAGCAGAAAAATCATATATGACCAGGGGCCCAGAGCAATGAAGTTATGAAGGTCAATTTACTAACAGCAAACAGGAGCTCGGTAGGAAGGATTTGTGGAAGTGATTACCAACCAGAAGCGACGTCTCTCACTCTCTTGGATGCTATGGTATCAGTCCCAATCTGACAACGTTTGCTCATCAAACAGTATGCTTCAAGGTGAGTGCAATCAAATATTCAATTTTTTAAACTCTAATATATAAGTTGAATTTGGAAATCGGCAATAATAAAAAAGGTAGCGCACAAGACATAAAAGTAGATGAATGCGAAAGACAAAAATTTAAACAGATTTAGGTTCTCTTGATGAGAGATAATACCCTATTCCTGTTTGGAGATTATATCCGTCAAGTGTATATTGACCTGACGATCGAGTTGTGGTTATGATCTTGGAGGGCCTTCTGCCTGTCTTATATAGGTTAGGGAGCAGAATTAGAAAGATAAAAGTCTAGCAGGTATGGTATCAGTTTTCTAAATCTACTTTACAATATTACCAAAGCAGAACTTTGCATCATTCCTTAATACACAAGAAAACATAATACCAAAGTCATGTTCCGTTACATATTCCATATACATAATCTATCCTCTATATTTAGTCGGATAAACCAGCCATGTGGATATATGGTACCCATAATCTCCACAGTAGCCCCTGAGACTTTCACAGTCAAAAAGATAATCTTCTCTCGAACCAAATTAATCCAAACCCGAGTACTTCAATCATCTTCGCCATAGTCTTCTGAGTGCTTTTACCAAATCCGAAGGGTGTGAAGGGCTGAAAAAATTTCAAAAAATAACCAAGAATATATACCCAGGTGCATCAACTAAACGCACCTAATTAGGTGTAGCCGCCGACTATGTGGTTAGTTGAACAAACTAAGCATATAATCAAGGAATAAATAATCTAACCAACCAAATGGTTTATGATAATTATAGTCAACCGAGTGACTCAATATTAACATACAGCACATGCGGTATGAATCCTCGAATAACATGATCCGAGTGATATACCGACTACTCTGACATGTATAATGTGCATAGCCTAAAACCAATTCGCGTCTTTAAGAATCACATAGCAAAGGACTTTAACAACAAAACTTTTGCATAATGAGTAAAAGAATTTTCTAAGGTATCGGGTTCACATTGTGCGCATATTGCCAAAATAAATGTGCTCGAATCCCTAAAAGACACATAATTTCACCGCACTTAAAAACATATGGCATACGTGATGTAAAATCTGAGTGAAATAACACTCATAAATAGATTTAACAGCCACCTGAAAATGACCAAAATATATAATCATCTTAAAGCCATAATATTAGTCTTAAAGAACGCACACATATAGGGCCAAAAGTAATGATATACTACCCAATCAATTGCTTAATAAAATCCAAGTAGTGCCTTAACTTATATAAAAAGTTAATAGAGCAACTATATATAAAGCTTCACTGTTTGTCACCTTCTAAATTGTATTGTACTAATTCCTAAAAAGTTGTGTAACAGTTATATAAAAGAATTTTAAGGTATTGGGCTCTTGAGCACGCACATATTGCCAAGAGCAAATATGCCTAAGTCCCTAAAAGCACGTGATAGGTCACACCTGAAAATATAGGCTGCAGACTTATTAGGATTAGGCCCAAAATATGTCCACCATTACCCTTAAAATATGGCGTGCATAGCACGCCTATGAATATGCTCTTGAGTGACAAATCTCTGGGGTGATATAGACCGAGCGCATCTCATCCGAGTGGCTTCTAATCTGAGTGGTTATCCCTCATGGGGTATAACAAAGTAAATATGATAATTAAATCCCAATTGGCGCAAGAACTCAGCTTGTGACCCTTGTGGGGAATAATGACTGATCCAGACCTTGAACATAGGAGATAAGTTTTTTGGTTTTAGTGAGCCAATGATTGTTGATGAAGCCATCAACTTAATAAAATCTCGTCCTCAACTAGGTCCGTGTTCCTGGAGCAGAGAAACTGGCCGGGAAGAAGGTCTGGATGTATAGATCCTCATGCATGCTGACACCAAAGATTGATGTTGGGTGATGGTGAAGGTGAAGATGCCCATAAGTGACGACGGAGAAACCAACCGACAAGAACGAAGGCAGCCAGTGGTGAAAATGATGTCGCCCATCAACGAAGGTGGAATCCACCAACCAGAGCGGCGGAGAATCTAGTCGTTGGCGACAGAGGAGACCGATGATGATGAAGACGATGTCGCCCAACACTGACGACGGAGTAGGCCAGCTGTGAAGGCAAGGTAACCAGTTGGTGGCGATGATGTCAAGGCCGATGTAGAGGTGAGGCCGAATACACATGTCAGGATATCAATGAAGATGACGATGTTGATGATCCAGTCAGATTTCAGCGTTGATGAAGCCTAGACTCTTGAAGCGAAGAATGTTAGAATGCGCGTGGCGAAAATTGATGCAACGCCTCTTGATTTATGACAATGATAGTAGAAGTTGGTATTGTAGCTATTGGAGATGCTTCACGTGGAGCAAAATAGATATTGATATTGTTGACAAACTCGTCGAATCTGAGTTAATTGGTTCATGACTCCAAACTCCCTAGGCCCGAACATTAGAGGCTCGAAACCATATTCGAGTTGAACTCTAAAGGGCAAAGCTAAATCTGACCAGGACATATAAATTAAATCTTGAACTTGACACTTGAGAAACTAGAAGTAAACTGTAGCATCAAATGGGAGCCAAAAGTTGTCCGTGAGAATGTTGAAATTGCTGAAGAAAAAACATCTCTCGAATTTCAATCATGTATGTTGTGCAGCCCCCGACTCTATGCTTAGTTGGAAAACAACTAAACATAGTGTCAGTAGCTTCTTGTCGTCGAATATCCATTGCTTAAGTAAAGATACGCATTGAAGATGTTCGAGTAGAAAGCCTGAAAGTAGAAGCACTGCTTGTTGTAGTAGATTAGCGTGACATTGTATCTGGTGGCGCATGCCTGTCGAGGTTCTCGGAGACATTAATATTGTTGAAGTAGCGAAGCTGACCAAGTATAGGCAGCATAGGTTGCCGGAGATGAAGACAACAAAAATGAAGTTTGCCCAAAAATGGTAGCAGAGTTGCATAGACCTGGAGGTGTGGGCACCAGTCGATGTCAACAGAGGCAAACTGATGGTGAAAACGCCAGCCATGAAGGCGAGAATACCAGTCGGCGACAGCAGAGGCGACTGGCTGTGAAAATGAAGTTGCTCAATAACGATGGCGGAGACGTGTATCTGTGGAAGCGAGGAGACCAGTCGGCAACAACAAACGAGGCGGCTGGTGGTGAAAACGATGACACTCATCAGTGGCGGCATAATAAGCCAACCATGAAAGCGAGGACATCAGTCGATGGCAGCAGAGGCAGCCAGACGATCAAGATGAAGACGCCCATCAACAACGGCAACGTAGGCCAGCAGTGAATGCGAAGGCACCAGTCCGCAGCAGTGAAGGCGGCCGGTCAGTGAAGACGAAGATGCCATTAGTCGACAGCATAATAGGCCAGCCATGAAGGCAAGGACACCAGTCGACGACAACGGAGGCAAACTGGCAATGAAAACGAAGATACCCATCAGCGACGGTATAATAGGCTAGCCATGAAGACGAGGACACCAGTCGACGGTGACGGAGGCAAGTCGGCGGTAAAGACGAAGATGCCCATCAGCGGTAGCATAATAAGCCAACCGTGAAGGCAAAGACACTAGACGACGACGACGAAGGCAAGCCGACGATGAAGACGAAGATGCCCATCAGCGGTAGCATAATAGGCCAGTCGTGAAGGCAAAGACACCAGACAGCGGCGACGAAGGTAAGCCGACGGTGAAGACAAAGATGCCCATCAGCAACGGTGTAATAGGCCAGCCATGAAGGCAAAGGCACCAAACAGCGGCGGTGAAGGCAAGCCAGCGGTGAAGACGAAGATGCTCATCAGCGACGGTGTAATAGGCCAGCTATGAAGGAAAGGACACCAGATGGCAGCGATGAAGGCAAGCCAACGGTGAAGAGGAAGATGCATATCATCGATGGTGTAATAGGCCAGCCGTGAAGGCAAACACACCAGACGGCGGCGACGAAGGCAAGCCGGCTGTGAAGATGCCCATCGGTGATGGCATAATAAGCTAGCCATGAAGGCAATGACATCAGTTGACGACGACGGAGGCAAGCCGGCGGTGAAGACTAACATGCCCATCAGCGACGACATAATAGGGCAGCCATGAAGGTGAGGACACCAGTCCACGACAACAGAGGCAAGCCGGTAGTGAAGACGAAGATGCCCATCAACGTCAGCATAATAGACCAGCTGTGAAGGCAAAGACACCAAACGACGGTGACGAAGGCAAGCCGGCGATGAAGATGAAGATGCCCATCAGTGACAGTGTAACAGGCCAGTCGTGAAGGCAATGACACCAGACTGCGGCGACGAAGGCAGCCGAACAGTGAAGATGAAGACGCCTATCAGCGACAGCGACGTAGGCTAGCTGTGAAGGCGAATGCACCAGACGACGGAGACAAAGGTAAGCCAGCGGTCAAGACGAAGATGCCCATCAGCGGCGGCATAATAGGCCAGCGGTGAAGGCGAGGACACCAGTCGACGGCGACGAAGGCAAGCTGATGGTGTTATATTGACTGATTCATTCCTAGAGCGTAGAAGATAAGCTTATGGCCATGAATCCCTACTATGTGTATCTGGATTTGGATCTTGCAGTATAACAACAAAGGATGAGTAGTATCTGATGTAAATATAGTACTTGAGGAAAATTCAACCATTTTGTAATATTTATAAATATGTATTTCTCCTTTTGTCGATTTTAATTTCCTCGAGTAGTTGCCTCCTTACGTTTAAACACTCTGCCCGAGTAGTCATAGCCCCCAAGCATTGGGAGTCGGCTCATGGCACTTCCCAAACATGCGTATGAGTATCATTAGTTCGTCTTTCATGGAGCTAAGTTTCCTGGATCAAAATTTGTGCTACTCGGGGCATTTACAATTGTTAAGAGCAGAAAACAAATTCTTTTATCCTTATGCTTTTGATTTTCTCCGAGTAGTACTTAGCACCTTGCGTTATACACTCTACTCGACAAGTTCCCGGGTGCTAGGAATCGACTCATGGCAACCATCCGTTAACACACCAAATGGAAAGCATCGGAAAATAGAGCTTCACTACTTGGCATTTTTTTACTCAGATTTATTCGCAGGCAATCAAGATATTATAAAAATTGTTGAAAAACTATCATATAACATCTATAGCCCCTAACTCACTACTTAACGAAGAATCAGTTGATATAGTGAAGCAGAAAAAAAAGGAAAATATCATATAAAACATAGTGATGACTTAGCTTTCTGGTATACCCCTTAATGACGGCAGAGGTGGCCGATATGGGGACAAAGTCGTTTGTCAATGGCAACGAAGACATCAACCATAGAAGCAGCTAAGGCGGCCAGCGGTGAAGACGATATTGCCTCATCAACGGCGGCGGAATCCACCAACTGTGGAGGATAAGAAACCAGTCGACGACGACGGAGGCGGCCGACGGTGAAGACGATGTCGCCATCAAGAATGGCAGCGGAATCCACCAACCGTGGAGACGAAGAAATCAGTCGGTGACGACGGAGGTGATCGACGGTGAAGACAATGTCGCCATCAGCAATGGCAGTGAAATCCACCAACCGTTAAGGCAAAGAAACTAGCTAACGGCGGTGGAGGCAAGCGGGTGGTAAAGACGATGTCGCCATCAACAATGGCAGCGAAATCCACCGACTGTAGAGGTGAAGAAACCAGTTGGCGATGGTGGATGCGGTCGACGATGAAGACGATGTCGCCATCAACAACGGCAGCGGAATCCACCACCCGTAGAGGCAAAGAAACTAGCCAACAGTGGCGGAGGCAAGCTGGTGGTGAAGATGATGTCACCATCAACAACGGCAGCGGAATCCACCAACTGTGTAGACGGAGAAACTAGTTGTCGGCAACGGAGGCGGCTGACGATAAAGACGGTATCACCATCAACAATGGTGGCGCAATTCACCAACCGTAGAGGCGAAGAAACCAGTCAGCAGCGGCGGAAGCGGCCGACGATGAAGATGATGTCGCCATCAACAACGGCAGCGGAATCCACCAACCGTGGAGGCAAAGAAACCAGTTGAAAACTACAAAGGTGACCGACGGTGAAGACGATGTCGCCATAAACAACGATAGCGGAATCTACCAACCGTGAAAAATGAAGAAACTAGTCGGCAGCGGCGGAAGCGCGACGATGAAGATGATGTCGACATCAACAACGACAGTATAGTATACCAACCGTGGAGGCGAAGAAACCAGTCGGCGACGACGGAGGCAACCGACGGTGAAGACGATGTTGCCATTAGTAACGGCAGCGGAGTACACCAACCGTAGAGACGAAGAAACCAGTCGGCGGTGATGAAGGCAACCAACGGTGAAGACGATGTCGCCATTAGCAACAGCGGCGGAATCCACTAATCCGTGGGGGCAAAGAAACAAGTCGACGACGGCGAAGGTAGCCGACGGTGAAGTCAATATCGCCATCAGCAACGGTGGTCGAATCCACCAACCGTGGAGGCGAAGAGACCAGTTGGCAGTGACGAAGGCAACCGGTGGTGAAGACAATGTCGCTATCAGCAACAGCGGCGGAATCCACCAACCGTGGAGGCGAAGGAACCAGTCGACGACGACGAAGGTAGCTAGTAGTGAAGTCGATGTCGCCATCAGTGATGGCGGCGGAATCCACCAACCGTAGAGGCCAGTCGGCGGCGACGAAGACAGTCGGTGGCGAAGACAGTGTCGTTATTAGCAACGGCAGCAGAATCCACCAACCGTGGAGTTGAAGAAACCAGTCGACGACGATGGAGGCGACCGACGGTGAAAATGATGTCGCATCAGCAACGGCGGCGGAATCCACCAACCGTGGAGGCGAAGAAAACCAACGGCGGCGTGAAGACGATATCGCCAACAACAATAGCGGTGCTGGAGTAGGCTCATGGTCTATTGACTGCATAGCGACGCCACGAGTCCATGGCCGGCATCAATCACCTCAATAGTACAGCGTAATTATATGTGAACAACAACAAAAAAAAAAGCAAGAGATTAATCTGAGATTAAAAGATTAAAACTCAATCTAGTAAGCAATGATAAGTTAGATGGGAAAAAACCCGATGATGTCGGAGATTAAATCGTCGAACTCGCCGAGATTGATCTCCCCGGCTAGACTAAATTCAAGATGAAGACTTGGGGCAAAAACAAATCCGGCGACGCCAGAGATTGTTCCATTGTACTCGTTTACAGTAAACTCGGCGTCACCCCTACCTGGCACATCAACTGTCGAATCTTGAAATCAGCAATAATAAAAGGGGTAGCACACGAGATCTAAAAGTGGATGGAAGCGAAAGACAAGAATTTAGATAGATTCAGACCCTCTTGATGAAAGGTAATACCCTACTCCTGTTTGTGATTATATCCGTTGGGTGTATATTGATCTGATGATCGAGTTGTGGTTATGCCCTTGGAGGACATCCTGTCCGCCTTATATAGGTTGGGAGCAGGATTGATAGAAACCTAATCAGATACGGTATCTGTTTTCTAAATCTACTTTACAATATTACCGAATCAGGACTTTGAGCCGTTCCTTAATACATAAGAAAACATAATACCGAAGTCATGATCCGTTACATATTCCATATACATAATCTATCCTCTATATTCAGTCGGATAAACCAGCCGTGTGGGTATATGGTACATATAATCTCTCCCATGTAGAAACAAATGTTAAGTTTTTATATGTAAAAATAAAATTATAAGTAGATTTTTCATAGAAATGCTTCGATATAATTATATAAGTTAATACACCCGTGATCATTTAACGTGTCAAATGGTGTATAGCTCCGTAAACTTTGAAAATAAAGATTCTGACCCTCCCCAAAAAAACTTGTCAAATAGCATACCATAATATCTGAAAGTGTTGCATATCGCCTCAGTTGACATGGTTGTCCATGAGGTTTGCCACCAAAACTATCTCATCTCTCTCCACTTTCTGGTAAGAAGGGCGACTTATCTCGACCTTCTGAAATGATTATTAGAAACTCAAAAACCTGTCCGTCCCATCTTTCTGGTAAAAACTGAAGCTAATTTTAGTTTAAGTAAATTTTATAAAACCTCACATATTAAGCTTCAAGTAGCACAAACTACATAAATTTTGACACATGACACATGACCCTACTCTCTAGGTGTTATGGTCTTAAAAGATTCACAAAACCACGTTATTAACCAAATCGACATACTCCTATAACAAAATTTAATAAAGCTTTACTTACATAAATATATCACTTATTTGATGGATAAATAACTCATAAATTTGAGATGTGATTGTAGAACTCAAAAATATGGTAATAAGAGTCAAAATAATTACTAGTGTAGTTTTGTGAAACTTTATATTCATAATATCTAGAGTTATGTGTCATGTATCAAAATTTATTTGGTTTTATGTAACTTAGACTATAAATCCATAATATCCAAGGTTAGGTGAAATTTACTTTTTTAGTTTTAAATTTATTTTTCAAGAAGCCCTCAAAAAATTAGTTTTTGAGAATAATTTTAGCTAATCATAAAAAAAAGATCAGTAACAAAGTGTGGAGGCCCCTAACATTCATACTTGAATGAAACTTTTAAATCTAAAATCAGTAATTTGGCAATGGTGCACCAAACATCCACCAATCAGTAATGTGCACAAAACCGGAGTACATATTGTAAACCGCAGTATATATTTCGATGTACAGTAGAAAAACGAAAAAAAAGAGGTAGTACTACTACTTAGCTCGCTAGCTAGCATGGCAGGACACTGGCTTGCAGTTGCAGGGACAGGGCCTGAAACAACACACACAGGCCAGCTCACCAACTTCAGGTAGACAATGAATGCGGCACACGATCTGGACACTGTAGCAACAAGATCCGCTCAGGCTCAGCCCATATATCCCAAGGACCCAACAGTGCACCCTGTAACCCCAGTCTGCTGCTACTATGGGAGTGGAACGAGCGAGTAAAAAAGACGCACCCCCACGTATACGACGATTGGATCGAGAGAGAGAGAGGAGAGAAGCCTCAGGAAATGCGCCTCCGCGTTCTGGAAGCGCCTTTTTGCTGGAGCCTTGTGTCTTCCTCTGTTCTTCCTTCGTCTCCATTCAATGGTGCAATCAGTGCCCTGAAAAGGCCACCTTTACTGATATACTCGTAATTTATTAGTACTAGTACTATGAGTAGTGGAGTAGTAGTAGTATTATACTATCGCATATACTCGTATATTTGTATATTTGCAACGCTGCAGGATGCGCATGCATGCAACGCAACGCAAGCGTGTCGTCTGCAATCATGCAGCGTGTGGCTAGGTTGGGAAGAAAGCAACAAAACAATTCAACAAGCCTTTTCTTCTGGCCAGAGTTGCTACAGTGACCCACCCCATGGCATGCGCGCGCCTGCTGCTTGCTGCTTCTCTCTCGATCTGCTTTGCTACGTAGAAGTACACTCCTCCAGCTAGAAGCCAAAGGCAAAGGGCTAAATATTAAACCACAGAAAAAGAGAGAACGTACAGAGCAGAGAGATGACGTAAAGAAAAAAAAGGAAAGGATGTTAGAGATGGAGAGAGAGAGAAGAACACTTGCATGAGTACCATCTCTGCGTATGATGTGATGGAATCTGGCGCATGATTAGATTAATGGGCAGCCTTTTTCAATTTTCATCCTGGGTAGCAGATCACCTCTCAGATACAGTGATGATCGCTTCTTCCTCCATAGCCCAGATCTCTCCTTTCTTCCAAACCACTATCTGTTCCCTGTACAGCTCTCTCTAGCGAAGAGAGAGGAGGGGGGGGGGGGGGGNAGAGAGGAAGACAGGAGTAATCTGCAGTGCACAACTTCTCACGCACGCTCTCGCGTTCTGAGCGACTGGCTGCCTCTCTGATCTGCTCTGCTCTCCCATGTCACACAAGCTTACGAGAGGCCCCCAGCCCACCGCCATCATTAACTCTCAGTTCTTCCGTGCGGTAGTATCTGGTGGATTTTCTACAAGAACATGTGTAGAGTAGTAAATGATGTGTGGCAATGTTTATCCTTGTAGATAAATCACTTACGTGGAATAGAGAGGGGAGTGGGGACCGTTCCTTCACCAGGTTCATGTGACCAGAGTTGGTCATAAGAACCTCGCAGCAGTTTTGTCAGAAAAAGTTGCTCATCCGCACGTGACAAGAAAGCGCGAGAGAGAGGGGGAAGAAATTCGCCGGAGTAGGAGAAGAAGCTCACCGGAGAGGGGTGCGGAGAAGCTCACCGGAGTAGGGACACTTGACGAGGTCGTCACCGCTGCGTGGGCTAGAGGAAGCCGTTGTCGCCACTGCGTGGGCTCAGGGTAGCCCAAGGAGGAGGCCAGAGAGGGAGGGGAAAGGCGCTCGTTGCCGTTGAGCTGTTGCCGCCACCGCGTTTTCTCCCAACCGGTGTCGGCGGTGGTGTGGGGTGAGGAGGGGCTCTAGATCTGTGCCATCGGTGGGAGAGGAGGGGACAGGGACAGGGCCGGCTCTATATTTTCGAGGGCCCTAGGCGAACTTCATGACATGGGCCCTTAAGGCATGCGCTCTCTCTGTATATACACATATGCACTTTGGATTTTTAAAGTATACTTTTAAAGCATTCATCCGCTAAGCATGCTAGAAATAAATATTGATAATATCCTATATATATGTTGCTAAAAATACCAAAAGAGCATTAAAATGGAATTACTATGGTTACCTTGAAATCTTGAATAAGGATCAACCTCCAGGGACTTCATTAATAATACTTGACAAAAGAAAAGATGACGGACATCCATTTGCTTCTCATAAAAAAAATACTCCTTAGGGCATTTGTTGATGCAAAATCATTCAGGACGGTATCTAAATCAATATTGTCCAAGACATTCTTCTCAATGCAGCACATAGCCAAGCCATTTAATCTTTCTTGTGACATGGTTGATCTCAAATAATTTTTCAATAACTTTAATTTTGAGAAGCTTCTTTCAGCTGAGGCTATTGTCACAGGTACAGTTAAGAGGATTCGATAGCCAACTGAAACTTTTGGATAGCAATCTGCAGCTGTAATGAATTCAAGAATCTCAGGTGTTGACTTCAAAGCATCTGACAAAGTCGCTTGCAACACTTTTAATTCAGAAAAGAAGTCATTTAGCTCAACATCGGATGAGTTATTATGAGAAAATGCGTACAAAATTAGTGCAGCACTGCCATAGATCAGTATCATCCAAGGATTTCAAATTCTTTGAGGTGAACAAGAAACCAAACACATTTTCAAATGCCTTCAACTGCTCAAATCGACTAGTCAATGAGGCAATTGCAACATCAATCATGACTAGGAATTAATTAACTCCAAAGGACTCCACAACTGATTGTTGTTCTTCATTTTGGTCATTTTGTTCATCAAAATGTTTCTTTCTTTTAGCTTGACGTTTTATAGGAAATTTTGGTTCTATATCCATGTCAGATGCAATGACTTTTGCAATATCTATACTAGAAGTGAAGCCTTCATTTTTGTACATCTGGAAAAATGATATGACACCTTTGATTTGTTTGAGAGTAGCATCCATGCACACAATTTCAGACTGTAACTTCTTGCACACCATATTTATAGAAAATAATATATCATGCCAAATAACCATTCCAACTAAAAATTCAAAATTCTCAAGTGTAGTGACCAAAGATTGAGCATCACTCACAGCTTTTGGGTTATCAGTAGAAGCTTTCTCTAGTTCCAACAAAGCTGACCTTATTTGGGGAGTTTGGTATCTAATAGCTTGGACACTTTTTATTCGACTCTCCCATCATGTATTACACGATGATTTGACAGTCAAGTGTGGAACGTTCTTAAGCAAAATCTTCCATCTTTTTGTCGAACATGAAAACAGTGTATATATTCGTTGTATAACACCACAGAACGAAATAACTTTGTTGCACGGTTTTGCCATATCACATAGAGTTAAATTTAGACTATGACATATACATGGCATGTATAATGCTCTTGGATTAATTTGAAGCAGACGTTTCTGAACTCCTCGGTGTTTTCCCTTCATATTAGAACCATTGTCATAACCTTGTCCTCACATCACTGACATTCAGTTCAAGGGAGTCCAATGCCTTCATCAGTTCATTAAAAAACCTTAATCCCGATGTATCATCCACCTTCAAAAACTCTAGAAAGAACTCCTCAATTCTTGGATATTACTCGATATATTGACACAACGCACAATTAAAGTCATTTGTTCTTCATGGCTCATATCCGGGGTACAATATAATATTATAGAGAAATACTTAGCATCCTTGATGATTCTTAAAATATAAACTTTCACAGCCTGAGCAAGAAGGGAAAATTAGCTCGTTCTGAATATTGTGGCCGAGATAGTGATGATGAACTTCATGATTTTGAATGCGTCTAATGTGGTCTTGCATCACAGAATCAAACTCAGCAACTATTTCAATTGTGCCTAGAAAATTGCCATTGTTATCTTGATAAAGTTTCTCATTGGATCCTCGAAAGGCCAAATTATGTTTAGCAAGAAACTTCACCGCAGCAACTATTCTTATCAAAACTTGTCTCCAACGCTCTTTCTCCTTTGATATTCCCCGTTGCAAATCATCATCAATTGTCTGATTTTCGCTTAACCTCAACCTAATTTCATTCCAAGTATTCATGTTTTTTATATGCTCCAAACTGTTCTCATGCTGTTTGAGTCTTCCACTGAGATGCTTCCAGTCTTTCAATCCATGAGAAGCTAACAAATTTTTGCTCTCATTTGATTTGAACAATTTGCAGCAAAAACAATATACTTTGTTCACATGCTTAGAGTAAACCAACCATTTTCTAGCAATCATCTCACCATTGCTCAGCTTTCTAGAGTAGTAAGCATACGAAAAATGTCTACCACTACTATCTAAAAGGAACAGTAGTTTGAATTCTCTGACAGCCCCTTTTCAATTAATATATCTCTCCTGTACATCAACATTTGCATTCTCAGTAGAAGGTGAACGCTGCAAATTTTCATGCTCTGAATCATCATGATTAGCATCATCTTCAGTATTTAAAAAAAGAATAAGTTGCTGCTCTTGTTCTTCGGTACTAGGATAATCCGCCTCCTTAGGATTTTCATCAGGAACAGCATTACTTGATACCGAAAAAAACTTTAGTATAGCACCCTTTTGTGATTCAATAAACTGATCTCCTCGTTTTCTTTTTTTTTCCTTTTCTCAGCACTAGATAAATGCTTTTTAGGTAACATTGCAAACCTAAACGTATACAGGAAACTGATCTTTAGTATTTACTAATGACTAATTAGTACTTCACTAGTTCAAGTCAATGGACAATATGGTTGCAGCAGAGCAATACGCAAGTACCTGTAAATTGAAAACTGCAGACACTCTGGAAGTTGAGGACTTGAGGTAGATTCACGTTGTGTCAGTGTCGAGGGCGAACGGACAAAGCTGTGAAGGGCTGAATGCTGAAGGGATCGCCGGCGGCCCGGCGTGGGATGGACTTGCGGAGGTGCCGTGGAGAGCTGGAGCCTGGAGGTGGATTGGCGGAGACTGCCGGTAGAGGAGAGGAGATGAGAAGACAGAAGTGTCGAAACTTGGTTTCGGCAATAAGAATCTGGGGGTAGCAGTCAAGAGCCAAACACGATGGGTTAGTATGCAAAAGGATTTAGACAGGTTCAGGCCCTCACTCAACGAGAGGTAATACCCTACTCTTGTTTCGGGAATTCGATCCGCGGAGTGGTTTATTGATCTCTTGATCTCTTTCAATATGTGCTCTCGTGAGTTTGGGTGCTCGTGCCTTTGTGAAAGTCTCGTGTCCCCTCAGGGATCGCCCTACCCTCCTTATATAGTACCGGATGGTAGGTTTACAAGTCAGAGATCTTATCATACTCTATGTCGGACTCTTCAGTCTTATCAACTATAGACTATGGGCCGTTACCTTATTTCAATGATAACGTAACACCCAAGTCATAAGCTAGTTTACATAACCATGAGTTATAACCTATCCCCTATGATAAGTCGGATAAGCTAGCTGTGAGGGTATCCGGTACCCATAATCTCCACAGTAGCCTCCGAGACCTTCACAGTCGATGAGATAACTTTGCCTCGAACCAGAATAACACACAGCCGAATGACTCCTTAACAGAGTGCCTTCGTTGCTGAGTGCCTCCATGAGTCTCCCGAGTGCTTTATCATCTGAAAAGGCTATGAAGGGCTGAAAATATTTCAAAAATTTTTTAAAAATAGATATTTAGGTGCATCGACTGATGTACCTAATTAGGTGTAGCCCCGACTATGTGTTTAGTTAAACAAACTAAGCATATAGTCAAGAACTATAATAATCATAATCTCCTGAATTGAAGAAATGCCTAGCTTAAGCCAAAAGCAATCATAAAAAATCATATAACACATAACCTTATAATCAAGGCATAGTGTATAATGAATTCCGAGTACTCGGCAAGCTCATGCTTATCCGAGTCGTTTTGCCCGAGTCATCTCAGAACAAACAACTCAGCCAACCCTTATGGGTAGAAAATATGAGTTAATAGTTCATCGGTCATCTGAAAAATATGACCAAAATATTAAATAGTTCCAGCCATAATATCGGTCTTAATCAAAAAGAGCACACCAAGGTGGCAAAGAAAACATTGACATAATCATAAAATCAAATGCTTTGCAAAAAACAAACAACTCCTGCAACCTATAAAAAAGTTATCAGGACAGTTATAAAAAACTTTACTGTTTGTCACCTTCAAGTTGCATCGTACCAACCTTCAACAAGTTGTGTAACTGCTGTTTGAAAGGATTTTGAAGGTATCGGGCAATAAGACTTGCGCATATTGCCAGAGCAAATTTCTTAAGTCCTCTAGGACACATGTCAAGCCACACCTGTAATATGGGCCGCAAGTTTCTCATGGGCTCGGCCCAAACACGAGAAAACCCAGCAAAACCCTAAAAATCTCTCTTAAAGCGTCGGCGTCTTCCCTGCCGCTTTATCTTCCTGAAATTTTTTCCCTTTTCATGCTCCTGTTCATCAACTGCTCTGAAAAACCCAAAAACTCGTGCCATCCATCCATCCAGGAACACAAGTTCCACCACAATCTCTCATCCGCATCCAGCCTCTAGCATCTCCTCAAAAAATCCCCATCCCCAGCGCTAGATCCACCTCCTCTCGGCTCGCATCCATGGCGGAAGAGAGAGAAATCCCTTTCGACCAATAGGCGACCTCGGATGTGAAGGAATCGACCTTTCGAGAAATGGTGAAGATCGGAGTCCTCCCTCCTAAGGAAATCATCGGCTGGCGCCCGACGTTCGGCGAGGAATTTCCCACCCCAAACACCGGTGAGATTGTAGTCTTCACCTCTTTCTTTTACTGCGGATTTGGCCTTCCCACTTCCAATTTCTTCCGTGGCATTCTTGAATACTACGGCCTCCGAATCTATCACTTGAATCCCAATTCCATCCTTCATATTGCAATCTTCATTCATGTATGCGAAGCTTTCTTAGGCATCCTCCCCCATTTCAATCTATTTCGCCGCATGTTCTATTTCAAGCCACACCCGAACAAAGATGACCCTTGCGTCGTCGATGGGGCTGGCTTTCAACTCTGCGGGACTCTCCGCAAAGACTACTTCTCCCTTCCCTTGAAATCCTCCAATAAAGGCTGGCATGCAAACTGGTTCTACATCTCAAACCCTCATCCCAGTTTGCCCGACTTCGTCAGCCTCCCACCAATCCAAAGAGCTAACTGGAGCACAATGCCGGAGAACCAAGACTGGGTAGAAGCTAATAACCTCCTGGCTAACATTTTTGAAATGAAGAAGAAAGGCCTCCAAGGAGAGCAAAGTACCCGGCATTTTATCAAGAACCGACTGGCCCCCATCAAGGAGAGATCCAAGCCAGCGTTCGAGTATGAGGGCGAAAGCGACCCCAATCGGGAAGACCGCGATTCTTTGAGTTACCAAGTCTTGTGCACTCGTATGTACAAGATTTTCTCCTCCAGGATCACAGTAGATCGCAGCCACAAGATGTCGGTTCCTCCCTTCAACCTATTCCGACCTCCTCCTCCGGTAAGCAGACTCGGCCTCTTCAATTTCTTTCAATCTCACTTATGTCCTTCAATATATCTCAAAAATTCTGCTTGCAGGCTAACGCTCTCATCATATCTTGGCCGTACAAGGTGTATCATGCTGACATGCCGACTCGGCCTGCTACCCAAAAACCAACCGGCGGCCCCAAAATCAAGATCGAACATCAAGGCAAGAGGGCTGCTGGTGACGAAGATATCAGCAAGCGGGCAAGCAAAAGGAGACTAGTTGTCGACGACTCGGATGACGAAGAAATCCAAATTCCACAAGTCAACATAAACCCTCTGAAGCCGTCTCCCAGATCTGCCCCTAAGATCAGGAGATCTAATAGGTATCTCTTATAACCAAAATCAGCTTCTTGTTGAAAATTTTTTCCCTTCCGTCTCAATCGTCTTCATCTTCTTTCTTGCAGAAAAGCTCAGGACATAGATCCCACCAGGCAGGCCGAAACTACAAATCCACCTGCAGCTTCAGAAAAACCAAGACCTGCAGAACAAGGGCCTCAAAACCCTCCCCCGAGTGAGGATGCTCCTGAAGTAGAGCCCCCGAATAAAGATGCTCCCGAAGTTGAGCCCCTGACTACCAGCCAAGATATTCCGGTTGGAAACCAGTCGGCTGAAGATCCACAAGGCTCGCGCAGTCAGGAAGCACCAAATGAGGACCCGGCTCCTAGAATGGGTAAACTTTAATATAGTCTCCGGACTCTTGTCTTCAATACGTTTCTTACTTCTATCTTCATTCATCCTCTCTAGATCAATCAGCGGAAGAAGAGGAAATCGCCCGACTGAAGTCTCCAGCTGACTCGATCCCTCCTATCAAGATCGAGTGTCGCGATGCCGAAGGCGTAAAGCAGGGCATCGTCTTAAATAAGCAAAAGAAAAATGAAGAACATGACATGCTCGTGGCTAGCCTCAATGAAGCGACCCGGCTAATGAATTTAAGTATAATTCCTCTATGTCTTCTCCTCACGGTCTTATGTAGTTGACTATCTTTGTACCCGCGTGTAGAGAATATATTATCGCTCAATGGCCAAGTTAGACACCCTCAAGAAGCTGGTTCCCCACGTGAACTCTCTGGAAAACGTCCACCAAGACCTCAAGGCTGCCAGAGAAGAAGCTGCAGCTCGAGAGGTCATCTTGCGGGCAGAGATCGCGAAGCTCTGAGAGGCGAACTTGGAACTCCGTGGTTCAATCGGAGGTGAGTCAAACCATCGTGTCCTTATCTTGTCTTCATGTATTTTTCTGATCCTGACATTATGCAAGTCTTGTAGCCAATTTATCTGAAGTCAATTCTCTCAAGGCCCAGCTAGAAAAAGCGGAAACTGATAAAGCTAAGCTGGAGTCTGATAAGGAAAAAGCCCTGGAAGAAATCGAAGGTAACCTGTGAAACCCATGCTTCTCAATTTACTTGGTCTTGACTGTCGATGTAATCTACGCTGTTTCAATCTTGTAGTTAATAAAGTGAAGTCCCAAGCACAATTTAATGTCTTCGCCGAGAGGGTCCGAAGGGCTGAAAGTGTTCGAGACGACATCGCTAACGCGGCTGCGCCAATCTTGTCAGCAATATACAGACATGGACTCGGGACAAGCTCATTGGATGCTGTTGAAGTCTTCGACAAGCTCAAGATGGCGCCGGCAAAATACATGGAGAACATCACAGACGCGGCCGTCATGAGCGCAAGCTTTGCTCTTGCGCAGACCCTCATCGGCCGATTCCAGTAATTTGCTATAAATACGCTTTTGGCACGCCCGGTGGGACTCAAGAACACAAGCTTCGCAACAACAAGAAGACCACTTCGAGATGTCAAAGCAGGCTGAGATCTCCGAGGAGAACGTCGTCTCCGTGACCGTCGACCAGCTCAACGAAGAGCAGAAAGCTGAGATGGAAAAGCTGGTCGAGCAGTTCTAGAACATGTACCTGCAGACATACTCCAGGACTCGGCAAGGCACCATTATCCAGAAATCTAAGGTGGTAATGCCGAGCCCTGGAGATGGAGCCAGCACGTCGGCGGTGGCACACGACCACGCCGTCAAGACTGAAGAAAACGCTGCGCCGACGTTGCAAGACAGAATCGACTCCGCAGTTCATTCTGCGCTAGTCAACTAGTCGGGGATCCTGGTGAACACGTTGACCAATACGGTCAAGTCGATCCTAGATGGTTCAATCCATCAGTACAAGCCTCAAGGGCCGATTTTCTTGCCAGAAAATAAGTTCCCTGCTTATCGGACCTTGAGGAACGACTTGAGCATGACTCCACAGCCGACGGCGCCGATGCCACCCCCTTCGGCGCAACCAACATCAACCTTGCCGCTGGTCCTCACCAGGCAGACGGGAGGAAGCCCTCAGCACGTCACGGAGGAGCAATATGCACAATGGACGAAGGGGAAGCAACCAGTGATCGAGCCGATGCAGCAAGTTCCTGTCAACCCGACATCGGCCAGACAACCTCACATCTCCATGACTGGCAACCCTCCGCAACCATATGCGTACAACACGCCGCAAGGCTACCAGCAGTACACCACAAGGTAGTACGACGCGCAGAACCTGAATCACCATTACCAACCGTACTCCCTCAGGCAGTATCAAGCAGAGGGCCTGCAACAATCTTATCAGCAAGACCTCCCACATCGGCCCGCAGGATACTGGGCCGATATGATAGCCGAGGTGATGCGAGATCAGTTCGGTTTGAAGCCCAAGGAGAGTTCTACGGTGTATCGGCACCCGTACCCCGAGGAGTTTGACAGAGTGCCACTGCCGAGCCGATACAAAATCCCGGACTTCTCCAAGTTTTCGGGGCAGGACAACGTCTCGACATACGAGCACGTGAGCCGATTCCTAGCACAATGCGGGGAGGCATCGGCCATAGAGGCGTTGAGGGTGAGGTTTTTCCCTCTGTCCTTGTCAGGGTCAGCATTTACATGGTTTTCATCTTTACCCTGCAATTCCATTAGAGGATGGATAGATTTGGAAAAGCAGTTTCACAGGTACTTTTATAACGGCGTGCAAGAGATGAAACTGTCTGATCTTACTGCCATCAAGCAATGGGTTAATGAATCGGTCCCAGAATACATTCAAAGATTTAGGGACATAAGGAACAGGTGTTAGAGCCTCAGCTTGACCGATTCATAGCTCGCCGACTTGGCGTTTCAAGGATTACTGAGGCCGATACGAGAGAGGTTCTCCTCTCAGGAATTCGACAGCCTAGCTCAGCTAGCCCAACGAGTATCGGCCCACGAGCAACGATTCCAGAAGGCGAAGAAGTTCACAAAGAAAATCAATACAGTCTATCAGTACGCCTCCGACGAAGATGATGAAGAAGACGCCGATGTCGACCTGGCCGAGTGGGCCCGGATGAAGAAGCCGACAGCATGCCAATGGGCCAAAAAGGGCGACAAAGAGGATAAATACGACTTCGACATCAACAAGGCCGACAAGATATTTGACCTACTCCTGCAAGAGAAGTAGATCCAGCTGCCAGTGGGTCATGTACTGCCATTGGCCGAAGAAATCAAGAAGAGAAGGTATTGCAAATGGCACAACACGTATTCCCTTCATACCAACGAATGCAAAATCTTCCGACAGCAGATCCAATCGGCCATCGAGCAAGGCAGAATTAAGATCGATGATGCCAAGAGGTCGATGAAGATAGAAGGACACCCGTTCCCAGTCAACATAGTGCGGGCGGACAGGGCCGACGGCGGTGGCCATCGAACCGGCAAGCGACCTCATCAGACCTCCGAGGGCCTGATTAAAAAATATCAGCGAAGGCGGGAGGAACAAGCATAGGATCACGCCGATCAAGACAACTCCTATGACCCTCATTGGGAGTGCGAGTTTTTCCGTTTCTGCTGGAATGAAGACATGAGGTTGCCATCCATCCAAGAGTGCCCTGCATGCAATGATGTAGAAGACTCCTATCAGGGCAGCTCGAGCAAGCAAGTGCATCGACCAAGCAAGCAGAGAAAGTCTGTGCACGAGAGGCTAGGGCCGATGCACCATGATCATCAGACCGAGGACGAGGAGCAAGTCCAGAACCCCCAGTGGTGCCCAAGCAACGCATTCAGCAAGACATAAAAACGGCGGGTCCAGAGGCTAAGGAGGAAGGAGCAGATCCAAGAGCAACAGGCTACAATAGCCCATCGGCCCGGCCAAGACCAAGAAGGAGTGGAGAATAAAATCAGGGGTGGCCAAGGCCGATGAAGGCACCTCCAAATCAGCTCAAGCTCCTGCGTCCGCAAAAGGTAAAGGCGTAGCATCGACTTCTGTTAATATGGTTTTCATATTGCCAGCGGAGTACAGCGTGCAGACGGCCGATGAAGCGGTAGCAGACGATGAGCAGTCCTCGGCTAAACTACAGTTGTCACCTGATCAAGCCGTGTTCGACAAGCCAGTCGACGCCAGCTACAGGCACCTCTGGCCGTTATACATCAAAGGGTTCGTTAATAGGCGGCCGATGACGAAGATGCTGGTCGATGGCGGCGTGGTGGTCAACTTGATGCCGTACACAACCTTCAGGAAGCTTGGAAAAGTACCTGAAGACCTTATCAAGACCAACATGGTGCTGAAAGACTTTGGTGGCAACGCGTCAGAAGCGAAGGGGGTGCTAAACGTGGAGCTCACCGTGGGCAGCAAGACGATACCCACCACCTTCTTCGTCTTCGATGGAAAGGGTTCCTACAGCTTGTTGTTGGGACGGGATTAGATCCACGCAAACTGTTGCGTCCCTTCAACAATGCACCAATGCCTTATACAATGGCAAGGGGACCAGGTCGAGATCGTGCAGGCCGATCGGTCAGTACACGTGGCCAATGCCGATCTCGCAGTTTGGGAGATGGAGGGAATCGATTGCTTGTCCGGGCGAGTCTGAGATGCCGATTTCCTCAAAGTAACTGATTGTGATATCGAGACGATTGAAGATCAAGACAAGCAGTTGCTTTAACGAAGATGTGCCATCCACTGTTCAAGATAAGCAAGCTAGTCCCTACACAGACGACGCGGTGGATGAGCTAGATGGCAAACTGGGACAAGGCTTTACATCGGCCGATGAACTTGAAGAGGTAGACATAGGAATAGGTGACAGACCTAGGCCGACGTATGTAAGTGCTAACCTGCCAAGGGAATATAAGAATAATTTGATAAATCTTTTGAAAGAATTCATGGATTGTTTTGCATGGGAATACCATGAGATGCCAGGGTTAAGCCGATCGATCGTAGAACATCGGCTACCTATCAAACCAGTCTATCGGCCATTTAAACAAGCTCCTAGGAGATTTAAGGCCGATATGCACGAAGCTATCAAGGCAGAGATCACAAGACTTTACGATGCCAACTTTATTAGGCCCTGCCGATACGCGGAGTGGGTCTTCAACATAGTTCCAGTGATGAAGAAAAACGGCAAGCTCAGGGTGTGTATCGATTTCAGAGATCTAAACAAAGCAACACCAAAGGACGAGTACCCTATGCCGTTGGCCGATTTGCTAGTTTATGCCACGTCTGGACACAAGGTTATCAGCTTCATGGATGGGAACGCAGGCTACAACCAGATTTTCACGGCCGAGGAAGATATCCACAAGACAGCCTTCCAGTGTCCGGGGGCAATCGACCTCTACGAGTGGGTTGTTATGACCTTCGGCTTGAAAAACGCTGGAGCTACTTATCAGTGGGCCATGAATTATATTTTTCATGATCTTATCGGCTCTTTGATTGAAGTTTATATCAATGATGTCGTCGTGAAGTCAAGAGAGTATGATATGCACTTGGCCGATTTACGCAAGGTACTTGGACGAGCAAGGAAGTATGGTCTCAAAATGAACCCTAACAAATGTGCCTTTGGCGTATCGGCCGGTCAGTTTTTGGGTTTCTTGGTCCACGAAACAGGAATTGAGATTACACAGAAGAACATCGATGCTATAAAGAAGATCAAGCCTCCGACGAACAAGACCAAGTTACAATCTCTGCTCGGCAAGATCAACTTTGTCCGGCGCTTTATATCGAACTTGTCAGAGAGAATACAGCCGTTCACTCCGTTATTGAAGATAAAAGATGATCAAGAGTTTACATGGGGTGATAAGCAGCAGAAGGCGCTGGACGACATTAAAAAATATTTTGATCCCCTTTTGCCGATTCTTGTTTGACCAGGCTAACCTTGGCCTATACTGATATTTGCAGAACCTAGCCGATATGTTCTCTTTTGATATCGGCCAGTTTCTTGATGATGAGGACAAGGAGCCACCCATGACAGCCAAGGCATCGATCTCTGACGAGCTGAAGAACCGGCTGTCCGATATTGCCAATCAGCTGGAGTCCTCGCTGGAGTTCTTGGTGGAGGATTGCACTCCCATCAGAGTCAGGGTACAAGAGATTCAAGATCAACTGCCTGAAGACCTGATGGAGACCCTGACACCGGCCATCTTCTTGGAGCAATACCGATTCAAGCTTCATAAGGCGAAACAAAGACTTGCAGAGCGACGGGAACGTGAGAGACTGGAATCGGCCCTTTCTGCTAGCAAGGCTCAAGTCAATTCTGACAAAACTAGATTAGATGAGCTAGCTGTTGAGCCGATTGTCTTGAAGAACAAACTTGAAGAACTCCGCCGCCTTGAAGCAGATCTAGAATCAAAGCTGGAAGCCACGCGCCAAGAAATCCAACAAGTTGAAGCCGGGATATCTGCATCACCCAAGGCCAGAGAAGACCAGACGGCTAAGTTGAAGGCATCAGCCAAGTACCTTGCAACCCTGAGCAAATCGTTGAAGCCAATCCCAGGGTTGACGGCCGATGACGCCCAAGCTATAGAAGATATTGATCAAATCCGCCGTAGAGCCATCACAGCTATTGCAGACTTTATAGGGTGATGTAACATATTGTATGTCTTCATACTTTGTAAACACAAATCGCATCGGCCAAGCAGCCGAATTTGATCTGAATAAATCTGAAGAAACTCGAGCTTGAAAATTTTTGAAGTCCATAAACTTAGATCAATCCATCAAACTTGAGGAATCATGAAGAATAAGACTTGAAACTTGAAAAATTCCTTGAAAAATTCCGCGCTTGTATATATATATGCCCCCCAAATTTTAGAAGCTGAGGGCTCATGTTGTAAAATTTGAACTAAGGACGATAGTATATATCGGCCATCTAAAGACGATGCATAGCACATCGGCTGTAATCATAAATTGGCTGGAGGGCCGATCATGAGTCGATCCATACGCTTGGATAATATCTCTTTAAGTACTTGCCGTTAAGAGCTCTGACATAAACTTCTCCATCTAATCCTCTGAGCAGATAAGCATTACGGGGAACACATCGATGAATCTGAAAAGGACCTTCCCAATTAGGTGACCACTTGCCAAATCTATTATCTCTAGATCCAATCGGCATTATTAATTTCCAAACAAGATCCCCTTCCTCAAACGACTTGGCAACAACCTTTTTATTATAATGACGAGCAACTCGATATTTATCGCGCTTTATTTTCTCCAATGCCCGCAATCGGACATGTGCCAAGTCATCCAGCTCATCGACCATAAGATTATGGTACTCATCGGCCGTCAAGTCGTCTTGCAAGGCAATCCTCCTTGAGCCGATGTTGGTCTCCCATGGCAGCACAGCTTCATGCCCATAAACCAGCTGATAAGGCGGCACCTGAGTTGCACCATGACAAGCCATCCGATACGTCCAAAGGGAATCGGCCAGCGTGGTATGCCACCGTCTCAGCTGGTCCTCAATTTTCCTCTTGATCAACTTGATTAAAGTCTTGTTAGAAGCTTCTACCTGCCCATTAGCTTGCGCATAATATGGAGAAGAATTCAATAGCTTAATACCCATGCTTTCAGCAAACTGACCAAACTCATCGGACACGAAGATTGATCCTTGATCTGTAGTCAATGTCTGTGGTAGTCCAAACCGATATATTATATGCTCTTTGATAAATTGAATTGCGTCCTTGGAATCAACCTTCTTAAGGGGAACAGCCTCAACCCACTTTGTGAAGTAATCTGTAGCCACCAGTACATATTTGTGTCCCTTGCTTGATGGCGGGTTTATCTAGCC
The DNA here is from genome assembly GCA_008326285.1 of Oryza officinalis. Taxonomy (NCBI): domain Eukaryota; kingdom Viridiplantae; phylum Streptophyta; class Magnoliopsida; order Poales; family Poaceae; genus Oryza; species Oryza officinalis. The sequence goes on from BDMV01000006.1 coordinate 22,059,913, forward strand.
GATCATATCTATTCCCCATCCACGAAACGGCCACGGCTTTATGATTGGATGCATAGCCGATGCCGGTGCTCTCACTCCAAATTTCTGACAATCCTGACATCCTTTATAATACTTGAAACAATCCTTTAGCATTGTTAGCCAAAAATATCCAACGTGCTTTAAAAGCCATCTCATTTTGTGGGCCGATTGATGTGTTCCACAAATCCCTTCATGGACCTCGCTCATGACAACTTTGGCTTCTTCGAGACTCAAGCATTTGAGCAATACACCATCAATCGTCCGATAATACAGATCATTGTCCAACAAGACATAATGTAAAACTTTATACTTCATTCTTCGTGACGCCGATTGAGAAGGGTTCTTCAAATACTCGATGATATCAAACCTCCAGTCATCGGCATCCACGGTAGCAATTTGAATCTGAACATCTTTAGCCATCGGCCTGTATCCTGATGCCCCCTAAGCTAAATCATTGGCCTCGAAGTTCTCCTTCGTGGGTATATGCCTCATCGTCACAATCTTCAAAGCTTGTAACAACTCCTTGCACTCCTCATTGTAAACTCTGAGAATATTATTCTTGCATTCATACTCCCCAGAAAGCTGATTAATGACCAACTGTGAATCACCAATGATCTCTACGGAATTGGCTTCAACCTCTTGTAATAACTTCAAACCTTTGAGAACAGCCTCATACTCTGCTTGATTATTAGTATAATAAGGCTTGATAGTAAAAGCAAATTCGAAGCTTGCCCCCCCCGAGGGGATATGATGACTAGGCCGATACCGCATCCATGTCTGCAAACAGACCCATCAAAATACAATGTCCAAGGCACAATATCTAAATATGCAATTGAATCATCTCTATGCTGAACAATAAAATCGGCCAGGGCTTGTCCCTTGATCGCTTTGGCCGATTCATACCGTAAGTCAAACTCTGTTAAGGCAAAAATTCACTTCCCAATTCTTTCTTTCAACACGGGGGCCGATAACATGTATTTCATCACATCGGCCTTACTTACCACAATGCACTCATTGGAAAGTAAATAATGCCTCAACTTAGTACATGAAAAATATAAGAACAAACAGAGTTGCTCCATTGGCGTGTACCTTGTTTCGGCATCCAGCAACCTCCTGCTGAGATAGAAAATAACCCGCTCTTTGCCGTCAATATCCTGCACCAAAACTGAGCCGATAGACTTCTCATCGGCCGATAGGTACGGCCTGAACGGAACTCCCTTCTGTGGAGGAATTAGAACTGGTGGGGAGCTCAAAATCACTCTATCCTCGGATAGATGTGGACTCTGTAGGAGATGGCTTCGCAGCTGGCACCACGGATGAGCGAGCCCTGGAGCTCGTAAATGAAGCACAAGAGTCGGCGAAAAAAGTTGCTGCAGATATAGCTGTAAACTTTCAGGAATAGTTGCCTTGATTTATATGACTTGTTGTAATATTGACTTGTAAATATTTAGCTTATTTATGTTAATGCCCGGATCCGAGTCTTCATATATAATTTCTTAAGAATTTTTGTCCGACTGGCACCAAACCTAGGCTTGATTCAGCCATCAAAAAATTCTCAGTCCTTATCTATTAAACTCGAACCAAAATACTAAACAATGATAAACTAAATATGAACAAGTTGTCGATGATGAAAAGAAAATCACACTTTATTGATATATATGTATAGCCCCCGACTGACAACTCAAGAAGTCATCTTGCTTGAAGTTGGCAGTTGAGAAGAACATAAAGTCGAGAAGGCTTAAGTATAATATCGACGAAGATGCTCAATATTCCAGGAGTTCTCCACCATGGTCCCATCTTCACGCTTCAAGCGATATGCTCCTGGCCGAGTAACTTCAGCAATTATATAAGGTCCTTCCCATAGTGGAGATAACTTGTGACGATCTTTTGTAGTCTGAATTTTGCATAGAACCATGTCACCAACAATAAAGGCTCGTGACCGAACGTTACGGTTGTGGTAGCGCCATAGTCCTTGAAGATATCTTGCCGACTGAACCAATGCGGCCTCACGGACCTCTTCTAGTCGGGTCAAGTCATCCACTCTGTCTTGATCATAGCGTTCATCGTTGAAGCTGCGAACTCGAAGGGACTCATACTCCATCTCACTCAGCAACATTGCTTCAGCTCCATAAACCAAGAAAAAAGGAGATTGGCCGGTAGCCCGACTGGGTGTAGTCCGCAGTGACCATAATACCAACGGCAACTCTTGAACCCATCTTCCAGCATACGGTCGTAATCTATCAAACACTCGGGCCTTGATGCCTTGAAGAACCATACCATTGGCGCGTTCGACTTGGCCGTTGCTTCTAGGGTGTGCCACCAACGCATAGCAAATCTTGATTCCAAAGTCTTCGCAGAACTCCTTAAAAACGCCTCCAGTAAACTGAGTCCCATTATCGGTTATGATTCTGTTCGGGACACCAAACCGGTGCACAAAGTTTAAAATAAAATCGCGCGCCTTATCCGCAGTTATCGTAGCAACCGGCTTAGCCTTAATCCATTTGGAAAACTTGTCAATCACGACGAACAGGTGCGTAAATCCTCCTGGAGCCTTCTTGAAAGGACCGACCATATCCAAGCCCCATACGGCGAAAGGCCATGATAAAGGGATAGTTTGTAGATCTTGGGCTGGAACATGGCTCTGCCGAGCGAAGAATTGACAACCTTCACACGTGCGGACTACCTTGTCTGCATCGGAGACCGCCGTGAGCCAGAAGAATCCTTGTCTGTAAGCCTTGCCTACCAGAGTGCGCGCCCGGCATGACTGCCGCATATGCCCAAGTGAATATCGTGCAACAATTGTCGTCCCTCCTCAGGCGTGACGCATCTCATCAGAACTCCAGAAGGGCTTCTCTTGTACAATTCCAAGTCGACCATGACATAGCCCTGACTGCGACATCGGACTCGTTCCGCATCATCCCGGTCTTCCGGCAGCTCCTGCTGAGTTAAAAACTTGATGAACGGTGTCCTCCAATCGGCGTCGAGCATGGCGACCTGGTTTGTAGCTTCCTCGTTGAGGGTTAATTTTTTGGCAATAGTCGGCTCGTAGAGGTGCTCCACGAAAACGTTAGTCGGGGCTACTTCTCGCTTGGACTCAAACTGTGCCAACTGGTCTGCCGCTTCATTATTGTGTCTCAAGACATGGGATAACTCCAGTCCATCAAACTTGTCCTCAAGCTTGCGAACCTCTTGTTGATAGGCCTCCATGGTTTCATTTAAGCAAGACCAGTCCTTCATTACCTGGTTGACTACCAGCTGGGAGTCTCCTCGTACAACCATCCGTCGTATCCCGAGTGAAACAACAAGTCGTAGGCCATGCAGCAAGGCTTCATATTCGGCGATGTTATGTGAAGCTGGGAAGTGAATGTGTAGAACATACCGTAGCCTCTCCCCAGTCGGGGAAATCAGCACAACTCCCGCTCCCAGGCCGGTGACTCTTTTAGATCCGTCGAAGTGCATGGTCTAGTACTGCAGATCCTCTCTAGGTACATCTTCTTGTTGCTCGGTCTACTCGGCCACAAAATCCGCCAGGACTTGAGACTTTATAGACGTCCTCACCTTGAAAGTAATATCCAGCAGCATCAATTCCAGTGCCCACTTGGCAATGTGCCCCGCAACCTCCCGGTTATGGATGACATCGCCGAGTGAAAAGGACGTGACGACGGTGACCGAGTGACCCTGAAAATAGTGGGCTAGCTTTCTAGCAGTGATTAGAACTCCATATAACAATTTTTGTACCTGAGGGTAGCGGGTTTTGGCTCCTGCCAGCACCTCGCTGACAAAGTAGATCGGCCATTGAATTTTCTGAGTTCGACCTTCTTCCTCGCGCTCGACGACCAAGACCGTGCTGACCACCTGATGAGTTGCGGAGACGTAGAGCAATAGGGGTTCTTGAGGGTGAGGTGAAGCCAACACGGGTGGTGTTGTAAGGAACTTCTTGAAATCTTCGAAAGCTTCCTGGGCCTCGGTGGTCCATTGAAACTCGTCCGTCTTCTTCAACAATCTGAAAAAAGGCATACCTCGTTCGCCGAGTCTAGAAACAAATCGGCTCAGCGCCGCCATGCAACCGGTGAGCTTCTAGACGTCCTTCTGGGTACTCGGAGGCTTCATGTTCCGGATAGCGTTGATCTTCTCTGGATTTGCTTCAATGCCGCGATGAGACACCATAAAACCGAGTAGTTTGCCTGACGGCACACCGAAGGTGCACTTCTCCGGGTTTAACTTCATTCTGAAGGCCCGAATATTCGCGAAGGTTTCTTCTAAGTCGGCGATCAGGTCTTCCTTCTGTTTGGTCTTGATGACGACATTGTCGACGTAGGCTTCCACGTTTCTCCCGATCTGAGTCTGAAGGCATCTCTGGATCATGCGTTGCTTCGATGACGGTGTCGATGAGGGTGAGGGTAGCAACGGCGTTTTGTTGAGGCGTCTGAAAGATGTTGGCGTTGTCGACTCGTGTCTGTAATATAGCCTCGCGGGCGGATCGCCCCGTCTCTCTCAGGTCTCGTTTTCTTTTGTCAGCTTCTTCTTTCTTCTTGAGCTTTTCCTCTTTGCGTTTGTTCTCCTCCTCTACGCGCTTGCGCTCCTGCTCAAGCCTAGCTCGCTCTTCCTCCATGCGCTTGCGCTCTTGCTCAAGCTTGGCTTGTTCCTCCTCCGCGATCCTCCGGGCCATGGCCGAGTCGGTCTCGGCTACTTCAGCCATGAGGATGTTGAGGAGCGCCGGATCGTAGTAATCTTTATCTGAGTCGAGGCTATTGATTTCATCGGTGGAGATGTCGTAGAGGTCATCGAAGTCGGTGGAGCTGAGGTTTTCGTCAAGGTCTTTGGACGAGTATGACCCGAGTCGTTCTAGGATGACAGCAACTTCCCTCGCACCCGGATCGCAGCATGTAGATGATGAAGAAGATTCTCCCGAGTGGATCAAATACAACTCGGAAGACAGAAAGTTGTGGTAGATCTTAGCGTCGTCCGGTAACCCGAACGGCGTCGAGGGATTTCCCCCTCCCGACTGGTTCGAATCCGAGTCGAGGAGAGAGCTTACCGAATTTGTCGGTGGTGAAGTCGAGGCCGCCGAAGTGAAACGCTTGCCCAGGGGCGAAGACGAAGTTGTCGAAGCCTGATGTAGATCCCATCGCGCTTGTCGCCGAGATGAAGAAGAAATCTTGACGCAGACCCCTACCTGGCGCGCCAACTGTCGAAACTTGGTTTCGGCAATAAGAATCTGGGGGTAGCAGTCAAGAGCCAAACATGATGGGTTAGTATGCAAAAGGATCTAGGTAGGTTTAGGCCCTCTCTCAACGAGAGGTAATACCCTACTCCTGTTTCGGGGATTCGATCCGCCGAGTGGTTTATTGATCTCTTGATCTTTTTCAATATGTGCTCTCGTGAGTTTGGGTGCTCGTGCCCTTGTGAAAGTCTCGTGTCCCCTCAGGGATCGCCCTACCCTCCTTATATAGTACCGGAAGGTAGGTTTACAAGTCAGAGATCCTATCATACTCTATGTCGGACTCCCCAGTCTTACCAACTATAGACTATGGGCCGTTACCTTATCTCAATGGTAACGTAACACCCAAGTCATAAGCTAGTTTACATAACCATGAGTTATAACCTATCCCCTATGGTAAGTCGGATAAGCTAGCTGTGAGGGTATTCGGTACCCATAATCTCTACAAGAAGTTTCAAGTTTGGAACTCGGATGGTCCCGTATCGCCGTATACGCGGTGCTTATGCAAGCAACGATTCGATCAAAATCTTGTATACATGCATATGGTATACCTAATATATAGTTAGGTCTAGGCCGCTACTTTTGCTGGGCCCTAGTCCATCGCACTTCTTGCCGTAGCCCAGAGCCGGCCCTGGACAGGGAGTCGCTGCTGTGAGCCGCCCGTGGGAGGAGAGGAGGGGGCGGGGGAGTCGCCGCCGTGTGCCACCGTGGGAGAGGACGGAGAGGAGGAGGGGGCGGGGGGTCGCCGCCGTGGGAGAGGATAAGACAGAGATGGGGAAGGAGCGACGGAAGTTGGGAAGGTGCAAGAGATTTTGCTCCGAAGGAGATGACAATTTTCGTGGTGGGGCCAGCATGAAAAAAAATTAATGGTGGGCCTATCTAAAGCTACGTGCACCGAGGAGATGTTTCCTACATGGACGCATGGGCTTCTTGGTGAGGCTGGGACATACTTCTACTGCCCTAAGGGATACTCCTAGTAGTACAAGATACTCGTATACTTCCTCTCACATAAAAATTCAATCTAGTATCAGATGTTGACATATCCTAGTATGTAAATCTGGACTCCAGAATCATAGTGCTAGGATGTGTCAACATCCGGTACTAGATTAATTTTTTGCAGCACGGAGGGAGTACTCATATTGCGTCGTATAACTTGCTGGAATGAAGATTCAACTTTCTTTAGAGTGGAGAGGATCAAGTACGGAAAAGTCATTAACACATAATTAATTTAGTTTTTAATTAATTTTAACTTAAAAAATGAATTTATTTGATATTTTTAAAATAACTTCAATATATAGAAAGGTTTCGCACAAAATACTCTGTTTACCAATATAAAAAACGTGATAACGAAAACCAAGATAAAATCTATATCTTAATCAGAAATGAATGGGGCCATTGTGAGCAAGTGGCTTTCCCTTTCTACTTCCAAGGTCCAAGGAAAGAGATAAGTGCGGAAAAATTGATAAAGAAGGCGGAAGGAAGTAGAATCAGGGTATACAATCTCAATTATCACCAAAATGTAAGGCCCCACGAAGTCAAGCGAATGTCAAGCAAAATTTAATGTTTGTTTAGTAAACTATGAAAACCAAAATTTGAATATGGAAAATTCAAATTTCTCAAGAGGTGATCGAATTTTGGTCAACATGACCGCACCACTCATCATTTGCTCTACGGCTGGTAAGCTATAGAAAAATAAACTAAGAAAAATATTCGTGGGTAAAACTTTGATATCTACTTTTTTGACAATTTAAAATCTAATACTGGAAAATGAACTATGATAAAAAAATCTTTAAATTAAGCTTCAAATTTTAAATTTAGGATACGGTTGATAAGCTAACAAGCACATGATGCGGATGAAATGAAATTCACGCAGAATCATCAAATTTCAAAAGGTTTGTTAGAGAAACAAGGGCATTGATTGCTTGATATTTGCTTAGTTTATTCAAAATTCATTTGAAAACCGCAAAATTAGGTGTTTTTCTTAGAAATATAAGAAAAATGGATTAAATGTTAGAAAAATGAGAAAATGTAGAAGAAATGAGGTACTAACAGGATGGCTCGTGTACAATTGTGTGGCTAGCACCCATACAAATTATCTAATTTTTTTACACGTAAGCGTGGTCATTAATTTGTCTTAGGATTTTGAAAAGTCCAACCTTATCATCATCGGGTTTTCAATTTTATAGTTTACCTGCTAGCTTAGCCTGCCATGACTTCTATTCATTCTCTTTGCGTCCTTCAAAAATCTTTACAGTTTCTAGAAGTTATGTCAAACTCCGTTACCCTACTGCTTTACAGCATACCCACTACCCCTCCTATTTATTATCAATGGAATTTTAAACATCGAACCTGATCATTATTGGGTTCTTTTTTAAGTTTCTAGAAGTCCTATTAACCGCTGCCACCCTACTCCTTTACGCCCTCCTGTTGTACCACCTCTTTATCATTATTGGGATTTTAAAAGTCAAACCTAATCACCCCTCCTCTTTCAACATTCTTTATTTTTTATTCTGAATTTCATTTATTTCTAAATTATTGATCTTACTTTTAGATACTTGTAGATTGTACTTTGCTATAGATTTTTCTTGGTATGTAGTCTTATTTTATTTTATTTCTTTTTTGTAATTTTGATTATTTTTTGAAGTTTATTTAGAGTTTGTAAAAAATCTCATTTCAGAATTTATTTTTATTTTTATTACAAATTTTAATTAATCTCCTATTGTGTTCTACATGGACTGTTCTTTTAATATTTTTTATTATTTATTTCAAATTTTAATTATTTATAAATTGTATTCCTTGATTAATATTAGAATTTCTAACCTACATAGCGAATGTGGTGCTTTCTTTCAAGGGTTATTTTAAAAACAAGGAAGTGAGCCCGCATAGATGCGTGGGCAACTTATTTATTTTTTATAAAAGGATGCTAAAAGAAGAATCTATCTATCTCACCATATTCATTGTAAAGACTGTAGATTACCTTATTATCATATTATAATCATAAAAGAAAAGAAATATGTATACCATGAAATAGACCATGGACTGTATGATATACTAGATGATAAGACATTTCTCATATTCAAACAAAAATCACTTTGTGAATATATTACATGCAAACTTGCCTATCATCACTACTTATTATCATTGTCAAGCCAGGTAAATTTTATTACATGAAATTGCATTCATACCAAAAAAAAATTAACATAGTACATTATCAGTACAATAAAAAGTTCATCTTCACTTCATGCCGAAGTGCACATATCTCACTCGTGTATGAATCTATGTATAAATATTTAAAAATACCACTTCTACTAATTAATGTGATACAAAACCATTAAGATTAGATATAAATACTTCTCTAATGGATGAAGCCAAGCATAGCTGTTAAGGGTTTTATTTAGTTTTCCATTTAATTAATTGTTCAAATGATGTTTATATTATTAAAATTACTTCTTTAGCTTAAAAAACGTAGAAAATTCTAGAGAATCTTTTAGAACTATGGAGAACTTAAGAAAAATAGTCCAAGACAAAGTTTATTAAGTAAATTTTATTTCTCACATTAACTTTATTGTTTATAAAAAGAATACTAAAAGAGGTATCTACCTCATCATATTCACTGTAAGGATCATAGATTACCTTATAATCAAAAAGAAAGAAATATATATACCGTAAAATAGACCATACACTTTGATATACTAAATGATAAGTGTGTTTCTCATATTCAAACAAAAATCACTCTATCCCAGTTATATATAAACTCGCCTATCACCACTAACTACTATTATTTTCTTGAAAGCTAGGTGACTTTTTAATAGATTGGGTTGCATCTATACCAAAAAGAACCTAATATATCATTAATACAATAAAAATTTCATCTCTACTTCATACCGAAATGCCCATGTCTCGCTTGTGTTCAAATCCATGTATAAATATTTGAAATATCACGTCTACCAATTACTGTGATAAAGACAATAAAATTATATATAAATACACCTCTAACGGGTGAGCCTGACCATAGCTGCTAAGGCTTTCTTCTCTTATGCCTTGGAACATGGGTCCCGCACCGATGTAACCATACCCCTCAAGGTCAGCATGAAGCACAATTTTCAGTATCGGCACACTCATAAATGATTGTATTACTAGGGGTGTGTTCGGCATATTGTGTTCCCAACTCCTCTCTCTCGTGTTCCGTACGCATGTATTTCAAACTGCTAAACGATACGTTTTTTGTAAAAAGTTTATATACGAAAGTTTCTTTAAAAAATCATATTAATTTATTTTTAAAAAAATTAGCAAATACTTAATTAATCATGTGCTAATGAGTCATTTCGTTTTTCGTGTAAAGAGAATTTCTTCCCAACACATGCTGCTAAACACAGCCTAAGTAGGCTGGTGAGCTCAATTGCTAACTATGGCCTCTTATTGGGTCACCTCAACTCTCAGCCATATGCATACACTTGTCATGAGTAGTTGTTAAGAGTATTTCGATGATAAAGACATAAAAAGAGCTAGAATATTATTCCATATGATAATTTTTAATCAAATTATAGTTAACATGGGATTTAATATTGTTTTCATTGCATTATAGATCTAATTAGGTCCTACTCAACTACTGTAGAAAATAAAGGGGAAGGAAAGAAGCCATATAGGAGGGGTGGACTGATCTTATGTACGTATGTACGAACAAAGCAATTTAATTTGAGGATTAGCAGGAAAAGATTAATATTTTTCTGATATAGTTTTTTTTTCATGCTTTTTTTGGACGAATACTGCATACTTATTTTCTCTCAAATATACGTAGGAGATAAGGAGGGAGCGATTACTTCAAAAGATCTAATCTAATGAATAAAAATAATGGATCCACCATTTTATGTGTAAAATGGTAGCTAGATGTTTTGCTTTTTTTAAAAATATTTTAGATTTCCTCTAATTTATTAGAGCGTCATGTGGTGTCTTAGAAATGTTGTAGGGTGTTTAATGGACTATATAAGTACATAGTAGTTTAAAATTATGGTTCAAACAGGTATATATAGATTAAATATGTAATTTAAAAGCTACAATTGTTTATAAAATTGCTTATTTATTTACAAAAGCCACCTAGGTCATGCAGCCCAGTCTTTGGTGTGCACAGTGAAACTGAGTAGAAAATAAGTTGGCATTAGATAATCTTTTTTAACTACAGTAGAAAAAGAAGAAGAGAAGGAAATAAGGTCAGGCGGTTGTGTGTCGTAAGTGCGGAGGCCGTGCACTTGGTTTTGCCGACGGATGGGAAATTGGGATTTGTTTTTATTTTTTAATAGATTTGATGGTTTAGAATATTGGATAATTGATTTAGGTAAAAATTAAGGGACTGATATTTTCTCATTTCTTATAAATTTTAGGTATTTTTTAATTTATTAGAATGGCCTTAGCATGTAACAGCTTAGAAGTGTTTATGTGATGTTTTTAGTATATAAAATATATAATAGATATATGTAGGAAAGTGTGAAAAATTCAGAACAAATGATACTACGGAATTTTGAAAATGGAGGAAAAATTATGGGAATATGAAGGAAAGTGTAGAAGATATGGGAAATAAACACTGAATATGAACAGTTTTTGAAAATTTATTATGACAGTTGGTACTACAGATATCATAGCATCTATAGAATTTTTCAGTACTTTTTAAGTCGAATTTGATTCTATTTTTTAAAATTCATTAAAATTAACTTTGAGATCCCGTTTCGTGTCAGCTTGAAATGTCAAGTTCTCATGACTTTGGGAGTTTGGGACATAACCAATTTTTGGGACCAACGCATAGTATCAAGAAATATTCATCAGTTCAACTTCAACAATACGGTGTCCCTGTTGAGATTCAAAGCGGGAGCAAGAGAAATCAAATCTTGTATTCAAATGTAGTTTGTATATGGATGATTACAAGTATTTAAGTATTTATAGAGTAAGAAAAGATGTGAAGATAATGTGAACATGTCCTAATAGAACATGTCCCCTCATGAAGAAATGTATCTCATGAAGAGGTGTCTCTTACGAAGAGGTGTCTTTTCATGGATAAGAACAATTAACACGTGCTAATTGATCATCAAATAATACTATTTCTAACACTTCCCCTTGATTAATTGGCTTCTGGTAATCATCATTTGATTTATCTCATCATAAAAACTCCTCCAAAACCCTATGGGAAAACTCGAGGAGAAACCGTATTATATATATATCAGGTAAACTCGTTAAAAACCCAATGAAAAAATAAAGAGAAGAAATATGATATATTATTAGCTATTTTTAGACTTTTATGAGTAAAGCTCATAATATGACCCAAAAATAGTAGGGTGACTATAGTTATCATTTATTAAAAACCCAGTGACAAAAAGTAAAATGATAAGACATAGCTTTCGTTGATATTACCTCATTAAAAACTTTGAATGAGAAAGCCTAAAGGGCAAAACTCATACAAAGAAAAGAGTGTAATATAATGAAGATAGGTTATTTTTAAGAGAGAGATACTACCCCTGAAGCCTGCAAATTTTGAAGTCATCCCATGTCAATTCCTTCGAGACATTCAAAAGAATGTGGAGTGTGGTAGAGATTTCATGAATAGATCAGCAAGATTATTGCATGACTTAGTTTGTAAGATATTTATCTCTTCATGTTGCTGAAGCTAATGAGTATAAAATAATTTAGGAGCAATTTGCTTAGTGATGTTGCTCTTAATATAACCAATTTTCATCTGAACAACACAAGCAACATTATCTTCATAAATAATGGTAGGTGATTCTAATGAACCAACAGCACAAAATGTTAATATGTGGTTAATCATTCTGTGAAGCCATACACATTCACGTGATGCCTCATATAATGCAATTAGTTCAGAATGGTTTATAGATGTGGCTACTAGAGTCTGTTTAGAAGACTTCCATGAAATAGCAATTTCACCTTGTAAAAATACAAATCCTATTTGTGATCTAGCATTGTGGGGATCAGATAGATAGCCAGCATCAGTATACCTAGTTAAAGTTGGATCCTGGTTCCTTTTAAATAAAAGTCCAAGATCTCTTGTGCCATTAAGATATCGGAAGACATTCTTAACTCCAGTCCAATGTTGTTTGGTATAAGCAGCGCTATATATTACTAGTAAATTTACTACGAAATCAATATTTGGCCTATTACTATTTGCAAGATACATTAGTACGCCTATAGCACTAAGATATAGAAAATCAGGTCCTAGAACATCCTTTCCATCTTTCTTAGGTCAAAATGAATCTTTCTTTTTGTCTAGAGATCTGACCACCATAGGAGTTTTGGAAGGATATGACTTATCCATATTGAATTTCTCCAATATTTTTTGGTATATGCAGCTTGGTGTATAAGGATTCTAGAAGATAAATGCTCAAGTTGTAGACCTAAGAAAAATTTGGTTTCACCCAAATCCTTCATTTCAAATTCCGTCTTTAAATGATGACATGTTTCATTAATATCATGTGTATTGCCAATGATATTTAGATCATGGACATATACTGAGATAATGCAAAATCCTGTGGGGGATATTTAATGAAGACGCACGGGCAATCATCACTTTTAGTGTATGCTTTCAGCAAAAGAAATTCACTTAATCAATTGTACCACATTCTGCCCGATTGTTTTAAGCCATAAAGTGACTTCTGCAACTTAACACAATACATGTTGTGATTTACCTTTTGACTCGAGATGTCAATTCCGTCAGGAACCTTCATGTAAATATCAGAATCAAGTGACCCATATAGGTATGTTGTCACTATGTCCATCAACTGCATAGATAGACGATTTTGTACTGTCAATGATATTAAATATCAGAAAGTTATACCACTCATGATCGGAGAATAAATTTTTTTAAAATCAATGCCAGGTCTTTGCGTAAAACCTTGTGATACAAGCCTTGTTTTATATCTCACCACCTTATTGTTTCCATTCCATTTTTGGACGAAAACCCATTTATATCCTACAGGGAAGATACCACGAGGAGTAGGCATAACAGCCAAAAATGCATCTCTTTTATAGAGCGAGGCTAATTTTGTTTTAATTGTGTCCTTTCATTTGTTCTAGTAAGAGCGTTTTTGGCACTCTGTTATAGACCGAAGTTCTGGATCAACTTGGAGGCAATCAATAATTTGTTCAGAAAAGTAAGTGTCAACAATTATAGCTTTTCTATCAAAAGATTCTCCAATTTTAGAATAGTTGATGGCAATTTCATTCACCCTTATAGACTCATCGCGATCTCCTGAAACAATTTGTCTAGGGTCTTTCGAATTCCCAATCTCAGCATTGTGCACCATCGAGCCAGGTCGCGGATCATTATGATCTACTTGATATATAGTATCCATGTGGTGTGTACCAACTAAAGGTTGGTTTACATTTATCATCTTTCTTTGCTTGTTAGCAATACTATCTCGCTTAGTGGTCGTACATCTTCCTCTCCTTTTGGTATGTCCACTCTTTCTGGCGCATTCTAAGTGGGAATGAAAGATTTTGTTACACCTTTGTAATTGGTAAATGCATCTGGCAAGTTATTTGCATGTCTTTACAAATGTATAATCTTTTGAACTTGAAGTACAGTTCAGTAGTACGTGGATCGGAGGTTGGAATACAATGGGCATCCCAATCAATTTCCTGGCATTCTTTCTGGTGCTTGAAATTTTCCCTTAATGCTGGGAAATGTTCCTCATCAAAGATATAGTCAGCGTATCAGACAGTAAATAGATCGCCTGTTAAGGGTTCTAAATGCTTTACAATCGACGAAGATTTAAATCCCACATACATCCCCACTTTCCTGTGTGGGCTCATAGCGGTACGCTGTGGTGGTGAGATCGGTATGTATATAGCACAGCCGAACTTACGCAAATGAGAAATACTTGGAGGATTTTCACGTACTAACTGCATTAGAAAAGTTTCATGATATGCAGTTGGTCGTCGTTGGACAAAGTTAGCAGCGTGCAGTACTGGATGACCCCAACACGACGAAGGCAATTTGCAATTCATCAATAATGGTCGAGCAATAAGCTTGATTCTTTTGATCAGTGATTCAGCCAAACTATTTTGTGTGTAGACATATGGAACAAATGTTGAACCTGAATTCCTAATGCCATGCAATAATCATCGAAAGCATGAGATTTAAATTCGGCAGCGTTGTCCATAATGAACCCTATGTTCAGGGTAATTTGCCTTTAACCTTATTAGTTGAGACATTATTTTAGCAAAGACATGATTTCGTGTGGAGAGAAGACACACATGAGACCATCTAGTAGATGTGTCAATTAAAACCATGAAATAACTTAACGGTCCAGATGTTGGCATAATAGGGCCAAAAATATCTCCTTGAATGCATTCAAGAAATTTGAGTGGTTCGGCTCTGATTTTGAGATAAGAAGGTCTCAAAATTAGTTTTCTAATAACACCTGCAGTGCATACAAAATTAAAGGATTTGAAAAATCTTTCAGTGATCAAATTATGACCAATAGAGTTGCCAATAATTTTTCTCTTCATCCCAATACCGGGGTGCCCAGGACGATTATGCCAAGTGTGGAATGTATCGACATTTTGAAAAATTACTTTATACGCAAGATGTGCAATAGGCTTAATGTATGTATAGTACAATCCAGATGTGAGAGATGAAATTTTCTCGCAAATGCATTTGCCATATCCATTTTGTTTAGTTAAAAGAAGAAATTCTTCTCGATTATGCATATGGGTTTCAATATGAAACTCATTTTGACGGATATCTGTATAACTTAATAAGGTACGGGTTGAATCGGGATATAATAGTGCATCCTTAATTGTGATTTGTGTACCTATCGGGAGTGTAATAGTTGCTTGTCCAGACCCAACTATCACAGCATCGTGTCCAGCGATGGTCAAAACTTTGCTTTCTCTCCTCTTGAGAGTTTGAAAGTATTTGATCTCCCTAAGTACAAAGTTTGTGGTACCACAGTCCACAAGACATAATTCCTCTCCTTTCGGACAAACATCCTTGGACATTGATAGTGAAAGAAGAATTACTTAGTAAAGAATTCTTTATTCAATATATAGGTATACATACATTAATTAAAACATCAAATACATAGTATGACGTTTACAGAAGTTTAATAGTACATACTCTAATCACTCGTAAGTCTTACAACCTGATAACTTACAGGAGTTTGTACTTTTCGACTTATTAGAACAACTATTTTTTGATGTATTATAGGATATCACTATACTGTCTCATACACATTAAGATTAAAATAGTTTCATCTTTAAGTGGGACGCACTAAGATTACAACAAATCTTCAAGTGGGTCCATTGAGCAATACTCGATGAGCATATCGTCCATTGCAGAAAGTGCAGCGGGATCCTCTGGGACATGAGTTAGGTTGTTCTATGGTTCTATATGAGCCTATTGAGAACCAACCTCCGATCTTGCTTCACTTGTAAGATTGAAGTGTGCTTCATATCTTGGTCCCGCAGAAGACTTTTTCTCCTCGAGGGATTTTTGATATAGGAGAACAAGTTGCTTTGGGATACGGCAATCTTTAGCGACATGATAGTCAGATCCACACCTGTTGCAATGCTTGTTGCTGTTGCCACGAGGTGGTTGTGCCTTACCCTTTCCTTTTCCTTTCTTGTGACTATTGGATTTGCGTCTGTTGTTACGTTTGTGTTTTTCAGCCAAATTCTTAGGGTTATTTGAAGAATTTCCCTTGAACATTTTTTTATTTTCATCATTATTTTTGACATTGAAGTGCTCTTCAAGCAGTGGGGCAGAGCCAAGGGTGCTATTGAACATTCTTTATCAAAAGCTCATGATGTTTTTCTGTCTGTGTCAATGTGTAAATAAGCTAAGAATAATGCCGAAAATTATTGGTGCGATACTGTTGATTCAGTATTCTGTCCTCCGAAAGCATAGTGGATAGTCTTTTTCTATCTTTTCTACCTCCGTTGGTTCCTTTTCGCAAAACTTGAACTTGGAGCAAATGGTATGAATAGCATGATTGTAGTCTACAATAGTTTTAAAATCCTGAAGACGTAAATGGTTCCACTCATTATTAGCCTCAGGCCAAATGAGTTCCTTTTGCTTATCATAACGCTCTTTAAGAGCTTTCCATAAGTCAAGCGGACTCTTCTCCAATAGATAACCTTTCTTGAGATCTTTATGGATATAGAGCCTAAGTAGAAAAAGAGCAGTGAATTTATTCCTGCCCTCAATTGGTGGATCCCAGTGTTGGGTTCCTCAATTTTATTAGCAATCTCAAGAGAAACAAAGTTTATTTTGATATTCGAAGCCCAAGTTGGGTAATTACTCCCATCGAGGGCAAGTTTATCGAACTCTTTAGTTGCCATGTCCCTACAATCATGATTAATCTTATTAATTTATAGTGGTAAATTAATAAAACATGATATTGATGTTGTAATCTCAATGCTGAATGTAGAACTTCATGTTTTGTAATGTTTTGAAAAAAATGTAAGTAATAGACCTTACAATTTGAGTTAGAATTCAAAATTAGGAGGCACAATGTGAATAATCTTCAAGTCAGGAAACAATGGAGTAGATCTCTTAATAGTGTGCAAGAGAAACTTGTTGCCTAAAACATGGTCTCTGGGCTAATATATTATAATGAATATACCACAGCCGATGTTTAGGGCTCCACTACCTTGTGAGCATCCAAATTTTAAATAATCTCATATGTTCAAACAAATTATCGGAATAACACATGCAGGTAATCATCATAAGATGTGGACCTCTTAGTGATAGACGAGATACTCGCTGCCTAAATTATGGCTATGGGGCAAATAAAATCGTTTTGGAAAAGAATTTATTGTGGCCAATGTATAGGACTCGATCTCCATGTGTTTTAATTCCAAGTCAAAATATGTAGTCCAACTTGCATTAAATCCTCCATTAATCATTTTATACATAATTAAGACGATTTGCTAAGTTAAAATACAAAATTTAAAGAATTTTGCAAATAACAGAGTGAGTGAGTCAAAGAATGGCGGCTCCCCTGTGTGCGGCTAGGGTTCCCATTCGACCGAACCCCGGCAGCATGAGAGTAGCGGAGCGGCCTCTTCTTGGTCCCGTCTGATCCGGTGGTGGAGGTGGTTGCGGAGTCAGTGGCGACGGGGTGCTAGGAGCTGGTGGTGACACCATGTCCAGTGAGAGCGAGCAAGGAACCCTCCCGGGTGACACCACCGCCATCCATCTGTGGACGGTACAATATTGTAAACCCCAGACTTGCACGCGGCGGGGTGCCATGGCTTCCGGCGAGGCGGGGGCCAGCGGAGCGGCAACCAATCTGTTGTTGGCGACCATGTGGCGTCGGGGTTGATGGCGGTGGCCACTGACTCGTATCCTGGCTGCGGCGCGGTAGCCTCAATGCTGCCTCATCGATCGGCAGAGAAGGTGGTGGAGAAAGCAAGCGCGGTGCCGGCGAGGGAGGCCGAGAACGGCATCCAAAATTAAACCGAAGATAGGCATCATACCTTCGCAATTGATTTCCTTCTCTTCCTCTTCTCCTTCACGAGCAGTGCTAATAACGTGTCGAGATTCAAAGTGGGAGTGAGAGAAATCAAATCCTATATTCAAATGTAGTTTGTACATGGATGATTACAAGTATTTATAAAGTATAAAGGGATGTGAAGATAGTGTGAACATGTCGTAAAAGGACATGTCCTCTCATAAAGAAGTGTATCTCATGAAAAGGTGTCTCTTCATGAATAAGCACAATTAACATGTGCTAATTGATCATTGAATAATCCTATTTCTAACAGTCCCGAATAGAATGGAATTCTTTCAAATTTAATCATTAGATAGAAGGTTCCTTTGTTTGTGCGAAGATATATACTTAATGGATATGAGTGGTGAACTCTCTTTCTAAGCTACTGCTAGAAACAAAACAGAAGTTTTTGCATTTCATTATTAGCCAGAACCCAGAAACTAAAGTCATCTCGAATGAGTAGTGGTACTAAGTGTTAAATTAAATTAAGTGCTATGAAATTGAATCGCATAAAACCGTATGTGTTACTAGTATAAATTAAATTAACATTGAATATGTTTCAGATTTTTCCCTTGAGAGTGAAAAAAAATGTTGTAACCTAAAAATAAAAATATGTTTGCATGGATCCTAGATATAAAAAGAAATAAACATAGTAGCCTAACTGGTACTTCTACATAGTCATCTCAAAACCCTACCAAATTTTTTTTGTTGTGCCAAGGTGGTGGTGGTGGACTGGTGGTTTGGTTTGATTATGCCATTTTTAACAAGTGCTTAAGTTTTTGCTGTTTTTCTTGCTAAAATTTGGCCACATATGTATTGACGTGAAATTTTGTCATGACACATGAAGACCTGGGAGATCTGCTTAGCTTCAGTGCAGGTCCTATCAATCGATTTAAGAGCATGCTAGTTAGTTTGATCCAGCAACTAACAAGATAGATAGATTGTCTATATAAGATCGAGGAGCCGATCGGCCAATTGGCCGATGGGATGTAGCGAGGCCAGCCGATGTCGATAGGGTTTCAATCAATCAACTATAGATTCAATGTAGATTCAGATAAATAGCGAGATTTATGTTATCATCGGCTAAAAGTAAACTATGCATAATCATCAATAAACTATTATTTATCAAAAGCAATCTTAATATATCATACCGAATCGAGACAGTATAAGATTGAAAATAACAAAGATATATTTAACTAAAGATTATACAAGTTTAAATATAATTCAATGTAACTTAGAAGATATAACGAGATAATATAATATGAATCAATCGGTCAAAACTGATATAACGTAATAGATGTAAATCCGATGGTTAAAATATACATCGGCTGGAGATCTGATGTAAGTAAATTAAAGTGTATATCAATTAACTAACCGATCCATCTGATAGCCGAATCCCAAAATAATGATAACATCGGCTAACACTCCGATGAACATCGCATTAAAACCTATCGGCTCAGCAAGACTTGGATTATCAGCAGCAATTTAGAAGATTGGATCTAACCAAGACAGTATGAGATTGCGTTTGATAAAATAAAATAGATAAACTGATAGATCTATACAAACGTGATGGATATAACAGATCTATCTAGAACAACAGTATGATTAGAGAAATATCAACTTAGCCAAAATATTAGACCTAACCGAGAAAGTCCTAACTAAGCCGATACAACTCTAACCAGCAATGCAATTAAAGATAGAATCAATATATCAGATAGACAATACTTGCATCAACCTAGATAGAATATCGGACTTAACCGAGAAAATTCTATCCACGCCGATACAAGCGAAGGTGATGGAACTTACTTCTTGCCGGAGATCGAACTTAACCGATGCAGCCCAACTCGAAACTAAGAACTTGCCGAAATAAAGGGTGGCGATGCGCCGAAAGTAATTGTATTGATCTGTGGAGATGTCTTACAAAGACCCCGGTGTACATATTTATACACTTAGATTGATACAAGTTCTAATAGGACACTACACAATGTTTCCTAAGGATACAAGGAAAAAAACAAGTCCTTATCAGACACTAGAATAAACTTCCGAAAGATAAAGGAAAATTACTAAATCCTGCCTAATTAATAGATAGAATTAAATTGACATGCCGCAGTTTTCACGATTCCTTCTTGAACTCGGTCTCTTTTGAATAAACTTCCATCGGCTGGTTGATCTCTTTCCTTAACCAAATCCACTAAAGAACCTTACCAAATTTTGGTGTTAACAGTACATGAATATTTTGGGTTGCAGAAGACCTGTGTTGAAGTTGCACCTTTTATTGAGTAAGCTTTTGCTATACATTATACACACATTTATAAGTTGGGTAGACTGAAAGATGACGGAGTAAAATTTAGAAAAAAAGTTTAAATTATTTGATTTTTATTGAATTTGCAAGAAAATACTTGTTTGGGGAGGAATTGCAGAAATATACCATCGACGCGCGGTAGATCAGCGAGAGCGTCATGGTCAACGGTCTCGCAGAGTGGCGGAGCAAACTCGAGAGCGGACTCACTCTTCAAACAAATGAGATAGGTTTCGAATAGGGGACATCGGGGCAAGAGCGGTATCGCGGTTGGGGGGTTGCGATACCGCCACGATCTCATGTGTCGGCTATGCGGGACCGTGGGCCCCGTCGTCGTGTTGTCGTTGCGCGATTGGGCCGCGAGAGTGGCGCCACTCTCGCGGTTTGGCCCGTCCGAGCCGCGAGACCGCAGGCCCCGCTGCCCTGGAACAATGCGACTGATCTATGTCAATTTCGCACTCTCCCAATGCGAGGCCGCTATCAGAAGTAAATAAATAATAAATTTTATATTTGTATATATATATATATATATATTACCTATGAAAAAATAGAGAAGGAATATATATATTTATTAGAAATATATAGAGAGTACGAAGACCCTTCCAGAGCGATCTTTGCAAAGTTCATAGTCTCTGTCGCAAGACAGGAACCATATTTGTGAGTTTGAGTTTGCAACACTTTATAAGTACTTCTTGTACTTTGATGCAAACAGTGAGCTACATAGTTCCCGCCACAAGATAGAGGATATGAATTTGCAGTATGTCATATTTGCATACGGTCGCCGAAATAGGAACCAAATAGCGGGTGTAAGAATTTCTAAAAAAATCCCCTTTGCATTTTCACAGACCGATCTTGTGACAAAAACCGTATAGCGAGTTCACAAGCTACCCATAGCGAGTTTACCAACTACCCAGTTTCTGCCATAAGATCAGGTCTAAGAATTTGCAACACATAGCTAGACAAGTAGAAGGTTTTTGTCAAAAATAGATGTAGTTGTGTGCTTCATCTCTACGCATTTGGTTGATATTTATATTAGTGAGAGGATGGAAAGAGTGTGTGGACCGTCTCACATATGAAGAGTAGGAATGGGTAGGAACAATTATCTCGCATTGGTTATAATGCTCTGTCAGAAAAGATGAAAAGATAACTTTCAGCGCGATTATTGTATATGCATGGAATCATTAGCGAATGAAAGACGACAAGATAACTTTCGGCGTGATTAACTATTGATGTTGTTGGCGCGATTAAAGAAAAAGCTGATGAGTGATGGAGATGTAAAGAAGAGGAGTAATTAGTTCACTATTGATGTTGTAGGTGGCGTGTGCACATGCTGTCGACCTCATTCAAATAGATAGAACCATGGCTAGGAGCAATTACTTCCACGTAAGCAATTATTAGTCATAATTTATTTCATGCAATTAGTCTGTGATTTGAGTCATATTAATTTTAACAAAAAAGTAACATCCAATCTCACCCGCACGAGGGACACTAGAGTAAGTAGTAATTTAACTAGTGAGACATCTAGTCTTATCACATTAACTGCAATTGATAAAATTATTAGTTAATGACTTATACTTACATTAATATTATGCAGTACTCATTACATTATTATATCCTTAATTGCAAGCACATACCACACCAAATAAACGTTTGGTGTAATTGTCGTGGAGTCGCAGCAATGTGCTACAAAAATAATTAACGTCGCGTACCGTGCAATAATGATTGGTTACAATATTTATATGTCCATGGAGTCACATTTGTTGGTACAACAATTTGGTAAATGCCGCACTTTTCAACTTCTATCAATTAAGGAAAATATCTTACTTTTTGTTTTTTTATAAAACAATGATCTCTTTTAGTCATGAACAATAATTTTGTGCACTTAGTTTTTATGTCTATTAGGAGTACAATATTTTTGCACGATGTAATGTGTGCTTTTGGAGTGATGTTTTATTTTTCCAGTGAAAAATCTTATTTCTTTAACACTCCATACAAAATAGGATGTAAAGGTAGGAAATATTTCTCACGTACAAAACCATTGTGCACATACAGAATATTGTATAAATACTTCATGTTAAGTGCTACTCCTCGTCGTGGTCAGCCATAGTGCTCGATGTACCAACAAGATTTTCCTTAGTCTTTTTTCTTTCACTTGCTGCATATGGAGGCCTGAGAGCGAAAGACGACTGGGCTCATGGCACTCGTGGTTAGATCTACGTGGGTCATTGTTATTCCCTTCTATACCGCTAACTTCTTGTTGTGTGGGTTGTGTCACTAGGGACGCTTCATTAGTCTGCGATGCCCGAAGCTCATTGGGTACTGAGGATGACCCCTCACCGAAGCTGCACGTCTCGCCATACGATGATGTGTACGGCCCAAACCCTGACATTAGTTTGGGACAGTACGATCCTACAGAAGCATAGCAGATATCAATAAAATTGTCAATACTAGAGCAGAGAATAATAACACAAACTAAAATGTCCATACTTGTTGACGGTGCTTGCATATACGTAATTTGGTTCAGATGGGAGGGATATTGACTAAATAGCCAATCACGTTGTTGCAACAAAACCATATAACTCTACACACCACCACCGAACAACGTGCCTTGCATCCATGTTACATGAAGTACAAAGTTATTCTACTAAGTTGGAGTTGGAGTCATGTATTGTAGAAAAATACCATCAATATGTAATGATTAATAATAACGACTATGTGCGTACCAGCGTAATCCATGGATTGCCCTTGCCATTGGTTGGTAGCATGTGTTGGTGGAGGCATGGGAGGAACCGCTTAACTAGTCCCTACAAATATTAGCAAGCAAATAGTAATAAACATTCGTATACCTGCCAAATAAAATCATCGAAACAGTAATAGAAATCCATGTACCAGCGGCCGACGTGAACTGACCCATCCATTGAGACATACCAGCCTCATTACTCATGGGAGGAACCTCCATGCTTGTCCCTGTGAATTGGACACATCACAATGCATCAATGGTTGAGCAAAATAAGAAAACTATGAAATTACATGTTAGCGGTGACTCACTGGCGAATGACGCAAACCCTCCTTGGGCTATAGGTGCCCCAGACACTTAGGGCATAGTAGAAACCCCT
The DNA here is from genome assembly GCA_008326285.1 of Oryza officinalis. Taxonomy (NCBI): domain Eukaryota; kingdom Viridiplantae; phylum Streptophyta; class Magnoliopsida; order Poales; family Poaceae; genus Oryza; species Oryza officinalis. The sequence continues at coordinate 22,083,064 of BDMV01000006.1, forward strand.
TGGCTAGTCCCTGTAAATGCAATCAGTTGGCATCAAGTGATAGAACATGTGAACATATGCATAACTACGTTACTGAATCGAACCGAACCCGCGAAGGATGCAAATCCTCTTTGCCAGTGTGAGCTTGCGACATATGGAGCCATGGGAGGAACAATCTGAGACACGGAATGAGCCATCTGAGGCACGGGACGGACCATATGCGTTCCCTCTGTCAGGAATGCAAAAACATCATTTAGTCGTATAACAATTACATTTGTTAATAAATAGCCATATTGAATAATGATGTCTTACCCGGAAACGACACAAACCCACCATGCCACGGAGACGTGATGGCCGTTGAGCTCTGTGAGGGGAACCCATTCAGGGTGTGCTACAAATCAATATATTAGTCCGTAAGTGAATAACTGATACCTTCACATTCTGTAATTGAATAACTGATATCTTCACATTCCATCTATATAAAAAACACATGAACTACAAATTAATTATAACTTAAAATTATTACAAATTAATTGTAACTTTAGTTAAATTATTATATCATATAAGTAAAATATGTATACCTAATTTTTGAACCCAAACTGACTCTTAAGTCATATCGCACAAACTAATACCTTCATTAGCATTATCCTACTTAATAATAATATACTAGTATTGTACTACTTGAGACTACATTATGAATATTTGATATTTATTAACTTCCTATGCGAGTATTTTTACATGCGACATATAAAAATATAATCTACAAACTAATATATACCTCAAATTTTCTTCTACATAATTAATAACAAATTTTTACTATTACTACTAGAAACTACATGAATTAATCTTATCTAAATCATCAATCCTAAAAACTTTTACTAAAACAATAACTAAGCAACTTACATGTAAATTGTTTCTTCTCTCCACTACCTCCTCTCACTACTACAGAGAACATTTTTCTGTACGGGGGGGCTTTATCTTCGCATGCGGCCGACCTGTGGGCGCGCCTGCAAAAATCGCCCCCCTGAGGGCAGGTTAATCAGCCGCATGCGATAATGAATCTTCGCATGCGGCTGTCTTAACGGACCGCATGCGATGATGGGCCCATATATCTTGCAGCTAGCCCGAACTTCACCATTTCAAACCGAGCTCTTCTCTCTCCTATGCATGCAACAAATAGGGGGGGAGGTTTTCAACTCGAAATCTTTGCTTAAAGTTTATATGAAAGGTGAAGAACTCTCTCTCCTCCTTCATTTGGCTCCATTTTTAATAAATTTCGTTGGTGGAAATTATAGCTTTTTTAAAATTTTGATAAGGTTTGTTTTAGCTAGTTTTTGCAAAATCTAGCTTCAAAATATATGTTTTGATGTGTAAATTTTGGATGTAAACACTTATACATACTAGTTACTTGTATTGTTGTATTTTTCTGATGGATATATATATGTATTTACACGTCTTTATAAAATACCTGCGGTCTATTATTTGTGTCTGTAATTTTATTGTCTTTATATATAGATGGATCGGTCGTCATGGATGTATGAGATGCGGGGAACTCAACCAATATTTATGAAGGAAGCATCTAAATTTATTGATCAGGCTAAGGCGCATGCTTTGAGGGAGAATATGGCAAAAATTTTTTGTCCGTGTCGTCATTGCAAGAATCAGAAATTGCTGGTAGATCATGGCGAAATTTTGGGTCACATAATGCAACATGGATTCACCGCCAATTATAAGGTTTGGACCTATCACGGGGAAATCGCCGATCCCCAAGATGACGATGAAGAGTTAAGTCCGGAGATGAATGAGGCAGAGAATTTTGTAATCGAAGACATGTCCCGTGAAAGGTTAAATGTAGACGTGTCCACAAATAGTGATGATTTTGAGGGCGGTTTTGATATAGATGATATGCTACGCCATGTCGAACCTGAGGTTCTAGCGGGTAGATCATGACGGTTAGAGAATTGGCAGGCACTGGAGAAGGCATCGAAGGATCTTCTTTACGATGAAACGAACGGATGTGATAAGGATTTCACGGTACTGCGTTCAGTGCTTGAACTTCTAAGATTGAAGACTAAACATGGATGGTCGGACACAAGTTTTAATGATCTGATGAGCTTGTTGAGTGTGTTGCTTCCTAAGCCTAACTTCATACATTCGAATACATATCAAGCGAAGAAACTCATATGTCCTTTATCTCTTGGTGTTGAAAAGATTCATGCTTGTAAGAATCATTGTATATTATACCGCAAAGAATATGCAGACTTGAAAAGTTGCCCAACGTGTGGCACAAGTCGGTATAAAACGGGAAATGGGCCCGTTCACACAGAGTCTACTGACCTAGATTCATCGGAGCGTAAGCGAAAAAAAATTCCGTCAATGGTGATGTGGTACCTACCAATTAAGGACCGCATGAAGCGTCTGTACTCAAACCCGACTGATGCTGAGTTGATGAGATGGCATCAAGAGGGCCGAAAGACAGACGGTATGATTCGACATCCTGCCGATGCTCGCCAGTGGAAGACATTTGATGCAAAGCACCCAGAATTTGGTAAGGATCCAAGGAATGTAAGGTTCGCGTTGAGCACTGATGGAATGAACCCGTTTGGTGATTTAAGCAGCTCACACAGCACATGGCCAGTTCTTCTCACAATGTATAATCTTCCAACATGGATATGTCAGAAACGAAAGTATATTCTTCTCACTATCCTCATACAAGGTCCGAAGCAACCTGGAATCGATATAGATGTTTTTCTTGAGCCTTTGATGGAGGACATGGAGGAGCTATGGAAAGAGGGGTTACGGCTGTGGGATGAGTTCAAGCGGGAGCACTTCAATCTACGTGCGATCATATTTGTTACCATCAATGATCTACCTGCAAACTTTTCATTATCCGGTCAGATTAAAGGGAAGACTGGGTGTCTGATATGTCTGGATATGACTTCGTACAAATACCTGACGTCGTCTAAGAAGACAGTGTACATGCGACATCGACGGTTTCTACCACGAAAACACAAGTATCGTAAGATGGCCAGATTGTTCGACAAGACAGTGGAGAACGAGACTGGCCCTGAAACACGAAGTGGTACTTACGTGTATGATATAACAAAGAACATTAAGGTTGTATTTGGCAAGGGAAAGAAGAAGACAGCAAAGAGGAAGAAAGTTGATGACGTGGAGAATACTACATTGCCATTCAAGAAGCACTCAATTTTCTTCAGATACTTAGATTACTGGAAGGACCTAGAGATCCGTCATGCAATTGATGTTATGCACCTCGAGAAGAACGTGTTTGATAGCACCATCGGCACCTTGCTGGACATCCCGAGTAAGACGAAGGATGGACTGAAGTCACGTAATGATCTTGTAAATTTGGACATAAGGCATGACCTTCACCCAGTAGAGCTGGCAAATGGAAAGAGCAAGATACCTCCTGCTTGTTACTCGTTGACACTTGAAGAGAAAAAAGCCTTCTGTAAATGCTTACAAGGGGTGAGAGTGCCTAGTGGTTTCTCATCGAACATCAGGAAGCTAGTCTCAACGAAAGATTTGACCATTTCCGGATACAATGCGCACGACTGCCATAGGATGCTAACGGTATTCCTACCAATTGCTATAAGGGCAGTCAAACCTGTCCATACCAAGGTGGTTATAACAAAGTTGTGCTACTTTTTCAATCGAATCTCACAAAAGGTATTTGATCCTCTCGAATTAGGTCCCCTTCAGACATTTGCTGTGGAGACCGTATGTCAGCTGGAGATGTATTTCCCACCATCATATTTAGATATGATGGAGCATTTGATCGTTCACATCGTCCCTCAGATTATTGAACTTGGTCCCTTATACTTACACCAGATGTGGGCGTATGAGCGTTACATGTCAATCCTCAAAGGCTATGTACGCAATCGCGCTCACCCCGAAGGATCAATGATAGAGGGATACACAACTGAAGAGGCGGTCGAGTGTTGTATGGATTACATAAAGGATGGTAATGCCATTGGGATTCCTGTGCATCGACACGAAGGGAGATTATCTGGAAGGGGTACTGTTGGTAGGAAGCAGTTTTTCGATAATGATTACAAAACAGTGGCCGTGGCACACAGCAGCGTTCTACAACAGCTCGCTATCGTCGAGCCATTCATTGAGCGACACTTTGAAGAAATCAAAGCCTGCTTCCCAGGACGATCCGCCGATTGGGTTTCAAGAGAGCACAGGCGTCGATTTCCTCAATGGTTCAAAGATCTAAACCTGCCAGTCGGTGATTGTACGGAGCAACTTACTTTACAAAGATTGGCAAGTGGGCCTTCAAGTATTGTCAACTCATGGCAAGGGTACGACATCAATGGCTTTACCTTGTACACGAGTACGAAGGACAAGAAAAGCGTCTCACAAAACAGTGGGATTCGTGTCGAAGCGATCGACCCAACTGGTGAAAAGAAGTTGTATTACGGGACCATAAAGGAAATATGGGAACTCGACTACGGCCTGAACATCCAGATCCCTGTGCTCCGTTGTCAATGGGTGAAAGACACAACAGGGGTTTCCGTGGACGACTATGGGCTAACGATAGTCGATCACAGTAAGATAGGCCACAAGGATGATCCTTGGGTTTTAGCAGAGCGTGTGGCTCAAGTGTTTTATGTGAAGGACCCTTTGGATGAACGGATGGATATTGTCGTGGACGGAAAACAACAGATCGTCGGCATCGACAACATCGAAGACCCCGCTGATTACAACCAGTTCGACGATGTACCATTGTTTACCGATCTTCCTATGCGAATTAAGAAGGTCGAGCGAACCATCGACGAAGCTAATATGTCGTACGTTCGATCAGATGGTATCGCAAAGATAGTTAAGCTCTAGTTCTTTTGTAACCTTCAGTTGTCCTGGTGTTCTAAATTTATCGGGATGAATGAAAGCGGCCCACATTTCGAACTGCTAAACGTTGTTTTTTTTCTACATGTTTTTATACGAAAGTTTCTTTACATAATCTTATTAATCCATTGTTATAAATAATTTACTACATATTTAGGATGTATTTTGAAAATATTGTGTGTAATAAAAAAATTTAGTTGTACCAATGAAGTTTAGTAATATGGGAAAAAAAAGTTTAACCAAAAGGCAAAATTATTTTCGCATGCGGGCCCTTAAGATGGCCGCATGGAAAGAACATTATCACATGCGGGCGGCTTTACCGGCCGCATGGAAAAATGATCTTTCCATGCGGCTGTCTAAGAAGACCGCATGGAAAAATTATCTTTCCATGCGGTCCGCTAAGACAGCCGCATGGAAAGATCATTTTTCCATGCGGCCGGTAAAGCCGCCCGCATGCGATGATCTGGGCCTATATATGGGGGAGCGCGGGATGGGGAAATTTTCTAAGTCCTAGCGCGCCGAACACTGCCGCCAGGCTGCCAAATCTCGTCGCCGCCGTCGAACCCTAGCGGGCGCCTGTCGCATCCACGCCACCGACGCCGTCGCCCTCGTCGCCGGCCTCCTCTCCTCCCCCCTAGCCGCCGTCTCGTCCTTCCCCCTCGCCACCGCCGGCTCCTGCCTCCGGCTCCGACTCCACGCGCACCGCGGCCGCCGCCGGTCGCATCCACGCCGCCGACGCCGTCGCCCTCGTCGACGCCGGCCTCCTCTCCTTCCCCCTAGCCGCCGTCTCCTCCTTCCCCCTCGCCGCCGCCGGCTCCGGCCTCCTCCTCTTCCTCCACGCGCACCGCGGCCGCCGCCGAACCCTAGCCGCCGCCGGTAACTCCTTTTTTTTTTGTGATGTACCATTTTTTGCAATGTGATATATATATGTATATGTATATGTATGTGTGAAATGTGATAACTGTGAATTTTTTGCAATGTGAAATGTATATATGAAATGTGATTTTTTTTTCAATGTGAATTTTTTGCAATGTGATATATATATATGTATATGTATACATATAATTAGTACTTATTAACTGTGTTTAGCCTTTAATTACCTAAAACTATATGTATCTAACGAGCATTTTATTAGTTAAGATTTCTTATTATGTTAATACACCATAAAACAGAGTTACTACCTCAGTTTTAAAATAATTATAATTTTAGATTGTTTAGCATATATTAATATTTGAGAAGAAAAACTATGATGTCCCTCGTTAAATAATGTATAGGTCAGTGTGAGAGGATGGTTAAGAATAAACAAGGAAAAAATTTAAATGAGAGATGATTGATGATATAATTAGTACTATAGAGTATGAACTATTTTAAAACAAAATTTGAATCTAAAAATATAATTATATAGTTGAGACGGAGATAGTAATTAAAAATTATAAAGATGATATAAAGAAGATAGGACTCATCATGGATCATAGTTTGTCGCATCACATTTTTGTTAGGTATATGTTTAGTTTATTATCGTAGATATAAATTGTCTCATTTTATTAATAACATATATCTCACATATCATAAAATCAGTTTTCTTACCAACTTTAATTACCATATTTTGTAGCATAATTTGTTCATCATATTTTTATGGCTATCTTCATTTACCGAACTTTTTCAGTTATGATAAAAGTATGACGGACAACTAAACACACCTTAATTAAGTCTCTCTTGCAATGCATCTACTGGTGCAGCTTGAGCTATGTAGGCAGCTGTAGTGATACACGGATCTTGGGCATGATATGGTGGTGTGATTGAGAGGGAGAGAGATTGCAATGAAAAGTGTCGTGTATATAATGTTAGGCTCAGTTGATAACCCTAGACTCGAAAGGCGCCATAGCCAGCTTTGAATTTTAAAACTTAATTACTAATAAATGGTTGTTTAATAATATGTTCCCTACAGAATTTGAGAAAAAAAAGACACGATAGTACGGCTCCTTAGTTTACGAAATAATATAACGTCGTCGTTGAGTGAGAGTGCGAAAACGACACGATAAATGCACGAAAATACCAAAGATCTTTAAAAACGTACGATCTACTGATGGCAACCTCTGTGACTGAGTTATACTCCTATGTCTTTTTGCAAAATTTTTTTAAAAAAGTAGTAACATATTTACTTATAGTTATATGAGAAATCATATTCGGGTTTGTGTACTCATTTGTTTTTACGTCAATGTGAAAGATGTCGAACGACAAGGTTCCATCGAATGCCCCAGTAGCGCCTGAAGAAGGCAAAGCTCCTCAGATTTCCGGTAGCAACAAGGAGGCTGACGCTTCTAGTGAAGAAACGTGGCGAACACCAAGTGACCCGATGGAAGTAATACAAGTCGCTCCTCGCGATGATGATCCGGACTACATACCTATGGAACAGGCCGTAAGTGTTGAACATCGTTAGCCATATATTAATTCGTACGTAAATACCAAATCTGCCTAATGATATAGAGAGTGACTTATGTTCTGCAGATGGAAGTCCGACGCCGCTCGAAACGTAAGGCCGGGAGGACTCGCAGATCGGAAGAAGTTGAAATGGACACTGCTACATCTGCCCCGGATCGTACGGATACATCTGCGAGTGCAGGCGGGAGTGGGAAAAGAAGACGTGGTGAGAGAAGCAAGAACAAATTACCAAAGGAAACATACAACGTGATTGCTGTCGATCAGGATGGGAAGCCCGTCGAGCCATCGATTGTGAGGTCCAGGTTCAGCAACACCTGTGGCACTCTAGTCAGGACACGTTGTCCAATCAATGTTAAGTTATGGGAAAAGGTGGACGAGAACATCAAGACACTGCTCTGGAATGATTTGCAGAGGTATTTCGTGTACCCTCCTGGATCGGAGGTCATAGGCAGAGAGTACGCACTTAAAAAGATGGGAGATCGATGGCGACAGTGGAAGTCCGATCTAAATCGGGATTACGTCCAGAAGAATCGCCCCCCGTTCAATGACTATGGACATATATCGCAGGCTGACTGGGATACGTTCGTTGCGGATCGTACCACAGCTGAAGCGTTGGCGTTGAGGAAAAAAATGTCAGATCTGGCGAAGAAGAACAAATATCCCCATCGATTGGGTTCGAGTGGATACGCTGGGCACGTCGATCGATGGCGAGAAACCGAGCAAAAGTTTGCAGCCGCTGGCAAGCCTTTGCTCGTAGACCCCATGGTGGAACGAAGCAAGAATTGGGTGTGGGCGCGCAGCACAGGTCAGGTCTCGGAGGAGGGAGATATACTATTCGAGACTCCTGACATAGAACAGATCACTGAAAATTTGCAGAAGATCGCCGAGAAAGAAAGATCAGGACAGTTCGTCCCACGGAGGGAGAATGACCAACTTACTGCAGCCTTGGGGACCGCCGAACACTCTGGACGTGTAAGGGGTTTGTCGTCAAAGACGAGTTGGAGGTTAGGGTTCCCACAGGACACATCAAGCTATAAGAAGAGAGACAAATACAAAGAACAACTATCGGACAAAATCTATGCGCAAGTGAAGGAACACTTCTATTCGTTGGCAGCTGAAAACCCCACGGCCTTTCCAAGGCTATTCCCTGATAGCCAGCAAACCATCCAATCTCCACAGCCAACAACTCAAGTACGTAGCAGTGCAGGCTCAGTGGACACAACTCCTTGCGCTGTGGATGGTATAACCGAACCAACTCCGTGCTCACTCGTAGTACCTATCGGCCGCGCTGGAAAGACTAAAGAGGTTGCAACGGGTTTAGCGATACCCGGCCGGCAATTCCACAACACGGCAATCCCTGAGGATTATGCAAGGGTACAAGTCGCTAAGGTACATAGCGAGCACACTTCTATGGAACTAGACATCCCTGCACCGGAGGGGATTGAACTTCTCGGCGATGCAGTAAATCAGTTTATATTGTGGCATCGTCGAGACATAATCCTGACAGCTGCCGCTCCAGCACCAACATCTTTAACTCCAACCTCAAAACAAGCAAAGACAGCTGCCGCTCCAGCACCACCGTCGCCTCCTGGACCACCTTCCCCTCCAGATCCAGCGTCGCCACCATCGATTAGGTCCCCGCCTCGCCTACCTACTCCACCGCCCTCCCCAGCTCAAGAGGCAGCTCCTCCAGCTCCCCCCTCTCCGCGAACAATTCAACCCTCTCCGCCCACACCCCAATCTGCTCCGGTGGAACAACTGCCCATACCTGAAGGAACTAAATCCGGACCGAGGTCTAATCCCTTGGAACCTCGTCGTCTAATTCCAAAGTTGATATCAACATACGACCCAAAGGAGATTGACAAGGATAAGGAGAAGTTCATGTTTTCAGCTTTCAGGAATTCTGATAAGTCAAAAGAACTAGCGCATGTCATGTCAGACAGTCAGAAGTCAGTACTACGAGCCCAAGATGAAGTCCAATCTTGGGTATCTGCAGATGTGCCTGAAAATTATGAATATGGCAAGCCATTTTTACCAACTTATCTTCTTAACAAACTACCCTGGGAAATGAGGGTAATGCATGAATGGTACATCAAGGCTGCTAGGAAGGGTCTCGGTTTCATAAGCGTCGCCGTCCCGGAAGGCGCTTTCATGAGTGGTCCTAATGGGATATTCTTTATCTCTTTCCGGGACCTATACGCCATCTACAAGCTAGACAAAATGGATGTGAATCTCCTTGCCGCGTTCTGCCTGTAAGTCTGAACTCTTATATGTTACACGTATCATTCCAAACAAAAAAACCATATCTCATTACTTCATTTACATTGTATAGGATGCAATTTCACGAAGCTGACAGAACTGGATCATCGGTTGGCTACGTCGATCCAACAAGGATATGCAAAACGCAACACACCGTACAGATGAGAGCCGACTGCCCGGAATTGGTTGACAAGACCCCTCCAGAAAAGGAAGAATATATCAAGCAATTACACAAGACCAAGAAGCTGGAGGTAGCAACATACTTGGCAATAGCAATGTTGGCGCACGCCGACAAAAATGTCGTGATGGTCCCCTACGCGTTCAGGTAAGCGTTCTCTTCTGTGTTAAATTAATTTATCATTTTTTAAATTCTCTATCTCTAATTTGTCTTTCTTAATTGCAGCGACCACTACATACTATTCCTCGTATATCCAAAAGACCAATTGATTGTATCGTTGGACCCCGCACACTATGACAAGGAGACGTTTATGGAATTCCTAACTATTTTGAATTTGTAAGTGATACACATTTCAATAGACATTTTTTTTGACTTCTAGTTTTCTTAGTACTGGAGAAACAATTGTTTTGTTCTAACAGAGCACATAAGTACTACCGCAAAAGAGGTGGACCAGTACATGATCCGGCCAAGAAGAAGTTATCCGTCAAGACTGGCTGGCCGGTACGAACATATATATGCCAATACAACAAACTATCGTACATTAGTTCCTGAATTATGTCTAATGATTGGTCCCTCGTAATTATATCGCAGTGTTACAAACAACCAGCGGGAACCAACTTGTGCGGATATTACGTGTGCGAGATGCTCAGAGTCAACGGGAGGTACCGAACAACCAGTGACCAAGTACGTCAGCATTTCTTTCTTTACAAAGAAACCCAACTACAACACATATTTCACTTAGTAACCTTTTGTTGACTTTGCTGTGCACAGATCCCGAAAATCCCTTATGTTGCACAACGATTCGACGACAGGACTATCTGGAACGTGTGCGCTGACCTCTGCCGATTCATCCGTCGTGATGTCTGCAACGCAAGAGGTCTCTTCTACGACAACCAGAGTGAACTCGCATTGGAAGACAAATTTCAACCTCTCAGAGAATGGGAGAAAGAACAAATGCAATGAGATGTACACTAATTATATATGTGATGAAACAGTTGTGATATTTGTAATATATGCTTCGTATGTAAACAACGTTTCAATTTATGGTTATGTATTTGATATTTCTTACAGTAATATCATCAATCCGACTATCTCATATGCGTCTATTCGAAAATACGATAATAAATCATACGAAATATAATATCAAATACGATAGAGTATTAATTTTGCTGTTGGAAAATTTGTTTTCCCAAACGGTCCACTTAATTGGACCGCATGCGAAAATCTATCTTCGCATGCGGCTGCTTATATCGGCCGCATGCGAAGATCGGTTTTCGCATGCGGCCGTCATAACTGACCGCATGCGAAGATCGATCTTCGCATGCGGCTGGCTCCGGCCGCATGCGCAAATGGTGATCTTCACAGACCTTTTCGCGCATGCGGCCCGGCCAACCGCATGCGAAGATCGAATCCGCCCGTCTGCAAAAATCCTTTCTGTAGTAGTGTCTCCTCTGCAGCCTTCCCCCTCTTGCTCTTCCCTTCTTCTCTACACCCTCATTTCTTGCTCTTCCTCCCTTCGTCCTTGGATTCTTATGAAGAGATAGGTTATGAGCTGAGTGATCGTGGCCGACATGAAATGACGCGACTTGGAAAATGATAAAGAGAGAGTCGAGCGAAGAGCGGGAGTCCGTGGCAGACATGAAATGACTCCACATGCAAAAAAAAAGAGGGAAGAGTGGGTGTAATTGTATGAGAATTGGTGCGGGAGAAAAGAAGAGTGTGGGAAAAAGCAAGGTGGGACCATCGGTATCACTTCTCCAAAACGCGAGAGCGCAGTCGTCTTCCAAAAAAAAGCAACACTCATGCCCCATGCTGCTCTCGCGCGATGAAATTGAGATACCGAGGCCGTTCTCGTACTCCCAACAAGCAAGACTACGACGCCCACTGTGGGTCGTGCTGCCCTCGCATGCATCTAATGCAAGACCGCGGACCCATGCCGCTCTTGCTCTCCCAAACTGGGAGACCGCAGTGACGTCGCGTCCCTACACCACAAGACGGCGGGCCTTCACCATGTGCCGCTCTCGCTCGATAGCAATGTGAGACCGCGGTCGGTGTCGCGTCACCAAACCACGAGATTGTGTGGGTCCACCTCCTCGTCCCGCGAGACCGATGGAGCTCAATCTCCCTCACACTTTCCTTGCGCGAGGCTGACAGGAACTCACGAGGCAAACGCATGAAAGCGTAGTTGACATCACGCTCTTGTGCATGTGGAATTGCGATACAGTGGCAGTATCGCACCACCCACGTGCGAACCACTGTATCGCACCGCTAAACCGCTATACCGATAATATATTTATGCAAAACAATTTTATATTTGTAACAAGAAAATCGATGAACAGTATTTTTTAAATTTTTTTTGTAAATATTACACAGATGAAATTGTTAAATTGAAAAGCTCAATCACAGCCTAGAAAATTGTTACTAGGGCTTGTTCATTTCTGATGTAGATGTAGATTTTATCTCGGTTTTTGTAAGCATGCTTTTTAAACTGCTAAACAATATATTTGTTATAAGAATTTTTTACATAGAAGTTACTTAAAATATTAAATAAATTAATTTTTTAAGTTTGTTATCTTATCTTCGTCTATCTCAAATGTCACCCAGGAGTACTATAGTACCATTACGATCCATGCGTGCACAGAGGATCCCGTGGCCCAAAGCCACGTCGTGCCAAGTGCGGCCTGCGAGAGACGCATGAGAAGGGGGGCATGATGGATTGCAGGAAGCAATCGATCGATCAGCGATCAGCTCTGCACCACTGCCTGATCATCTCCTCTCGTCTCATCTGAGTTCCCCCACGTCCACACTCCACTCCACATCTCTCTTTTCTCTTCTCGCCACCACCACGCGCCGGGCCCCAGTCCCCTCTGTCGCTGACAGACAAACACCCCCTCCCCGATTCGTCGAATCCCCTACATTTACTCTGCCTCACCCACCCCCCCTTCTCCTTCTCCTCCTCCACCACCGCCGCTACTAGTATAAAACACCGACCGATCCGATCCCCTCAAAGAAGAGCGAGGCAGCCAGCCCACTCTTCCATCGATCGTCGCCTCTCTCGACAGGTGGGGGATTAGTCGAGCGTTCGTACCGCTGCTCCTTCCATTCCATTCCTTTGGCTCTTGTGCACATATATGCTACTATATGCAGCTCCATCGCTGCTTCTCATTAATGGCGTTTGTTCGATTATGGAGTAGTAGTACTTTGTGTCTTTCTTTCTTTCTTCTCCTGTGTGCTTGACTTGTATATTTGTTGCAGCAGCTCGCGTTGTCGATCGATCGGACTGGGGTGGGGGTGGGGGGATGGAGCGGTGCGGCGTGCTGGGCTGGGCGGGGGCGGGCGGCTGGACGGCGAGCTGCCGCCGGGGTTCCGGTTCCATCCGACGGACGAGGAGCTGATCACCTACTACCTGCTGCGGAAGGTGGTGGACGGGAGCTTCAACGGGCGGGCCATCGCGGAGATCGATCTCAACAAGTGCGAGCCGTGGGAGCTGCCGGAGAAGGCCAAGATGGGGGAGAAGGAGTGGTACTTCTACAGCCTCCGCGACCGCAAATACCCCACGGGCCTCCGCACCAACCGCGCCACGGGCGCCGGCTACTGGAAGGCCACCGGCAAGGACCGCGAGATCCGCAGCGCCCGCACGGGCGCCCTCGTCGGCATGAAGAAGACGCTCGTCTTCTACCGCGGCCGCGCCCCCAAGGGCCAGAAGACCCAGTGGGTCATGCACGAGTACCGCCTCGACGGCACCTACGCCTACCACTTCCTCTCCTCCTCCACCAGGGTCAGCACTTTGCCCATTTTTTTTCTTATTCACCTTTTGCCATTGTGTTATTCATTTCATCATCCTTTGGAAACTTTCTGTTTTTCTGTTGTTGTTGTTGCTGATGATGTGCAAACATATGGTAAGTCACGAGGGGTCTAGGGCACAATCGCTAGCTCTGAGCTTTGCTTTTCTCATTAGCTGCGAGCTACTAGTAGTAGGGTACAGGGAAGTAGCAGCGCAGGGGAGAGCTACTACTGCTGCGACGCAGATTGCTGCATACTGTACGTAGATATGGTAATCGGTTATCTTAAGCGCAGTGAAAGAGGCTGCAGCTTTTAGCAGGATACGAATCTTTTCTTGACCTCGGGGAAGCTTTTGCAATCCAACGCATGAATGCGTGGATACATGAGGCAGCACAAGTTACTCCTACTTCCGGAGTTCCAGGCATGCGTAAATGCATACTGTACTCCTTATTTGCAATTTGCATTTGGCAAAAGTAGATGCCTTGAACAGGCATCTGCATTTTTCATTAGAGCGAGTAAACCAAAGAGGAACAAAGTTCGCCTTGTGTACATGTAACGTGCACGCGATCGTAGTACTGTACTGCTGCTAAACAACCTTGTACTACTCTTTTTTAGTTCATGATAAATCTACAGTTAAATTCGTTGCTTAATTTTGATTCTTTCTTTGTGTTGATGTGTTGTGCAGGATGAGTGGGTGATAGCCAGGATCTTCACCAAGCCCGGCGTGTTCCCCGTCGTCCGCAAGGGCCGCCTCGCCATCAGCGGCGGCGGCGGTGGTGGCGGCGACACCTCGTGCTTCTCCGACTCCACCTCCGCCTCCGTCGGCGGCGGGGGCGGCACCTCCGCCTCGTCGGCGCTGCGCGCGCCGCTGGCCGAGGCCTCAATGTTCGCCGCCGCGGCGCCGGCCGTCGACGGCGCCGAGAGCAGCACCTACGGCGGGGGCGGCGCCACCACCGCCAACTTGGTCACCGGCCTTGAGCTCGTGCCCTGCTTCTCCACCACAGCCCACATGGATGCCTCGTTCGGCATCGGGCAGTACAACCCGGCCCCGCTGGCCGTCGAGCCGCCGCCGCCGCCGGCCTTCTTCCCGAGCCTCCGCTCGCTGCAGGAGAACCTGCAGCTGCCGCTGTTCCTCTCCGGCGGCATGCAGGCGGGCGTGTCGCAGCCACTCAGCGGCGGCGCGGCCTTCCACTGGCAGTCCGGCATGGACGTCAAGGTCGAGGGCGCTGTCGGCCGCGCGCCGCCGCAGATGGCCGTCGGCCCCGGCCAGCTCGACGGCGCCTTTGCATGGGGCTTCTAGGCGCAGACATGACGAGCATGGGGTCAGCAAGTATGCCCTTGAACGTGTGTGCTAATTGAAGTCTCTACTTACTACTTAGTTTATTAATTACTACTAGTATTAATTAGCCGCTGATCTGTTGTTAGCTCAGGTTTTAAGTTCCTAGGTGTATGGTTAAGTAGAGTTACTCTCGACTATGGCTATCTTGTGATCGTTGTGTCTTCTCACTGCAGTAGCAGGATTTCCCCTGAGGTGACTGATCAGTGATCACAATTTTTATGGATTTGGTAATGTACGAACCAATATAACCGGTCTAATTAATGTATGTGTATCGGAGCGTATCTGTTCACAATCTATGCGACAGATGCATGGTTGTTTCAGCTCCAAACCACCATCTATTTTCGTGCTGCATTTTCTTTTATATTAGTTTGTTACTTCGTTAATTATGTGAAGATTCACTGTTGCAACTGTATGGAGTTGGCACAAGGGTTAATTAAGCTAGATTTCATCGCAGAAGATCTAGGGATATTTATGACAGCACGCTATACTATTCATGATCCAAATCCAAATAATTCGGAGATGACTCGTGAGTAGCGTGTCAATTTGTTCATCCTACATTATATGGGGACTCACTGTCCAACATTATAGCATACTAAAATTTTGTCATTCATTTGGCTTGAAAAACAAAAGTGACATTGTCAAATTATTCGGCGTCGACCTTAATATTAGTAGTTCCTTACAATACAAATCAAAGAATAGATAATCTTGCCAGAAAATTTAGCAACGGTCCAAACAACAATCTTGCGCAAAAAAATTAATCTTGCTATTGCCAAAAAAAACTTGCACGTACGGCTAAGATTAGCATAGAATTAACAGACTATCCACCATCCCGTTACCGATGGTGTTAAAGCGTTGATTAGTTCGTAGGTCATTTCAGTTGGCCTTTGGCTGAGTTCGAAACCAGTTATTTGGCTGGGATTTAGGGAGTGTTTGGTTACAGGTCACATTTTACCACAACTAAGGTAGACAAGTTGTGGTAACATAAAAGTATGAAGGTAGACAAGTTGTGGTAACATAAAAGTATGATAGACAAATTACTAGCCACAAAGTGTATGACAAAGTTAACAAGAAAATTAAGTCTATGACGTGTAGGACATGCTATTAAAAAGGTGTAGCACCATAACTATAACATAACAGTAAACCAAACGCATGTCGACAATTAAAAATGTGGTATGACAAAGTGTGGCCATGAATCAAACATCCTCAAACATCCCCTTATAGTGTTACATGAAACATGTTCATCCAATAGAATATGATTAATTGAGTATTAGTTATTATAAATTTTAAAATAAATTAATATGATTTTCTAAAAAAAATTTTGTTTAAAAAACTTTTGCATAAAATGTACCGCTTAATAATTTCAAAATCGTGTTCACAGATAATGAGAAAATAGCTATAGCTGTTTCAAAACTCGGTCCAGTCCGAGTACATGTTCAGTTATGGCCTAATGTTTTATAATTTCAGGGAGTACTCACTATAAAAATTGTCTTTTTCCTAAAAAGAAATCAATATTTTCCCTGACGATGTATTTATGGTTTAACTCAAATATACAAATTAACAATGCAACAAAGTTATCCCTTAGGACTACATATTGTTCGGAAAAAAATTGACTACCAATTAGTATTTGGTGGCGCTATAGTGGCTATATAAATTTAAGCCTAACCAATCTCACAAACAAAATTTAGCTAACAACAAAATGTAAGGCATGTTCTTACCGTCACTTTCAATCATACCAAAATTTGGTATACTAACACCATCCCATCAAATTTGATAGTTTCAAAATTTTTCACTCATAAAAACGCTACCAAAATTTGTTAAGGTTGAGATTGAACAACAAAGTGAACAACCTCCAACGTCACCCCCAAGTTTTACAAATGGCCAGATCTTACCATTGCTAACAATATTTGGGTAGGTCATTAGAAAAATAAAAAAATGTTAAGGCTAAAATGGCATATATAACCAAATAAGCCCTTAATATGTAGACCGGTCCAGATCAACATAAATCTGGTTATTTTCGCCGCCATGAAATGACGATAAACCAACGTCCAATTGTAGTCACCACATATAAACACCAGTGCTCCTCAAGCTAGGAAACAAATATGATCAAATGGAATAAGCAATACGTGTTCATGTTTTTTTAAAAATAATTAGAACAAACAAGTTATTCACTTAATTCTAGGGCTAAGCATATGTGACACTTATGACTTGTGGCCACACTTACGTCGTGGGATAGCTTGCCGAAGGGAGTTATGACAAGCTTAAGCCAAGGCCGGCGCATGTGTGAATGATTGAATCGGCGAAGATCGACGAATTGACAAGAGAGATCCTTGGAAACAAGAGAGGCCACGTTTATCCGGTGGATGGATTATGTATGGTCTATGGACGGATCATGGATGACATGAACCTGCCGGCTTGAGAGTAGTACTCCTACTCCATAGGAGAATGGATCAGTGGTAGTAGCATTTGGTAGGCGGAGGAGTTAAAAAGTCCACCGGGGCGGGGGCCTCTCGCTGCAGCAGCTCAGCTGGCACGGCATGATTCCCTTGCCCGGCTTTTGCATGCATGCGTCCATCCGCCCGTCGATTCCAACCGTCACTTCTCCATGCTACTGCCCATGCCCTCTCCTCTCTCTATACACCGTACGTGCGCTGAGTAGGAGTAGTAGCTAGGAGTATAGTACTCCTTATTTTATGTGACGGAGAGGATGGAGATGGTGACGGGATGTGTGTAGACGTCTCCTGCTGGATCCCTGGGAAGCTACGTGACGAGGGATACAGGGTTAATACAGGGTCCATCAGTTTCACCCGTCCTTCCATCTATCCATCTTACATCATGCCCCTGCTGTCAGGTGCAGCGATCGGCCAAAAAGAAATGGAGTGCGTTGTTTGGGCAATAAAATTCACAATAAGCCGAAATTACCCAAAATACCATCCGTATATCAACGAGTTAAGTGGTGTTCGTTTTTCCACCGAACATGAAGATGTAGTTAGAACACGTAAATAAAAATTCATTTTTTGAGAAATTATTAAAACTCAATTAATAATTAATAGATTTATTTAATATTTTAAAGTAATTTATATATTTTTTTACATTAAATATATCATTTACCAATACAGAAAACGTGTTAACAAAAATCGACATAAAATCTGTATCTAAACAAGAAACGAGGCCTCCTACAATATTCAGGAACCAGTATGTACTGTACGTTCAGTTGCATCGAATGGGCTGAGCCCTGTGAGGTGAATCTAGACCCACGGGCTACGTGCCTACGGCAAAGCTGCGGTGGGTAACAAGCCCACTTCTCTTTTAATCACATGGAGCAGGCGGGCACTAAAACACGTTCCGCCCCTTCATTAAACTTGAAGTTAATTATGTGATTTTTATCGTAGTTTATTCTAGAGCAAGTAAGAACCCGATTAAAGGGGGAATATGCTCTGATCATGTCATATCTCCGATAATCAAAGTTGTCAAAATATTCGAAAAATCTGTAGCGACAATGTCTTGATAAAGATTGGAATCATGAAAGGATCCGATCTTGAGGGAAAATACACTGGTTGGGTCATATCTCAAAGAGTCCAAGTCGTCGATTTGGCTTTCTTGAGTAAAAGAGCAATTACCGGAGTATGAGAAGTTGTCTTGTGGATGGGACACCTGCTTCCTGGTCTTGCAAACGGGCTTTATCATCGACATATTGTTCTCGGTGAGAGTTGAAGGAAAGATTGACGACGAAGATGCGAAGATCGATGAAGTGATGGATACAGCCAGCCTGAAGAAGAGTGAACGACGGCTGGTTCGTATCCTCTAGGCCAAGGCAATCATAGAAGGCGCCATCATCGGAAAATCTGTCTCTTGAACCCATCTCGTCGAAACCTTGAAGCAGCAAGTCTCCTATCTGCAAGGGCAGATCCAGCGTGGGTGCTGGGGAGACTCGAGTTCCTCCTACCCCGCTGAATCACCATTGGTAGAAGGAGAGAGGGAAGGGAGAAGAAAAGAGAGAGGAGGAAGAGAAGGGGGGCTGAAAGAGAAAGAAGGAGATGAGTCCCCCTATAATCTTATTTTGGATCCGCCCCTGCCTACCTAGTGCACCACTGTAGATGGACTATACCCGACAACGCTATTTTGGGAATATGGGGGATGATGATACCAGGGTATAGCAAGATTATGATAAAGAGAGGGGAGACAAAAAATTTTATACAGGTTTGGGCCCCCTACTAACTGGTAATAGCCTTAATCATGTTGGCCGAAGTCGGTTTTACCATTATATATCAATCTCTCACAAGTACAATGGGAAGAAAAACCTAATCTAGTCTGCCAGTTTAGCGACAAAAAGCTCGAGCATGTTGTCGACGGTAGCTCTTGTCGGCTTCCTCGAATAGGAATTCAAAAATATTAGAGATGAGTTGTATTGTCTTGTCTTTTGTGGCTTTGTATTGGCTTGTTGGATTTGTGTGTCCCCTCTTCTTCCAGGGGTATCGTATTTATACCCTTAAGTGTTTATTTGTCCAAGTAGAACTAAGGAGAAAAGTATGGATACAATCTTGAGTAGTCGATGAGTCAAAATAGGCCTTTGTTTCTCTTTTCTTATCCAGGACTCCTTTCTTATCTACTCAGAATTTTTGCTATACGTATGAGACTTGATTCCATATAGGACTTGGTATATGGTAGATCCCGCTGAGCTTAGTAGTATTGGGTATCCTATATTTAAGACAAATAATCACCTTTACAATTTTGAATTTACTAATCCATTTTACGTCCAGATAATTAATAGCCACCAAGCATTGAATATTCACTAAACACATATAGTAATTTTGAAGAATTTAAGGAGCTAAGTACTAGTTAAGATGGACTTGTGTATGGCACCCTATACCCAATGAAAAGATATGGCCAGCCACTTATTAACGATCTAAACAAGTAGCACGCGAGCTAGAAGTTGTAGATACACGCCTGCGTCGCCTCCCGCTTGGGTGACTCAGGCGACGACAACCCTAGCCACCGCCGCCACCCTTATTCTTTCCCATCTACCTCACCATCGCCTGAGCGAGTGGCCGACAAAGCCGGCGGCTTGCTAGGATGGCGACAGTGGCCACCCTAGATCCAACGTGGGCAAATCTGGAACTGGAGAACGATCGGAGCGGCGCCGGAGACAGGAAAGGCATGCGGACGGCAACGACAGGTAGAGGTGGAGATGGGGAAGGGCTGAAGGTGACAACGAAATGCTGGCCTGATGTCAGCGGGACGTAGGAGGCGGTAGGCGACGGGGTAGAGGTCGCAATGGCATGCGGGGTGGAGGCGGGGTGGCCAAGGCCGTAGTCGATGCCGTCGGATCTGGAGCCCCTCTGGCCAGATCCGGTGCCCCCTCCACAGGTCGGGCCTCTCCGACGTGGGAGGGTGAATCTCCAAGTGGTGGCGAGAGCGATAGAGGAGTTTATGGCGACAGGGTAGAGGGAAAAAAGGCACATGGTGATGGAGGAAGGCTAGTGCAGCGCGATGCGCGAACGGTGATGGCAGAAGGTTGGCACCAACAACTGGGGAAGGCCGACGTGGGTGTCGCCGGTGGCAGTGGAAGACCGACGAGGGTAGTGCCGGCGGCTGAGAAAGGCTGGCGAGGGTGGCATTGGGAGGTGGGTGCGAGCGATAGTAGGAAGGCCAGATTGGTCGATGGCGTGAAAGCTCGACGCGGCGATGGTAAGGAGGTTGGTGATGGCGGGTGTAACATCCTGAATATTTCAACTTTGGAATACGGAATTAAAAATTCAGAATAACCAAAAATCTTTTTCAAAATACATTCATGCCTGAACTAACTCAATTCGATCTGTCGTTTTTCGTTTACACGTGGGCTAATAGACGAACGTCTGAGGATACGTCGGTATTTGATTTCAAATATTATTTATTCAAGGAGATATGATTTGCATATGCCAATTATTTTCGAAAAACAAAAACCCTCGGGCATATTTACTTTATAAATAAAGCTATATATCTAAATGTATCACCATTTTGGATAAAACCCATTAAGGGATAGTTTATTAAAACAAATATTGTTCCACTAAAGAAATAGCTTTGATTATTTTCTATGCACCTTTATATAGAGTGATAAGCTTTTAGAAATTATTTGCAAAATAATGTCTATTGGTAAAGTATTTACTAGAAACCTTAATTGCGAAATATAAATTCCTAACAGGCTATTTTCAAGGATATGACCTCCTCAGACAAAGTCTAGTCCTCAGGCATAATTTTAGTTTGCTTGTTTATTGTTTATTTGTGTGTGTTTAGAATCTGTGCCAAAAGATCTCGATCAAATCCTTTTACCGAAAAGGTTGTTCTCTGTACAAATTCTATCTCAAACCCCCTTCAAATTTCCAAATTTCATATCCCAAAGAAAATATTCGAACATCCTATTTCTTCGGGCCACATTTCCCTCTGTTAGCCCAACCCATTCCGCAAAACAAGTTCATTTCCACTCCCTCTACCGTGGCCTTCCTGTTGGGCTTTTTCTGGAAAAGTCCATGTTGCCTCCCCGAGCCCTTTCATTCCTATTGGGTTGGTAGTAAAAATAAAGTCTAATTCTCCCCCCCATACTGTTTTCGGTGGCGACGTCGCCGCACGCCGCGCCGCTACGACGAGGCCGCTGCGACACCACCGGCTGCCGTCTTCCGCTCCCGTCTCACCGGCGAGCTTGCCGCCCATTCCACGCGCATCCTGCTCGACCTCGCACCGCCGCCAGCCATGCAACAAGCTAGTTGTGCATGTGCATGCATGCAAGCAAGTCAGCCACGAGCATGCACCATGCAGCTGGCTAGCTATGCGTATGCCTGCATGCAAGTGGCTAGTCGAGCCTAAGCTGGTATGCGCACCAACCCACGCGGCCGCTGCAACTACCCCGTCCCTGTTTTCATGGCCATTCAAGACGAGCTCGTGCGGTGAAGCCTATATAAGGGCAACCATAGCCGAATACGCAACCCGTCCCTTTCCATCCTCTCTTCTCCTCCTCCTTGCTTTGTTTCTCTTCAGTCACACCCTTCCGCGCACACGCCGCCATCTCTCCGCTTGCTCCGCCGCGGCCGGCTTCGGCTGGGCCTCAGTTGAGCAAGAGGACGGATAGGCCGCCGCGCCGTCATTTGAACCCGAGAACGACTGACTTATCGAACGGCTAATCCCTAACATCTAACCCGCTGACTTCTAACTCATTAACCCGCTGACCTCTAACTCGCTAACCCCTGACCCCTAACTTGCACTAACCCGCTAACATTTATTCCTTAACACTGTGTGTTCGTTTGTTACCACCGATCGAACACATGGAGTGCGAGGATGATCCGCGGGTCAACCGTCCCCAGGCTGTACGTCGACGACCATAGTTCGCGCGAGGACCGTCGCCCGGTACGCCGCTACCCGGCTGCCGCAAGGTGAACTCCTCTCCTACTCTTCCTCTTGCTTTTGCTTCCTTACCGCATTCCTCGTCTACCGTTGTTGCCACGGCGCGGTGACGTCATGAGGCGCAACACCGTACCTGTCCCTTGCGCGGCCGCCCTCCACAGCGATCGCCGCTTCACCACCGCCCATGCATGCGCCATGCAACTAGCTAGCCGTGTGCATGCATGCATGCAAGCAGCTCACATGCATGCAGCTAGCTAGCTGTGCAAGCACACTTGCAGTTTGGCCAAGCCGCTCGTCGTTTGGCGGAGCCACCCGACGTCCAGCCAAGCTACCCGAGTCGTGTCCACGGTCGTCGTTCGGCCGAACCCTCGGACGGTGCCACCCCTGCCGCGACGAGCGCAGCTCCCTGCCCGGCCGGTACCATGGCGCACTGCCGTGCCACCGTGCCCGGCTGACGCCCGTGCCTCCCCGAGCCGCCGGCACCCCATCCTCCTCCTACCGGCGCGCTGCCGCACGCCACCCGGCCTCCTCTTGGCCATGCCGCGCAAGCCAAGCCGGCACCAACCCGGCCCCGGCCTCCTCCAGCCCGGCCGCGCGCCACCGGCCGCGCGCAGCTGCCGCCCCGTAGCCGTGCCGGCCAGCCGCAGCCACCAGCCCGGCCGGCTGCAGCTCTGCCGCAGCCCCGGCCGCCTCCCGTGCCGCCTCCCTGCTGCGCTCGACCAGGCTAGGCCCGCACATGCGCCACCGCCACGACCGGCCAGCCCAGCCGCGCGCTGCAGCCGTGCCGCGCCCGCGCGCACGCGCGCCACGCTGCCGAGGCCGCGCCGCCCCTAGCCGCGCGCCATGTCGCCCGGCCGGCACAGCGGCGCCCGGCAAGCCCAACCGCGCCCGTGCGCCACCGCCTGCGTGCCGCCCGCGCGCCGTCGCCCCCGCTCAGCTCGGCGCCTCATAGCCGTCGTCGTCTCGGCGCGCGTGCCGCCGGGCCGCCACCCCAGCCTCCACGGCGCTGCCACGCCCTGGCCAAGCCGCGCCGCCGCTCCCAGCCGAGCGCCATGGCCGGCGCCGCGCCGCGCCCGTGCCGCGCGCCCGCCGTCGCCCGGCCTCCCGGCCGCGCTGCCGCTGGCGCCCCGCCCGCTCGGCCTCTCCTCACGGCATGCGACAGAGAAAGCAGGAGAAAAGAAGAAGGAGAGAAGAAGGAGAGAGAAAAAGGAGAAGGGAAGAAAAAGAAAAGGAAAAGAAAAAGAGGGTAGGACCCACTAGTGGGCCCCACATTTTATTCTCTTCCCGCGGGCCCCACTTTGACCGTAGACTTTGAGAAAGTCTATATTGCCTCCCTCACGATGTCGGGCTAAGCCCATGAAAATCCCTACAAGTCTACATGATGTCCCTCAACTTCATTGGGCCAGCCGACCTGATATTATATCCACAAGTCCATGTAACCTACCTCTGGTTCCTCGGACCAAGCCCATGAAGTCCCTTATAGAAGTCTACACAACCTGCCTACCCATCCATTGGGCTGCCGACTAAAAAGTCTACATTAACTCCCTAGCCGACCTCCTTCATCTCTGGGCTAAAGCCCAAGCCCTCCCAAAACCAAGTCCACATTGCCTCCCTCTTACTTCACAGCCAAAAGAATATTCTTGGGAATATTCCTTTCCAATTTAATAAATTTATTTTTCACATTTCAGAAAATCCATTAATCTTCCAAAATTCATATCTCCTCAACCATAAGTCCGATTGACTCCGTTCAACTTACATAATTTCTCTAAAAATGAGATCTATCCAATGGCACAATTAGTTTATAATAGTTATTATCTGCTTTATAGGGTTTTGGATGTTTTTCTCTTTTCGATCGCGTAGTGGATGATCCGGAAATTCTACTGACGCGGGATTGTTGGAAGATATAGGAACCTAAAAGCAAGGCAAGTCACTACGCCCCCTTCCTCGAACATGTTGATCCTATTTTTATAAATGTGTTGATTGCAAATAAAATTGCATGCTAATTATAAAACGCGTACCTACATTTGCTTAAAGCCTTACCTTTGATATTGTTTATCCTTATGTATTTACACACCTTTGTTACCTGAGTATATTACTTTACGCGTGATTATTTACTCACTGCTTAGCCCTGCTTACATAGACGTTATACACTCCATATGTGGGATATGTGGATGTGGTTACACTGATCACTCGATGGGAGTGATTGATAGAGATCGGGTGGAGACATAAGCGCCACCCACAGCATGAAAACCTTTGTGAAAACCCAAAAACTTAATTAAACAAAAGTGATTTCGACTGGGGCGGCACGGATAGAATATGGGTGGTTCTGGGAACGGTAAGCCGCCGACCCTGGTCAGTTAAGGACCGAGTCAAGAAGCTAAGCAGGAAACGAACCGAGTACGACCACACTTCTTGAGTGGGGTTAGACCCGGTGGACTAGGTTATTCTCGTGGGGTGGCACCCCAGACATGGTAGGTTCTGGATATCGGTATGGAAATGTGGAAGTGTGTGGTTTAATGACGTCAAGCTTTATATATGTATGATGTAACCTTCAATCTCGGGAGCGCCAGGACTCCCCTCACAACCGGCTCGAGGTAGGAATGTGGCGCCGGGGGTGCAATGGGGATTCATAGTCCTTGGAGCGGGTGCCGCCATGCGAGGGTAACTGAAAAACCGGGCCGTGACAAGTCTCATGTGTTGGGTGAGTCACGGAGTGTGGGATTAAAAGCGTACATCCACTGCAGTGTGAGTAAATTAAACTATTCGAATAGCCGTGCTCGCGGTTAATGAGCGCCGGGACTTGTATTACTCTTGACTAGCCTCGTCAATTTGTAATATTGCTTAAAATATGATGGGTGTGGAAGGTGTGACCTTGCCTGATATGCAAAAAGGTCATAGTGGTTAAAATTGTGGAAATTGGATGCGAGGGTAAACCGGACCAAGCGAGGCTTGGGGAAGGTGGATGAACCCTCGCAGGTTAATGATAACTTCAACTTAACGTGGTTTTCAGTTAAAACTGTTGTGGGATAGGTTTGTGAAATAATTTGTGAAAACTAGCTTTATGCAAATAAACCAAGCCATCCTTGAACCCCTATGAACATTATATGCATTCTGTAGTGGTGGCTTGCTGAGTACGGTTGGTACTCACTCTTGCTTATTTACATCTTTTAGAAAGGTGTTGGTGTCGACCTGTACATGTGCTATGCTGGCAAGGAGTTACCGAGGACGGTGGAATAGGGACCTAGGTTCACCAGTCGATGCGTGTGGGATAAGATGGACCGTCGCTGCTTCGCTTCCGCTACTTCATTTAGTTGTTTTGGTATTTTGTGTTGCTGTCGACCATGCTTGGTCTATTCGGGTTCCATTTGGGCTACCCTTGTATTATTAATATATTGTAAGACCTGTAAGACGATGTCAGCTTGAGATATACAACTGTGCCATGTGTGTACCATCTACTGATCCAGAGAATGGTATTGTAATACACATGGGATTCCCGGTATACAAAACCGGGGGCTCACAGCGGGTGTGCCACAATGGCTTGCGGAGGCTGTCTGGCAAGGGGTATCGATACATCTGTGTCCACATGTCGATGGAGGATGGCCGATGGTGGTGCAATGGAGCGATAGTTATGGATCGATCGGGGGTGGGCGACAAATGTAAAACCTAGATCGGCCTTGCCAGGACAATAGCGATGGCGCTTAGGGTGTCGTTTTTCGTTTGAAGGCGCTATCGAGCCGTCCCTCTCTCTCTGGTGGGTTGTCAGGTGAAAACCCTATCTTGGTTCTCCTCAAGACCTGGATGGACGGTGGCATCAGTGATCATCGTCGCTTTTCTCCATGGAGACATCGTCTAGGAAGCCCCCTGCCAAAATCTCTCTCAGACAGCGTGTGTGTGCTCTCTCTTCATGTTTGTCCTCTTATGGTGACACCGTAGTTAATGCAAGCTGGCCATGTTGTGAGCCTTGTGGGAAAGAGTGGTTCCATCCTCCCCTCTCACTCTCTCCCCCTCCAATCCCAAAGGCATAGATAGAGTTGAGTACGGTGTTGTTAAAGTCAAAATTTGGTAAGATTCTTTAGTAGATTCGGTTAAGGAAAGAACACAATCAGCCGATGGAAAGCTTATCCAGAAGAGACCGAGTTCGAAAAAGAATCGTGAAGACCACGACATGGCAACTTAATTTATCTATTAATTACGCATGATTTATCTTTAGGAAGTTTTGTTTAGTGTTCAGTCAGGACTTATATTTTTCCTTTTATCGTTAGGAAAATTTGTGTTATGTCTGATATGGACTCTTATCAGCCTATGGGTATAAATATGTACAGCCAAGGTCTCTGTAAATTATCTCTCGATCAATACAACTACTCTCGGTGCATCACCACCCTCTTTTCCGAGGTTTTTGCTACCGACCGAACTTGGCACCTGACGCGAGGCTGCATCGGTTTCGATCTCCGGCGAAGGAGTAAGCCCAAAGTTCCACTGGCTCTGGCAATTGTATCGACTATATTGGTGTTGTTCAAGACTGCATTGCTTTGATCTCTTGGATTGTTCTGGTTTAGTCGGTATCTTTGCCTACTAGATATCTCGATTCTATCTTTAATTGTGTTGTGTTTAGAGACGCATCGGTTTAGTGGGGACTATATCGGCTAGGTCTGATATTCTTACTTAGTTGATATATCTCTACGATCACAATGTTGTTTTTGATAGATTCGTTATATTCATCACATTAGACAGATTTATTGGCTCATTGAGTATTAGATTATTATATACAATCTCGTACTGCATCGGTTAGGTTCGACCTACTAAATTTTTGTTGATAATCTAAATCTTGTTAAGCTGATAGGTTTATGCTAATGTTTCATCAGAGTGTTAGCCTATCTTATCTAATATGTTAAATTTCCTTCTGATGGTTTTACTGTCTTAGTTAAATTTAATGCATGACCACTTTGATCGGTGTCATATTGGCTTGCTTAAATCAATCAGGCAATTATCAACCTTATATTCCATCGATTGGGTTCGACCTATCAGGTTGTGGTTATAAGTTAGATTTATTTAAGTCAGTAGGCATCAATCACTGTTTCATCAGGATTTTAGCCGATGAGTTATCTAAATGTTGCATTGGCTTCTAAGGATTATATACAAGTTGGTTTTAGCTGATTGCAGAAAAGGTTTCATTGATTACTTAATTAGTTGAATTCAATAACATCTGACTTCCAGCCAATGTATATTTTAACCATCGAGCCTATATCTAAATTTCTATATCAGCATTGGTCGATTAGTTTGTTGGATATTTGCTTCATTATATCTATATCGGTTGACTGGTTCATTGAATATCTACTTTGTCACATTTATTTTGGCCGATTGGTTTATTATCTTATTATATTATCATCAGCCGATTGCCTTTATATCATTATTTATCCAAGTGTTAGAATCTCCTTCATGCATATAGCCGATTGCTCAAAACTCTATCGACATCGGCTAGTATCGCTACATCGGCTTGTTAACCAATCGGCTGTTTGATCGTCAATTTATATATCTTGTCAGTTACAGGATCAAACTGATTGGCACGCCTGCATTTCATCAAAGTTTAGGACCCGCGTTAGAGATAAGCAAATATCCTAGGCCATTGTGTTTGTCGGTATAGTTTGCGTCAACACAGATTTGGCATCATCGACCGGATACGAATTTTTCATCAACACAGATTTGGCCTGTCCAGTGGGACTTGAATTTTGTACCAACATGTCTGAAGAGGACGTCGATGCCTAGATCCTGGTCACAATGAAGAATTTGACGGAGGAACAGAGGCAAGAGATGGAGCAATATGTGGCTGATTTTCAAAAGTGTTGTCTTCAATCTTTTGTCATGACGCAGCAGGGTCCAATTCAAAAGAATCAATTCCCAAGCCGATGGTTGAAACACTTCAAGATATAGTTGATGAAGCAGTTCATCATACCTTGTTCGATCAATCTGGAGTTTTGATGAATACATAACAGAATTTAATCAAGAAAACAGTTTATGAATCAATTTCTCAAGGAATTCGACTTGGGGGGCAACCATATCAATATCGGCCAGATGAACCTCATCAGTATCGGCATGGTGAAGAATATGAGTATATGCAAAGAACAATACCACATCAGTACAACAAAGAACAACAGCAGGAGGATAATAATGATTTGGCCGATAAAATTACTAAGATGATGTGGGAACAATTTGGAATCAAACCTAAAGAGAAGATCCACATGTATCGACAGCCATATCCTGAATGGTTCAATAGAGTTCCACTTTTATGTCGATACAAGATTCCAGACTTTTCTAAGTTTTTAGGGCACGACAATATAACTACAGTTGAACACATCAGCTGATTCTTAGCGCAATGTGAGGAAGCATCGGCTGAAGAAGCTCTGAAAGTTAGATTTTTTCCGTTGTTTTTGACTGGATCGGTTTTTACGTGGTTTTCATCATTACCTCCAAACTCTATCAGAAGCTGGGCCGATCTGGAAAAGCAATTTCACAAATACTTCTTTGCTGACATAGATGAAATAAAGCTTTCAGACTTAATATCGGTTGAGCAGCAAGAAGGTTAATCGACTATGGAGTATATTCAAAGATTGCGTAATGTTCTCCCTCGATGTTATAGTTTAAGCTTAAGTGATGAGTAGTTAGCAGATTTTGCATTCCGAGGGCTATCAACATCTATCCAAGAAAGAGTTTTCGCTCAAGAGTTCAACAGCCTAGCTCATTTGATACAGACAGTATCGGTTCATGA
The DNA here is from genome assembly GCA_008326285.1 of Oryza officinalis. NCBI lineage: Eukaryota > Viridiplantae > Streptophyta > Magnoliopsida > Poales > Poaceae > Oryza > Oryza officinalis. The sequence goes on from BDMV01000006.1 coordinate 22,112,050, forward strand.
AAGTCAATTACGAAATATAGAGGAGGATCTAGAGTTATGAATACCAGAAAGAAGATAATTTTGAAGCATGAGTTCTCATACTCCAAAATTAGGGGGCATATGTTAACGTCAAAATTTGGTAAGATCTTTTAGTGGATTCGGTTAAGGAAAAAACACAATCAACCGATGAAAAGCTTATCCAGAAGAGACCGAGTTCAAGAAAGAATCATGACGACCACAACATGGCAGTTTAATTTATCTATTAATTAGGCATGATTTATCTTTAGAAAGTTTTGTTTAGTTTTCGATTAGGACTTATGTTTTTCCTTTTATCATTAGTAAAGTTTGTGTCGTGTCCGATATGAACTCTTATCGGCCTATGGGTATAAATACGTACACCCAAGGTACCAAAAAATTATTTCTCGATCAATACAACTACTCTCGACGCATCGCCACCCTTTTTTCCGAGGTTTTTTCTACTGGCGGAACTTCTCACCTAACGCGGGGCTGCATTGGCTTCGATATCTGGCGAAGGGGTAAGCCCTCTATGTTTCGCCGACCCTGGTAATTGTATCAACTATATTGGTGTTGTTCAAGGCTGTATCGCTTTGATTTCTTGGTTAACATGAAAAGCATGATTAAAAGGAATTTAAACACAAGTAAGCAGCTATATCAAATAAGATCGGCTGAAACTCCGATTCTACCCTTATTACAAACAAGAGATAAGCTATGAATCATGATTCTAATTAGGACTAGGACTGATGCAGCACAAAGTGTAAAAAGATGCATGATATCTAGACGATCAAGTCCTTAAATGCTTTTTGGGGTGGTAGATACCTTATGCCAATCTAAGCTAATGAGCTAATTTAACCGATACCGACAAAACCTTAAGAAATGCCCGGCCGATACGGCTAAACCAGCCATTGACTTAGATTGGCTAAGTTATGTGGTAACTTAACAAGCCATTATCTAGCTGACAAACCCGAAGCATGAACTCGTCAAAAAGTAAAGGGAAAATTGTGGCGATGCGCTGAAAGTGTTGATTGAACTATTGTTGTTTTTTACATAGACCTCGAGCTTATATTTATACCCGTACATACAAACCTTGTTCTTGCCAGACACTATTTACAACTTGCCTAAACAAACAAGTTCTAGGTGGACTCTTACCATAATATTATAAAAAGAAACTAAATCTTATTCTTAATTAATAGATACAATTGCCTTATCCGGACTCAATTCCTAGTTGGCTATATCTTCAAGTCCTTCTCTGAAGTCAACACATAACCAGGCTACTGTATCGGCTCAACCAAGTCCGATTCAGGTTACCCATATCGGCTGCCTGAATCCAATTCCATATCTGTCGATGCGCTATCTTTTCTTGGAAACCGTCTTACTCCTTCAAATCTGTCTCGGATCCATCCTTCATTGTTGGCATAACTTTACCAAATTTTGCTGTTAACACATGCCCCCAATTCCAGCGTATAAATTGATATGCTGCAAAATTATCTCTTAGATCCACCAAAAGCTAGGGTTTCCGTATCATGACCGTTATTGGCTCTACGCAATAAATATCAACGGTTTCGCCAAGGGCCCATGACATCAACCTTATTGGACGTTAAGATGCTTATTGGCATGGACATCATCTCATCGGCTAACCCCTTCTCCTTGAAAGTCAAATGTGAACATAAGTTGTCAACCAAAAATGTGGGTGGCTGGTCAGGTTATATCTCGAAGCACATCAGCATAGGCCGAGTAACAAATAGAGAACACATAGCTTTTCTCAATCTCTGGTTAGAAATGTTCATTTTCTGTGGATCAACCTGTGGCCCAACAGCAAACATGCAGCACCTGACTCAAGCATTGGTATCAAAGAAATCCATCCCTTTGGGCAAGTTTTTACTTGGAGCCGTGTATCAAATCTTAAACCAATCAACATCAAAACTCCTCTCTGGATCTTCTATCGGCTATGAAGGACCTTGGTGGTTTTTGCAGCTCTGGTTGAACCTGTATACACTCAATGTTGCTGAAAGGAGGCCCGTGTATTCATCAAGCTTTCCATCGGACCACTCAGACGATGAGAAAGCTAGCACACGCCGATGCATGTCCTTTGGCAAGGCAGCATCAACCTATCCTGGATCAGGACCATCGGCTGAAGCTTTTCAAGAGTGGTTTGATCAGTTCTATGATGGGTTTCCCAAAGCTGCAAGGGTCTGGTTCCCTTATGTCAATTTTACAGATTATGAGCTCCCAACCAATTTAAGGCTAAATGACTTGAATGATGTAGCCGATCCTAGTTCAAGGGAAAATCTTGTATCGGCTATCTCTCCATGCATCCTTCCAACAGGGGTATCTCAGGGCTGCAACGTATAAGTATCTTATGAATTCTATCATCCGACATCGGCTACGAGACAACTTGGAATGGACCAGCTCCCTGTCAGCTTACATGTTGCAAGAAAAATTCAAACAAGAGATATTGTAACATCGGCTCTGCAGATGGAAAGAGTTCTGAGCATTGAAGGCCCCATACTTGGATCCTTGGACCACATAAATATCCATCTTCTGAGAAGCCAATTTTTTGACAAGTGGTGGAGTGAATGGAAGAAACACTTATTTGACCTATCAGCCAGCTTTTACTTGACTAAAATAATTCCATCCCTTAGCCCTTAGGTAAAACCACCTTTTTTCTTCTCTTCAATCAGTTTTATCCTTTTGTCTTCAAAAATTCCCTAACTCTTCCCTTGCAGGTACCAGACATTCTTCCTCCAGCTCAAAGCTTAAGTGACCAGCCGATTGTATATGCACCGGCCTTGCTGCCATCAGGCGACATAGCTCCATCAATCATCGGCTTTGCTGCCCCTACTGTGGCATCATTGCTATAAGGCCAAGTCAGGAAGCCGATACCTAAGGCTGGTGGGAAGCGCAAGCAAACAATTACCAAGAAGTTGACAAAGAAACCAAGAGCTGCATCTCCTAAGAAACCTGCCGATAGCACTCCCCACTCGACTCTGACGTTGAAACCTTTTTGGATGAAGCAATTATGGAGGAAGAAGTTGATAAGGTTGCAGCCGATATAAGCGACACCGAAGACCAATCTGCAGCTGATCCCAAACCAGCCAATGTGGCCACTTCTCCAAGATCACCAGCCAAATCTGACACACAAGCTTCACCTCAACCTCATCAATGTAGGACAATCCGCAAAGTGAAGGTAAAATATAATTTGTCTTCAGTTTTAACCTTATTCAAAACTTTGTTAACACTTGCTTTTTGTAGCCCAAGATGGTATTGGCTATGGCCAAGGACAAACACTTTCCAATGCCCCCTTTGTCTCCAAGTCCTCAAACTTCTCCAATAGAATCTGTAATATCCAAAACTTTTCAAACTTGTAACATCAGCCGATACACAAGCACTTAATACTTGCTATCTTTTCAGCCCAGAGTTCCATCGGCCATCTCCAAGTAATCAGGCTCCTTCTGCCGCTAGTAGTCACCATGTAGAACAAGAAAAGACCACTGCTGCGCCGATTGCTCAGGTAAACTTATCAATACACCTTATCGGCTTAATCTCGTTTGTCACTAAACATCAATCTTGTTTTGCAGAATCTAGCCGATATGTTTTCTTTCGACATCAGACAGTTCTTGAATGAGGACGATGAGGAAACCACTAGCAAGGCTAAATCCCCAACTTCCGAAAGTTTAAGAGCCCAACTGCTGAACATAGCCAATCGGCTCAATGCCTCCCTGGACGCCTTAGTCACCAACTGTGGTCCGATCAGGAGCAGATTTCAAGGAATCCAAGATCAGCTGCTTGATGAAGTCATTGATGCTATATCTCCAGCGACCTTCCTCGAGTCTCATCAAATCAAGGTTCAACGGGCGCAGCAAAGACTTGCAGATCAGCGCGAATTTAAAGCTTTGAAATCAACCCTTCAAAGTAGCCGACAGCAAGTGAACGAAGACAAGGCTAAGTTTGATGAGCTAACTGCTGGCTCAGAAGCAATTCAAAAACATATAGCCGAGTTGGAACGACAAGAAGCTGATCTCCTGGCTAGATTGGAACAAACTCGCAAAGAGATTACTGAAGAAAAGTAAAAACTAGCCGATCTCCCAAAAGCCATCGACACGCAGCGAGCAAATTGAAGGCATCGACCAAATTCTTAGCAACCCAAAACAAAGCCTTGAAGTCGATCCCAGAGACAGATGCCGATGACGCTAAAGTTATCGAAGAAGTTGACCAAATCCGTTTGCAAGTAATATCGGCGATCCAAGCTTTTTTAGGTTGATGTAATATTTCTAAGCTCTTGATACACTTGTCTTGAAACACTTAACATCTTCTATGTAATATATCCGTCGGCTTCTTAGCCGATTTTGGCTTCCACACTTGTACTTTTGGTCTAAGGGCGATAATAGATATTGGCCATCTTAAGGTGATGTTACCATACATAAGCTTTATCATACATCAGCTAAACAGCCGATTATGAGTTGATCCAAACACTTGGGTAAAACTTTTTCAAATATTTTCCATTTAAAGCCTTCCTAAAAACTTCTCCATCAAGACCTTCGAGCATGTATGCCTTATTAGGTACACAACGATGAATCCGATAAGGTCCTTGCCAATTAGGTTACCATTTTCCAAATTATTATCTTTGGTCCTTATCAGGAAAATCAATTTTCAAACAAGCTCTTCTTCCTCAAAAACCTTTGGCACAACCTTTTTGTTATAATGTCTTGAAACTCTTTCTTTATCTCTTTTTGATTTTCTCTAACGTACGCAATAGGACTTGTGCCAAATCTTCCAAGTCATCAATCATCAAGCTATGATAATCATCGGCCGATAACTCATTTTGCAAAGAAATCCTTCTTGAGCCGATGTTAGTTTCCCAAGGTAAAATAGCTTCATGCCCTTATAAAAGCTGATATGGTGGCACTTGTGTAGGTCTATGACATGCCATCTGGTAAGCCCATAGTGAATCGGCCAGAGTAGTATGTCACCCTCTAGGTTGTTATGCAATCTTTCTTTTATTCAACTTCATCAAACTTTTGTTAGAAGCTTCAGCCTGCCCATTAGCTTGTGCGTAATAAGGAGAAGAATTCAACAACTTGATGCCCATACTATCAGCAAACCGAATAAACTAATCGGCTACAAAAATATATTTCTGATCTGTCATGATAGTCTGTGGAATCCCAAACTGATAAATTACATACTTCTTCACAAATTCAATGGCATCTTTGGAATCAACTCTTTAAAGGAATTGCTTCAAACCACTTGCTACCAAGATGTATTTATGTCCCTTGCTTCATGGCGGATTAATCTGGCCGATCATATCAATTCCCCAACCTCTGAACGGTCATGGCATAATAATTGGATTCATAGCCGATGCTCGTGCTCTCTGAATTGTCCCAAACTTCTCACAATCTTGGCAACCCTTATAATATTTAAAGCAATACTCTAGCATGGTCAGCCAAAAATATCCAACACTTCTAAGTAACCACTTTATTTTATGAGCCGATTGATGTGTTCCACAAATCCCTTCATGAACTTCACACGTGACAACTTTAGCCTCCTCCAGATTCAAGCATTTAAGTAGAACTCCATCAATCGTCTGATAATGTAAGTTCTCATCAAGCAACACATATTTTATAGCTTTATATTTTAATTATCTTGACGCCGATTGAGAGAGATTCTTCAAATAATTAATAATATCATACCTTCAATCATCGGCATCAATTTCTGCGACCTCAATATCAACATCTTTCAACATCGGTTTGTATCCTGATGCACCTTGAGCTAAATTATTGGCTTCAGTATTCTGCTCCCTAGGGATATGCTTCCTAGTAATAACCTTGAAATTTTTCATCAACTCTTGGCATTTCTCATTATAAACCTTCAAGACCTCATTCCTGCACTCATATTTCCCTGATAACTGATTGATTACCAACAATGAATCCCCAACAATCTCAACAACATCAGCTTCAACCTCTTTCAAGAGTTGCAAACCCTTAAGCATTGCTTCATACTCAACTTGATTGTTTGTATAATAAGATTTGATTGTAAAAGTGTAACATACCAAAAATTCAAATTTCGAATTTTGACCTCAGTTAAATAAATAAAATATGTTTTCGAGTTAATGACCAAAATTTTTCGAATATATAACCTAGGTAAGGTATAAACTAGCTAGTGGTCATGTATTGAGTTGCAAATGATCTAAAATTTCTTCCTTCTCAAATTAATTTGTTATGTAAGACATTTTTAGGAACACAACTATTGATCCCTGTTAATTTGTATTTATATAAATAATAAAAGCATTATACTAATTGCCACCTTAAATATCATTAGTCCAACTCACATATATACACACTAGTACCTAGGGAACTTGTGAGTTTGAACATGGTGAAATGAAAGTAAAGCCTTATCCCATCATCTCTGATCAATTACAAATCAACATATAATTTTATAATCATTTAAAATGTATATTTCTAATAGGAACATTTAAAGGAAGGTGAACACATCGAATATTTAAAAATAATTGGTGCAATATAAAGTCATGAGGAAATTCATGTAGATACTATTCAATATATATATCTCACTGGAATTTTGGTGTAATTTGATAAGTACATTTGATACCCCAAATAATTGGGTCAAACCAGTCAAACTATAGATTATTTCTAAACCCTAATCGGCAAAACAGATACACCTCTCACATGTGTATTTTATCACATAAAAATGTATAGGGGATATAATTTATTCAAAAAATAATCTATTTATCATGAATTAATATAATTTTTCCAGATTTTAATTCATAGGTTTTGACCTTCTAAAAATTCAAATCAATTTCAGCTGAACTGAATTTATCTTTTTCACTGAGATTAAAATATAGATTATTTTTGAGTGAAACCAAAGAAAATGGAATCTAAGTATTTTTACCTACCTCCAGTAAAATCCACAATATTTTATCATGCACACAAATTAAATGGGGAAGGTATAAAAGATGAGAGGAAGAAATAAATATGAAAAATCCTTTGAAAATCGTCTGAACAGTTGTTTACCAGAAACTCTACCCACTTCCTTCACCTAGCTTGTGCTTGCATCGACCCTGGACCCACCTGTCGGCCTCCTTGGCTTGCTCTCACCCCGGTGCACCCTCTCTCCACCGCTCAAGTTACACAGAGAGAGACAGAGAGCGGGGGAGAACTGCGCTGGCGTGCTCGACGCGTGGCCGAGACGTGTCCGCCGCCGAGCTCGCCCATATTATCTCCCAGCCGTGTCACATGATCAATCCCTCCGTCCCAGAGCCGATTCAACCGAGGGAGGAAGCCCCAAGCCTTCACCGTCGCCTTTTCCTTGCCGCCGATCGTGGAGACGACGACCGTCGCCACCGCCTCTGCGCCACGGTCATTCCTTCCCAAATGGAGCTTTGAAGTCTCCCATCGATGCTGATTCAATCCCCCCTAATCTTGCCTCGTGTCTTGCAGCCATCTCGCCAGAACACCGTCGTGACCCTGCAAGCTCCAGAGCGCTGCCGCCTTGGCATCACCGTCGTCCGGCCGACTCCGGCCAAATCAGGCCAAGCCGCCACGCCACCGTCTTCATCTCAGTCCCAGGAAGCCGCCGACCAAAGGAATCGAACTGGGATGCCGTGAAGTTGGAGATCGGCCATTTCTTTCCAAGCTCCGGCCGCCGGACTCCGTTGCCAAATACTCCTTCTCCGGTGAGTCTCTATGCAATTCCTTGCGCATGAAGCACCCTAGGGATCTCCTTAACCACCAGTGCATTTCCCTCTAGCTTTTCACCGACCCAAGCGGGCTGTCATCGTGAAGCCGCCATCTGCTGCCGCCATCGGGAAGTGTTCTTCATCGCCGTTATTGTCCGAGCATCGCCAACCATCGTGTGCCCTTCGGTAAGCATCCAGGAGCCATATAGATGCTCATGCATGCATCCACTCACAAGGGTTTGAGCCGTAGCTCAATATACACCTACAACCCGAGAGCCTCCGCTGCCTGCGCCGTCGTCACCATCGATTCCGGTCACTGCAGCTACTGAGACGACCACCGATCGCTTCGCCTTGATGCCCTCTCCATTTTCTCTTTTGGTTGCCCGCCAAGATCGGCCGCCGTTCGCCCAAGCTGCCGGCGAGAAGCTCGCCGTGGCGCTGCTGCCCAGCCTCTTGGTGCTGAGCCGCTGACCCATGGAACCCACTTGATTAAGCGCTAAGGACTCGGCTTAGCAAAGATTTAAAGTTTGTGAGGTTTAATTTGTAAAATTCCTTTATATGACAGAATGGGACCAGGACTTAATTAGAAATAGTTAAAACTTTAGGGATTCTTAATGGAAATTGCTATTGCACGTGTTTTTGGGCTGCGGGTTGATACCTGGAAACCCTAGGGACTTTTCTGCAAATTGACAGAGACGGACCTGTGGACCCAATGGATTATATTTTGGAAATATAATAGAAAAAGGTTAGATCAATATCTTTTCAATAGAAAAATTAATCAGAATTTGTGAAATTCATATAAAATCAAATATAGCTCATTTTGAGGTGAAACTAACTCCAGTAGGTTCATAAAATTGTGAACATTAATATGGTAGAATAAAATCCTATGCCCACAGTATGAAAATTATTTCTAAAATTTCAAATAAGAAATAGATAACATAGAGCTTGGAGAATTTGTAGAAAATTCATTTATAATCCAAATCGAGTGAACCAAATTTCTGTGGAATCACAAAAGTATGAACGTTAATTTAAAAATATAACATTTCATACTTTTTGTAACATAAATGGTACTAATAATCTATAGTGTAAAATAACCCTTACAAATGCAAGTTAATTTTCAAAAATTCATAGGAAATTCATACTAGCTCTAAAAATTATGAAACTAATTGTATTAATCCTAGAAAACAACCCTCTTGATTCCAGTAAGGTCAATTTGATCAAAATCATATATTAAAAATGATTTACAACTATACATTAGTAAATAATTCTATATATCAATACAGAATTAGGACATTCATAACTCACGAATGAAAAGGGATAAATTAGGAATTCTTTCACCTAAATCCATCTTAGGTCAGAACCCATCCACTGTGCACAAATCATGCATTTTAGAGCTTTTTGTATCTTTCGCATGATTTGGTATTTATATGCATATCGTATCAATTGTATAGATTATTCGCATCGACGGTGAAAGAGTGATTTAGGTGATATTCACTTTACTCAAGATCAAGGCAAGTTATTCCTTCCCTCTCCTTTGATCACATTGAAACCCATGATTTGGGAGATGAAAAGTGTTGTTTGCGAAACGGCATATGTATTTGAGTAAAAACGATATTTTAAACTTGATAAATGGTAGCTATGACCTTATTGCTGCATAATTTACCTTGATATGTTGTTATCCTCTCATTTGTAACCATAGGATGAACTTGATTACTTTATAAATGCTCACTGAAGAGTATATATGCTTTTATGGATGCCATTTGCTTAGCCACGCTTAGATTTAAGCAAAATACTCACTCTTATGAATTTATAAATGAGATTTTGATTATTTGGTTAATGCTGGATTGAAAATAAAAGTGTTAAGTATTTGCGAACTAAAGTGTGAGTAAAATGATTTTAGACTTGGGCGACAAGTGGTGTGCATATGGTGGTAGTTGTACATCGATAGGGAGAGTGTTCGCCTAAGTTAAATAAGGATTAAACTTCGTGTCACCAACTTGAGTATATCGTACATCCGCATATGCTATTATGGGGTAGCCTTAGCTAATTAAGTTGCTTAAAGTCTAACCTTGCATATTGGTAGGCTGGAGTAGAATGAATTAGTCTGAGCGATGATTCATAGGAACTACCTATTTACCCTGCTGATTATGGGGGTAGTTTAGGCGTCTAAGTCTGTCCAATTCAATGGTACAGTGCCTCGTGGGGGAACGGATGTGTTCGCTGCCACGGCATTAGGTTTAAGGCGTGGGCCCGCCACCTAACGGTTCTGGGTCATGCCCAGGATGGATTCACACTTGCCATCGCTGATGCAAGGTTAGGCGTTAAGTAATGTAAAGGCTACGTTATGACCTCTAGACCACATTCAACATGAAGAGTGTGGTAGTGCTTTGCAAACACGAAACAAACTAGAGTGTTCATATCATATGGGTAAAGCTGTACAAACTCTGCAGAGTTCTCTAAAACTAATCGATTAGCCGTGCTCACGGTCATGAGCGACTTGGTGAAGTGTCATGAATATAGACTTTGATTTTGTTTTATGTTTTCAAATAAAGTTTCATGAACTATGGATTTGGAATGGTACTTTGGGTTGAGTTATGATGATTTTGTTATATTGTTAATGAATGAGAGACTTGATGCCGGGTGGGTAGTCAAGTGTATTATTATGATGAGATTATGACTTGTTACCGGTATGGGTAACAAGAGTATGCTTATGATGTTGAAGTATTAAATGCTATGAACTATCTATGTTAATATTTTGGTTAATTGAATCATCAACTCTTTTGAAAAGAATTGTGAACCAAAACTTGCTTTACGCTAAAATGAGTTACATATATAGCTTTTCTTTGATTATACGCCTTGCATGTAGTATGTTAGGATTGTCTTGTGCTTGCCGGTACATTAACCCGTTTAATGTACTGACTCTTGTTATACTGGAATATCCATTTTGCAGGTTGTAAGCTTAGCCTAATCTGAGTGATACGGGAGGTCGTTGTTTCTTCTAGGACCAGATCCAAAAGGGTTATCTCCTTTGTCGGCTGCTTGTGGTTTTGGGTAGCCAAGCTTCCGCGGATCAGTATTTATCTGGCCGTTTGGCCTATCTATTTAAATATAAATGTAGAGTAAAATTTTGTGTGTTTACTCCTTATTTTTCTGAATTTCATTGCTTAGATGAAAGTGTGGAACTAGAGCTTTTCCTGGGATCTAGTTCTACACCGGTATGAGTTTTGAGCATTTGGGATGTCGTAGAGCTTTAGCGAATTTCGTCAAGTCTCCTGAGATGTGTAACACATTTGGTCGCCATCTTCGTGTGGTTTGACGGGCATGTCTTAGGCTGAAGTTGACTGGCATGCTAAAGTCCCAGCAATATCCCCTATGCTCTCTACTCGGCGCTTCAGGTTTTATACTATGTATGTTATTTGACTTGATAGGGAAGCGATGAGGTTGGATGGTTATTGTTTTACTCGATTATTACTAGACCCCATCCAACTAAACAATTCACACCATCACTTCAGATAACTTACATAATATTTAGCCTGGGGTGTCCCGACAAAAAGCAAACTTAAAACTTGCCCCCTAGGCGATATAATCACCAAGCCGATACCACAACCATGTGTACAAACAGATCCATCAAAGAATAACATCCAAGGCATCATCTCAACATAATTGATTGACTCATCTCGGTGTTGAACAATAAAATCGGCAATTGCCTGTCCTTTTACTGCTTTAGTCGATTCATATCTAAAATCAAATTCTGTCAAGGCAAAAATCCACTTCCCAACTCTACCTTTCAAGACTAGAGTCGGTAGCATATATCTAACTACATCGGCCTTGCAAACTATTGTGCATTAATTTTAAAGAATGCCTCAACTTTGTACATGAAAAATATAAACATAGGCACAATTTCTCAACAGGTGTATATCTTGTCTCTGCATCCAAAAGTCTTCTGCTAAAGTAAAATATTGTCCTTTCTTTCCCATCAACTTCTTGAACCAGAACTGAGCCGATAGCCCTCTCATTGACTAGTAGGTAAAGCTTGAATGAAATCCCCTTCTGAGGTGGCATCAACACTGAAGGTGAACTCAGATATTCCTTGATATTGTCCAATGCTTTCTGCTGCTTTTCTCCCCAAACAAATTCTTGACCGGCTTTCAACCTTAACAATGGAGTAAAAGGCTCAATTCTTCCTAACAAGTTAGAAATAAATCTTCTAATAAAATTGACCTTGTCGATCAAGGATTGCAACTTGGTTTTATTTTGTGGAGACTTAATATCTTTAATAGCATTTATACTTCTCTGTGTTATCTCAATGCCCCTTTCATGAAATAAAAAACCAAGGAATTGTCCAGCCGATACACCAAAAGCATATTTGTTAGGATTCATCTTTAAACTATGCTTCCTTGTTCTTCCAACACTCTTTGTAGATCGGCTATATATCCATCAATCTCTTTAGATTTCACAACCACATCATCAATATAAATTTCAACCAATACACCAATGAGATCATTAAAAATATAATTCATAGCCGTTTGATATGTAGCACCAACACTTTTCAAACCAAAAATCATAACAACCCACTCATACAAGCCGATTGCACCAGGACACCGAAAGACAGTCTTGTGAATATCTTCTTCAGCCATAAAAATTTGGTTGTATCCTGCATTGCCATCCATAAAACCAATAAATCAGCAATCGGCATTGGGTACTCATCCTTGGGTGTGGCTTTGTTCAAATCTCTCAAATCAATGCAAACTCTAAGCTTCCCATTTTTCTTAACCACTAGTACTATATTTGATACCCACTCAGCATATCGACAAGACCTCATAAAATTAGCATCATAAAATCTTGTAATCTTTGCCTTGATAGCTTCATACATCTCAGGCTTGTATTGTCTTTGAGGTTGTTTATATGGCCGATATCCTGGTTTAATAGGAAGCCGATGTTCTAAAATAGATCGGCTAAGTCCTGGCATCTCATGGTACTCCCATGTAAAACAATTTTTATACTCTTTTAACAGCTTAATTAATTCTTATTTGAACTTATTTGACAATTTAGCACTTACAAATGTCGGCCTAGGTCTATCACCATCACCAATATCGACTTCTTCTAGCTCATCGATCGTATCATAAACCCTTGTCCCAATTTTCCTTCAAAATCATCCACAGAATCTTCTACATATGTATTGGGGCTAACCTCTATGTCGTCAAAGTAAAAGTTGAGGTCCTTCATCACCGATCGGCTGAATATCACAATCAGACACTTTTAAGAAATCGCCTTCCTATACTTTACCTGACAAGCAATCAACTCCTTCCATCTCCCAAATAGATAAATCGGCAATAGTAACATTAACTGACCTGTCGGCTTGCACGATCTATACCTGGTCTCCTTGCCACTAAATCAAACTTCGGTGTATTTTTGAAGGTATGCAACAATTTGCATGTATCCAATCTCTTCCTAACAACAAATTATATGATCTCTTTCGATCAATGACAAAAAATGTGGTTGGAATTGTTTTACTACCAACTGTCAACTGAACATTCAAAACTCCCTTTGTTTCAGATGAATTCCCTCCAAAATCTTTTAACACCATGTTGATATTGATCAAATCTTCTAGTGTCTTTCCAAGCTTTCTGAATGTCGTATAAGGCATAAGATTGACAACTGCTCCTCCATCAACTAGCATCTTGGACATCGGCTTTCCATTGACAAAACCCTTAATGTATAAAGGCCTCAAGTGCCGATGTTTACCATCCTCAGGTTTTTCAAAGACGGCTTGCTCCGGTGTTAGTGTTAACTTTGTTAATGATTCTTCTATCTCCTCATCGGCTGCATGTATACCGTACTCTGCTGGCAACACAAACAACATATTGATTGAAGATGAAGCTACAACTTTACCTTTAGCAGATGTTGAAACCTTATCGACTTTCATTTCATCGGCTAATACAATTTTGGATTTAACACACCATTCCTTCCTGGTTCGTTGCAGCCAATAGTCAATCTCTTCATCAACTTATTGCATCTGTTCTCGGTTTCACAGCTGTTTTACCCTCCTTTTTTGATTCTTGGTGAAAATTCCAGATGGACGCCATTAAGGGTTTTGAACTTGCTTCTCGTGGTTTTCATCTTCATTCTCGAAATAATCCTAATGAATCGGCCCCAAATGATGGTGTACTGACAACCTCTTCTGCATTGGCCGATCTTCAATCCTTAAATTTCTTGATTGATGAAAACTACCTTGGAATTTCTGTATTACTGCATTCTGGATAATCTTCAATTGATGGTAGTCTCATCCCTTCGTTCCAGCAAAACATAAAAAACTCACACCTCCAATGAGGATCAAAATAAGCTTCATCATCTTGAGCATATACTTGGACTTGCTTATCTTGTTTCCTCTGGTATTTGCTGATCAACTTGATAGAATTAAATTTATTTTTTTGATAAGTCCGATAACTTTTCTTGTCGGCCTCATTGGTGTGGACCATGTTAACAGGAAAAGGATGGCCTTCGATTTTCATCGGCTTCTTTTCATCATCAAACTTGATTCTGCCTTATTCTATAGCTGATTGAATCTGCTACCTAAATACCTTGCATTCATTTGTATGATGTGATCAAGTGTTATGCCACTTGCAATATTTTCTTTTCCACAACTCTTTAGCCGATGGAATCACATGACCTACTGGAAGTTGTATTTGCTTCTCTTGAGGCAGTAGATCAAATAACCTATCAGCTTTGTTGATATCAAAATCATATCTCTCTTCCTTTCCATTGTCTTTGACCCATTGGCAAACAATAATTTTTTTGTCCCTTGACCACTCTGCCAAACCGATCTCTGGGTCTTCATCTTCTGAGTCTGACTGATAGCTATAAATATTGTTGACATTATTAGCTTTCCTGGTAAATCTCTTAGCCTCTTGGAATATCTATTCATGAGGCGACACCTTTTGACCAAATGAGCCAAACTCTCAAAATCTTGTGCATAAAATCTTTGCCTTATCAGCCCAAGCATCCCTTGAAAAGCCAAATCAGCAAGCTGTGAATCAGTCAAGTTCAAACTATAACATCTGTTCCTCATATCTCTAAACCTTTGAATATAGTGTGGAACTGATTCATCAGACCTCTGCCTGATTGATGTTAAGTCCGATAACATCATCTCTTGGACTCCATTGAAAAAATATCTATGAATTATTTTTCTAAATTGGCCCAACCTCTGACTGAATTATAAGGTAATGAAGAAAAACCATGTAAAGGCAGATCCAGACAATGATAAAGGAAATAATCTGACTCTCAAAGCTTCTACAACCAATGCCTCCCCACATTGTGCTAAAAATTGACTGATATGTTCATATGTATAAACATTGTCCTGTCCTGAAAACTTCGAGAAATCTGGAATCTTGTATCGGCTTGGAAATGACACCTTGTCAAAATATTATAGATATGGATATCGATACATATTTTCACTATCTTTGGGTTTTGAACCAAATTGTTCCCTGACCACTTCTGCAATCATACCAACCCACTATTGTTGTTGCCCTCCAAACTGTGAAACCTGCTCATAATGGTTGGACTAAGGTTGATACTGGTATTGTGGAACATGTTCTGGCCGATATTGTTGAGGTGATATCG
Organism: Oryza officinalis; assembly: GCA_008326285.1. NCBI lineage: Eukaryota > Viridiplantae > Streptophyta > Magnoliopsida > Poales > Poaceae > Oryza > Oryza officinalis. The sequence continues at coordinate 22,127,357 of BDMV01000006.1, forward strand.
GCTGAGGCTGAAAACTTGAAGTTTGGTCCAAGAAAGGTTGATGAGATTGTTATTGATAACTTTGAGGCATCTCATGTACATATTGTGTCCCAGATGATGTTAATGGCAAAATCGGTTGTTGAATAGAGATTTGATTTCCTTGAATCCCCATCGGCTGCTGAATAAGATTTTGTAAGACTCCAGCCGATGTTGATGGTATGATTCTTGGAGCCTGATTTTGTTGATCTTGCTGAGATATCTGTCCCCCAGACACAAATTGTTGTTGCAACCCTGATTAACTTGGGATCTCAGTCTTGATGGTCCTATATGGAGGAAATACATTGTTTGGAAAATATACTGGTCCTTTTGCCTTTTCCTCAATTATAGTTCCATCCATCACCTTTTTGACCACGTTAGTTAATGTGTTCACCAACACATTAGATTGGTTAATCAAAGCTTAATGTACTGCGTAATCCAGCCTATCTTGTAACGAGATCATCTCATCCATAGTTGGCTCTTCCTCTTTAGCCTTGATTTCTTTAGTTTTGACTTCATCTTGTTGTGCACTGGATTCTGCCTCCGGCTTTGGAAAGACTACTTTGTCTTTTTGTATAACTTTGCCATGTCGAGAGACAGTGAAAGAATCCAGATATATCTTGTGAAAAGCTTGAGACAACTGATCCATCTCCACCTTTTGCTCATCAGACAATTGTTCAACCGTTACTGGGATAACGTTGTCTTCAGTTATTTCTGGCATGATGGATATCTTAAAAGTCTCGTCCCACTGGGTGTGCCAAAAACTTGTTGATGCAAAAACGTGTCGGAAGCGTGTTGATGCAAAAACACGACGGCCTGGGAGATTTGCTTCGCTCCAGTGCAGGTCCAACTCTTAGAAGACGGATTCAGGGCATGTCAGTTGGTTTGATCCTGCAACCAACAAGATATGCAATAAAAAACAGTTAGATATATGATAGCTGATCGGCCGAAAAGCCGATGATGTATCATATGAACCTGGCCAATGCGATTTGACCGAATTGGCTGTAAGATGTAAGATGGATAAAGTAAATTGAATTCCAATTATACTCCATCAGCTATAAATATATAATCTATGGATAAAGATTAGATACTAGCCGATGAACTCATAATTAGATCAAGATAGATAATGTATCGGCTAATATTCCAATACAGCCTTATACAAGAATATCAATCTAGGTAAATATATGGAGGCAAGCTTGATATATTTAACTAAAGTAAGATCCTTGTATAAGGGGGAGATATAACATGAAAAGCATGATTAAAAAGAATTTAGACACAACTAAACAATTATATCAGATAAGATCGGTTGAAACTCCGATATTACCCTTATTACGAACAGAAGACAAGTTAGAGATCATGATTCTAATTAAGACTAGGGCTGATGCAGCACGAAGTGTAAAAAGATGCATAATCTATAGACAATCAAGTCCCTGAATGCTTTTTGGGGTGGTAGATACCTTATGCCAATCTAGGTTAATGAGCTGATTTAGTTGACACCGACAAAACCTTAGAAAAGGCCCGGCTGATATTGCTAAATTAGCCATCGACTTAGATTGACTAAGTTATGTGGTAATTTAACAAGCCATACCTCCAGCTGACAAACCCGAAGTGCGAACTCGTCGAAAAGTAAAGGAAAAATTGTGGCGATGCGTCGAAAGTGTTGTATTGAACTTCTTTCTTTTACATAGACCTCGAGTTTATATTTATACCAGTAAATACAGATCTTGTCCTTGAACACTATTTACAACTTGCCTAAACAAACAAGTCCTAGGTGGACTGTTACCACAATATTACAAAAAGGAAACTAACTCTTCTACCTAGAATAGATACAATTGCCTTATCCGAACTCAATTCCTAGTTGACAATATCTTCAAGATCTTCTCCGAAGTCAACACGAAGCTAATCTACCCGCATCGGCTCAACCGAGTCCAATTCAAGTTACCCATATCGGCTGCCCGAGTCCGATTCTATATCGGGCGATATGGTCCTAGCCAATGCGCTGTCTGTTTTGGAAAACTCCTTTATTCCTTCAAATCCACCTTGGATCCAGTCTCAATTGCTAGCATATCGTTATCAAATTTTGCTGTTAACACATACTCGACGGACAGATTTTGCGTCAACAGCCATGAACGTGTCCCTCGCTCTCTCTCTCTCCTTTATCTTCTTTCTCTCATTCCCTGTCTGACTTCCACACACATGAAACACGGCGGCGTGAGAAGTCGTATGCGAGAAGCACGATGACGACGGCCTTCCCCAGGCGAGCTGGCTCCACCTCCCTCTGGCAAGCCTCCCTCCTTCCTCCTCTAGGCCAGGTCTATTTTCCACAGCCACCCTACCGTGTCATCGCCGGCCTTGCCGATGCCAAGGGCGTCAACATGCTGACGAGGACCCGCCAGATCAGCCTCCTCACCCTCCCCTGCGCCTTGCTTTGCCCTCGCCACCAACACCGGACCATCGCCCGCTGCCAACCTCGTGGCTTTAGCAATGATGCCGCTGCCTCATTGCCTGTTGTTGTCCACTACCTACCATCGTTCCGTCACCTCTCAAGTCATCCCTCTAAGCCCGATCCCTACTTCCCTCTCCCCCACTACATCCCCAAAACCCTAACCCTAACCCAACATTTGTCATTATGCTATCGAAAAGCATTCGCGAGATCCCCATGTCGCGAACGTTACTCTATTAGATTTTTCGAGAGTTTTTCCCCACCGGTGATCTGGGTTTAGGTCCCATTGACATTACTTCGGTGAATCAGTAACAAGTAACATGTAGACTATTTTGGAACAAAAGTTTACATTAGCAAAAAATAAAGGAAAATCCAAAGCAAGACAGTTTACAACGATATAGGGCCGTCGATGGAGGAGAGCAGACTTTGGAAATATGGTCATAATTCGACATATTTTAATCCAAAAAATAAACATATTAAGCATGACATGTGTATAGGAATATGATCTAGTGATAGTGATGAACATGCTAATAATAAAATAAGCATCATCCAGAAACATGTTTAACAATATGGTTAGAAGTACCCGAAGAATGCTCCGGTACTGGGTGAGGCAGTGTTGGTGTGGTTGCCTCCGTTGATGGAGTCGTTCTCGCCTCCACTAGTGGTGTCATTGCCACCTCCTCCATTGTCGCCGTTGCCTCCACCGGTAGACATGTTGATGCAGAGGATGCAGAGGAAGCAGATAAGAGCAGTCATGCAAGAGTGCGCTCCCAAAAACTTGATCGCCCGCCTATCCGTGTAGGTACGCAAGCGGACGGAGTTTCGGAGGCCTGCTCGTCCCGACAACCCGTGCATGCAGGTGATCGGAACAGGAAATACAAGAACAGGGAAACTGAGGAACAAAAATCTTATATAGTGCGTAGTGTCTGCGAGAGAGAGGATTGAACTTATGTCTGTCTGTCTTGGGATGGGACTTATATAGTGCGCGAGAGGATTGAACTTATGTCTGTTTGTGGATGGGACTTATATAGAGAGGATTGAACTTATGTCTGTCTGTGGATGAGACTTATATAGTGCGAGAGAGGGTAACGTTCTTACGTCAAAAATCTTAACATTACAGAGAGAGAGAGGATTGAACTTATGTCTGTCTGTCTTGGGATGGGACTTACATAGTGCGCGAGAGGATTGAACTTATGTCTGTTTGTGGATGGGACTTATATAGAGAGGATTGAACTTATGTCTGTCTGTGGATGGGACTTATATAGTGCGAGAGAGGGTAACGTTCTTACCTCAAAAATCTTAACATTACAGAGAGAGAGAAAAACAACAGCAGCCAGCCAGGATGAGACTTATATAGTGCGCGAGAGGATTGAACTTATGTCTGTCTGTCTGTGGATGGGACTTATATAGTGCGGGTAATGTGGGATGGGACTTATATAGTGCGCGAGAGGGTAACATCCGGCTTAGCGCACGTGCGTGTGACAGTCCCATCACCATCTCAACTGCTTAACAGGTGCTCTCTGATAGCAGCCTATTTAAGTTAAGATCTCTCCACTTAAATTTTTAAGATGGTATTAATCCCCTTAACATTAATTATGGGTCCATAAAATTTATTGGGATTAAATTGGGCCTAGCCCATTAATCCAACACAGACATGGCAACCGCATAGGGCCCCCAATTTTGGAGGCTGCCCACCTATGAGTGGGCCACAAGCCTGGCGGAATGAGATCGAGGATCGAAAGCAGAAGTGGAAGCATGAAGTGACCAGGCTGAGGCGTCGGTACGTCGCGAGCACAAGCGATGAGATCACATGCGTCAGTTGCATGCGTCGAGGCGTCCCGACTCGTGACTGAATGAACTGGACCGTGGACTGCTGAACGTGTGTGCATCGAAACTACAGTCGAGACTCGAGCAGAGCGTCGAGCGCGAGCAGCCGAGAAGGCGACTCCACGTCTGGCGAGGGCAGCTGGTCACGAGGGTGAGGCGCAGGCAGAGCGGACGCGGCGTCGGCGGCGATCGAGCAGACGAGCAGCGTCATCTTTCATCACGCTGAGATGAACGCTGATGCCAAGCCCTAGCGCCAATGGCTAGCGGTTGCGGTCTATCGCCTGTTGGTTGGGCCTGGGGGCGGGGCTGGCTATGGCTGGTTGCATCCTCTCGTCGTCCTCAACTCCTCAATCCACAAGACCACAATCCTCAGTTCCTCATCAAGTAATCAGCTCTGATCATCTGTTGGATCAATTTAGCAATTATCACGATTATAATTTTCTAATTAAATTATAGTATTTGGAATGATTGATTGGATTGATTACTAAAGCAAACATATCTGTCTTTTCTTTTTCTTTTGTACGAAATGTTTCTAAATATTGTGCGAAATAACGTATATTAAGGGTCTGTTCGGCAGCCCTAGTTCCAAACGCGCACAGTAAACACGGAAAACGGAGCGGTCATTAGCGCGTGATTAATTAAGTATTAGCTAAATTTTTTTTTAAAAATGGATTAATTTGATTTTTTTAAGCAACTTTTGTATAGAAACTTTTTGCAAAAAAGTTCACCGTGTAGTAGTTTGAAAAGCGTGCGCGAGAGGAAAAACACTGTGCGGCACTGTGCGCGTTTGGAAAGCTCCTTGCCAAACAAAGCCTAAACGTATATTATAGTTTATTATAGTTGACTGAAAGTATGTCTGCACTGTGCGGCACTGTGCGCGTTTGGAAAACTCTTTGCCAAACAAAGCCTAAACGTATATTATAGTTGACTGAAAGTATGTCTGCACTGTGCGCGTTTGGAAAGCTCCTTGCCAAACAAAGCCTAAACGTATATTATAGTTGACTGAAAGTATGTCTGCACTGTGCGCGTTTGGAAAGCTCCTTGCCGAACAAAGCCTAAACGTATATTATAGTTGACTGAAAGTATGTCTGTTTTATATTAGATGTATGAATTTTCTAAACATTTTAGGGTTAGCATTTTGTTTCGGGGCGTCAAATTTCTAAAGACGGCCTTGCAACGATAGATCAGGTAGATGGCTTGAAACTTAACTGAGGATAATCAGTGGCGAAACGCTGGCTGGTGGTAAAGACACGGGGCCAGTGCTCACTGTAGGAAACGAAAGAAACGATCCCCAGGCCCCAGCCATAAAAAAAGAAAAGAAGAAGAAGACGACGACGACGCATATGCAGCAGGGCAGAGCAGGCGCCGTGCAGGCCGCAGAGCGTAGCAATAATGGCCGGCTGCAAATAGGATGTTGCAACCTTGCGCGATAGCCTACTCCTACGTGCCGCAGGCGCGCTTCAGCGCATAGTACTGGACCTGCTTTTACTGATGATGGTGATGCCGGCATGGCAGCAGATGGATTTGGATTTGGACGCCGAAACTTCACCTATCAGTGGATTTTGGCACATTTCTATGCAATCGCGAGAAACTCTGGTGAGGGATCCGATCTTGAAACATGGTTTACAATTTCGGTAATTTCACACCTCTCTGGCAACAAAATATACGTGCCAAAATTTTTGCTTTTCTCAATTTCTTTTAACTTGGTCAAAATTTAGTTAATTTTTTTAAATAATTTCAGTGAAAAATTATGAAAATATTCAAAATATTCGGTGTTACCGAAATCCCCAAATTTTAGCCAAAATCGAAATTGAAAACACTACCTTTGAAACATCAAAATCGATCAGATCTTCAGCATGGGGGTTGGACCTATGATGATCCCTTGTCCCTGGTAGTAAAACAATTTCAGTTGAATACTCCTATTTTGAAACTAATAGTAGGCATGCCCAGTGGTGGATCTGCCATGGGAACGACGAGGTCTTCAGTCTTCACTAACGACGTTGCAACCATGGGAGCTCCTATTAAACCCCACTAAATTTTTTTTGTCATACATCTATTAGAATAGGAGGCTATAGTATTGTATAATTTGTTCAGTCCCACCTGTAAGTCCTTCCTGGATTCACTCCTGGGCGTGCCCATGAGGTACAGTTGTTTCCTTAAAATCTTATTTGTCATACAAAGTTAGTCGGATTTTTTATAGACCACTGAAAATTGGCTTTTCTATGTGCCACTAAACAAAAATTTGCTACCCTCATATGCCACTGCCACTAATTCTATCTTAACTATCTGTTAGAAGAAATGCAAAATGATAGAAATACCCTTTTCATTCTCTTCCTTTGTTGGGTCTCACATGAATCAAAATGTAAGACATGAAGAAACACAGTGGTTTGGTGAGCTGCACTATTGATGGAGTGGGAACGCAAGCATGACAACCATGTGTAAATGGAACAACGAACCTAATTCGGGTTTGCTTCAATTAGAAGAATGCACAAGGCCATGGGGGTAAGATTGTCATTTGTAAAAAGAAATGCACGATCCAAGGAACTAACGGTGAGCTAAAGGGATGGAGTTGATGGTGGTGGCATATTAGGGCAGCAAAATTTCTTCCGGTGGCAAATAGGAAAAGAGCCAATTCTAAGTGACATAAAAGAAATTTGACTAACTTTTTCTCTATCCTATAATGCATTAACTCATTTTACTCATCTACTCATTCATCATTGGACAAATCAAACGTCCCATGTTATTTGAGTTAGATCCATCTCTTTTTCGATTCCACTCCTCTAATCACACGATCTACATCCCATTTTTGTGTGGCCGATTGCCTCATCCCCATGTGGCCAATCATCAATCAACCTCCTCGTCCACTCTTCTCCTTAGTCGCCGACCCGTCATGCTTCATTGCCTTCGCCGACTCTCATGGTCGACGGCTACCTCGGGCTCCGGCAAACGGAGACTGAAGCCCGTGCGCCGCTATCGATCATAGCCATAGCCAAAAGCGCTCGCGCTCCACCAGATCAGGGCATACAGCTACCAAACCATTCCTCATCCACTAAGGATGTGTTTAGTTTGGGGACTATGTAGGATGGGATGAAACCATCCCTGATTTTAGGGATGGAATGATCCCATTTGCTTGTTTGGTTTGTAGAATGGGGTGATCTCAGTTTTTTGTTTGGTACAAGGGATGAGGCAGGGATGGTATGAGCGACGTTTGGAGCCACGTTAGCACGACGTCTACTCCCGGCAAGTGGCGGAGCTCGAAGATTGCCGCTCGCAGCGGATAGCAACGGGGACCGGCGGCAACCAGCAAGTGAAGGAGCGGTGGTGGCTGGTGAGACGACTGGCTCGTGGAGGAAGGAGCAGCGGCGTGGACGGAAGGAGGAGCGGCGAACGGCGAGCGGGGGAAGGAGGAGCGACGTGGACGAGCGAGCGCAAGCGCGGGCACGAACGGCGACGGGCGGGGCGGGCGGAAGGAGGAGCGACGAGCAAGCGAGCAGGCACGGGCGTGACCAGTGAACGGCGGAAGGAGGAGCGGCGTGGGCGAGCGAGCAGCCGGAGAGAGGAGCGCTGCGGCTGGCGAATCGAGCGAGCGATGCGGAGGAAGAGCGCCGCGGCGCGCGAATCGGCGAACGCGCGAGCGAGTAGGCGGACGAATGTCTCGAGCGGCGGAGTAGCGGCGGCAACCGGCATTGAGGCGGACGACCGGTTTGAGCGGACCGACGGACGACGAGCACGATGGAGCAGCGGTGAACGGTGCCCAGACAACAAAAGAGGGACAGGCGGCTGGGGAGGGAGTGGCGTCGGGGGACGGGCGGCCCGTGGCGGCGGTGCCGAGCGGGAGGCAGAGGATGCAGATTTTCCTTGCTGACGCCGTTCTCTCCGTCCAAGTGGGTTCGATTGGTCCGGTCGATTTTGGCGGATTAGTTGGACCCGGATCTAAGAGGTATATTCTCATCGGGGTTCATCCCATTTCACTCATCGCTCCAACCAAACAACTTTAAAAATAGGATCAACCCATTTCAATTCGACCCATCCCACGAACCAAACACATGCTAACACACAAGTCGCCTGTTGCATCAAGGCCCCGCCTCCTGGCGTCAGCCCTTGTCACCATATGTTATGGTCGCTGTTGTGCTGCTCAACCAAGTGTAGAAGACGCGCAAGATTGAGCCTTGAAGTCAGATCCTCCACGCCGCTGGCAGTTTCTGTGGGCTGTGGCTGGAGTGGCACACTGATCGACGTCGCGCTGCCACGCCTTCTGACCTCCAGATGCACCAAGACTTGTGTCGTTCGGAGTTGCAAGTTGCAACAGCATGTGGGTTGATTTGTGGCATGACGAAATGATTAACACCATGCGATTTATCTAGAAGTGCTAGACCATCGAGTTGGCCACCAGGTACGTACACCATGCTCACCACTTGCTTGATGAAATGATTCAATGGCCACAGTGGTTTCACTTGCAGGAATCATGCGTGATCCATCTGTCGTGTTCTGTATGTGACATTGAAGTGTAAAACATAACTGTATTCTATGTATTTATGAAATTCAGGATGTCTTCAAAAGCTTGGACATGTTCTGTGTACATAGGGGGATTCAGCCAGTGGTGTTTGGACCCTCTCTATGGTCCCGTGACGATACGAATGCCGGTGTTAGGCCTCCTTAAGTTAGCATATACTAATCTACAGCTGCCATGTAGTGAGTGCCACTCAAGCGAAGAAACTCACTGCACAGTGCGTTGCATGTGAAGTGTTGATGTTTTTTTGGGAATAAGCAAAATGCGTATCTTTGTATTGAGATATATAAGTGAGTGTTCATGTTGTTGTTGTACACTTGAATATGGTTCTATCATTTGTCATGACATATTATGCCTGCACTATAAGTTATCAGTTCAGATACTGTTGTCCGCGTGTGTTGTTAAAATTTAAAAATATTTTTGATGTTTATAACCTACAGAATGATGCCTGTAAGTGTCCGGATGGGTTCGGTGGTGATGAAGTCCACAAATGTGATGGTAAGAATCAATTTCTGAACACAGTTGAAACGTTGGATGTGCATGCCCATCCTGCAAAGCTGCATGTTCAGTGAAATATCACTCACTGGCCAATGGCCATGCGGCCTTTTGTTCATTTAGCATAGGTACTTCAGCTTGGACGACAAGCACACCTGAACAGTGGTGCTACTAACAGTGACTGAGTGACCTATGTATGGATTTCATAAAGTTTATAAACGCAAATAAAAAACCATTTTGGTTCTTCAGTTTATTGGTGAAACCTATGTATGGATTTCTTTAAATTTTAAAATAATATATTTTGAAATTTAGATTTTATTTTCAAATTTAGGGTCAAATGATTCTGCCAACATTAGATTTTATTATAAATGAAAAAAATCATATAGAGATTTATGTTTTTGATGTAGGTACCATAAATATAAGAGGATAACATAATAATTATGAAAATCTACTAGTCAAATAACAGAATGAATAAGGAAGAATGAAGTAAAAGCACTTCGAGAATTTTGTCTTTTTATAAGCAGGAAAGATATTTACCAGGATCAAGTCCCCGCCGTTTCGGACGTGATCTCATCCCACGCACACACACGTATCAATCCCCTCCCCATTTCTTCGCTTCCCATCGACAATTTTTCCCTCGCATTCCTACGTCAACAATTGCTTTCCCCCACCTCCTCAAGATCTCGATGTGGTGGAAGAAACCGAGTGATGCATCGTCGGCGGCAGAGATGGAGCTAGACCTCACTCGGCTTCGGCGGTTGTGCGACCGTTTGTACAATGCCCGAAGCTAGTGCTCACCTCAGTCCACGCCACCTAGAGGCCGGTGGGCTTGGCACGTTGGCAACGGCGACCCACCGACGACAAGCGGAAGGCGGGGCCGATAGGCTTGGCATCATGATGGCTGAGATCGTTTGGATTTCAACAGATGGGCGAGATCTGGTGGTCTTCCTCTTGGCTAAAGGTACGTATTTCACCATCCCCTTCTCTCTCTTCATCCTACCACTGACATGAGGTGCACAAGCTTCGGTTTTCTTCCTCTTCACCAGCAACAACATACATATCCATCTGGCTTTCTTCCCCGTCACTGGTACCATATGAGTATCAGTCGATACTGATGGCTATTAGTCTGATACCTCGGAGGTATCACCTAATACCCATCGGTATCTGAATCTGATACTTGTCGGTATCAAAACTTGATACCTCGCGGGCATCATCCCGTCTAGATGGGATCCCATGGTATAGCAATCCCCTTTATGAGTGGCAGAAAAGTGCAAGCAAGCATTCTAATGTAATTGTGACGAAACCGAGTGCTCAGAAAGTATGGTGGTGGAACATGGCATTCTTGAAGTTTGAAGTTTATCTGGTTGTATTCATCAATTGATATAATTGTGCAAAAGGATGAAAACAACATATGCAACTGTCTAAAATATAAATCGTCTTTTGATTGTTTGATTTGCATTATTAAATATCGTCGTAGCGTTAGCACGGGCATGCAACTAGTGGTAAATAAAGAATTCTCTCTTAAAATAAAAATCATTTTTGCACACAGTGCTAGTAAAACAAAAATAAAGAAAAACTACATGACTTTTCAGATCCATTATAAGTAATATTGGCATTAGTACAAACATTGCAGTAAAGTTGTATTTTCGACCATTCCATATGACCAGTCCATGTTGTTTTACCTCCTAACCACGCTTTATTAAGTTTATAGTGTAAGATCACTGTGTATCCCGGTATTCTTTCTTCGTTCAAATAAATGACTACATGAATATTATGCGCAATTCAACGAAGCATGTTGAAGTAAAAAACTCATGATGCACATACAGCAGTTGGATTGAATAAAGACTGGTACTGCTCCTTACTACTACTCCAGTAATAGTATCACTGCGAGGGAGAGACGGATCTGATTCCTCTTAATACGAGTAGGAGTACTGGAGTAGTGCTAGTACCGATTTGAAGACGGGAAACGCGACCCGTCCACGTCCATGGCCGACTCGTCAAATCGGCGCCCCAACACTGCCCTTCTGTCTCCCTACCCTACCTACGTGTACTCCGCGCTGCTCCAACCTTAATTCAAGCATTTTCACTACGACCATTGCCTGATTATGTAGGAGTACGTAGTTTAGTACACTAGTAGTACTAAGTCTAGTAGTAGGAGGTAGGTTTGTACTGTAGAGACTATTCCTCCCTGGCCGATACACCATCCTTGCCTGAAGTTTTTACTCTACGCACGGTGTGTCACGGTGGCAAGGGACTAACGTTGTTTCATTGAACCACGACGCCAGTCACTCTGGTGTCTCAAAAAAAACATTTCTGACATAAGTTTTTTCAGGAGTTTATTTATAAAATAAGTTTTTGTAAAGGATCAAATTATAAAAAATCCAACCATCCTTACTAAAATAAATAAACCTAATTAAAAATATGATACATTATAATTAGGCCTGCTAATGGATTAATCTATTTGGATTCAATGAGTTCGATGTTGAATTGGATATTTGTTTGGTTGGTTTCAAGTGGGCTGAGATTCCATCTTAAATGGGAGTGGGTTGGACTAACAACTAATATGGTTTGGATTGAAGTGGATGCGGCCTGACTAAAAGAATCAACCCATGCATGGAAATCATGGACCAACCCATGGATGAATACATGGACTTGCCCCAAAATTAGAAGCAACGCTGTAACTACTAGCGGTGAAAATGGGCATGTACGGTCGGATTATGGTATTCTCATATCCTAACCTATATTTTTTTTTAAATTTGGAGCCAGGTACGGATAGTGTGGGATAACATTTCACTCATTCCGTATCCTATCTTATATAATTTTCTCCGAATCAGATTCGAGAATGGATATCTATTTGTGTCTCTAATTCATAAATATTAAATGTAAGATGGAAACTAAGGTGTTAAAAGAGATATGTTAAGAAAGAAATTATACAATATTACATGTGAGCTCGTAGAATAATGATTAAATAATCTTTTATCATGTTTGTAGATAGATTTATAATAGATTTTCATATATGTTTTATAATATGGGACATACGAGCGAATACAAAGTCTTCCCGTATTCTAACCCCTATTTTTTACGGATTCAGATTTGAACTTGGATAATATTGGGTATACCATTTTCTCTCCCATATCCTTCCTGCAAGCCTCGAGTCGGGCGGGTGGTCAGGAAATACCTGCCCCATTTTCACCCCTAGCAACAACCAGGAACACTAGCTCCGCCGCCACCATCATCGGATGTCGTGTGGTGCGGGGTCCTTACTGCTTCGCTCCCTCTGCCCATCTGCTCTCTACTAGGAAAAGGATTTTCTTAGACAAGGTGCTTTTAACTTTGCATGTGGGTATTTGCTTTGGCACCAAATGTCCGCCTGCAACATAGGTGGCGAGAGGCGAGATGGCCGTCCGCCTGCGGAGATATATCTTCCCAAGCGGATGATGTAAGGTGCCACCTGCGAAGATATATCTTCGCAGGCTGTGAAGATATATCTCCGCAGGTGGAGGCTTAATACGTTCGCCTGGGAAAATAGTGTATTATCCCAGATAGATGCATTAAGAGCTTCGCTTATATCTTCGCAGGCGGCATCTTATGTCGTCCCCCGGGATAATTAATCTATATAGCCTTCTTTCTCCCCGAGAAATGTTTAGTTCACTGAAGTTTCTCTTTCCAAAAACAAGCAAAATATAGGGGCAAGTTTTTGAACTCGAAATCTTCGGTGGATTTTCTATAGTGCTTAGATCTATGCATTCCCTCCCTTGTTATGATTTTTTAAAAGATTTTTTTTAGCCTTAATTGTGATGGATCTATGCATGCAAAATAATGAAGCACCATGTGCTATATTTTTATTTGCTTTTTATGCTGTGATTGTAATGGATCAATGTATACACCTTGATTCCATGTTATCCTCTCATCCCCGTGTGATTAAATGTGATGCTTTTATCAGCCAAAATATGTATTTTGCTCACTTTCCCCATCCCCTAGATCTAGATAGGAGAAAGAAAAAAAATGTATTTTCACCACTTCCCATCCCCTAGAGCCATATAGTACAAAAAATGTATTTTGTTTACGATCACCATCCATGAAAGCAAGCAAAGTTAAGTTTGTTTATAAATAGATATTTTTGTGCAATTTAAATTTGGTAATATAATTATAAATGAAATATTTTAAGACATATGGTAGACAAGCAATGGATGTATCATACGCCAAAGATATATGCCATCATATATGGATGAAGTATCAAAATTTATTGATATTGCCAAGACGCACTCTTACAGCAATAATACAACGAAGATATATTGCCCATGTGCTGACTGTAAGAATGAAAAAGTATGAGAAGATACTACGAAAATAATGGCCACTCAGTGATGCGTGGGTTTATGCTTGACTACACAATATGGACTATCATGGGGAGCAAGAAGCGGATTGTGATGACAAAGTAGGGCCAGATGTTAATCACATGGATGCCGCTGATAGTTGTGGTGATAATATTATTGATTTGGAGGAAATGCTACGTCATGCAGAACCTGAGGTGCTATTGGGGTCAGCTAGGGGTTTAGATAATTTTGAAGCCTTACAGAACGCAGCAAAGGGTCTTTTGTATGATGAGTGAAAGGGTTGTGATAAGGAGTTCTCAACATCACGTTCAGTTCTTGAACATATAAGGATGAAGGCCAGATATGATTGGTCTGATAGTAGTTTCAATAGCTTACTATAACTTTTGAAAATCATGCTACCGAAGCCTAACTCATTACCTTCCAACACATATCAAGTAAAGAAACTAATCTGTCCCCCTTTTTTTGGTGTGCAAAAGATTCATGCATGCGTGAACCATTGCATCCTATACATGAAAGAGTATTCTTTGTTGGACAAATATCCAACATACGGTGCTACCTGGTAGAAATCAACAAACAACACTTCGCAAGATGTAGATTTTGTTGAAGAAAGAAGAGGATGACATGTTCGAGGAAAACAAGAAAAACATCTCTTAGCTAGTGATGTGGTACTTTCTTGTGAAAGATCACATCAAGCGTTTGTACTCAAACCCCTGAGACGCGGAACTAATGCACTGGCGCAAGAAAGATGACATGCTTCGACACCAAGCGGATGCTCGTCAGTAGATGAACTTTGATGCATTACACCCAGAATTTGTTAAAGACCCACGAAATATTAGGTTTGCACTAAAAACTGATGGAGTGAACCCTTTTAGAGACATGACTAGCTCACATAGCACTTGGCAAGTGCTTCTGACCATGTATAATCTTCCTACCTGGCTTTGTCAGAAGCGAAAGTACATTTTACTCTGTGTCCTTATATAAGGCTCACGACAACCTGGTATTGACATTGATGTATTTCTTAGACTATTGATGGAAGATTTGGAACATTTATGAAAAGCTGGGATGAATGTGTGGCACGAGTATTAAGACAATACTTCATAGTGAAAGCCATCATTTTTGTTACCATTAACGATTACCCCACCATGTTTTTAGTTTCGAGGCAGATTAAATGGAAAATATGATGTGTGATATGCTTAAATGAGACCTACTATAGGTATCTCCCAGTTTTCAACAAGCTTGTTTACATGCAACACCGACGTTTCTTACATAGAAATCATAAATACTACAAGATGACATCAGAATTCTATGGTACTGAAGAGAATGATCCTCCACCAAAACCTAAAACTAGGAAGGAAATATGTGCCATGACAGAGAAAATACAATGTGTGTTCGGAAAAGGGCACAAGAAATGCTCCAAGGGAAAAAGCGTAAGAAACCAGATGATAAATCCCCTCCCTCATTCAAGAAGCATTCGATTTTCTTGAAATACCTATTGTACTGGAAAGATTTGGAGATCTGTCATGCCATAGATGTCATGCATCTAGAAAAGAATATGTTCGACAACACTATCGGAACAAGAGAAAGGATGGTCTACAATCATGTACCGACCTAGTAATGTGGGAATCAGGGAAGAGCTACACCCGACAGAAGGAGAGAAGAATGGAAAAGTATATCTCTCTCTAGCTTGTTTCAAACTCACGCCTGAGGAGAAGATGACATTTTGCAATTGTCTTCGCAGTGTTAAAGTGCCCATAGATTTCTCATCAAACATCAGGCGACTAGTCTCCATGAAAGATTTGTTGATATCCGGTTATAATTCACACGATTGTCATGTCATGCTCACTGTGTTCCTCACCATTGCTATAAGGGTCATTAAACTAGAACATGTAAAGGTTGCTATCACAAAGACGTGCTACTATTTTAATATAGTATCACAGAAGGTCATCAATCCTGAAGAGTTAGCATTTCTTCGTTCATTCTCACATGAGACCCAATGTGAACTTGAGATGTGCTTCCCTCCATCATATTTTAATATGATGGAGCACCTCATGGTTCATATAGTGCCTCAGATAATTGCACTTGGCCTATTCTATCTACATCAAATATGGTCGTACGAGTGTTACATGGCTATTTTGAAGGGCTACGTAAGAAATCGTGTCCACCCAGAGGGATCAATGATTGAGGGATACAATACAGAAGAGGTCGCTTAGTGTTGTATCGATTACATAAAAGATGGAAAGACAATTGGAGTACCAGTACCTTGACATGAGGGCGAATTAGCTAGGAGGGGGACGGAAGAAAAGAACAAGTTCGTCAACTTGGACTACAAAGCAGTTCGAGACGCACATTACAATGTTCTTCAACAGCTTGCTATAGTTGAGCCATAAATCGAGCAACACCTGAAAATCATGAAATATAACAATAAGGGACACACAGATGAGTGGACCATGAAAGAACACAAGCATTGCTTCATAGATTGGTTGGGAGAAATTAATTTACCAGATGGAGAAAGCACGAATGAAATTACCATAAAGAGGTTGTCACGTGGTCCATCAAGTACAGTTAATTCATGGCAAACATATGACATTAATGGATACACATTTTACACGAAAGCCCAGGACAATAAGACCATCACTCAAAATAGTGACGTTCGAGTGGAGGCAATAAATGCATCAGGGCAAAAAAAACATAATTTGGGTTCATTGAAGGCCTCACAATGCAAATACCTCTGTTTAAGTGCTAGTGGGTCAAGCAAATATGGGCTTACTGTTGTTGACCTCAGAAATGTAGGTCACAAGGATGACCCGTGGGTACTTGCTAATCGCGTGGCACATGTATTCTACGTAACGAACCCTGAGAATGTGAAAAAAGAAACAGTGCTATCCGGAAAGCAAAATATCTTGGGAGTTGATGGCGTTGAAGCTGTTGATGATTACAACCAGTATGATAGCATGCAACTGTATACTAAATTTCTAAATAAGATTATGCTTGAAGAAGCAACCATTGAGAATACCATGAATCCGTACATGCGAGAAGATGGAGTGGGAAAGACAGTTAGAGGATAACATTTGTATATGATTCCAATGACCACCGAATTTATGATGCTATGTAATGTTCTTATGGACTATTATGTAATGGTTATATGTAAGGTCTACCTCATTTTCCTAGATATTCCCTCATTTTAGTATTTTTTTTTCACATTATAGATTTTGAAAAAATTGATAATTATGCACTCATATTGTATTTTATTTGAACAAAATATGGACTTCCCTATTTTTATGATTTCCCCCATCATTTTGGTATTTTTTTCACAATTTATTGATTTTATAAAAATTTTAAAGTAATTATGCACTCATATTGTATTTTATTTGAACAAAATGTGGACTTATTTATTTTATTTGATTTCCCCATCATTTTGGTTTTTTTCACAATTTATAGATTTTCTAAAAATTTTAAAGTTATTATGCAGTCATATTGTATTTATTTGAACAAAATACAGACTTCCTTATTTTATATGATTTCTCCCCTCATTTTGGTACTTTTTTTCAACTTTTATAGATTTTGTAAAAAAATTAAATTATTATGCACTCATATTGTGCTCTATTTGAACAAAATATTGACTTCTTTATACATTTTTTACTCACTGATAGGTTGGCCCATCTAAATATCTAGCATTTTTTAATTACTAACACATTTTTTATCCAATGACAGGGGGGCAACACTATCTATCGTAGGCGAGCGGGCCGCCTACAAAACTAGAACCCAACTATATAGAATCAATTTTCGCAGGCGGATGGCCTGCCTGCGAAGATCCATACTCTATAAAAGGGCAACTACCCTGACGCAAAAATTTCTAAGTTTAGGCAAAAACCGTAGAAATTTCGCGTCGTTAGGTTGCCAAAATTTTTAGCATCGCCATCACTGCCGCTGTCGCCCGTGTTGGTATTTGATACGGTCATAGATAAATCCGCAAGTGCACGGATACCACTATAGCACTTAACCTTAGAGTATTCCAAAGGTATCGAATCACAAAGAACGTGTGTGTATATCTAAGAATAGGATCCTATCCAAGGACAACAACTAATGGTAGACTAAGTTTAAAGAGGATTCCTAAGGGTTAATTTACTAAAGAGTTAAAGGTAAAACCTTATCGATTGCTTCGAGTATCGGCTCTATGATGGTCTACCAATCTGAGTCCAACATACGGCTCTATGATATACCCTAGTGTGGAGGGATACAAAGGACGGACAGGGCTATCACCACCCGCCGACCACCTTACTTTCTGTTTAGCACACAACAAACGAAGGTCACTGCTAACCTAGACACCACGTCTAAGTTATTGATTACTACTCTAGCATCACGCATGAACTTTCTTCTTTATCCAAAGTCTTAGTAGTAGAGCACTTAATAATTCAACTAAGTGACAAACCCACAACTATGGGAATATATCTCACTCAAGCAAATAAATTAAATACCAAAAGGAGATCTCGAATACTTACTTTATTAAAAGAAGCATCCGTCGAGGTACAAGCGAGAGAAGAAAGCCGACAACTTCGGCGCTTCTCCGGAACTCCAATAGAAGAATGCCGACAAACCCGGCACTCCTCCAGAACTTCTCGGAGAGAACTCCAATATTTGGGGCACACCTTTCGGAGTTTCCCCTCACTCTCTACCTTTATTCACATACTAAAGTGGTGCCTAAAATATAAAAGTGAATTGTACGCCGCTTTGTTGTGCATTTTGGAAGCGAATGAGCTTCTCCTTTTATTGGGCAGTTATGACGGTTGTGGAGGTCGGTCCACCCACAACCATCATTGAGAAGCAATCCTGGACCTCCACGTGGAAGGTGGGTATGAGTGGCGGCCCTGGTGGTTTGGCCGAACCACTAGTTTGGCTTACCCCTAGGTCCCACACTTCCCCACCGCCTTTCACCAGAGACTGATAGGTGGGCCCCTATGGTAGTTGAGGATGGATTGGCCCCACTTTAGGTCGGTTTTGGCTGTCATGTGGGCCCTCCAATCCTCGTGCTCCCGTATGATTGGTCGGAGATACATTTTGTTGCATGGCGGGTGTGTTTTTATCCAGAATTCACCTGCATATTCATATTTACCAATACTAGTGGGAATGGTTAGTAATATACCGCTGCCACTAAGTTTGATATTATATTTTGTATTCTTTGATGTAGGAGGTGACGGTGAAAGTTTGCACTTAACGACTGTCAACAACACCCTCACACTTATCCTTTACTCGTCCCTGAGTAAAGCTCATGAAACTTTATAGAGCAAATACTTCCTGTATAATGACAAACATACAAAATATTCCAAGTCATATCTGTACCCGTGAACTTTTGAAGTGTCTACCATGTCATCTTGGGTGATCGAGGAATGAAACCGCCTTGATGCAAATGACCTTTACCTTCATGCTGAATTACCTTGGGGTTTTCTTTTTGCTCATAAAAACGTAATTTACCTTTACTCCTCAATTGATTCTCTCATATCGCTCATTGTATTTAATCCTCACCAAGGCATTTATGTTACCTTTTCTTATCTTACCTTTCTAATAAGGCTTATGTGGAGCTCTGGGTAGGGAATAAGAATGACATACTTGCATCATATATTTTGTAAAGTCAAAAAGTAAATCCAAGAAGAATACTAATCATACAACCATGGTCAAGCTTGTGCACATGTGTGTGGAAATGGATATGTAAGTGAAAGGATGGGAAAAAATAAATGATGGCTCATTTTTATATGATCCTCCTCCCTAGACTTTATTTGGAGAACATGGCTATTTTTTATATCTCTCTTTTTTTCATCATGCTCGAGAATATTTTGTCTTCTTTTGTTGTGAGCATTCTTATTTTCTAACATGAATTTTTGTAGCTAATGTCTCATTTGGCATGGATAGGAGGATGGAGAATCATAATCATGTGGAGTCTTTATTTGGTGGATGGATGATAGTGGATGCTGACTTTTGGTGTAGAAGTATAGCATGTGATGGTGGACGGAATATTTTGTTGAACCTCTAGTGTAGAGGGAGAGCAATATATGGTAGATGTGCACAAGATCTTTATCATGAAAGTATAAAGAGAATCTAATGAGGGTCTAAACCATTTGGCAAAACTCAAAATGATAACAAGCATCATATGTTTAATGTTTATCATGAAGATCAACAAATGACTTTGGTAGAAATAAAACATCAACAACGAGTAGTTAAAGTTATACCATTTTCTTTTATAAAATTCCCAAGGATTCAACAGTGGAAAGAAAGGGTCATATTATCAGGCAATCTCTTATTTATCCATCACTTAGACAGCATATGTTACTAATGATATATGTTCATAAGCACAAGGTAATATGCGAGGAATAAAGAGTATACAAGACATTTGTAGGCAAGTCATATACTCTAAAAATATCCAAGCTCATTTTAAAAGTTGAGTTTAATTTTCAGATATGTTCATGGTAGGATTTATCAAACTCAAATTTTAGGGAGATGAGATGATAAACATGCAAACCATCGTGTAGTGAATGTGGAGACGAGCAATTTGGTGTGCCATGGATGCTACACCTCGTCTCATGAAAGTGCAAGCATCATGGTGTAGCACGGACATGGGTGATCTTGGTATGTGAATGTGTCACACCCAGAAATTCAAGAACCCAAATTTTGAGCAGAATGTGGATTAAATTCATGTCCAAGACCAGCCAGGATACATAAACGACAAAGTTGACATACAGATCCACGTCTTACAAACAGATTAAAAAGTCTTACAAATGTAGCAGAAAGGTAAAACGAGCTAAAACTAAAGACTTGATGCTCGCAACGTGGCGACTCCACTCCATGTGCATCCTTGACGGCAGCGACGAAGCCTACTCTGAGTAACCTCCATCTGAGAAGTACTCCAACTCTGGTGGGAGGACAGAGAAAGACTGAGTACTACGCACTGTGCTCAGCAAGTCATACCAAGAGAAGGAATGATGCAGGTATATCAAAGGGAGGCTAGAGGTTCTTTTGCATAAAGCAGTTATTTAAAAACAATAGTTAAAAGCAGTAAAACTATTAGATGTAATAAAGCAATATTAAACTACACTGTCCAATGTTAAACCACGCTGAAACAGGCCCAACCATCCACCTGAACTAAACCAGTTCCATCAAGTCAAATTATTAATGATGAGACTAATCACAGAGAATCTGGTTGATCACCCATAACCGTGGGCACGGGTATTCTAATAGTTTTACTCTGATTAGAGGTGTAAAACTGTACCCACAAGACACAGCCCCACAACACGTTTCCGTGCGCCAGCATGCCACCATGAAATACTAGAAAAGAACTATGGCCGGACCCTTCGCATAACCCTCCCTAACCAACCGCACCATACTTCAGGTTGTGCCCCTACCCTTAAAACCAAGGTAGGCAGCCTCCTCTTATGCCTAGGTGAATTCGAAAGCTGCATAGACCGTCGCAGGGCCCATCCAAACTCCATCACACTCACCCTTGCTTGGGTACGTCGGAAAGGAAAAAGCTACAACACGAGTCTAGCCGTTGCCCATGCTGGCTCGTGGTACGCATAATAATTCTTCCAGGTTTCCTGTGAACCGGTCCTTAAATATCTTGGGCACATCTATCAAAACCATGCACCCACAGCCCACCATTAAGTCAAATTTTAGTTACATTAATACCACGGTGGTATATGTCCATGATTCCAAATAAAGCACACAAGCAAAACATGCTAAAATTCTATTGACACAGGAAACACAACCATTTTTAATGGATTCTAGGCATTTTTATGAATTTACTACAATTTGAATGGACTTAAACGGAAGCTCAGATGAATTAGTTATGAATTTTAGAAGTTTTACTGTGTTTTTACTATGAATAGAAATCCTTCCATGAATTATTGCGCATTAAAGCCCGAGGGCTGACGTCACCTGGGGAGGTCGGCGCCGACAAGAGGGCCCCACCCTGTTAGGGTTATGGATAAGGCATACCTCCTATCCTTGGGGCCATGAAGAATACGAATACAGAATACCCTTAGTATACGGGAAGGTTACCTTAACATTATGGAATTTGGCTAACAAGCAGGGAAGTTGTATCCCGAATAGAAGGTGTTAGAGTCTTATTCGGGGAGGATACAATCTCTGTGATCTCATAGGATAAAAGTACTCTCCGAGTTCTACTTGAAGGCCAAGGCAGTCTACGGTATAAATACAAAGCCCCCTGGGGTTACGGGATCATTGAATCATAGCGCAAGCTACCGCCATAGCACAAGCGATCCATAGGACCTGAAGACAATTACCACCTAGATCTCGTTGAGTCGTTCTCGATAGGGGTCTCGTCAATACTTTACATTTCTGTTGTTCCCTATTGTAATCTCTGTGGTTTTCATCATAATCCCATATAAACTAGAGTAAGGCTATTACCTCTCAAGGGGACTGAACCAGTATAATCCTTGTTTTTTGTGTGCTTGAACTCGTTTCGTGTAGATCCTTGTACCAACGATCCCCATGCTCTACAAATACCGTAGTCGCGGTCTGCACCGTCGACTTGGTGCTCAAGGTTTCGTCGAGATGACTTCAAGTTCAAGACTCTCCGACAACAACATGTACATTCGTCCTGGCCTGGGAGATCTTACTCAGTGGGCGTTTGTTTGGACTTAGATCAGATCCGTCGTCTTTCAGGTCTTCGCAACGATGCCAATCTTGCCTTTCCCAATACCAGTTGGGATCGAAAATAGAGCTTTGAGGGCGGCCGAAAGCAATTTTCCATCAGCTATTCCTTCTGTCCAGTCAGAAAAGAGCAATACGATGACTTCACCGCCCCAAAGTACTCCTAAAGTGGCCAAGCCCCAAACATCTGCTAGGGGACAGGTGCTGACAAGGAAATCTCCGACAAACTACGACACATGGTGTTCGATCCACAAAACATCTCAGCACACATCTCCATACAAGGCGTGGTGCCTGATCCACAAATCAAAAAGTCACCCCTTACGGATTACAAGATCTTCTTGAAATCACCAGTCCTATGGTTCGTATTCCTTGTTGTCTGATTCACCAACATTGAGATCAATCTTGGGATGCACCAGTGGATGATAGCGTCTGGTCGGATTCATCGACATTGATCCTCGTGAGCCCTCCTTCCTTCACAGCATGGAATCTTCAGGATCCAATTCTCTGCGAGATGTGAACGTGATCGAAGGAGTCGTCGAGGACATACACGAAGAGGGTGAGGTTCGTTCAGGGGAAGAGCCGCCTGCTCCTAATGCGTCACACCTACCTGAGGAGCCGGTTTGAACCCCCGCCGAACACTTCACTGTGGTCAACTCATTACTGAAGCAAACTTCGTTTGACCCGGTTACGTTCCTAGAAGCAGATGTTTGGGTCAGAAGGTTACAGTCAACGGTAGCCAATCTCAACTCTGCGTTCCTTGCCGCGGCTGGATCTAACCCACAGGGTCCATCTTGAGATCCTCGTCCTCGAGGGAGAGACTTAGTACCAGAAGACAACACTGTTGAGGATGTCCTCAGTCCACAACCCAGCCAAGATCCAGGCCGCAACCCTCGAAATGCATCCCCAAGGAGGCAGGTCAATTAGCCTCCTCCTCATCATGATAACTATGATCTTCGCAATCACTTGAATGGGCGTATAGGGGGGAGCGACAAGATCGGAACGATGTCGACCACCGCCAACCACGCGCACATCACAGAGGAAATGAAAGGCAGGACGACAACGACAACCGAGAAGATCGCAACAATGATCGAGATCGTGGAGACCGCCAGAGTCCACGGGACGAGAACGATTAGGATCATCGACAACATCATGACAACCGATAGTGATGGAACTCGTGATCCCCAAATTCCAAGAGAGACCGAGAACAAGGTCGTAGGTCAAGGGGCCGCACCCCAAATCACGGTGATCCTTCATCGTCATCATCATCTACAGGAGGCAGTTCTCGCAGGCCACGAGGACGTCGTCCACCCTTTATATGTGGAGGCAGGTGTTGAGCTTTCGTACTTGCCTTGCGAGAGGTAAGATGGCCAAGCAAGTTCCGTCCCGCAGCAGTAGAAAAATACTACGGTAGTACTGTTCCTAAGGAGTTCCTGCATGTCTACTCAAGTGTTCTATACACGGCCGGCGCAGATGACAACGCGTTGGCCAACTATTTGCCGGTAGCATTGAAGGGGTCTGCTCGGTCATGGTTGGTACACCTCCTATCTCACTCAATTTCTTCCTGGGAAGATTTATGGCAACAGTTCATCGCGAATTTTCAAGGAACATACAAGCGGCATACTGTCGAGGACGATCTACACGCCCTTAGGCAGAATCCCAGTGAATCCTTAAGGGACTATATACGGCACTTTAACGAATGCTGGAATACGATCCCCGAGATCACCGACGCTTCTGTCATACGCGCATTCAAGTCAGGCATCCGAGATCGGTATACTATCCAAGAATTGATGACAAGACGAATCACCTCGGCCATGAAGTTGTTTCAGATCATCGACAGATGCACTCACACAGATGACACCCTTAGGAGGAAGGACAGAAAGAGCAAGGTTGTTGAGGACAAGCAACTAGACAACAAGGAAGCACCGGCGTCTACCAAAAAGAAGAAACAGAACCGCAAAAAGAAAGAAAAATGCAAGGCGGAGATAGAGGTCCTTGTCATAAAACAAGTGAACCCACCCCCAGGGCGTCCGACCCTTCAAGTTGGTGAACCAGTACAACAATGGTGCCCAATCCACAAGACCAGCACACATGCCCTGGAGGAGTGCCAGGTCTTCTAGAAAGCGTTGGCAAAACGGCTGGCAATTGAAAAAGGAAAGCGAGTTCGTGTGGTCGAGAGGAGCACTGATGATCTCCCGTCCGACAATGAACTCGTGTTCCCAAATTTCAACCTGCATGTAGCCCATATTTTCGGCAGTTATATGACGTACACCTCTAAAATGGAGTATAAGAAGATAAAACGCGAAGTTTGCTCTACATCACAACGAGTTGCAACCAAGATGAGGTGGTCTAAACAGAAGATCGAGTTCTCAGAACATGATCATCCGACAACAACGATCGTGCCAGGCCAATATCCGATAATGGTCGAGCCTACCATCCGGAATATCAAAGTAGCACGTGTCTTTGTCGATGGCGGCAGCTTCATCAACCTTCTCTTCGCCAGCACACTCGATGCAATAGGCATCCCTAGAAGCGAGCTCGTTGCTTCCGACTAGCCCTTCCACGGGATCACTCCAGAGTCATCGTCCAAGCCGCTAGGAAAGATCACGCTAGCCGTGACGTTTCAACCCCGGGAACGCGAAAATAGTGATACAGTGCGACAAGAGGAGCCTTGACATGGTCGAGCATACTCCCACGCCACCCGCCACTACAGAACTCCCACGGAAAGTGTGCAAACCCAACAAGGCACCCAAGCCCGATGGCGCAATCAAGATCATCCCGTTGACCAGCAGCAACCCCGATAAGACAATTAGAATCGGGGCAACACTCAACAACAAATATGAACTCGAGTCACCTTCCTCCGCAAAAATGCAGACGTGTTTGCTTGGCAACCGACCAACATGTCCGGAGTCCCTAGGGAGGTGATTGAGCATAAACTCATGGTGCGTCCTGATGCCAAGCCAGTAAAACAGAAACTGTGGCGGTTCACACAAGATAAAAAAGAAGCTATTCAAGAAGAATTGGATCAAACCCAGAGTTAACCAAGTACCTCGCCGAGGTCAGGAGATTGGAGCGAAAGTTTGATGGCTTGGAAGTGCGTCATGTCTATCGCAAGGACAACATTGGCACTGACAACTTAGCACGGCGTGCGTTCAAAAGAGAACCTGTCGAACCAGGAACCTTTTTGGACGTCCTGACGAAACCTTTAGTTAAGACTACGGATGATGAAGGCACCTTAGCTAACGCCGAGAATAGCTCGGGGCTACTGGAGAAGTCACCCACATCGTCGCCTACATTGAGACCACAGAAGACTGGCGGACTCCGTCATCAATTTCTTGGATGCCGACAAACTTTTGGACGAAGACAATGAGGCACTAAAAGTCTCTCGCTAGGTAAAAGCTTATTGTATGATCGGTAACAACTTATACAAAAAAGCGTCGAACGAAGTTCTACTCAAGTGTGTCTCTCCCGAGGATGGCAAAGATCTACTACTTGATATCCATGAAGGAATATGTGGATCTCATGCCGGCGGGCGAACTCTGGTCGGAAAAGCCTTCTGACAAGAATTTTTTTGGCCAACAGCCCTTCAACACACTTGCAACTTGGTGAAATGGTGTGAAGTTTGCCAATTTCACAGTAAACACATTAAAATGCCAGCTCAAGCGCTCCAAACTATCCCTTTCACCTGGCCGTTCTCGTGCTGGGGGCTTGACATCCTCGGACTGTTTCCTCGAGGACAGGGCGTCTACAAGTTCTTGTTTGTAGTTATCGACAAATTCACTAAGTGGATTAAGGCAGAGCCAACAAGAGAAATCAAGGCCAAACACGCCATCAAGTTCATGAGAGGAATATTTTACAGATACGGATTACCTCATCAGATCTTAACAGACAACGGCTCCCAGTTCACTAGCGTCGCCTTTTAGGACTACTACATTGAATTAGGAGTAAAAATCTGCTTCGCATCAGTCTCCCACCCTCAGAGTAACGAACAGGTCGAGCGGACAAACAGTATCATGCTCCAAGGGATCAAAACACATGTGTACGACAGGCTCCTGGCTTTTGACACACGTTAGATTGATGAACTCCCTTCTGTCCTATGGGCCGTCCACACTACCCTGACAACCTCCACAAAAGAGACTCCCTTGTTTCTCGTGTATGGTTCTGAGGCCATGCTCCCTTCCGAGCTATGATATCGGTCTACACGAGTCGAATAGTATTCAGATAAGGATCAGGAGGAGCAGCGAGCAGATGATGTCAACCTTCTAGAAGAACATCGAGAACGTGTTGTTGTTCGAGCAGCCATGTACTAACAGGCCCTACGTCGCTATCATGAAAAGCGTATTCATGCCCGTACACTCACCATCGATGATTACGTCCTCTGACGAGTTCAGAATCCGGCAGGACGAAACAAGCTCTCACCTAAGTGGGAGGGACCGTACACGGTGGTTGAAGTCTTAAGGCCAGACGCGTTCAAGATCGCAGACGACGAAGACCGCGAGTTGGCAAACTCTTGGAACATTGATCAACTACGTAAATATTATGTATAACATTAATGTACCAAAGTTTGTAAGTTTTGTTCAATAATATCATTCCAAGTTTTTTCCTTTCAAAGTGTTTTACCTAGAGATCCTCTCTTCTTATATCGCCTTGTCTTGAAGTCGATCCTACTGTCCTCTTATGCTAGTCCAACAAGCTCCGGGGTCCCATAGACCTTGGCTGGGGATGCCTAGCACTATGAAAGTTTGTCAGGCCATGCAGGGTCAAATGACCATGTTAGATTTGGTCATGTTAGAGTACCCACTTGAACATATTACCTAAGCCGTGTAACCGAGAATTAATTTCCCGGCTTCACAACTAGGGGCTAGGACTTCGCAGCTTCAGCTTGCTTTGTTATAGGATTTAAGATGTCTTTAGGGAAAATGACTTTTCCAAGAAAATAGCTGGGAGCTAGGGAGAGTATCATACTCCGTTGGCTGAGGACAGCCTTTGCGAGTGTACTCATACACTATAACCTTTTTAGATACTTATACAATAGATTTCATTTCTTACTTAACTTTTGATATATATATAAAATGCTAACATATAAATTAAGTATTTCCTAGGTACAGTAACTACCAGGAAGGCCACTGCCAGTTCATGGTAGAGAAAACATCCTCGGCCAGCGGAGCGAAGGATTGCGCGAGGAGATCGATCTTGTCTGCCTTCATGCAAGAACGCGAGAACCCTTCTCCAAGAAAACTTAGGCTCATCTGCGGACATCCATCTCGGATGCAAGCGAGAAGGTGACCACCAGCATATCGGCTGGCATGACGATACTCCTATTTCAGGCTGTTATCGATCCGCTTCTCGATTCCCACAAGGTGGTCGCACGTACTCCACATCCAGGATAGATGACTGTTGAAGGATTTCTCGGGAGGAGGACAAACCACCAGTAGCTCTTCTCAAAGACGTTGCAGCGCTTGACAACAGCCTTCAAGGTAGGCGTCAATCCATACTTTCCTACCTCGAAGGGCTTCCACAGCTTGCTCTTTTCGGATAGCGTTGGCCATCTTCTCGAGGTCTGCCTTCTCGAACTTTGCCTTCCAGTACTCTACATGACATTCTCTCTCCTCTAAGTTGTTCTCGAGACCTATATGAGACACAGGACCTCAGATAGCTTCCTCCACAAGCACGGGAGGAAAGGACTATATAAGGGTTGAGGAAGCGCGTGGAGAAGAAGGTGCAACGTCAAAATCGTGAGGACATCCTCCTTGCAGGACAACCTCGTCCTCGATACATCTAAAGGACGACAAAGAATTAAAGACAGTAAAGAAGGACATTGTTTTTAAAAATACGACAAGCCTAATAAACTGTTCTCAAAAGAATTAAAAGGGAACGACAATTATTGTTCAAAAAGGAAATGACGTTCTCTCCTAGGTCAATGAACTTCGCCATCACATCCTCGCATGTGTCATCAGCCCCGCCTTTCTCCAGCGCCTCCTCCAGATTTAGCTCGAGGTGCGTGAGCTTGAGGCATGTGAAGACATGGCATGCACTGGTCCAGAGACCAGTGCGCATTCCCTCGACGACCTGCTCGGCGTGCCTCGTCGACGCACCCTTCTGCCAGCCGATAAGAGTACCTAGAGAATCTAGGACGGTTGTCTCGTCAGGGAACTCCGGGCCCTTTCCGTGCACTCCCAGGCTACGGGCCACCGTACCAAGCCACCCGTAGTTTTTTCTGGAGGCCTTGTCAGAGGGACGCCAAGTTCTCCTAGGTGTCCTCCAGCCGCTTCTCCCATCCCTGCCGTTGCCTCTCGTGGCCTGCGACTAGGTCCCTGAATTTCTTCAAGTCAATCTGCGCCTCGGCCAGTTGAGCCTCTAGCTCGGCGGTACGCTTGTTCGAAGTCGAAGCCGCCATTCAGAGCAGGTCAACTTTGGCAAGGATGTGTCGCATGCCTGACTGGAGTAGCCGGCTCGCTTCCGCAAGTTTGATGACCGCGGTGAGCGGGATGATTACGGAGGAGGCCCCGAGCGAAGGAAGAGGAGTGGACATGGCCACGATGATGGGAGGAGGTGCGGAGATCGTTCCCCTGCGACCGATGCTCTGTGCCGAGGTCGCAGGAGAAGGGCTACGACAAAAAGAAGCAAGTGTCTTAGAAGACGTCATGAGAACGTTAAAGTACAGAAATCGACAAGAACGGTCACTTATCCGGGCTTGGGTCACTTCAGGAGCATCTTGTTCCCTGTTAAAGAGGACTTGCTGTCGGAAGTGATCTGCAAGATATGAAAGTTAGGACCGGGGATTCCTCCTCCGGATAGTTATGGACTATAGGGAGCGACACTTACTGTTGAGCAGCTTGATGGTGCCAGGCTTCCAGTACCAGACGGCTTGGTTAAATCCGTCCATTTTCTCTTGGCAGGTCTAGTTCCGCTGCCATTGGAAGCTTTCTCGGTAACGACCTGCTCCGAGATCGCCTTCTCTTTTAGAGGAGACGACACCTGGGAATTGACGAGCGGGCAAGCGACATCCGTCAGAGGTAGAACCTGTAAGGTTTAGATTACTACTCTTTCAGACAACAAAAGTTAACGGCAGTGATCTATGTCACTTACATTGATGGCGGCGTCTCGGTCCGTGGATGGGAGGTCGCAGAGTGGAGTGACGGTGTGGTTTGGGTCTGCTGGAGCATCTGTGATTAGGTGGCCAGTTCGGGTAGCCACGGTGACATCATCATGCTCTGCAAAAGAAACAGATAATGATATGTTGTGAGAATCAACCATGGTCGAAATAAGGTCAGGAGGTTACAAGAATGTATACCCCAAACCGATATCCGCGTCTCGTCTTGCTCCCCTGTGTATTCGAAGACGGGGTGGTCGCGAGCTTGCAGGGGTTGACTCCGACAATGTATGAAGTCTTCAGTGACTTCATACCCCGACAACCCTTGTTCTTGGAGAGCATAGATTTTGTCTACAAAGCTCTTGAGGGCTGGGTTAAAGAAGGTTTTGATGTCCACAGAGGAGAGGGCGTGGGCTTTTCATCTGGGACGGCGAGGCTAGCAGGCTGGTCTTCAACATGGAGGTAGAACCACTTTGACCTCCACGCTCCTCGAGAGGAAAGGCAGTTGAAGGGGATGTATTCCGCCTTCATCCCATCTCGGAGGCGAAAGCCGCAGCAGCCAGAGACTCTACGGGATTCCATCCACCTAAGTTCATAGAAATGTCTAAACAGATCTAAGAAAGGTGATACCCAATGTATGCCTTGCAAAGGTGGGTGAAAATGCTAAGGAAGGCAATGGAGTTGGGGTTCAAGTGGAGAAGGTGGATGCCATATAAGTTCAAGAGAAGAAGAAATTCGAAAGGAGGAGGCAGGAACCCACATCGAGTAAAATCCTTTATACAAGCGACTTGGCCAAGTGTCGGGTTAGGGTTTGTAGCTCCTTCCGATCGGGGCAAGATTTTCTTCCTCGGGAGTGATTCTTCAATTTGTAGTGCCTTCAGCTCCTCAGTACCAACATTGGATTTGTCCAAATCCATTGGATTGGTCGAGGTTGAAGATGAAGATGGAGACGAAGAGTGAAGTTTGGCTTTGGATTGTCGATGGTTGGAAGAGCGCAGGAGAAGGAGGAATTACTTGAGGGAAAGAGATAACATAAATCTCAAAATGGGAATGTATAGGTCGAGGCCGACGGTTCGTATTTCAAGGAAGAAAGAGAAATGGCCGCCGCGATTTTCTCAGTTTGTTTATGGTAGTATTTTAGACTTCAATTCAAGTTCTTGATGGACCGTTGCTTGTTGATGGTGTTGTCGAGAGCTTTGTACCTTCTCGTCAATTCGAGAACGGTTAGGTATGCACAACATCATTCATTCGAGAACTCTAGCTCGAGAATATTATGAATTCATTTGATTTGAGGTCAGTGGCTACTGTCAAGGTTATGGATAAGGCATACCTCCTATCCTATGGGTCATGAAGAATACAGATACGGAATACCCTTAGTATACGCGAAGGTTGCCTTAACAATATAGAATTCTACTAACAAGCAAGGTGTTAGAGTCCTATTTGAGGAGGATACAATCTCTGTGATCTCATAGGATAAAACTACTCTCCGAGTTCTACTTGGAGGCCAAGGCAGTCTGCGGTATAAATACAAAGTCCCCAGGGATTACGGGATCATCGAATCATAGCGCAAGCTACCGCCATAACAGAAGCAATCCAAAGGACTTGAAGACAATTACCACCTAGATCTAATCGAGTCGTTCTCGATAGGGGACTCGTCGGTACTTTACGTTTCTATTGTTCTCTATTGTAATCAATGTGGTTTTCATCGTAATCTCATATAAACTGGGGTAGGGCTATTACCTCTCGAGGGGACTGAACCAGTATAATCCTTGTCTTTTGTATGCTTGAACTCATTTCGTGTAGATCCTTGTACCAATGATCCCCATACTCTACAAATACCATAGTCGCGGTCTACAGCATCGACACACTCGTCAGTGGCACAAGGAGGGTGACACATGGTGGATTGAGACCACCGAGCCAAGGACGAGTGTGCCAAGTGGTGCATACGTGGTGCCGACGCGGCGGCCACGCGGGTGGGTGTAACATACCAAAAATTCAAATTTCGAATTTTCACTTCATTTAAATAATAAAATTGTGTTCTCGAGTTGATGATCAAAATTTTTCAAATTTTGCAACCTAGGCAAGGTTAAACTAGCTAGTGATTATGTGCAAAGTTGCAAATGATTTAAAAACTTCTTCCTTCTCAAATTAATTTGATATGCAAAACATTTTCATTAAAATAGGATGTGTGATTTGAGACCTTTTAAATGTTTCTGGATCTTGGGTGCATTTCATTTTAGGTCTCATGGGCATGAATGTATACACATCATAATTCATAAATAATAAGAGCACTACACCGTCATCCCCTTAGGTGCATCTATGCCCAAGTGTCTTGTGAGTTAAGCATGGTGAAATGAAAGTAAAAGCCTTACCCCTTCATCTCTGGTCAATTACACATCAACATATAATTTTATAATCATTTAAAATGTATATTTCTAATAGGAACATATAAAGGAAGGTGAACACGTTGAATATTTAAAAATAATTGGTGCAATATAAAATCATGGGGAAATTCATGTAGATACTATTCAATGAATATATCTCACTGGAATTTTGGTACAATTTAATAAGTACATTTGATACCCCAAATAATTAGGACAAAACAGTCAAACTATAGGTTATTTCTAAACTCTAATCGGCAAAATTGATACACATCACTTATGTGTATTTTACCACATGAAAATGTATATAGGATATAATTTATTCAAATACTAATCTATTTATCATGAATTAATATAATTTTTCCAGAATTTATTTTATAGGTTTTGACCTTCTAAAAATTCAAATCAATTTCGGCTGAATTGAATTTCTCTATTTTACTGAGATTAAAATATAGATTATTTTTGTGTGAAACCAAAGACAATGGAATCTAGGTATTTTTATCTACCTCTAGAAAAATCCACATCAATTTATCATGCTCATAAAATAAGTTATAGAATTACAAAGTAGGGAAAAAGAAAATGAATAAGGAAAAATTCTAAACTACCCTAACTCCTGTGTTCACTCAGTTTTATACCCATGACCCACCTCTTTTCTCAACCTACCACGCCCTGGGACCCACATGGCAGCCTCATCAGCTTGCCCAAACCCTGGTCCACTCCTTCTCCTCAGTACTCAACACAGAGAGAGATCAAAGCGGTGGCATGGACGGCGTGGGCAGCGCCTCTGCTCGACGCGTGGACTTGACGTGTCCAACGCCGGGCTTCTCCTTTATCTTTCCCGACCGCGTCGCCCGTCTCCAGTCACCGGTCCCAAGCCATGAACACCGAAGGAGAGAAACCCTAGCCCCTCCGTCACCCTCAAAACCGTCGTCGGCCGTGAAGACGATGACCGCCGCCAGCGCCGATGAGCCAAAGTTGCCCTCTCCTTTCTCGCGTTACTTTCTCTCCACATCTTGCCGAGTGATTCCTCTTTTAACATCAGATCGTTTCATCCATCATAGCAAGGGGAACGCCGCCATGCCATTTACGCTCGGGAGCGTGCACCAAAGGTCGCCGCCGCTGACATCGTGGTCGCACAGCACGAAGGAGACCACTTCGAGCTGAGCCGATGCGCCATCAACACTGCCTCAAGGTCCTCTCCAAAACCCCTCCGGTCAACCACTGCCGCCGACGTTTCCTTTCGCTCTGGTAAGAGTTAGTCCAATTCCTTGCATTAGTAGCATCCCTAGACTTCCTCTGAGCTACCCCGCTCCTCTCCTTGGCAGCTTGAAGATCGAGGGAAGCTATCGCCGTTGCCCAGTCATTTCCACCGCCGCCAGGGAGTTTCTTACATCACCGCCGCTGTCCAGCCTTCGCCAAGCCACGGGGAGTGTCGGGTGAGTCTCTAGGGACTTCGTAGTTGCGCGCGCATGCATGTAGTTGGCACGAATCAAGCCGTAGCTTGAGATGGCCCATCAACCCGAAGGCCGTTGCCGCTTGCACCGTTGCCATCGTCGATTCCGACCACCTCCGATGATGAGAACGACCACCATTGGGTTCGCAAGGCTCCCCTCTCCATTTTCTCCTTTGGCCGCCTCATCTATCTCCCTGCCATTCGCCGTCAGCGTCGCCATCAAGCTCGTCGGCCGGTGAATTCTGCTCCTGCGGCTGCCTCCTCAGTCTCTCGTCTCACTGACAGGTGGGCCCTGTCTCATTAGCACCTAATGATACTGATTAGCAAGAAGTTAAAACATGTAAGGTTCAATTTGTAAAACCTCTATGTGTGACAAGTGGACCCAGGACCTTATTAAAAATAGAGAAAACCTCGAGGACTCTTAATGGAAACCGCATTAGCACGTGTTAGGGTCTGCGGGTTGATTCCTGTAAAACCCAGGGACCTTTTTGCATAATGACAGAGACTGACCTGTGGACCCAATGGATTATATTTTGGAAATAAAATAGAAAAAGGTTAGATCAATATCTTTTCAATTGAAAATTTGCTCAAAACTTATGAAATTCATATAAAGTCAAATATAGCTCATTTTGAGGTGAAACCAACTCCAGTAGGTTCATAAAATTGTGAAATTTAATATTGTAGAATAAAATCCTCTGCTCACAATATGAAATTTATTTCAAAAATTACAAATAAGAACTAGCTAACATAGAGCTCGTAGAATTTGTAGAAAATTCATTTGTACTCCAATTGGATTGAACCAAATTTATGTAGAATCACAAAAGTATGAAATTTAATTTAATAATATAAGATTTCATACTTTCTGTAACAGAAATAGTACTAATAATTTATATTGTACAATGACCACCACATATGCAAGTTAATTTCTAAAAATTATAGGAAATTCATACTAGCTCTAAAAATTGTGAAACCAATTGTATTAATCTTAGAAAACAATCCTCTTTATCCCAGTGAGGTTAATTTTATCAAAATCATATATTAAAAGTGATTCACAATAATACATTAGTAAATACTACTATCTGTCAATGCAAATTTAGGAAATTCATAACTCACAAATGACGAGGGATAAAATAGGAATTCTTTCACCTAAATTCATCTTAGGTCAGAACCTATCCACTGTGCACAAATCATTCGTTTTAGAATATTTTGTATTTTTCGCATAATTTGGTATTTATGTGCATATCGTGTCCTTTGTATAGATAATTCGCATCAACGGTGAAAGAGTGATTTAGGTGATTTTCACATTGTTCCAGATAAGGCAAGTTATTCCTCCCCTCTCCTTTGATCACATTGAAACCCATGATTTGGGAGATGAAAAGCGTTTGTTTGCGAAACTGCATATATATTTGATTTAAAACGATATTTGAAACATAGTAAATGGTAGCTATGGCCTTATTGCTGCATAATCTACCTTGATACATTGTTACCTTTTTATTTGTAACCATAGGATGGATTTGACTGCCGTATAAACGCTCAGTGAAATCTTTATATGCGTATATATATGCCATTTGCTTAGCCATGCCTAGAACTATGCAAATGAACAATTTTATGACTTGATAAATGGGATTTTGATTATTGGGTTAATGCTAGATTTAAAAAAAATGGAAATGCTAAGTATTTGTGAACTAAAGTGTGAGTAAAATGATTTTTAGACTTGGGCGGCAAGTGGTGCACATATGGTGTTAGTTGTGCGCCGATAGGGGGAATGTTCGCCCGGGTTGATTAAGGACCGAACTTGGTGTCGTTCACTATTGTTTACCGTACATCCACATGTGCTATTATGGGGTGGCCTTAGCTAATTAAGTTACTTAAAGTCTAACCTTGCATATTGGTAGGCCGAAGTAGAATGAATTAGTCTGAGCGATGATTCATAGGAACTACCTATTTACCCCGCTGATTAATGGGGGTAGTTTAGGCGTCTAAGTCTGTCCAATTCAATGGTACAGTGCCTCGTGGGGGAACGGATGTGTTCGCTGCCACGGCGTTAGGTTTAAGGCGTGGGCTCGCCACCTAGCGGTTCTGGGTCATGTCCAGGATGGATTCACACTTGCCATCGCTGATGCAAGGTTAGGCGTTAAGTAATGTAAAGGCTATGTTGTGACCTCTAGACCGCATTCAATGTGCAGAGTGTGGTGGTACCGACGGGTACCGGATAAACTAGAGTGTTCATATCTTGTGGGTAAAGTTGTACAAACTTTGCAGAGTTCTCTAAAACTAATCGATTAGCCGTGCTCACGGTCATGAGCGACATAATGAATTGTCATGGGTATAGATTTATGTTTTATAAATGTGTTTATGAAAATGGGCTATGTGGTGATATGAGTTGAGTGATGTTGAGTATGATGTTGATGATGAGTGTGATGATGAGGTTGCCCGGTGTGGGCTAATATGATGATGTTGATGATGACTCGGTACCGGTAATAAGAGTATGTATATGATGTTAAAATGGTAAATATTATGGTTTACTTACGTTAATGTTTTATTAATTGAATTGTTAACTCCTTTACAAATAATTATGAACTAAAACTTGCTTTATGCTAAAATAAGCTACAGATAGCCTTTCCTTGATTTATGCCATGCATGTAGTATGTTAGGATTGTCTTGTGCTTGCCGGTACATTAACTTTTTTAATGTACTGACTCTTGTTCGACTGGAATATCCATTTTGCAGGTTGTTTGCTTAGTCTCTTCTGAGTGACTCGGGGAAGTCGTTGCTTCTTCTAGGACCGGATCCAAAAGGGTTATCTCCCAGACGGCTGCTTGTGGTTTGGGTAGCCAAGCTTCCGCGGATCAGTAATTACCTGGCCGTTTGGCCTATCTATTTAAATATAAGTGTAGAGTAAAGTCATTTGTGTTTACTCCTTATTATTCTGATTTTCATCGCTTAGATGAAAGTGTGGAACTAGAGCTTTTCCTGGGATCTAGTTCTACACCGGTATGAGTATTGAGCATTTGGGATGTCGTAGAGCTTTAGCGATTTTTGTCAAGTCTCCTGAGATGTGTAACACATCTGGTCGCCATCTTTGTGTGGTTTGACGGGCATGTCTCAGGCTGAAGTTGACTGGCATGCTAAAGTCCCAGCAATATCCCCTATGCTCTTTACTCGGCGCATCAGGTTTTATACTATGTATGTTATTTGACTTGATAGTAAGGCGATAAGGTTGGATGGTTATTGTTTTACTCGATTATTACTAGACCTCATCCAACTAAATAACTCACACTATCACTTCAGATAACTTACATAATATTTAACCGGGGGTGCCCGACAGTGGGCGAACGGATGGCCTCGATCTACCTCGTGGCAGATTGGGCGGCAGGGAGGCGCCGACGAGCTGCCGGCCGTGTTGACCGGGAGGCGGCGGCAGGCGTGACCTTATGGTCACCGACGGTGACCATCCGGCGTAGCGAAGGGTGTGGTGAGTGGTGGCAGGGAGAAATGGAGGGGATAGACGGTAGACCGAGGTCTCGCGACAATGGGAGACTGCACGAGGACGACGATGGCAAGCGTCATGGCGGTGGCGGTGGCTCGGGAGGACGTCAATGGCGGCGACCGATGATGGAAAAGGTGGCGGACAAAGTGGAGGGGTTCCAGCGATGCCTAAGATAGAGAACGAGAGGGGTTAGAGGGGAAAACAAGGCGCAAGGAGAACGGCATTGTCGGCCAAGGAGAGAGAGACACGGCGGGCTCACCGGCTTGCGAGGAGAACGGGGTTTTGGCGACAGAGGTCGGTGACCAAGCGATGGCCGAGATAGCTCTCGACCTCGTGAAGCTGACAGCGGAGACGGCGCAACCCGGCGCGGCGGCTAGCGACGACGAGTGATCACAGGAGTCGGTGGGGAACGACGACGCTAGGACGGAATTGTGCGGGAGCGGAGGAGAGCACGGAGAGCTTCGGCGTTTGAGGGAAAAAGAGAGGGGTGCTCAGGGGTGCCTCTTATAGGCTCGGGAAGCTCGGATATGGTTGGGTGAGGGCGAAATTGTCAGCAAAGTGGGGGAGGAGAGAGAGAGGAAATGGCAGGATTCAAAAATCGAATCTTGGCCGATTTGAGGGTGCGGCACGCGAGAGGGTGGAGAAGTGGGATGGCAGTTGAGGCGCATGCGTGAAGTGGTGGGGGAAGAGGTGCATGGGGCCCACGGGCAGCGATTGCGCCTTCGGTTCCGCTAGCCGGAGGTAGGGGATAGGCCCAACAGGTGGGCCCTACCTGTCACTGACCTGGAGAGAGAGGGGGCGGGGAGGTGGACGGCTGGGCCGTGACCTTGGGTCGGAGTGGCACGGGCGAGTGGCAGAGGTGGGCCGGATGGAGGAGTTGGGCTGAAAACGGCCCAACAGCCAAAAAGAAAAGAAGAAAGAATTTGATTTAATTTAATTATGATAATTGGCTTTTAATTATTAATATTATTTCCTTTGCTCTGAAAATTCCACTAAAAATCCAGTCAATGCATTTTAACACGGGAACTCAAGAAAAATCCCACCATGCCAATTCCACTTATTAAATATATTTATTAATTAAGGGTTTGCTCTAGATTAAATCAAATAATTTCTTGGAGTAATTTATTTAATGAATTAAGGCTAGGAAGGGGAAACTTCGGGGTGTGACAGAGTGTATGGTGCGAACACAAGATCACCCCGACACTTGTTCTTGTACCTGAAGTGTTTCAAAGACACAAAGACAAAAGTGAAAGCAAAAGGACGCATCCGGTAAAAACCCGGTGACTCTTTTATTTTATTCATTTTTATTGATACGCCCAATTGCATATGGAATGAAATAAATTAAAGGAAATAAAATAACCTAGACCTAATGCACCTATCAGATCCTAAGATACTATGGAAGACTCATGGGCTAGGAGCGTGGAAAAGATCTTCCTTCCCTACGGCCTTGTACAAGCATCTAAGCTTGGTACAAAGACTACGACGGAGGGAAGCAAGGTTAACTTTGAGCTCAACGAGCTTGACCTATCCCTCTGTTACAGCGGAAGCTAAATGAGCCACCGTCGGCTTAGGTGGAGATTTCTCTCTGGCACTCTCATACTTCCCTGCCAACCTCTTAATTGGAGGTGGAGAGAAGTGTCGTCTAATCGACGGGGAACCATGAAAGGCCTTCGTCTTCACCTTCTTGCTAGAAGTTAAAACAAGTTTTAGCACCTTCACGTATCCAGATGGTGTTCACACACCATGGATACGAAAACATAGTGGTTGTTGCCACGGGCTCTTCAGTGAGCAGGACAAAGTGTCCTAACTATACCGGTGGCAACACACATCTCTCGACTTGGTGACCACCGTTTCAACATGGCATTTGTTTGTATATCTTACGGTCACAGATAAATCCGCAAGCGCACAGATCTCGCTGTAGCATTTTGCTCCTGAGTATTCCTAAGGGTATTGTATTTTTATTTCACCAGGAAAGGTGATATAAAAATATAGTTTGTACATCATTAATCAATCTATAATTAACTCACCATAGTCTAAATAGGGGTTAGGATAAATGATAATGGGGTAGTGTGACACATAGGAGATTTATCTCTATATTAATGTATAGTGGAAAAAGGACATAAGAGAACAACGATTCATATTTACTTCTATATTACTAATGTCTAGTATATACTTAATACATACATGTTTACAAGTCTATGACTTAGTTCTAGGCACCCAGGTACTACTAAGAAACCACTCCCTGCTAGTCTGCCCTCATGGTTATGGCATTTACACACTCTTACGTCATACCAGGACGTGAAGGAATACAAAGGACAGACAGGGCTATCACTACCTCCCGCCTACTGTTGACGCGAAATTTCGTTGCGACACACGAAGGCCTGGGATATCTGCTTAGCTCCAGTGCAGGTCCTATCAATCGTGTTCAGGGCATGCTAGTTAGTTTAATCCTATTACTAACAACATAAAGAGATCGATGATCAAGGAATCGATCAGCTAATAAGCCGATGGGATGTAGCGATTCCAGCCGATGTCGATAAGGTTTTGATCAATCGAGTATAAATCCAATATCGATTCAGATAATCAGATAAACAATAAGCTTTACGTTATCATCGGCTGGAACTAAACTATGCCTAATCATCAATAAATAGTTCTTTATCGAAAACAATCTTGATAGATCGGACCTAACCAAGACAGTATAAGATTATATAAGTTTAAGTATAAGCCGATGTAACTAGGCAATGAGACAATATAAGGTGAACCAATCGGTTAAAACTGAAATAATGTCATAGATGTAAATCTGATGGTTAAACATACATTGGCTAGATATCCAATGTAAATAAACCAAGATTTATATCGGCCAGACAACCGATAAATCTAATAGGTGAAGCTCAAAATAACGATAACATCAGCTAGCACTCTGATGAACATGTCACACCCTGATTTTCGTTTCAGGGATTTATAAATTATTTCTAGAATTTATATTAAATGTTCATTAATTTACAAGTGAATTTGATGTGGGAAATAAAATTTCCTAAATAAAACATGGCTGGATTTAATTTTATTAAATTCTCCATGATTAATTACACTATTTAAAATTTTTTCGGATTTTTCAGAGATCAATTACTAATTTTAATCATAGAAGAACATTTTAGTAATTATTTAATTAATAAATTAATCATTAAATGGTCTAGTTATAATTTTGTTAAATGCCATGAGTGTTCAAGAATTTGCAAGATGTTTCTTGGAATTATTTGAGCATTGGAAGTATTTTTAACAATTCAAAGATCATTTCAATGATTAATTGATTTGGAAAAGTAATTAAAGATCCTCTCTGTTTCTTGGGCCAAATTCGCAAAGTCTATTTTGCATCCTCCTGTTCTCTCTTAGGCCTGCCTCTCTCCGTACAAGTCTGCCTCGCCTTCCTCCTTCATTGGGGCCAAGGAAGGAAGCCTGGCAGTAAGTCTACTTTACTTCCCCGTGCACAGTGTCGTCTTCAAGCTCCAGCCATCTCTCTCCCGTGTACAGTGTCACCACCTATCTCCACTAAATCCAGCCCCCTTGTTGCTCCTCTTTCCAAACTGATTACGGGAACGGATTCCCCTCGATCTCCTCTTTCTTTCCCCCAAGAAATCCCCAAAAGTCCCATAGGAAATCTCCGTGAATCGAAGCTGTTTCCTTTTCGACGAACTCGGGATAACCCTAGAAAATTTGACGCCAAATCCTCTCGTTTTAGGCCTGGATTCTTCCTTCCTCGCCTAAGCTCATCGCCGCCCGTAGCGTCGTCGCCACCGCCATTCGAGCGCCACCGTCACCACCATGCCTCCAGCCACGTCGCCCGTCACTGTCCATCGCCGCCTTCAGTCGCCGCCGCCGCTGTTGGATTCGCAAGGAAGGGAAGAAGCCCGACCACCCCTGTGTTGCCGCCGCCCGTCACCGGAAGGATGCTGCCATCTCTGACCCAACCTCATTGCCGCCTCTACCTCGCCGCCGGTCATCTCCCTTCGTCCACTGTCGTCATGTAAGTGTTGGTAAGGACTGCCGTCCTGTGCTCTTTCTCCCGGTGTCCTTCGTGTTTGCCAGAGCGATGTCATTCGCCGTAGCCACCGCTGTCCTGTGCCGGTCGCCGGTGATCCCGCATGGCCGCCATGTCAGCCGCCATTTTGCGGCCACCTAAGCCACCATTAGAGATGGCAACGGGTACATACCCATCGGGTTCCCTTGTACCATACCCATATCCACGATGACTAAATATTTTCGTTTAAATACCCACACCCGTCATGGGTACAAAATTGTCCCCATACCCATACCCGTACTGGTAACGGGTACCCAACGGGTACCCGTACCCATTTAATTGAATTGTATTACTTATAGTTTTATACTATAGTTTTATACTATAATTAGTCGTATTAGAACTGTAAACCATCGATATTTTCTCCAACAACAATGCAATTAACGTTAGCGTTCAAAGGCGAGTAAAAAAACTCTACAACCACATTACATAATCAAAAAATCAAATAATAATTTCATATAACTAGACTAAAATAATGCTTAAGAGTTGAAAGAGATTTTATGCTATGATTTGGTAGTCGTTGGGACTTATGTTACTCATGGTTCTAGGCTTAATCTATGGGTTTTTTCACCCACGGGTTGGTGGGTATGGGTGGATAAAGAACGGACCCATACCCGCGTACTCAACGAGTAAGAGTTTTTGCCCGTTAGTAGACCCATAGGTATAAGAGTTAGAACATTATTAGCTCCTAATAGAGTAAAAACCCATCAGGTATCGGGTCGCGGGTCCCCATTGCCATCTCTAAGCGCCATGTCTCCTGCTGTGCCATGTGGTATCATCTCTAGACCCTACATCAGATTCAATCCGAACCATCCGATCATCGTCAAAATCTCGGTCAAGATCAATCTCAGCCGTCCAAAATCATTATAGATCATTTCTCCTCTCTTTGCGATGACATATTGATCCTTTTTGCTATATGTCATCTACCAAAGTTGATTCAATAATTTCCAGAGGATGTTTTTAATCTTTTCTCTTAGTTATAAATTATTTGTAAATTGTTTAATTAATTTGGAATAGTGTAACATACCACAAATTCGAATTTCGAATTTTGACTTCAGCTAAATAATAAAAACGTATTTTCGAGTTGATGACCAAAATTTTTCAAATTTACAACCTAGGTAAGATTAAACTAGCTAGTTATTATATGCAAAGTTGCAAATGATTTAAAACTTCTTCCTTCTCACATTAATTTGTTATGTAAAACATTTTCATATTTTTATTAAAATAGGATGTGTGATTTGAGACCTTTTAAATGTTTCTGGATCTTGGATGCATTTCATCTTAGGTCTCATGAGCATAAATGTGTACACATAATAATTCATAAATAATAAAAGCATTACACTAGTTACCTTAAGCGCACCCATGCTCAAGTATCTTGGGAGTTAAGCATGCTAAATAGAAAGTAAAGTCTAATCATATTACCTCTGGTTAATTACAAATTAAAATATAATTTTACAATCATTTAAATATATATTTATAATAGGAACACTTAAAAGTAGGTGAACTCATTGAATATTTAAAAATAATTGGTGCAATATAAAATCATGGGGAAATTCATGTAGATACTATTCAATATATATAACTCATTGGAATTTTGGTATAATTTAATACGTACAATTGGTACCTCAAATAATTAGGTCAAAACAGTCAAACTATAAATTATTTCTAAACCCTAATCGACAAAATTGATACACATCCCATATGTGTATTTTATCACATGAAAATGTACAGAGGATATAATTTATTCAAATACTACTCTATTTATCATGAATTAATATAATTTTTTCAGATTTTATTTTATAGGTTTTGACCTCCTAAAAATTCAAATCAATTTCGGCTAGACTGAATTTATTTATTTTCCTGAGAATAAAATATAGTGAATTTTTGTGTGAAACCAAAGAAAATGGAATCTAGGTATTTTTATATACCTCCAGAAAAATCCACATTAATTTATCATGTATAAAAATTTAGTTATGGAATTATAAAAAAGGGAGAAAGAAAATAAATAGGGAAAAGCCCTGACACTCTCATAACACTGTGTTCACCTAATCTCCTACCCATATCTCTCACTCTACCTCTGTCTGCACCGCCTTGGACCCACCTGTCGATCTCATTGACTGGCTCCAACTCGGTTTAAAACGTCTCACCGCTCAAGCTGAGAGAGAGAGACAAAGAGCGAGAGAGAAAGCGGTGCCAGTGGTGTTCGACGCGTGGCCGAGACGTGTCCACCACCGAGCTGCCTATATCCTCTCCCAGCTGCATCACCGCCTCTTCCATTTCATCCCTGTGAAGACCAAGCTGAGAGGGAGAGCTTCGGTGCCCCTACTTCTCCTCCATCTCCATCGTCGGCCGTGGGGACGACGACCATCGCAATCGCCATTGAGCTACGGTCGTCTCCTCTCCTCCTGCGTCCTATCACCTACACAAGGTGCCGATCCCATCCCCTCTAACCTCATCTCATGTCATGCAGTGGTGACGCCGGAACGCCGTCGTGCCCACGAGAGCTCCAAAGCGTTGCCGCTTTGACATCACCGTCGTCCGGCCATTCTCGACCAAGCCAAGACAAGCCGCCATGCCGTCGTCTTTATCTCGACCCCAGGAGCCCACCGACCGAAGGAATCGAACCACGAAGCCGTGGAAAAGGAGATCGGCCTCTTCTTCCCCAATTTCGGTCACCGGACTCCATACTCGGATTCATCTTCTCTAGTGAGCGCCACTACGATTCCTTGCTCATGAGTCATCCTAGGGACTATAGAGACCTCACGGATGTCCTCTTCT
The DNA here is from genome assembly GCA_008326285.1 of Oryza officinalis. Lineage (NCBI taxonomy): Eukaryota > Viridiplantae > Streptophyta > Magnoliopsida > Poales > Poaceae > Oryza > Oryza officinalis. The sequence continues at coordinate 22,170,906 of BDMV01000006.1, forward strand.
AGCTATTCATCGACCGGAGAGAGCTGACGCCATGAAGCTGCCATCTACTGCCGCCGCCAGAGCTCTTTCAAGTCGCCGTCATCTTCCAAGCTTCGCCGACCTTTTCCAACTCTTCGGTAAGTCTCCAAGACCCTAGTAGATACACATGCATGCATTAGTTCGCGCGGAATCGAGTCAAAACCTGACATGCACTTGCATGCTGAGAGCTACCGCCGCCTGCGCCGTCGTCGCCATCGATTCCGGCCACCGCAGCTAGCGAAACCACCACCGACGGCTTCACCGTGAACCCCTCACCATTTTCTCTTTTAGCCGCCCACAAAGATCGGCCACCGTTCGTCCTTGCCGCCGGCGAGAAGGTTGCCGGAGCGCTGCTGCCCTGCTTCCCCAGCCGTCGAGCCACTAACATGCGGGCCCAACTTGATTAGCGCTTAAGGACTCCACTTAAAGATAGTTTAAAATTTGTAAGGTTTAATCTGTAAAATTCTTTAGTATGACATGTGGACCCAGGACCTAATTATAAATAGAGAAAACATTAAGGACTCTTAATGGACTTTACTTTACCACGTGTTTTGGAGCTCGGGTTGATTCCTGAGAACCCTAGGGGCCTTTCTGCATAATGCCAGAGACCGACCTGTAGACCCTAAGGATTTATAATTTGGAAATATAAAACAAAATAGCTAGAGCAATATCTTTTTAACTGAAAATTATCTCAAACTTGTGAAATTCATATAAAATCAAATATAGCTCATTTTGAGGTGAAACCAACTTTAGTAGGTTCATAAAAGTGTGAACTTTAATGTTTTAAAATAAAATCCTATGCTTACAATATGATATTTATTTCTAAAATTTCAAATAACAAATAGTTAACATAGAATTTGTAAAATTTGTAGAAAATTCATCTGTACTCCAAATGGAGTGAACGAAATTTCTGTGGAATCAACAAAGTATGAACTTTAATTTAGAAATATAAAATACAATACTTTCTGTAACAAAAACAGTACTAATAATTTATATAGTGAAATAACCACCACTTGTACAATTCAGTTTCTAAAATTTATAGGAAAATCATACTAGCTCTAAAAATTATGAAACCAATTGTATTAATGTTAGAAAACAATCCTCTTTATCCCAGTAAGGTTAATTCAATCAAAATCATATATTAAAAATGTTTCACAGCAATACATTAGTAAATAATACTAAATGTCAATGCAAACTTGGAAAATTCATAACTCACAAATGAAAAGAGATAAAATAGGAATTCTTTTACCTAAATTCATCTTAGGTCAGAACCTATCCACTGTGCACAAATCATGCATTTTAGAGCATTTTGTATTTTTCGCATAATTTGGTATTTATTTGCATATCATGTCATTTGTATAGATAACTTGCATCAACGGTAAAGGAGTGACTTAGGTGGTATTCACATTGTTCCAGATCAAGACAAGTTATTTCCTCCCCTCTCCTTTGATCACATCGAAACCCATGATTTGGGAGATGAAAAGTGTTGTTTGTAAAACTGCATATGTATTTGATTAAAAATGATATTTGAAACTTAGTAAATGGTAGCTATGACCTTATTGCTGCATAATCTACCTTGATATGTTTTTACCCTTTTATTTGTAACCATAGGATGGATTTGATTACTTTATAAATGCTCAATGAAGTCTTTGTATGCGTTTATATATGCCATCTGCTTAGCCATGCCTAGAACTATGCAAATGAACAATCCTATGACTTGATAAATGGGATTTTAAATATTTGCTTAATGCTGGATTGAAAATGAAAATGTTAAATATTTGTGAACTAAAATGTGAGTAAAATGATTTTGGACTTGGGCGACAAGTGGTAGTTGCACACTGATAGGGGGAGTGTTCGTCTAAGTTAATTAAGGACTGAACTTCGTGTCACCAACTTAAATATACCGTACATCCACATGTGCTATTATGGGGTGGCCTTAGCTAATTAAGTTACTTAAAGTCTAACCTTGCATATTGGTAGGCCAGAGTAGAATGAATTAGTCTGAGCAATGATTCATAGGAACTACCTATTTACCCCGCTAATTAATGGGGGTAGTTTAGGCGTCTAAGTCTGTCCAATTCAATGGTACAGTGCCTCGTAGGGAAACGGATGTGTTCGCTGCCACGGCGTTAGATTTAAGGCGTGGGCCCGCCACCTAACGGTTCTAGGTCATCCCCAGGATGAATTCACACTTGTCATCGCTGATGCAAGGTTAGACGTTAAGTAATGTAAAGGCTACGTTATGACCTCTAGACCACATTCATCATGAAGAGTGTGGTAGTGCTTTGCAATCACAAAACAAACTAGAGTGCTCATATCATGTGGGTAAAGCTGTACAAACTCTGCAGAGTCTAAAACTAATCGATTAGCCATGCTCATGGTCATGAGCGACTTGGTGAAGTATCATGAGTATAGATTTTGATTTATGCTCATGGTCATGAGCGACTTGGTGAAGTGTCATGAGTATAGATTTTGATTTATGTTTTCAAATGATGTTTTGTGAACTATGGATTTAGAAATGGTAATTTGGGTTAAGTTATGATAATCTTGTTATGTTGGGGATGAATGTGAGACTTGATGTCGGGTGGGCAATAAGTATATTATTATGATGAGATGATAACTTGTTGTCAGTATGGGCAACAAGGGTATGTTTATGATGTTGATATGGTAAATATTATGATTTAACTATGTTAATGCTAAAATAAGCTACAGATAGCTTTTCCTTGATTATATGCCATGCATGTAGTATGTTAGAATTGTCTTGTGCTTGCCGGTACATTAACTCGTTTAATGTACTGACTCTTGTTATACTGGAATATCCATTTTGCAGGTTGTATGCTTAGTCTAATATGAGTGATTCGGGAGATCGTTGTTTCTTTTAGGACTAGATCCAAAAGGGTTATCTTCCCAGTCGGCTGCTTATGGTTAGTAGCTAAGCTTCCGCGGATCAGTAATTATCTAGCCGTTTGGCCTATCTATTTAAATAAAAATATAGAGTAAAGTTTATTTGTGTTTACTCCCTATTATTCTGATTTTCATTGCTTAGATGAAAGTGTGGAACTAGAGCTTATCCTGAGATCTAGTTCTACACCGGTATGAGTATTGAGCATTTGGGATATCGTAGAGCTTTAGCGAATTTTGTCAAGTCTCCTAAGATGTGTAACACATTTGGTCACCATCTTCGTGTGGTTTGACGGGCATGTCTCAAGCTGAAGTTGACCGGCATGCTAAAGTCCCAGCAATATCCCCTATGCTCTTTACTCGGCGCTTCAGGTTTTATACTATGTATGTCATTTGACTTGATAGGGTGGCGATGTGGTTGGATGGTTATTGTTTTACTCGATTATTGCTAGACCCCATCTAACTAAATAATTCACGCTATCACTTCAGATAACTTACATAATATTTAACCCGGGGTGTCCTCACAAATAGTCTTTTCTTTAATAGGATTTAATTGGATTAAATCTAGTGAAAATCATAGCTAATTCATATGAACTCGGAATGAGGCCGTTCAAGTCTCTAAATTTATCTAAAATCATTATCTACATGTTTGTTTATTTTTTTGTACTGTTTATGTAGTTTTTTTAGTCTTTTTCCTTGTTTTGCATGTTAGCTTGTTGTTTCCATCGTTTCGGAGGTTCGTGAGTGTTTTGGAAGTGTTCCAGAAGACATAGTGAAGACTGATTATTGCAAGGCAAGTCACATAGATCCCGAACACAGTTCCTTTGAGCATGTTGATCCTATATTTAAATACTCTATTTATTTCAAATGTGCATTTATTTTCAAATGACATTGGGTGGTGTGAACCTATTTCTTTGTTATGGCCAATTCACATTGATTACTCTATTCCTTGATACCTTGGGTTATAATTTGACTAGTTGGACTTTATATATATTGGTTCAACTAGAAATTAGTTATAATTGCTTAGTCTTGCATAGAAACTCTAGTATCATTTTATGTGGGTATAACTAATGATTCAATCATGATTAATGATGGTTAATTATTGGTAGCTCACAACGATTGGTCGTGATTGGTTAATAATATTCCAACTAAAATTTGATTGATGGTGGGTTGTGAGCACATGGTTTGAGATTTGGATGGGTGTGCTCATAACAATTAAGGACTGGTTCGCGAGCTACTGTTGTCAAGCATTCACTGTGCTAACCACAAGCCAACGTGGGTAATGGCTGGATCTGAAGTATAATACGTTCAACAGGAGACACCACAGTATGTTGTTGTTCTTTTATCGTGGCAGCCAACTAAGTCCACAGGTGACAGACAAGTAAGTCTACAGTTGTTTTGGGCACTGAGTAGTCTCCCTGTCTTGGTAACTGACCGTCCCTACAGGAGACAGATGCTTAGTGGGTGTCATTTTGTTGTGTGTATTATGCAAAGGGTCTTGTCACAGCTTCTTTCCGAGGTTCCATGGTGGTATTGAGGCGCATGGCAACATGTTGTGGGGTTGTGTCTTATGGGTAAATTTGTACACCTCTAGCTAGAGTTTAAAACTGTTCGAATAGCCGTGCCCGCAGTCATAGGCGGGCCTAGCAATGTTTTTTGTGATTAGTCCCACACTACTCATTAATGATAATAATCTGGGGATAATAACTTGTTAGCTCCTATTATGGAGATAGTTCTATGTAACCAGGATTGGTTGTTCAGAGATGGTTGGGCCTATGCAGCATTGGTGTGTTGTTCAGTGATTAGTTAATATTGTTATTTAATTACTTATTTACTACTCTCAAATATTTGCTAAATGCTATTTTTGCAAATGAACCCTATTATTGCCATCCTTTGTTATCCCTGAGCACTTGCATACTTGTTGTATGGCTTGCTGAGTATTTCATGTACTCACCCTTGCAATAATGAATCAACCTCAGTTGAAGAAAGTTCCGTTGGAGAAGACGTTTGGCGTATACCCTAGTTGAGTTGTCTGTGGGAGTGGAGCTGAAGTCATCACAAGATCGTTTGTCCGCTGCTTTTTTCTTTTCTTTTGTAAGTATGTAACGTTGTTATGATGATTTTGTATATTAAATTGTCGATTTGTGTACCTCGGCTGATTCCTGGACGAGGATTGTATGCACAAATTAGTTTGGAAATCACTAGTGAATTTTCGGGCATGACATTGCATAAAAACCTATTGGGTTAACAGGACTTAGATTATTAATGACAATCTAGTAGGTCGGACCTAACCGATATAGCACAAGATTGTATATAATAATCTAATACTCAATGAATTGATAAGCCTATGCAAACATGATATATATATCAAATCTATCTTAAAATAGCATCATGTTTAGAGAAACATCAACTTGATCAGAATATTAGACTGAACTGAGGAAGTGCCAACTAATCTGATATAAAACTAAACAATAATGCGATAGAAAGTACAAATGATATACTTGATAGTCAACACTTGCTTCGACCCAATTAGAATATCAGACTGAACCAAGCAAGTATGAGCCACGCCGATGCTAGCCAAGATGACAGAACTTACTTCACCGCCGAAGGTCGAACTTAACCGATGCAGCCCATGCTCGAAAATAAGAACTCGCCGGGAGTAAAACCTCCAAAAAGAGGGTGGCGATGCGTCAAAAGTTGTATATTGATTGAGAGATAGATTACAAAGACCCTGGGTGTACATATTTATACCTTTGGATTGATACTAGTCCTGATCGGACACGTTACAAGTTTCGTAAAGATAAAAAGAAAGATACAAGTTCTAATCGGACACTAGACAAAACTTTCTAAAGATAAAAAGAAAATTACTAAATATTGCCTATTTTGTCATGCCATGGTCTTCATGATTCGGTTAGATAAACTTCCATTGGTTGCTTGACTTCTTTACGTAACTGAATCAACTAAAGAATCTTACCATATTTTGGCGTTAACACCTACCTCATTTTTCATGTGTCATACCCGCATCCAATGGTATTTATCTAACCGAAGCACTATGCTCATGCTAGTAAATAATATCGCTAATTCCCCTGGGACTCTCACCCTATAGATGGATAAGTAAGAACTTATAGTGCAACCCATTAAGGTCATTGGATCGTTACCATAGCGTAGATCAACTATCCTAATCAAGTGAAGCATATAGATGAAGTATATCCTAATCATAGAACTTATATCTACTAAAGTAGTATAAGAACTATGAACACAATAATATGAAGAAGATAATTTTATTAATTCAACTATAGTCTTATAAGAAGAGTAAAGTACTAAAAACATGCTGGAATCTCTGAGAAGACTATAGCACCAAAGATACTTTAAAGAATACAATGTAGATAGAGAGATTTGCTCCTGCAGGTGTGTGTTGAAGGTGAGAAGCTATAATCATTTTATATTTGCTTATGACGGTTGGGGAGGTCGGTAACTCCTACAACCGTTATTGGGGAGCAACCGGGAATCACCACGTGGTGGGTGGAGATGAGAGGAGCCAATGAAGGTGAAGACAAAGATGTAAACTAAGCACTAGAGAGAAATAATAACGGAGCAACTATTCATCATTTCAACAAGGAAAACTAAAACATTCTTACCGCGTATATGGAGAAAAAATATTTTTGGTATTTTTATGTTATTTAAATTTTAATCATTTTTTTATGATGCAATGCAATGGAATGAAAGATACAAGTTACCTTAGTGTGGGAGGCACTCTCCCAAGCTAGCTTCTTGCTCATGGTGCGTGATGGGGATTGAATCCCAGCGACCGGAAGTAGGCCAACATGTCGGCCTGACTTTGCTGCATGGTGGCGTTGATGTTTGCCACTTGGTTGTCGGTGTACTGCTGCAATGTTTGGGTCTCATGAACATGCTGGTTTAACGTATTCTACATCTCATTGTTCCAAAGATCAAGCTCTCTCAGTTATTGGGTGATATCAGCAAATCCTCTGCCAAAGTCATGAGAACTTCGAGCTGAGAAGGAGCGATGTGCACTTGATTGTGGGGGTATCCCACTAGAGCTGGAGGAGTGGTCTGCACTGGGGACATTGCCCTAGCGTCTGTTGATGGGATGCTCCCAGCGACCACTACTCGCATTTGGCCAATCCGAGCCTCCTGCTTCATAAGCTGCTAGTGGTTGGTCCCAGCCAGGTATATACCCAGGATGGCTCAAATCCACCTGTTGCATTAACGGGTACTATGGTTGCTGTTGTGCTTGCTCTTCGATGGCATTTCTCAACATGCTCTGTGTTGTCCTGCCAGAAACATTGCTTCTGCGAGCAGCCTCTCGTGATATGAGATGAATGGTTAGCGCCCGGCAATTATACAAATGAAATCCCGGGTTAGGTAATGGAATTTCATTCGTATATCTAGGGAACAAAAACATGAGGGATGCATTCGGACCATGTTTCAATATATGACCTTGCACAAAATAATCCTTGTCAATGATGGAATGAGGTTGGGGGATGCATTGTCTAGGAGATATACTTTGTTGACACAACTTGACTACAAAATCTTTGGCTTAGAAACAATTAAAGACCAATATGTGCATGATGATGATTTTAAAGATGTCTTGCAGCATTATAAGGATGGAAAGAAATGGAACAAATTCGTTTTCAATGATGGGTTTATTTTTAGAGCTAACAAGCTATGCATCCAAGCTAGCTCTGTTCGCTTGTTGTTGTTGCACGAAGCGCATAGAGGTGGGTTGATGGTGCATTTTGGAGCCAAGAAGACGAAGGACATACTTGCTAGTCATTTCTTTTGGCCAAAGATGAGAAGAGATGTGGAGAGATTTGTTGCTCGTTGCACTACATGTCAGAAGGCTAAGTCATGCTGAAATCCACATAGTTTGTATATGCCTCTACCTGTTCCTAGTGCTCCTTGGGAAGATATTTCAATGAATTTGTGTTGGGATTGCCTAGGACCAAGAAGGGGTGTGATAGCATTTTTGTAGTTGTGGATAGATTTTCTAAAATGGCACATATCATACCATGTCATTAAACTGATGATGCTACTCATATTGCTGATTTGTTCTTTTGAGAAATTGTTCGCTTGCATGGTGTGCCAAACACAATTGTTTGTGATCGTGACACTAAATGTTTTAGCCATATTTGGAGAATTGTGGGCTAAATTGGGGACTATTTGTCCTCCTCAAACTGATAGTCAAACTGAAGTTGTGAATAGAACCTTGTTTACTATGTTAAGGGTTGTTTTAAAGAAAAATCTTAAGATGTGGAAAGAATGCTTGCCTCATATTGAATTTGCTTATAATCGTTCGGTGTATTCTACTACAAAGATGTGTCCTTTTGAGATTGTTTATGGATTGTTGTCTCGTGCTCTTATTGATTTAATGCTTTTGGCATCTTTTGAAAAATAAATTTTGATGCTAAACAACATGCTGAATTAATGTTAAAATTGCATGAAACGACTAAAGAAAATATAGAGAGCATGAATGCTAAGTATAAGCTTTTTGGTGATAAAGGTAGAAGGCAATTGAATTTTGAACCGGGAGATTTGGTTTGATTGTATTTGCGAAAAGAAAGGTTTCCTGATTTGAGAAAGTCTAAATTGATGCCTAGAGCCAATGGACCTTTTGAAGTGTTAGAGAAAATCAATGAGAATGCATATAAGCTTGATCTTCCTATAGATTTTGTGTTTAGTCCCACATTTTACAGATTTAAAGTGAAGATGAGATTGAGTCGAGGACGACTCAAATGCAAGAAGAGGAGGATGATGAGGACATCAACGCGAGCGATACATCCACGCCTATACAACAACGGATGATGAGGACAACAACGGATTTCTGGTCCGATTACTTGCGCTCATGCATGCCAAATAAACTATCAGGTGAGTTCATTCTAATCTTCTTGTCCATCTTATTTGGGCCATGGAAATGTTTGAACTCTTGTTTTGGTTAGGAACGATGGACAGGACCCAAAATGAAACGGATTCGCATGGGCTTATTTCAGACTACAGGATAGGGCCAACTTGTGATGGACGCTGCGACTTCGTGTGGACTCCGTTTGGGATGTGAAGTACTTCATGAAAAGTTTATCAAGTCTATTTTCAAACAGATCCGGCTTCACATCCATATCTATTCGAAGTCGACCGCAATCTTTGATTTAGTGAAGAAATCTTTTTCTGCCCACGGTGCTTGACACCTTAGTTTTGGCCCATTGGGTCGTGTATGTTGAGTCCACTAAGGCTGTGTTTGAGAGGAGAGGAAAAGAGAAGATTGAGAAGATACACAAAATGAGATGAGTCATTAGCACATGATTAATTAAGTACTAACTATTTTAAATTTGAAAAATGGATTAATATGATTTTTTAAAGCAACTTTCCTATATAATTTTTTTCAAAAAACACATTGTTTAGTAGTTTGGAAAGTGTGCGCGTGGAGAACGAGAGAAATCTTCTCTTAATCACCAGCTGTCGAATGCACCCTAAGGATGCATCCTATGGTTGGAGCACAACGCCAGCACTCCTGTGGTCGTCCTCCCACATATTTATACCCCTTCGTCACTGCCAATAACAATTGGGTTTTGTTTATATCAAAGTTTAGCGTCACTACTTTGTCGTGTAATCCCGTGATTGGTTAGATCGCTGGTTTGCTCGTTTCAGAACTCCATCTTTCATACTCTTGTTGATTTAATCCTACATCTCTTTTTCGCAATTTGAGTTGCTTGTTCATCTTCTTCTTGCTAGTTCTCGATTGCTTGCAGGAATAAACATCCTCGTGGTTGGGCTGATCATGCATCCATCAAGATTAACGACTACCTTTGAAGTTGGTGTAACGATTGCTAAGGTGCAATGTTCCTGGACAGTTGTAGTCGGATCACCAACGTTGCTCCATCCAATCGATTTATCCACTCATCGAAAAATCGGTACACCCTCGCACACATCACTATAGCTTGCCACACATACCTGTTTTGGCAAGCAAGTCCAGGTCGTATGCTCGCATGTGAGCGAACACTCGGTCCTTGAGGATGGCATAGGCTTGCTTTTCCTAGTCACTTTGCAAGTCTAGCTCAGTGTCAGGATGAAAGTTCGCCTTGCCTTGGTGCTCGTCCATGGGCACTTGGCCGTGGGACTCTGCTTGCTCTTCACTCAACGCGGACTTGTTGGACGGGCACACGCTCGAGCTATGGGAATGGTGTCATGAACTCAGACTCACGCCCTTTTCATTGTGCTGAGGAAGCGTTTGACGCTCTTCTTTATCTTACACACACAAACAAGGGACGCACAACAACACTCGAGAACGGGTTACGTTAGCAAAAGCAAATTAGTCGTCCAAGGGTTAATCGTTCTTGTGCAGCTTTGTTGCTACCACAAAATCGTCCTTGTGGATAGTAACACTCCACAAAAATTGTTCTTGTGGGCGAGAACGCACACCATCAATCATTCTTGCAGGGTAGAGGCACAACCACAACACGTTCTTGCAGTTCAACACTTAGGGTGAAATGCAAGAGAAAAAGAAGCAAATATTTTTGCTCAAACTTGAGACAAGAAAATGAGACAAACTATAGGAGAAAGAGAGAAATCCAAGAACAAACAAGTGCAACTTGGTTTGGGCAAGGAGAGCAATGGACATTGGGTGGCTTTTATAAGGGAAGAGCCACCCCTAGTTTGGCCAAACTAGGGGGTCGGCAGACCCCTTTGGCCCCCCCAAGTTGCCCTCCTTTCAAGACAAACATAATGGCACTCTCCACTAAATAAAAGTGATTGATTGGATCCAAGAGATATGCAGATTCAGAACTCTTTAAATGCCAAGTGGTCCTATTTTGATTTTTAAGAAGATAATATTAGGGGACCACCTCACATGGCTCCAAAGTTGTAATTAGTGGGTCTTCATTTCGAAAAAGATCAGCCCAGTAACCATGTCAAATCTCAAATTTCATTTTAAAGGGATTTTGAAAATGCAAAGGGTTGGAAATTCAAACATGATTGGCAAAAGAAAATATGCAAATGCAAGTTGAAAAATCAAATATGCAATTGGAAAAATTAAGCATGGGATAGCTACCAACTTTACCTTTCAGCGAAGGACTCATTATTTTAAGTCCAACGAGCGGGACTTCTTCGTTGAGTTCAGTTCGTCACCACATCTGACTTCGGAGATGATGAGACGGATGACTACGATTTCTTGACTCGCCATACTTTTCTGGTCTTCTTTGATTTTGCCGGTGTGGATGATTCCGTGGACTTGGGGGCTATGGCTTTGACTACGCCCCTTGCCTCCTTGTCATCTTCACATTTCAGTATTGGAAAGTGGGTTCTCTCTTCAACACCTCCTCCATGAATGTCACGAGGTTGTCCTTCTTCGGAGGCTTCACTTCGACCTATGGATGTCTTGTTTGTTCGGCCCGTACTTAATCTTGATCATGGAGCATTGCTCCTTCCTGGGTTGGATTTCGAACTTCTCCTTGCCATTTATGTGGAGTCGGATTTCCTTGGCTCCCACATCAATACATGCATCCGCGGTACATAGTTAGGGACGCCCAAGGATAAGTATGTGTTCGTTTGGTGAGGTTTAGAATTCACCTTCTGTGCACGCAAAACGAAGTGACTCATTGTGCATGATTAATTAAGTATTTGCTTTTTTTCTTGAAAAATGGATTAATATGATTTTTTAAAGCAACTTTCGTATAGAAACTTTTTACAAAAAACACATCGTTTAGCAATTTGAAAAGCGTGTGTGCAGAAAACAAGGGAGGTGAGTTGGAAACTCTCGCAAAAGAACAGCCTAAGTTTTGTATCCTAGTCGGTGTCCATATCCAGCACCACGAAATCAACGGGGATGAAGCAACCCCAGATTCTCACTGGAATATCTTCAGCAATCACCGCTAGGTAGTGGACCGTGGAATCGGCCAACTGTAGCATCATGGGTGTAGGTGATAGAGTAGTGTAGTTTTGCTGATCAAAGACTACTTTGGATATTACGCTGACGCTCGCTCCAAGGTCGCACAAGGCTTGGTCAAAGTTTTGTGACCCGATCGTGTAGTCGATAGTGGGACACCCTGGATCTTTCTTCTCAGGAAGCCGGTTAAGTATAGTAGCGCTACATTCTTTTGTCAGCTTGACTATCTCCATGGTGGCAATGGCTGTTTGTTGCTAATGATGTCCTTGAGGTAGCGAGCGTAGGCGGGCACCTGCATCGCATCTAGTAATGAAATGTTGATATAAATTTTCTAGATTATTTCCATGAAGCGGCTGAATTGTTCATCTATGGTCAGCTTCTTGTTGCGACGGGGGTGCAGGGTGTTCGTTTCGCAGAACTCTTACGGAACTGTCCTCTCATCATGTGCCTTGTCGGAGTCATTAGAAGGGGGTTCCTCCTCCTGGGTCTTCCTCCCCTTGTCTGCATGAGTTGGGTATAGCGGATCACGAGTGGATTTACCTCCTCTTGTGGTCACCGCATTGACGTTTTCCAGGGATGGCTCGGGTTGCTTAGGGATCTTCTTTGTCTCAGTACAAGGAACGGCAGTAGCCGGCTGAGCTAATTGAGTATCCAACATCTTGTTGAAGCTCAGTTGGTTCTTGGTAGCCGAGGAATGTCCCTCCATCTTTGCATGGATGCTTTTCAAGGTTTTATCGTTGGCCGTCAGCTTCTTGGACATCGTCTCGTTAATTTTGGCCTGGCCGAAGACAAGATCTTTCAAGGAGGGTTGGTTAGGATTGAAGTTACCATTGTTGCCTCCTTGACAGTACGGGTGTGGTTGATTCTCCTTGTGGATGGTACCCATTGTTGTTGTTTATGAAAAATAATTCCTCACGGGTTTCGAGGCAGTCATTCCCCGAAAATCAGGAATTGCCACAAGTCTCACATGTCATTGGGATGTCTAAGGCTTGAGCGATACCGTACATTTCCAGCTTGTCTTGAGCACGTTCCTCCAAGCGCTCAAGAGGAAGTCCATCTTAGTGGCGAGCATGTCCGTTTCCTTAACGGTATGTATGGCCCGCTGACTAGGTTGGAGTCGTTCTTCACTCCAGCCTTAATTGAAGACCATCTTCTCAATCAACTCTGATGCGCGAGCAACAGTGAGGGAGAAGAATGCTCCTCCAGCAGCAGCATCAATATGGTCGTGGGCCGACTGCGTCACCCGTTATAAAAATTTTGGATGATGAGCCAGTTGTCCATCTCGTGGTGAGGACAAGCCAGGATGTATTCCCAGAGTCTCTTCCATGCCTCTGGAATTGACTCATTGGTTGCTTGCTGGAAACTTGAAATTTTCCCGCAAAGCGTGTTGGTTTTGCCCATCGGGAAGAACTTCGCCAAGAACGCAGTTTAAAACCTCTCTCAAGTGTCCACAACACCTCTCTTGGAGTAGAACCACTATTTTGCTCTCCCAAGTAGAGAGAACAGGAATAGACAAAGCCTGATGGCATCCTGAGTTACTCCATTGATGATGATGGTGTCGTAGAGCTCATGGAATTGTTGGAGATGGGCATTAGCGTCCTCATTGGCTTCCCACAGAATGGGGTAGCCTGCACCATAGTGATCAGACCCGTCTTGATCTCAAAGTTATCATCCCTAGTGTTGATGGTAGGCCCAGCAGACACATTGGAAGCAGAAGAAGCCAAGTAATCACGAAGGGTCTTCTAAGCCATCGGCTTAAAGGTTGATGGTGCAAAAATGACTGGTTTCAGTGTCGAGAGCCTAATTTGATTTGCGGAGGAACGACACGAGGTCGTACTCTTCTCGCAAGTTTCTCTGGATTACCAACGAAATTTGTCGGCAAGTCGAAACCAATCATACACTACTTGTTTTCACATAAAGATAAAACAAGTCAAGGTTAACATGTTTGGACCAAGGTTTTATTAATCATAGTATGATTATAGATGTATATAACTTTATCTTTAACAAGTGCCTTCCTCGGCAATGGCACCAGAAATGCTTGTTGGTATTTCTTACGTTCATAGATAAATCCACAAGCGCATGGATATCGCTGTAGCATTTCACCCATGAATATTCTCAAGGGTATCATATTTTTATTTTCGTAGGGAAGGCGGCGGTGTAAAGATGTAGTTTATACATCATTAATCAATCTATAATTAACTCATCATAGTCTAAATAGTGGTTAGGAGAAATGATAATAGATTTAGTGTGACACACAGGATATTCATCTCTATATTAATGTATAGTGAAAAAGAACATAGGAGAACTACGATTCATATTTACTTCTATATTACTAATGTCTAGTATATACTTAACATTTACATGCTTACAAGGCTAAGACTTAGTTCTAGGTACCCAGGTACTATCAAGAGACCACTACCTGTTGGTCTATCAGCGTGGTTATGGCATTTACACACTCTTACGTCATACCCAGATGTGAAGGAATACAAAGGATGGACAGGACTGTCACCACCTGCTGTCTACCTCACTTTCCGTAGGGCATACCCGCATCCAACGACATTTATCTAACCTAAGCATCATACTCATGCTAGTAAATAATATCGCTAATTCCTCCGGGACTCCGACCCTACGGATGGACAAGTAAGAACTTATAGTGCAACCCATTAAAGTCATTGGACCGTTACTGTAGCATAGATCGACTAGCCTAATCAAGTGAAGCATATAGATGAAGTATATCCTAATCATAGAACGTATATCTACTAAAGCAGTATAAGTACTATGAACACAAGAATATAAAGAAGATAATTCTCATTCAAGTATAGTCTTACAAGAAGAGTAAAGTACTAAAGACATACCGGAATCTCCGAGAATATTATAGGACCGATGATGCTATAAGCCTATTTCCACTAACACTATAAAGAATACAATATAGATAGAGATAATTGCTACTTGAGGTGTGTGTTGAAGGTGAGAAGCTCTACTCCTTTTATAGCGTAACTCCCACAACTGTCATTGGGGAGCAACCAGGAGTCACCACGTGGAGGGTAGAGATGAGAGGAGGCAATGATGGTTCGACCGAACCTTAGTGTCGCCTGTTTACACCGTCTTTCACCAGGGGGTGACAGGTGGGCCCTTATGATGGTTCCCAATGGTTTGGCCCCACTTTATGTCTGTTTGAGCTGACTTGTGGGCCCCTAAATAAGTGTGCTCACACGTGATTCATCGGAGGTGTGTTTCTTTGGATGCTGGCTCATTTCTCCTACACTTTGGTGTATAATCTTTGCATACATGTTAATTTTCCAAGTAAAGTGAAACTACATTATTTGTTATTAATATACGTGCAAGAAATGATAGTTCTCCATTTATTTATTATGGTAGTTGACGGTCGAAATTGGTACTTAACTACCGTCAACAGGAGCAACTTGTTTAACTTGTGGTGAAGGAGGAGGGAATGGATGATGGGGAGGGGATGTTTAGGGAATGTGGATGGTGTAGTGACACCATCGGAGGTGGGGAAGGTGGACTTGGTAGGGACGACGGTGGTGGAGTGGCAGCTGTCCTTGCTTGGGATGGTGCTGGGGTTGATGGTTGTTGTATTTGTTACGATTACAGATAAATCCGCAAGCGCATGGATACTGATGTAACACTTCACCTTAGAGTATTCCAATGGTATCGAATAATAAGGAACATATGTATATATTCTGAGAATAGGATTCATCCAAGGACAATAACTAAATGAGAGGTTTAGGATAGAGAGGATTCTTATGGGTTAAGAATTTTAATTAAGCTAAAACTCTATTAGTTGCTTTGGGCATCGGTTCACCCCTGGTCTGTCAAGGGACTCCGACATGTAGCTCTATGATGTACCGAATGTGGAGGAATACGAAGGATGGACAATACTGTCACCACCTACCGCCTAGCTTTTCTTTCTGTGGAGCACACAACAAATAAAGGTAACCTCTAACGTAGACAACATCTCTATGTTATCAATTACTACTCTAGCATCGACCAAGAATTTTCTTCTTTATCCAGAGTCTTAGTTCTAGAGCACTCAACATAAATACTATGCGACAAACCCGTAATGATGAGAATCTTATTTAAATAAGAAAAATAAATACCAAAAAAAATTACGAATACTTACTTATATAAAAGAAGCATCTATTGAGGTATAAGATAGGAGAGAGTGCCGACAACTCCGGCACTCTCTCTCGACAGTGCAGACATCTCTGACACTCCTCTAGAAACCCTCGGAGAGAACTCCGACATCTGAGGCACTCCTTCCGAAGCTTCTCCTCACTCTGTTTCTATATTCTAACTCTATCATAGAGTAGCCTAAATATGAAAGTGAGTTTTACTCTACTTAAGTTGTGTTGTGCAAATGGAATGAGCCTCTCCTTTTATAGTGTCCTATGACTGTTTTGAGGTCGGTGGTGTTTCATCCATAACCGTCATTGGGAGCTTATGGGGAACCGCCACGTGGAAGTTGGCGGTTAGGGGTGCCTTGGGTTCTTAGGCCGACCCCTTGGCATCGTCTTTCCCTCTCTCCTTCGGCCGAGTCACTGTCCAGTGGGTCCTTATGATGGTGCACGATGGATAGCCTTCAATTGTGTCGGTTTTGCATTGATTTGTGAGCCCTATAATCCGTGTATTCGCATTCGATTCGCCGGAGGTATATGTTGTCACATGGCGGGGTGGTTTCGTCTATAATCACCTGCACATAAATATTCACCAACACTTGTGGAAATGATTAATAATAAACCCTATCACTATGTTTGGTATTTCATTTTTTTTTCTTTTATGCAAGAATTGATGATCGAATTTGGTACTTAAGGACCGATAACAATGGTGCCGGTCCAACAACGATGATATCTCGACGATGCCACAAGATGAACTGGCTAAGAAGTTGGATCCCCTGTGAAGGGGTGATGTCTACTCCAACATGATATGCTCGTCATGGACCTTGGCCGCAACTAACGTGGGCTAGGGGGTGGGCCTTAGTTTTCTTTTGGCAAATTCATTTTCCAACTTTCAAAAGCAGTGAATAACTAAAATGCGTACTGAAGTAATGAAATCAATAACGAATTTGCTTTATAGAATGGGGCTGTGTTTTTTAATGTGAGTTCCAACTCCACATCTTTCGTTTTTCGTATGCACGTTTTCCAGACTGTTAAATGTTGTGTTTTTTGTAAAAAAATTTTACACAAAGTTATTTTAAAAAATTATATTAATTTATTTTTAAAAAATAATTAGCTAATACTTAATTAATAATACGCTTAATTCACAGTTTTGTTTTCCGTGTGTAGGGTAGGAGCTCCTAACTACTTCCTTCGTCATAAAATATAAAAAATTTTAAATGAATGTGACACATTCTAATACTACTTTTGAGGGTACTTAAAATGCCTCCAGGTATTCTACACTCTACCATGCTTGACGTCCGGAGTTCACAATCTCGACGAATTTTGAACAACTCGAGTGGCTCAAAATATGTATGTTGAAAGGTTTCATTCGAAATTTCGCTAATTTCATTCAAAATTTGTCAGAATTAATTCGTAATTACCAAAAATCGACGTCTCGGCGGGGGCATATTCACCACAAGCCAATCTAGACCATAAACCCTGCTTACGTGTCATACGGCAGCACAAACAAGCATATATATATATATATATATATATATATACACACACACGTACATACATATATACACATACTAATTAGCGTGCACATGCAAGGCACGTAAACAATGTCAAATAGTAAATACTTCACATATGTTGAATATAAATACTTCATCGTAACAATAGAGAGAAACAAATCGAACATTTTTTCTGAAAAAACAATCAAACAATATATCACCGAGGATTGTTTACGGCCCCATTGCCATTCCTGCCTACTGAACGCCTTGCCTGTTGGCCCCAAGCCACTCTCTTCTTTTTTTAGACAGAGAAAATTCAGTTATGTTTTTTTTGGCTGTGTTCGTTTCCGTGCGTACGAAAAACGGAACGGTTCATTAGCACGTGATTAATTAAATATTAGTTAATTTTTTTTTGAAAATGAATTAATTTGATTTTTTAAGCAATTTTTGTATATAATTTTTTTTTAAAAAAAAATACACCGTTTAGTAGTTTGAAAAACGTGCGCGTGAAAAAAATCACTGTGCGCGCTGGGAAATCAGCAAACGAACTCAGTCTTAGTATTTATAATTATCCAAAATGGTGCTACTGTTTGTTAGCGCTGATGCAAACAGATCATTTGCTTTGCTTATCCAATTTAAAATTGGATGATTGACGGAAGCATTAGCTAGTAGTGAGGGATAAAGCTCTGAGAAAAATGGTATAAAGCAACAATATTCAAGAGACTCACACTGAAAGACAAAGCCTTTTTACATCAACAATTGAACGTTTCTACTGTAGGAAAAATGTTTTACATATTCAGTTATCATGAATTATGTGTATAGAACTAAACTTGACATGTTCAAGGAAAATATTATCACTGCACAATTGAATTTATCATGTGTATGAAAGCATGATATCCAGTAATATCAATAGAATACTCTACATGCAATACCATTGCTTATAATGATGTCAAAGTATCAAGTGATGGTACATAGAAGTATAGGACTGTAGGGGCTTGTAGCAGCAGAAATATTAGAATGGCCTCATCCTGAAACTAAAGTATGCAGTATTTCTAGTCCATAACGGTGTCCACATGTCTTCAGTAGTAACAATGACAAAGACATACAGGGACTTTGACACAGTCCGTCACATATGTGGGCTGGTCCAAGCCGTGGGAGGAGAAAAACAAAATTTGCATCTACAAGAAGCACATGAGCTAACTAACAATGTCTATTGGTAAAAATTATACAGATCTACGAAACAAAACGTCTAGAACAATCCATGCACACAAACTATTATAAAAATATTTCTGAAAGTAATGACATTCTTAGGGCCTGTTTGGTAGAGCTCTTGATTCTGTGATTCTGGGATTCTAGATTCTGATTCTCCTGAATCAGATACTGGAGTGAATCAGAATCACTACGATTAGGCGTTTGGCTAGAAACATTGAATTAGGATTCTGAGGGAGGGGACTTCCAGTTAATTTCTCTATAATACCCTTGTCATACAACAGAAGTGATTATATAAATTAGATAAAGCTTAATGTAATAGTAATAATTAGTACAAGTACTTAAAAATTAAAAATAATAGTAGTACAGTCCGAAAATTTTTCGGAAGTTCCGAAAATAATTTGGTTCTGTAATTTTTCGGAAGTTCCGAAAATAATTTTCGGACAACTCCGAAAATTTCCAGAATGCAGAAATTGAGGAAAAACGTGCAGCCGGAGTTGGCGCTGGCGGCGAGCCTGAGGGAGTCGGCGTCGACGGGGTCCCGCGTCGGCACCGCCCTAACCTGGCGGCCGAGATGTTAGTCGGCGTCGGCGGCGCGCACAGGCGGCGTGGCTGGGGGAGAGGCCGGGAGGGAGGCGGCGAAGTGGCGGCCCGGCGGTGTGGCTGGGGGAGAGGCCGGGAGAGAGGCTGGATGCGTCGGCCCACCGGAGTCGATGCGAGAGAGGCCGGCGGATCTGGGGCGTCGACGGCGGAACGAGGTCGCCGGAGTCGCTGGGGAGCTGCCGAAGTCCGGATCCGCCGGCGCAGCTCGGGGGAGAGCTCAGAGCGCCTGTGCCGCCGCCCTAGCGAGAAACCCTAGCCATGGGAGAGGCGCACCTGCGGGAGTGGGTATGGGGTTCTCGGGCTTGCGAGAGGGGAGGAGCGCATTCGGCTGAAGGGGTAGGGGGGTATACCAGTGGCAGTGGTGGGTAATTTCGTCGGAAAGAAGGGGTATTTTTCTATTTCGTTGGTTGGATTCCGGTGGGAAACTGGTTTTTCGCCGATTCTCCTCTGCTGTGCATTTTCCAAGAATCGTTCCGCCTGATTCGGTCGTGAAACACTACGAGAAAAAGCCCGTTTGGCCAGCTCCGAGTGATTCTTGGAGGAATCACTTTACAGAATCCCATCCAAACGGGGCCTTAATCTCAGATGATTCACATTACTAGCGTTCACCTTTACAATGAATATCCTACTCTGCTCTTTTCAGCATGGAATCTCCTTTGGGAATCAAGTAATAATACCAGGCTGAATTTTATACTGACAATGTACTATTATTTGCATATTTCAGAAAAAAAGCTAGTGAGCAAGGCATCATACGCTGTTAACCGTTCAATGTGCAAGATGTCTAAAATGACAGGGAAGTCTGAAGTACTACAATAATCAAATCTCTATAACTTCGCCACTTTCTTTATCATAGTCTCTCTTAGATTTTTTTTCTCGAGAATACGCAAAAGTCTTGCGCATCTGTGTATATAGAATTGGAAGGTAGCCCCTATTAGATTAAGAAAAATCATCCAATATTATATAAGTTAAGTTGTCTAAAGAAGATTCAATTTCACAGGTTATTAGGTAGTCACAGATGATTTGCTTCTTTCAGCAAGTTAGGTACTGGTGCCGTCTTCTCCTTCATCTATCCCTCAGTTGTATCATTTCCCATGTACAAAACATGCTTTGAGCCAGTGCTACCACTGATAAGAAAATTGATATTGGCATTCATCCTAACTAAAGAGGGGGAAGGGCAACAAAGGATGGGCTTGCAAATGAATTTAAGGTACTTGAATTGCACCTGAATGGAGGCGGTGGAGAGCCTAGCCAAGGATATGAGCATTTTGTTTGTTACCTCTCTGACCAAGGAGCTCACATTTTTTTCCCCAGAAAACAAGGAGCTGACTTTGGTTTCAGAAAAATCAGAAGCATGTATTGGAAAGCAATAATCCCTCTAGATGAAATTGAACTGGGTTGGATAGCATTAATATACAAGTTCACTAATTCACCTGTTTTTAATTACTATATTCCATTCTTACCACTACTCTTATAGCTCATTCTCATAATTTGTAACTCCACCGTAGTCCCTACCAAACAATAAATCACAATTTATCCATCCAAAACAACATTTGATAAGAGAGTTACCTTTTTTCTAGGACATGGTTGGCTGCAGCTTCAGTTCATTCTCTGGCAACATCCTGTTGGCTGCAGGCTGCCGCTGGTGCTCTGGGATCCCCGCAGGCTGACACTGCTTAACCCTCAATGGCCACCATCGCTGCTCCTAACAACTTGGCCGCTAGGCGCTAGTCTAAAATTCGTCAGGTCGGTAAGCTAGACCGAGTGAAACATGTCTAGAATTTCGAAATTCCCCCTTGGAATAAAATCCCCAAATGGCCAAATCTGTATAAAATCCCAAATACACAATGAGAGTAATACGCAGGCAGGAGCAGCCCAAGCGGCAAGCGCACAGGAGCCGAACCAGCAATAGGAGCCGAGGAGAACCCCTCCCGCGTACCTTGAGCAGCGCCATTGAGCCCGGTATTCACAGCTCCGCTCTTGTCGTCAGTCGTCATGCCGGATCGCCGAGTTGTGCTGGTGTTGCTGACTCGCCAACCTTGCCATGCTATTGTAGCCTCATTGAGAGAAGGGTGTATACTGGGGTGGCATGGAGGCCAGCCGGTGGCAGCGGCGTTTGACGCGAAGGGGCTTGTTGTGGCTGCACGCCTGCACGATGGCAGGGCGGCGCCAAGAAGACAATGCTGATTTTATGTTTTGGGGACGGGAGGGAGGGGAATCTGCGGGGGGTGGAGGAAGGCAGGAAGCCGGGGTTTGGGGATGGATGGTGGACGCGATGCTGGAGGAATGGCGACGCTTGAGAGTGGTGGCGGCGGGGAAGATCGGGCGAAGGAGACCGGCGGCGTGACGTGAATGCGGGGAGCGGGGTGCGACCGAGACTCGGGGGGCACAGCGAGGGTCATGGTGGAGAGGCGGACGATGCGGTGGAGGTAGACGCCGGTGTCTGGTCGCAATGGAGGCGGCGTCGGGCGCGGTGGAGGGAGATGGAGGCGCCAGATCACAATGGACGCGGGACGGTGGAGGTGGCGGACGGTGCAGTGGAGGCTGCGACTGGCGCGGTGGAGGGAGACGCCAGTGGCGGGTCGCGGTGGAGACGACGTCGGGCGCAGTGGAGGAGAGACGCGGTTGCCACGATTCGGTGAAGCGGAGTGGCCGAGTGGGGGAGGAGCCGAGGAGGGGTTGTTCAGGGCAGTGATGGAGTGGACGCGTCGGGGTGCGCGAAGCATCGAGGTGAGCGATTGCTTTCGCTAATCCCACTGTTAATCCATCTGCTAATCCAAGTCGCGACATGGGACGTTAGACGAGAGGATCCAACGGTTAGGAAGCTTTTGGGTACACTTTTTCGGTGGTATAGGAAAGAAATAACTGGTATGTTTTATATCTTTATCTATACCTAATATAAAAATACCTAATATAAAAACAAGTAAGGTTTTCGTCATCTTTTTTCGTCTGTCAAGAACGCGAATTAGACTTTCGGTTTTTTTTGTCGACCATACGCTTACGGACTGAGCCGGAGGAGAGAAAAGAGAAAAGTGGGCCAAAATGGAGGTCAATGAGATGAAGGAGAGAA
Organism: Oryza officinalis; assembly: GCA_008326285.1. Classification (NCBI taxonomy): domain Eukaryota; kingdom Viridiplantae; phylum Streptophyta; class Magnoliopsida; order Poales; family Poaceae; genus Oryza; species Oryza officinalis. Next base: position 22,193,229 of record BDMV01000006.1, read on the forward strand.
GGGAGAAAAAATGGGTCGAAATGAAGGTCAATTAGACTTTCGGTTCTTGCTAGGTCGAATTTGGCCCAAAGAGAAAGTGAGGAAATTAATTAGACTTTCGGTTGTTTGCTGGGTCGTACATGACAAAAAAAAGGAGGGTTTTTATTTAGGTTTTTATTTAAATAAATATTGAAATGGTGTTTATATTATTAAAATTAACAATTGACCTATGAAAATTCTGAGAAAATTTCAGAGAGTGTAATTAATCATGGATAATTTAACAAAAATTAAATCTAGCCATATAATTTTATTTCTCATATTTACTTTACTTTACTTGTAAATTAATTTAATTCTACACCTATCTACTTGAAAATACCCAAGTATTTTGAAAATTTTGTATTTTAATTAATTACATAATGTAAATCTTTTTTAACTTTTTTTAAATTTTTATTCCGTTGTAACGCACGGTAGTTTTTTAGTTAGTGTGTGTCTATATATATATATATATATATATATATATATATATATATATATATGCTAGAACTAGACAAACAATTAAATTCAAAACAACAAAACTAGCCGAGCAATGACACGTCGCTTTCGTTTCGTAATACGGGGCTTTTTCATTTTTCTTTTCCGGCGAGACAAATAAAAGTCGCTTTCGTAAGCCAAAGCCAGCCACTCCGTCACCCCTGGCCACATTCCCCAAACTCCGGTGACTCTGGCGATGGAGGACGGCCGCGGGGGGAAGCGATGGCGCTTCGCGACCCCGAATCTGGCGGTGGCCGCGGCCGGGGAATACAGCATCCAGCGGTACCTCCTCCAGCTGCACGCGTGCCTGGACGAGCACGGGCCGCGGCCCGTCATCCCGCTCAGCCACGGCGACCCCTCCTCCTCCGCCTGCTTCCGCACCGCGCCCGAGGCGGAGGAAGCCGTCGCCGCCGCCGTACGCTCCGGTGACTACAACGGCTACACCTCCCCCGCCACCAGCCTTCCCGCTCGCCGGTCGGTGCCCACTGTCCACTCATGATTGGATTTGCCTTAACTGAATCCTCTATAGGTGGTTCTGTACTTGGGTCATCCTTGATTTATCTGTGCGCTCAGGGTAGAACTAAATCTGCCCTTTCTTTTCGGTTATCATAATCTGTCCTCAATTCTGAAACAGTTCATTCAGTTTATCTATTCAAATATCAACAACTGATTAGCTTATTAAATTCTTTTTGATCAAATCCTTCACTGCCGTTAACAGTTAAATTGGCATACTATTTGTCTATATGGCTTCCATTCATACATAATAATCACACATACTTAAATTAATCAAACATATTTAAAGAATGGGGATGAATGTTGTATGCGAAATCATGTAAAGAATGGGGGAACATATTTAAATTAATCACACGTCTCATGATTAAGCAATGACTGATAGTCTTTCACCAGTATGTGGAATAGTGAAAATCCTTGTTTTTACTAATAAACATTCTCTGTGTTGCTTTTGTTGCCATTATCTGTTGAAATCCAGAGCTGTTGCAGAGTACCTTTCCTGTGACCTTCCTTACAAGCTTTGCACAGATGATATTTTCCTGACTTCTGGATGTACCCAAGCAATCGAGATTGTTATGTCTGTTTTTGGCCAACCAGGTGCCAATATATTGCTTCCAAAGCCTGGCTACCCAAAACATGAAGCACATGCGGTGTTCCACAGGATGGAAGTGCGGCTCTATGATCTTGTTCCAGAGAGAGGATGGGAGATTGATGTTGAAACTGTTGAAGCTTTAGCAGATGAGAATACTGTTGCAATAGTGATTACTAACCCCAACAACCCTTGTGGTAATGTGTACACTTATGAGCATCTGTCCAAGGTTGATATGATGGCTGTACAATGCTGGGTAACACCTTACTTCATTTTATTTTTTCCAACTTCAAATGGAGCTTATGTGCTGTATCTTAACTTAGATTGCAGATACAGCAAACAAGCTTGGTCTGTTAGTCATTGCTGATGAAGTATATGGTCACCTTGTTTATGGAAGCACTCCTTTTGTGCCAATGGGTGTCTTTGGAGAGACCGTTCCAGTGCTCACATTGGGAGCTATATCAAAGAGATGGGTTGTCCCTGGCTGGAGATTTGGATGGATAGCAATTTGTGACCCTAAAGGCAATCTGAAAGAAACAAAGGTGATTTGTACATTTTTTTAAGCACACTGTTTACTTTTTGTGATGCGGAGTAGTATTTTATACTTTAAATGAATTCACATTTCCTTTGTGAGACGTAATTTAAACCTTGTCAATCTTCTTTCACTTTAGTAGAACCAGGGAGCTGCCCTATGCCTTTCATAATTTCAGTATTGTCTAGTTGGCTGTGTGCAGAGGCCGGAGGTGTAAAAGGCATTTCCATTGTTTAAACAAAAAGATGTGAAAGATGTAGCATATGAGTATCATTTTACTCTTATTCATGTTCTTTTAGTCTATAATTCTCTATTAGAACCTGTTTCATCCAGCAATTGGAACATTAGTTATTGATATATAACCAATGCTTTTGATCTGGTAAGGAAATAAAATATTTATCACTAAGTTCTTATAATTCATTCAATCAAGTTGAGGTAATTTCAGAAGGGTTGAAAGAGAACTTTAAATCCATAGTTCAATACTGAGAGTAAACGCATAAAGACGCTTTGAGTCAGCAACTTAGAGTTAGAAGAAGCTATATTCAACATGCTAGTGATTATGTGTCCTGTTAATTAATTTTTTTTACCGTGTGTATTTTTAAAGGGCTTTTTATTGTACCATTTATATGGCTTTTGTATTTGCTCTGGTGGAGATGGAACCAACACAAATGATCTGTGAGGAATCATCCTATTTAGTATCATGGAAATACTTTAAAGGAGGCCTTTTGTGTTGTTTCCTTGAATTAGTTTTCTATGTGATTGCTTAGCTAATACCTTTGCTGAATGTTTGATATGTAACTGAAGGCACCATACCTTTTCAATTTTTAGGTCGTCGATTCACTCAGAAGCTTTCAAAACCTAACAACAGATCCTGCAACATTTATTCAGGTTATTTTATGGACTCAAGTCTCATATCAGATTATCAGTACCTTGGTAGCTATCTTGCTTTTAGCAAACTAGCAAAATGCCCTTATGCTTTGATATGGGTAGAAGAAAATATATAACAATATGTCATGGATAAAATATATTTTTCTCTATTACCTTAAAAGCGGAGTCGTTCTCCTCCTGTCCCCTCCTCCCACCACGCGCATCGTACTCGCATGCTTAGGGTATGTAGGTAACCACTGGATCCAATGTTTTATATAGCCCATCCCTACTTATATGGGCCTAGTCCGTTACAACGTAAGGGAATGTTACTAGTTTTATCAAATATGCTAGTATTATTTCCCCTCAAAATGAAAAGTGCTAGTATTACTTGTTTTCTTATTTTATATGGTATTCACTTGAGTCAAAGAAATATTAAACTATTGCATACTATCAGAACATATTAGGGACTAATTTGTAAAAACACAAAAGTAGTGGTGGTGACAGAACTACCACCACCACTAATGTCTTCTATAGTAGTATAGATATTTCCTATTTGTGTAAGCTGGCATAGTTACTTGATATGATTGACTGGAGCTCTCTTGGTTGTTATTGTACTATTGTCTCTTATATTGAAAAATTGGGTTTATAACTGAGATATCAGAACTTTGTTATTTACCACTTAAATCTTGGTGAACTTTAATACCACCAAAAATGTCCACCATTTCCTGTCTTACAACTACCGTTATGTTTGCTTTTTTTTTCGTGAACTCAAACTCCTCACTCTTATGTGCTAAAAATCCTCCGCATCACTGTTCTCCCACATCAAATTTTCTGGATTCCTCAACCGAGGATTTAACTGGTGAACCCAGGCTTGTGCAAGGTGACATTTATATGTCATTGTCACAGTGCCTTTGCCATGGATGCTGCCTAGCATCCTCCCGCATCCTCATTTTCACTGCCATCACCAGATCGCTGTTATCTGCAACTCCGCATTCCTCGGTTTTCTTGGCAGCTTGCTGCTGCATGCAGCAATGGCGGCACACCCATCTTCTTTGGTGCCAACTTCCATGTTTGTTATTCTGTTGGTCTTATTAGTTAGCAAGAGTGGTAACTGTTAGTACTTTTCGTTTTAACCAGCAGCAGATTGGATTTAGTTCAGAGTGATCAAAATTTTTGAAATGTAATCCAAGTGATCACAATGTTTCGGAAATAGCATTAGTACATACTGTTGGAGCATCTTGACTATTCTCTAGACCAAGCAAATTGGAGCCAGAACTAACTAAAACAAGGTTCAGATCCATATCTCCATGTTTCACTAACACACCATTCCTGCGCGGATGGGGAATATGGACAGCTTCAGGTTTCATGTGCCCACAGGTTCTGAATCAGATTGTATGAACAGATCAAGATGCTCAAGACGAAGCTGAGGCAGCACACGACAAGGTAGGGCTATGGCTGGGCAGAAAATCACCGAAAACCGAAGGCCGAACCGAACCGAGCCAAACCGCACCAAATCTCCGGTTTTTTTGGTGTTTGGTTTTCTCTTCGGTTTTCATTTTAGTGCAGTTCGGTGTTCGGTGTCTAGATTGGTTCGTTCAAAGAGAAAACCGCATGTACCGAAAACACCAGGCTAGAGAATAGCCTTCGTTTCCTCACCTCAACCCAAGGGCCAAGGCCCAACAGCTGTTAGTATATCAATGGTTACTCTCATTGAGAAGAGGATGGCAGTCAAGATGGGGCAATTTTCTGGTTTTCTTCATTCACAAACTCTCAAAGCCATATCCTCCCAAAGGGGATTGGATACATATTTATAGCTGCTGCTTGCTAGTCTAAGAGGGTGCTGTCCTAAAGCATCCCAGTCCTAGAGCATCCCAACAAACTGTCCTAGAGCATCTCAACAAACTGCTGTCCTGTCCTAGAGCATCCAAACTGAAAGTAAAGATGCTTTCTAGAGATGTTGTCCTAGAGAGCTGAAAAGAGCTGAAAAGTAAGGAAAAGGACACCACAGGACCAAGACCAAGACCAGGGGCACCACAAGACCAAGACCACAAGACTTATTCCTTCATCCTCCCCCTAAGTCTTGTGCGCCGTCTTGTGGGAAAGTTGGGCCATCCCGATCCGGGAGCAAAGCTCAAGGAACTTGATCCTCCCAAGGAACTTGGTGAGCAGATCCGCAAGCTGGTCCTTGGTATTGATGTAACTCGCCTTGATGCTCCCTTCCTCCAAGTAGCTTCGGATGAAGTGGTACCTCACCCGGATGTGCTTGCTCCGTTCGTGGAAAACGGGGTTCTTCGCCAGGGCCAGAGCGGACTTGCTGTCCACCCTGAGCTCCACCGCTCCAGTGTCTGCCGAGGAGATCACTGAGCAGTCGAGCAAGCCAGAGCGCCTGGGTCCAGCAGGGCATTTCCTCCATGGCCGCCTCGTGTGGGCTTTGCTCGAAGCCCATCCCCTTGAGCGTGGAGTCCAACTTGGCGTTCCACGCCCTCGGTGCCCTGTCCATGTACTCGGCCTCGCAGCTGGACAGGGCCACCACCTGCTGCTTGACCGACTGCCAGCTAACGAGGCACTCGCCGAGGAAGAAGAGAATTCCGCTCGTGCTCTTGCTGGTGTCGATGTCGCCGGCGTGGTCGCTGTCGCTGTACCTGACGAAGTGTGCCTTGCCAGGACACCTCGGGTAGTAGAGACCGTGGTCGAGAGTCCCCGCAACATAGCGGATGATCCTCTTCACGGCTTGCTGGTGCTCCGTCGTCGGTCGCTGCATGAACCGATTGACGTAGCCGACGGAGAAGGCCAAGTCCGGCCGTGTGTGGGTGAGGTAGCGAAGGCTCCCCATAAGATGCCGGTACTGTGTAGCATCCACCTCCTCCATCGTGCTGTCGCGGCTCAGCTTCAGCCTCTTCTCCATCGGAGTGAGGGCTAGGTTGCAATCGGTGAGCCCAGCCAGCTCAACGACGCGCTTGCCGTAGGCGGTCTGTCGAAGCGTGATCCCGGAGTCGTCCTGGTGCACCTCGATCCCCAGGTAGAAGGAGAGAGGCCCCAGGTCACTCATCTGGAAGGTGGCCTTCATCTCTTCCTTGAACGCCGCCACCTCCGCATCCTTGGTGCCGGTGATCACCAAGTCGTCGACGTAGACACCCACCAGCAGGGCATTTCCTCCATTGCCCCGCCGGTAGATGGCCGCCTCGTACGGGCTTTGCTCGAAGCCCATCCCCTTGAGCGTGGAGTCCAACTTGGCGTTCCACGCCCTCGGTGCCTGCCGCAAGCCATAGAGGGCCTTGTGCAGGCGGAGCACCTTGTCCTCCTTGTCGGTGATCACAAATCCCGGCGGCTGGTGCACGTAGACTTCCTCCTTCAAGTCGCCGTTCAGAAACGCCGACTTGACATCCATGTGATGGACGCCCCAGCCTTCCTGAGCAGCCAGCGCAAGAAGGAGTCGCACAGACTCCATCCGTGCCACGGGAGCGAAGGCATCGTCGTAGTCGATCCCCTCCTGCGCGTGCCACCAAGCGAGCCTTGTGCTTGACGATGGCTCCGGCTTCATTCCTCTTCAGCTTGAACACCCACTTAAGGGTGATCGCGTGGTGATTACGAGGGAGGTCAGCAAGCTCCCAGGTGCGGTTCTCCTGAACCGCGTCCATCTCCGACTGCATCGCGGCACGCCATGCCGCGTGTTTCTCGGCCTCTGCGAAAGACCGAGGCTCACCGTCGTCGCACGCAAGGTGCAACTGTGCCTCCAGGTCGCGAGGCACCAGTCCCGGCACCGGCTGATCGCCGAGAAGGTCCTCCATCGTACGGTACCATAGCTGTGCCGTCGTGGTACGCGTCGATGCGCTTCCCGTCGTGGGAGAGCGGAGTAGCGAACTCCACCGGTTGCCGGTGATCACAAATCCCGGCGGCTGGTGCACGTAAACCTCCTCCTTCAAGTCGCCGTTCAGAAACGCCGACTTGACGTCCATGTGATGGACGCCCCAGCCTTCCTGAGCGGCCAGCGCAAGAAGGAGTCGCACGGACTCCATCCGTGCCACGGGAGCGAAGGCATCGTCGTAGTCGATCCCTTCCTGCTGCACGAAGCCGCGCGCCACCAAGCGAGCCTTGTGCTTGACAATGGCTCCGGCTTCATCCCTCTTCAGCTTGAACACCCACTTAAGGGTGATCGCGCGGTGATCACGAGGGAGGTCAGCAAGCTCCCAGGTGCGGTTCTCCTGAACCGCGTCCATCTCTGACTGCATCGCGGCACGCCATGCCGCGTGTTTCTCAGCCTCTGCGAAAGACCGAGGCTCACCGTCGTCGCACGCAAGGTGCAACTGCGCCTCCAGGTCGCGAGGCACCAGTCCCGGCACCGGCTGATCGCCGAGAAGGTCCTCCATCGTACGGTACCGTAGCTGCTCGCCGTCGTGGTACGCGTCGATGCGCTCCCCATCGTGGGAGAGCGGAGTAGCGAACTCCACCGGGCTGCGCTCAACACGAGCTGGTGTCGGAGTAGGCGTGCCCGGAGTAGCTGTTGGTGCTGGAGCGCGTGGGACCGCCGGCTGTTGTGGTGTCGGCGAAGGGCTCGTCGCAGCCGAAGTCGTAGCTCGAGAGTGTGTCGCTGCCGGAGTCGGTGGAAGCTCGGGGACTGGGGTAGACACGCTCGGTGAAGAAGAGCTGCCTACTCCCCCAGCTCCCTCGAAGTAGACGTACTCGACAGTGAAGTCGTCGTACGTCGAGGTCGAGCCATCGTCCACCGCCTTGTCCCATACCCACCCTCGCCCTTCGTCGAACACTACGTCGCGCACCGTGCGCACACGCTGTGTCTCTGGGTCGAGGATGCGGTAGGCCTTCGAGCCCTCCGCGTAGCCGATGAACACCCCTGGGGTGCTCCTGTCGTCGAGCTTGCCGATGTGGCCAAGCTCCTTGGCGAACGCAAGGCAGCCGAAGACCCGTAGGTGGGAGACCACCGGCTTGCGCCCATGCCAAGCCTCGTACGGTGTCCTGCCATCGAGGGCCTTGGTAGGCGAGTGGTTGAGGATGTAGACGGCCGTCACCACCGCCTCTCCCCAGAAGGTGGCCGGCATCCCCCTCTGCTTGAGGAGGGCCCGAGCCATCCCCACAACCGTCTGGTTGCGCCGCTCGACGACGCCGTTCTGCTGCGGGCTGTACGGCGCAGTGTAGTGGCGCTGAATGCCCTCATCAGCACAGTACGACGCGAATTCAGCCACCGTGAATTCCCCGCCGTTGTCGGTGCGCAGCACGCGCAACTTGCGGCCACACTCCGCCTCCGCAGCAGCCTGCGCGCGCCTGATGGCGTCCGCAGCCTCTCCCTTGCTGCCGAGGACCATCACCCACATGTAGCGGGAGAGGTCGTCGACGAGCAGCAGGAAGTAACATCGTCCTCCTGGTGTGGCCGGTGTCACTGGGCCACACAAGTCCCCGTGCACGAGCTCGAGCTGCTCCTTGGCTCGAAAGCTCGTCTGCTGAGGAAAGGGGAGCCGCCTCTGCTTTGTTAGGACGCAAACGTCGCAGAGCTGCTCCACGTGGTCAAGGCATGGCAGGCCTCGCACCATCTCCTTGGCACTGAGCCGCTTCAGGGCCTCGAAGTGGAGGTGCCCAAAGCGCTCGTGCCACTGCCACGCCTCGTCGTCCCGACGAGCGGCGAGGCAAACTGGTTGTGCCACCTGCGCGCCGAGGATGTAGAGTCGATTAGTGCTTCTGGTTACCTTGGCAAGGCGGCGGTGACGGCGATCCCAAATCCTCATGACTTCGTGCTCGACCAGCACGCTTGAGCCGTTTTCATCCAACTGTCCCACGCTGATGGTAGAGTTCCTTAACGCGGGGATGTAGTAGACTCCGGTAAGCAGCCTGTGCTCACCGGACTTGGCGGAGAAGGTGACGGAGCCGACGCCCTTGATCTCCACGTCGGAGGCATCCCTAAACTTGATGGAGCCTCGGACGCTGGAGTCAAGCTCGGTGAAGAACTCCCGCCGGCCAGTCATGTGATGGGTGGCGCCGGTGTCGAGGTACCACCCATCAGCCTTGTCGTTGCTGGAGCTGTTGTCGAGGAAGGCGTGTACCTTTGGCTCGTCGAGGTGGAGGAAAGCCGTTGCGGTCGGTGCCGCTGGAGATAGCTCGATGCTTGCGTGTGCCAGGAGCAGAGCCGGCTCTTCCTCCTCCACCTGGGCGACGTGGGCCTGGCCGCGTCGTGGCTGTCGACAGTCTTTGGCCCAATGGCCAAGCTTGCCACAGTTGCGGCAGGTGTCGTCTCGTGTCGGCTTGTGGTTGCCGGCGGCGCCGCCCTGGGCGCCTCTGCGAGCGCCACCCTCGACGCGTCTTCGCACCCACTGCAGCTGGACACCTCCACGCGCCTTGCGCGGCTTGCGGCCACCTGTCGAGGAAGAAGACTCCCTCTTCCTCCTGTCACCCTGAGAGGCCTCCCACTGCTCCCGAGTGAGATGGAGCTTCCCGCCAAATGTGATAGGCCCTGAGAGAGGCTGTGGCTCATCATCGTCGACGACCTTGAGGCGACCTAACGCCTTCTCGATCGACATCGTGGAGAGGTCCAGCAGAGACTCGATCGAGCGAGCGATCTGCCGGTACTTCTCTGGGACGCAGCAGAAGAGCTTCTCGACAGCTCTCCTCGTCGTAGGTGTCGTCGCCGTACTGCACCATTTTCTGCAAGAGAGTGTTGAGACGAAGGGCAAAGTCATCAACATCCTCACCTGGCTTGAAGGCTAGGTTTTCCCACTCCTTGCGGAGTGCCTGCAGTGTGGACTTGCGGGCGCGGTCGCTGCCGATGCGTGCCGCAGCGATGGCATCCCAGGCCTCCTTGGCAGTCCGCTTCTGGGAAAGTGAGAACTGCATCTCGGGCGGAACTGCAGCAATGAGGGCATCTAGCGCCCGCCGATCCTCGTCGTAGTCGACGTCGCCGTACCGGACTGCCTCCCACATGTGCCGCACCTGGAGCCTCACCCTCATCACCATAGCCCACTTGATGTAGTTGGTTTTGGTGAGGGTAGGCCACCCACCGCCGGGACCAAAGTCCCTGACCACCGTCTGGACGCCGTGGTGGCCATGGTGTCAGTCAGGGAAGGAAGAGCGGCGCTGTCTGCGAGGACCCGTCGAACCAGCCACCTCCACCGGGAGTGCCGCCGTCGCGCGCGCGCTCCGGGCTGCCGCCGGCACGCCCGCGCCCGTCTCGGTTCCCGTCGGCGGACACGCGGTCCCTTGGGCCGCCGCCGCCGCCGTGGGGGTGGGCTGCTGCCCACCGCTCTACCCACTCCCGCGCCCTTCTTCTTGCCAGCTCCTCAAGCTCCCTGTCGGCGGTGATGTCGCTGGCGATGGAGCCGTTGATGCTGCTGCGCAAGTTCTCAACCTCTACCTTCGCCGCACGTGCCGCATCTTCCGCCGCCTCTGCTTCCACCTCCGCCCTGGCTGCTGCCAACTCCGCTGCCGCCAGTCTAGCCGCCCTCGCTGCTACTGCAGCGGTCTGAGCCGTTGCTCGCCTACGCTCTTCTGCTGCGGCGAGCTCGGCGTCCTGCTGACGCCGAGTGCTCGAGGCGACCGAGCGCCGAGACCGAACGTCGGACATGGCGCGCCTCCGGGAGGCTGCTGTGTGGAGAGGGGGAAAGAAAAGGGGAAGGAGGAGCAGCCGGTGCTGCTGCTACAGCTGGCTGAGAGCTCAACCGAGCTTGGGAAGGGGTGGAACAGGAGATGTTTAGTCTACAGGAAAGTGTGGCTCTGATACCAGATGTTAGTATATCAATGGTTACTCTCATTGAGAAGAGGATGGCAGTCAAGATGGGGCAATTTTCTGGTTTTCTTCATTCACAAACTCTCAAAGCCATATCCTCCCAAAGGGGATTGGATATATATTTATAGCTGCTGCTTGCTAGTCTAAGAGGGTGCTGTCCTAAAGCATCCCAGTCCTAGAGCATCCCAACAAACTGTCCTAGAGCATCTCAACAAACTGCTGTCCTGCCCTAGAGCATCCAAACTGAAAGTAAAGATGCTTTCTAGAGATGCTGTCCTAGAGAGCTGAAAAGAGCTGAAAAGTAAGGAAAAGGACACCACAGGACCAAGACCAAGACCAGGGGCACCACAAGACCAAGACCACAAGACTTATTCCTTCAACAGCAACATGAAACCCAGCTTCATCTCATCCTTCCATCCCGCCCAATATTTACTCCCACCCAAGCCAACCCCATCGGCCAATCCCATATTCCTGTTGATCCTAACCCAAGCCGCAAGACGCCATCACCCCCATGAGCAAAGCGCCGCACTCACGGCTCGTCCTTGCATATGGCGGATCCATCGATCTCCCAGTGAATCACGTCGGTGGCTCTGACTTTGGCTTGGGCAGGAGATCTGCTAGCCATCTTGAAGGCAAGCAACAAGCTAGGGACTTTGATTTGGCGTTGTCTTCTCTAATATTCTGTTCTGGTCCTTTTGGCTAATGACGATTAAGCCATATATTGGTGTTCCTACCTACACCAACGATGGTTCTCTCATCAATGATGGAACTATTGGTCTATTTATCTTTATGTAGCTTCGTTTCCTGATTGTTCCTTGCATTGTGATGAACTGAGAAAATTATCACAATCAATATCAGTATAAACCGTAGACCGAAAAAACCGCACCGAATTATATCCGTTTTTTAGCTTGGTTTTTATTTTGAAAAAAGAAATTTCGGCTTGTAGTTTTGGGAAACCGAATTTTTAAAACACCGAATAAACCGAACCGACAAGACTGAAGAAACCGAATGCCCACCCCTAGGTAGGGCAGTGTGGTGTGCCAGAAAACGAGGGTGCCGGCGTGCCGCACCATGCAATGAGAAGTGTCGCAAGTGCGTTGGCCTGCTGGGGTATAAAGACATTTGTCATGTATCTCTGGCGAAAAAAAGATAGAATATGTAAAAAAGTCAATGGAACTAGATGGTATTGGTAAAACAGGGAACATTGGACAATTTTCGTGGTATGTGCACTACAAAATCAGCGGTATATATGAAAAAAAGTGATATTTCAGTGGTATGGAACCAAAATTTCCTTATCATATAAGTATGCAGCAAGCTTGAGTTATATACTGAGATTTGCATCATGGGCTCTTGGCAAATCTTCTGATCCAATTTTCCTTATATTCTTTCTTTTATCTTTCTACCTGTTCTGTATTCTGTTATTTGGAGGGCTCAGATTCATATTAAAGACCTCTTACCTACATAGATATTTTAGTCCTTATCCTAAAAAAGTGTTATATTATATGTGTTTTGGCTATTTTATTGACCCAAATTCGTTAATAATGTAAAATGTGAATACCTGAGCACTTGACACTTAATATGATTACAACAAATAGACAACTATCAATATAGTGATATGGACTAGTCTTGAGGTCTTATGACATTTGTTCGAGAAATAAAAAGTCTGATGACACTCTGTCAATGAGTTCCTTAATCTTCTTTTTTGCATCAATTAGTAGGGAATCTCTTCAACACATCATGTTTCATTTTTATAATTGATGAGGTACAAGGGGAGAGACGCTACCTCCCTCTCTATTATCCTTTGTTGTTCTAAAACAACTACATTTTTGGTGCAAATTGCTAGCTTAATGATGTATTCTTCCACAGATTGCTGTTCTGAGCATTATTTTGTTATGATGAATGGATGAACCCTCCTGTTTTATTTTCAGTAGTAACTGTAGTGCAGATCATGTCTTAATTTTTTTTTCTGAATGATTGAAGATAGCCCAACATTGATGTTATCTAATTATCTTCACCAGGGAGCTATTCCTCATATTATGAAGAACACAAATGATGAATTCTTCAGCAAGACTGTCGAGTTGTTAAAGGAAACTTCTGAGATATGTTATGGCAAAATAAAAGAAATAAAGTGTATCACCTGTCCTCACAAACCTGAGGGGTCATTTTTTATGATGGTGAGGCAATCGCAAACCATAATTAATATTGCTTATACCATTAATGCTGACCATATGTTTTTCAGGTAAAACTTGATATATCACAATTATCGGACATTTGTGACGACATCGATTTTTGCAGCAAGTTGGTAAAGGAGGAGTCTGTCATACTTTTGCCTGGTATGTGGTAACACAATAAAGTAGTAAGTTTACAGGAAGTGTGAAACATGTTCTTTTAATGCATATTTTTCAGTATTTGCTGTGTAGAGCTGTCTTTTAGTGCCAAAATGGCAGACAGTGCCACTGAAAACCATATATAGTGCTAGATTGCTCAGCCAACCCTTTAGTGATATGTTTTTGACCACCAACTGATTGTAAGGCCTAACTGACATATCCTACTTTCTATAATACCGAGTGTATAAGTGTTCTTTACGTTAATACCATCATGTTTGACATCCTTAGATAAATAGAATAAAAGACCAATGTTGACAATGTTTCAACTGTTCAAAACTAACATTGGGAATAGTGAATGACATATGAATAGGCATAGGCACTAGAAAGGTTTGACCATTTTACATTATGCGATACTGAAATCAATATAAACACAGTAGTAGCACAACACTAGAAAACAATATGCAATTCAATTTAACGGTATGTAAAATGCCCTTCGATAAGACTTGTATATGTTTCCAGTATGTATATGTTTCCAGTTAGGTACTATTTTACCATAGTGTTATGCGCATTCCTTGTTTGTTAAGGATGGCCACAAAAAAGGAAGAGAACGACCATAGTTGAAAACACTAGAGCCTACCTGATCAGTGTGCTCTTATTAACATCAGGACAGACACCTTTTTAATAGCAGGAACAAATAGTATAACAGTATAAATTGTTTTGTTTTCTATGGTTCTCTGTGTCCAACACACTGTTACAGTAGACACGAACTTTGATAAGCGACGTGTCACAAATATGCATGTGCCTTGCTGCCCACCCCATTGGCCAAGCACCTTCCTAGTCTTATCGACTAGCACGTTTTTGTTTCAGATGTTTCTTCACATTGACATATTCTCCACCTTTCTTGTCCTATTCTTGGTCAACAATCGTTCCTGCTCTTATTGGGAAAGCATCAGTTGTCTTTGCCATCCAGGGCTGAGGTCTTGCTCATGCCCGTGTCCTAGTCACTATTAATTAAAGCATCAACGGAGCTCCTCCTAGCATTGTTATGGAAAATGATAGCACAAGATCCTTTGTATGATATCCTTCTCATGTGATCCATTCTGCCCAAGTCCCTAACGTCTTCTTCCTCAAAGACCCAAGCATCAAAATTCAAACAATGGGCCAGATTTATGAAGTGAAAATTATAACTGTGTCACAAGTGGATTTTAAAAGTTAGAGGAAGGAAGACAAAAGCCTCAATACTTGAATGGCTGAATGTCTAGACTCCGACGAGTGCTCTAGTTCATGTTATCACTAAATTTCATATACCTGTTAATGTTAAAGTTTTGCTGATATTTTAAACAACATCCGTTCAACATTTGTGGGAATTACGTAGCACTTCTTGTTGTATCAAGCAAGTTATAAATTTTTTATTTAAAAAAGTTCCAATATAATCATCATTTTCTCTCTTTCGTCTAATCCCCTCCCTTGGACTCTCTTTTGACTCTTCCACTACTGAGAAAAGGAGTTGTCAGTGCGAGGGTTTGATGACTTACGTGAGTGTTAGCAAAGTGCTCTCATTCGAATTGTTTCGAACTCTAGAAGATTTTTGAACTCTGCATGCATGTAAGGCATTAAATTTCAGCAATTGAATTAGACGCATACTCAAACTGATGCATGAGAGTAGTCACTGCTACAAAACACCTAATAGGTATCGGCTCATAGATACCGGTTTATTTAAAATTGACACCTATTTACCGTTTTCCACCTCTACGAGATGGAAAAATCTAGATAAAAATCAACACTTAGAGTATAGGTGTCGGTTCTTTTAAAAAACCGGCACCTATACTATAGATGCTAATTCTTTTAAAAAATCGACATTTATAGTATGTGTGACGGTTCTTTAAAAGAACCAGATACTATAGATGCTGGTTTTTTCAAAAAAACTAGCACCCAAATCGAGCCGAGCCGCCCATGGGATGGGATCGAGATTTTTTTAGTCGAGCGAGTCAATCCTTATCCACCCCATCACCGCCCCATATTTGTCTCTCTCTTGCACTCTTCTCCATCTGCCGCTCTCCTCCTCTCTATCCTTTCTACCCTCCTCTGCATCCCCTCTTCCTCTGCATCCATTGCGCCCCCTTCTCCTCCAGATCCGGTGATGGCGGCAGCGATGGCCCCTCTCTCTCCCGGTGGCCGATGACGGTGGGCGGAGCTGGCTTGAGTGAGGCGACGGAGCAGCGGCGGCTCCCTTCCCTGCACAAAGTGCTGGAGCGAGATGGCTCCTTCCCCCTCCTCTCGGCAGAGATGGCCGGAGGTAGGGCTAGAGTGGAGCAGCCGCACAACCAACCAAGGTTCCTTCCTCTTTCCCGGAGCAGATGCGATGATGCACGCGTGGCCGTCCTGTGGCTCCCTCTCCCTTCCCGGCGCAGATGCGGTGGCACAGGTGGTCGAAGTGAGGCGGCCACACGGCGACGGCTCTCCCCACCCCCCCCCCCCCTTCCCTCTCCCTTCCCCGATCCATTTCCCCCGTCCCCTCTCTCTCATGTGTTCACGTGATTTATGTGTTCATTTGTTCTTTATCTGCGGCGCAGATGAGATGCAATTCTTGTGTTCATGTGTTCTTTATTTTGGGGGATTTGGGGCATCACTTTGGGGATTTGGGCTAGATGAATCGGCTTGATATGAGCCTGTCGCATTTCTTTGTTTTGATCCTTGAAAACCAAAGGTGCCGGTTCTATATTTAGAACTGACACATATAATCCGACACCTATGTGATTTGGCATTGGTGTCCCCAAATATACCGGCTGAGAAACGGTACTTATGACCTGTTTTCAACACGTATCAATTAGAGGCTCTGTAGTAGTGAGTGCGAATCGGGTGGGTACATGCACTTGTATCGTTCTGGTACGGTGATGCTGGATGCGATCCAGCAGTTTTTGCCACTTGCCAACTGCCAAATGCACGTATTGATTGTCAAGATGTTTCTCTAATGAACGAGAGAATTTCCTCCTTTTTTATTAAAAGAAATTCTGATATATGAGTGGATAGCATTATTATTGTCTGATTAATGTGAGTCTCTAAATTACGCAAATATTTTGTCATTGGTGGGAATAAATATCTGAAAAATTTTCCCTGCAGGGAAAGCCTTGGGCATGGAAAACTGGTTGCGCATTACCTTTGCATTGGATCCCCCAAGGCTAAAGCAAGGGCTCGAAAGGGTAAAGTCCTTTTGCCGGAGGCATCAATTACATGCTAGCTAATCAATGTTCAATATAAGTGAGTCGGCGAAAGTGAATCCCCAGTTCGGAATGTCAGAGTTATATAAAGTAGTTGTACAAATTCTGGTTGTACTCCCTCCGTTCATAAATATTAAAAAAATTAAAGAGAGAAGAATTTATACTATAACCTCCAGTTTTTTTAATTTAACTTTTAACTCATTGGCTTTGTTGTCTGTTAGAGGCTAGAGACGTAAATTACTTTCATTATCCAAAAACTATATTATATACATAGTACTTTTCCACTTTTCTGCTCCTCACACATGCCGTTGATGCTTTCCTTTAAATCCTCAAAAATTCTAGAATTCTTCGTGCTGGTACTGTTCATAGAGACCTATACAGTGGTCAAAGGTTTTGATGCTTTACTTAACCGGAGCCAATGAGTTCAAAGATAAGATACCAGAATATTTTACTCCCATATTACCTAGACTTTTATCAATAATACTTTATGTTAATTTCTTCTACGATTTTTGGGTGCGACTTTTGACCACGATATTACCCAACTAAGTCAAGTCAGAGTTGGCCTAGTGCTCCGTCGGCCTAGTGGCCCATCAATGGATCTAGAAGAAACAAATATGAGAGCCAAGTTCGTTCGAGCAGGCTTCCCTTAATCCTATCCTAATTCTCAGATGGGAGCAGCACTGCTAAAACCTAAAAAGAGCTTCAGCTGTAGATTTATAGTAAGGAAGGATCTGAATGCTTTGAGCTATAGCTAAATGAAGAAAGAGAAATAACCTGGGTGAAAGAGGATAAGATCGAGTATATTAACGAAATGGCAAATTTTACTGTATAACATCATGACTTTATAGTTTTATCTCTTGGACATAGTAAAAGTTATTCTTTGAAGAAAGACACTATCAAAATATGTATTTTGGATATTCACTGCGAGACATCTTACCTATTAAAATATTAATTTCTTAATTAAATAGAAGAGAAAAATAATGTGAAATATAGAAAAAATACCCCTGAGCCATATTCTTCTCCTCCCCTTGTTTCCTTTATCCGTTGCGCCGCATCCCGCACGTGATGTTGCCTCTTCCCTGACATGTTAACTGCCGTGGATGAGTTTTTATTTATCTGAAGACTATCACAAATGGTACTACTAACATGTCTACTACTCTTGTTTCATATTAAGAGTCGTTTTGACTTTTATTTTAGTCAAATTTTTAAAATTTGACTAAGTTTATAAAAATATAGCAATTTTTTCAACACAAAACAAACATATTATCAAAATGTATTCAATGTAATATTTAGTGAAACTAATTTTGTGATGTAGATGTTGCTAAATTTTTTCATAAACATGGTCAAACATAAAAAAAGTTAGACTAAAAAAAGTAAAGCGATTTATAATACGAAATGGAGAGATGGAGAGAGTACTTATCAGCCAGAGAAAAAAGAAGTCGACTTCGCACCTGCACAACGCCGCCACCTTTGTATCTCGGCTGCTAAAAAAATCTCGTCCACCACCAAATGCAATGCACCCGTAGCAAATCACCACATGAAAATACTATCCAATTCAACACATGAATAACACCATCATTGCCAAGATTGCGAAAAAATATATAGTGCAAACTAAAAAAATATAGTACAAACCTATAAACTACCGTAGGATACACAAATGGACATATAAGATTTGTCCACATCATCGTGAGTAAATTTTCACCGCAGCTACTCACGTGCATTCCATAGTGACACAATAAGCAGAGCATCGCGCCACCCGCGGCACGGAACACAATCTGGACGCTCCACTCGCCTGGCACTAGCCAGAGAAAAGGATAGGCAGTCACTACTACAGAACATCACATGGGGACCAGTAACACAGGTGTCGGTTTGACCAAAACTGACACCTATGGGCGTTTCCTGCCCAACGGAGCCATTTGAACCAGATGAAATTAAGAACCGACATCCATGAGAGTTTATAGGTACCGGTTCATAAATATAACTAGTACCTATGACACCCTCCCTTCTCCCAACAGTCCTCCACCCATTATAGGTGCCAGCAAGTTATTAAAAATTGACACCTATGTCAGTCTTAACAAGAATCGGCACATATGAAGGGCTTTGACAAAAGCAAGTATGCCTAATATGTGTCGGTTCTATTTAATAATTGGTAACTATGAAACCGGCTTATATATACTTTTAACCCCACCCTAGCTCGATCAGCCGTAACATAGAGGATCTATGTTCTTGCTTGATCAGCTAGGGGGTTTGCCCAAAAACATCAAAATTATCACGATATCTATGTGTTTGCATGCTTAAATATTTGTTTATCTTGATTCTATATGTATTTTTTTCTCATTTGAGATGAATAATGTAGATGGTAGTGCACATGGTTGCTAAGTTTTGTCAACTCATTTTTCCAATTTCACTTGTTGAATTGGATCAATATTTTGAATCTTAATTTGATTTTAGTGCTACCATTATATGGTTCATTGCAAATATGAGATGGTGATGTTTATTTGAGAAAGTATGGTCACTTATTAATCTTGGAGTAATTTCCATATTATTAATTGGGATAGATATAGAGAATATGAATTTTCATTATTGAGTAACGTATAGAGTATTAAATCTTGGAGTAATTTAGATATTAGATATTAGTAATGTTGAATTTTGATTGATTTACAGATTTAAAATTTTGAATCTTGGAGTAATGTAGAGATTATTGATCTTGGAGTAATTTCACTTTCATAGTTAGTGATATGTGTATGCTAGTGCTTAATCTGGAAATTTTCGTAGGATCGATGGAAATATGGATGTACGATGCGCATCATAGTTCCTTTAAGTATGCTAGGGAAGTAACCAACTTGGTGACCACGTCCATGAGTTTTAGATCATTGAGTGTATAAACGTTTCTAAAAATTATCACAACTTCATAGCATATTAGAATGATGAAAACTTTCAAATCGGAATTTTCGGTATGGGATTGAAAGTTTCGGTCTCAACCAAAAAGTTCAGCGGATACCGGAATAAAACAATAGCTATAAACTTGTAGCTTGAATAAAATGTATATGAATCAAAAGGTAACAAACATGGTATCTAAGCAAGATATAAGGGTATCAACTATATCAATTAAGCATACAAGTAGATCGAGTAAAAACAAGCTCAAGCACAATATGAGACAAGACAAGAACGGATAAACCAAATGAGAAGACACGTGATTTGTTTCCCGAAGTTCGGATCCACGAATCCTACATCTCCATTGAGGGACCACAAAGGCCGGTTCTCTTTCAACTCTTTTCCTCATGAGGTTGCACAAATGCACTCCTCGATTTCACTCTTGATTTCTTTCCTTGTAAAGGCAAAATCGAAGCCTTCACAAACTTTCCATGGCACACCACCACCTTGGATGCTCACCGGCGATGTCTAGCCATCTAGGAGACCTTAGTCCCCAAGAGTAACAAACACAATCAAAGATTTGCTTGCTATGAACTCGAGTGCTCAAAGTATGGAGTAAAACTCACTAGCTCTCAAACTCTCTTCCCAATTCTTTTCTCAACCCCAATTCTCTTCTCTTCTCAAATCTCACTCACAAAGATCTACCATTTAGGTAGAAGATTGGAGAGGGCATATTTAGCTTTCGATATATCTATTCATGCCCAAGAATAGCCGCCATTCAAGGAGGGGTATAGAAATTACCCAAACCTCTCAAAACATCGGAAAAGTTGGAGGCCAAGATTATATTTTTTGGAATTTTTGAACCATTTTCAAAAATATCGAAAAATCACCGGAGAACAATTTCATTAGAAATTTTCAAACAAAGATTTGGAATTTCTGAAATTTTTCGGAAATATCCAAAAAATACCAAAGAGCAAAACAACCATAACCTTTTCCTTAGAAGTCCGTTTTTTATGTTCCTAGACTCTATGGAAAGCTCACTCAGAGGGCTATCCAACCCAATCAAAAGGAAGGTCTAAAACCACTCGTGATCTCTCTTGAGTATTGTTAAAGCCAAAATTTGGTAAGCCCCGAAGTCATCATCGGCTTAGGAATCGTATCGGTTTCAGAGTCCTGGGATGAGCCGATAGACATATTAAGTTGCCAACAGTTGCATTCTTAATGAATTCGGTTAAGGAAATTAATCAATTAAAGAAAGCTTATCCAGAAAAGACCGAGTTCGAGAAGGATGCAGCATGACAAGTTATCTATTAATTAGGCAGAGTCAATTAGTTTCCTTTTACTTTTAGGAAAGATTATTTAGAGTCCGAATAGGACTTGAATCTTTTACTTTATCTTTAGAAAAGTCTGTGTCTTGTCTAATAAAGTCTAGTATCTACTCATGGGTATAAATATGTACACCTGGGGTCTATGTAAGATATCTTTCGATCAATACAACTTTTGGCACATCGCCACCCTCTTTCCCGAGGTTTTTACTTATCAATCGACAGAACTTGGCATCTGATGCGGGGCTGCATCGGCTTTTGATCTCCGGCAAAGGGGTAAGTTCTATGTTCCGCTAGCCCTACCTATTTATCATATATCTTAGTTAATCTAGTTTGGTAGCTCAATTTACTTGTATCGGTCGGAATCTGCTTTAGGTTTTTTGTCGATATCAGCTAAATTGCTTTGCCAGATTAGATTAGCTAAGGTATCCACCACTCTTAAAATCAGTCGAAGGCTTGGTTGTCTAGATATTATGTCTCTTTTCATACTTTGCGCTGCATCAGCCCTAGTCATGCTTAGAACCATAATCTCTAGCCTACTTTTTGATTGCCAATAAGGTTTCATTGGGGTTTCAGCCGATGAGTTATCTGGACGTTGCATTGGTTTATAAGGATTACATACAAGTTGGTTTTAGCCGATGACAACAAAGGTTTTATTGATTATCTAATTGTTTGGATTTAATGACATCGGACTTCCAGCCGATTATGCTTTAACCTTCGGATCAACGCTTATTCTATCATATCACTATTAGCCGATTGGTTTCTATTGGATTATATTATTGTTTTATTGCACTATCATCAGCCGATTGTCTTTATATCATTATTCACATCAAGTGTCAGAATCTATATTGGATATATAGCCGATTGTTCAAAACCCTATCGACATCGCTAGTATAGACATCGGTTGGAATTACTCTATTGGCTGGAATTTCTCCAACGGCTTGTTAGCCGATCGACTCTTTGATCTGCTATTTATATATCTTGTCAGTTACAAGACCAATTGATTGGCACGCCCGTATCTCATCAATTTTAGGACCTGCATTGGAGCTAAGCAGATCTCCCAGGCCTTCGTGTGCCACGAGCAGGATTTATATCAATACATTTTTTGGCATGCTAGACAGGACAGATTTTGCGTCAACAAGTATCAACACATTTTCCAATTCATGAGGACCTATTTTTGCCATTTAACTCAATGAAATTGTTAGTCCCAATGATTCGGTTGTCAACCTTCACTTGGTGACCAATCGATCGCATGTATAAAAGGATATGAATAAATGATGAGTATTAATCAACACCACAAGTGTCATATACTCAAATGTATGCTCAAATGTAAAGATCCTAATTCAATGAAAATGAATAACTTGGATCAATTACATGTATAACTAACATATAGGATTTGCTATCCCTAAATATATGCATACGAAATATTTGTGTGAAGTAAGAGTATGCATAAATAGGGATGAAACATTGGAAGCTTATCCTATACAAGAACAGAAGGCATCTATCAAATATAGACATTAAAATAAATGCATACATTCATCATCTCCATGTTCTCAATATAAAGAGACTAAACAAGAGATAATGCTCAAACAAGACATTAGTCTCACAAGCATATGTCAATCACATGGATATATTATATATGAACTTATAAATATGTGCATAGAGAGAAGGAATGATATATATAACTTGATCTCCGTGCACTTCATCCTAGTTGTGTTTTAGGTCCACCATCAATGAACGTTTTTATCTCAAACTCATATGAAATCTGGGAACCACCTATCACAATTTTCACTTTCATATCCACATGAGACTAGACAAAGAAATGCTTATAAAAATATTAGTCTCATATAATTGGATTTATCATTAATCACCAAAACCAAATTATTGGAACATGAACTTTCAACGCCCACTTGTCAATTCTCCCACTTAGAATTGGTCTTTGCAACATGTGTTTAATAATATCGGTTTGACAAGCAACTATGCAAATAATAGATAACAAGTAATGTCGTAATTTGGTACAAACATATTATAAACATAAGCAACGCCTCTCTATAAAGACATACCTCATTTCAGTATCTAAAAGAAGATGGCTCAAATAAGTGATGATATGCTCCTTGTCATCCTCCTCTTGTGTCAAAACAACGCCGATGACATTATTCTCGGTGACAATGTAAACCTGAAACGGAATCCCATCTTTTAGGCGCTCATACCACAGGTGGAGATAATAAGTATTCCTTAATCCCTTCAAACGCCTTTGCTGTTGTGCCCCCAAGTAAAATCGACTTCTTTTTTCAAGTAAAGAATAAGAACAAAAGCATCGATTTTACCGACTAGGTTAGATATGAATCTCCTCAAATAATTGACCTTAACTAGCAACTTCTAAACCTCTTTCTTGCATGTCGGTGCTTTGAATTCTCTATTTTTTTATCTTCCTAGGATCAATTTCAACACCTCTCTCATGCACTATGAACCCTAGGAACTTCCCCGCCGACACGCCAAAAGCGCACTTGAGTGGATTCATCTTCAAACCATAACAACGCATCTTCTCAGAAGCTAACCTCAAATCGGCTAAGTGACGTTCCATGCCATTCGATTTGACAACAATATCATCAATGTAGATTTCTAAGATTATACCTAGCAAATCATGAGAGATCAAGTTCATTCCCCTTTGATACGTTGCACCAGCATTTTTCAGCCTAAAAGTTATGACAACCCACTCGAATATGCCAACAAATCCAAGACACTTAAAGGCCGTTTTGAACATATTCTCTTCGGCCATAAAGATTTGATTGTAACCGACATTACCATCTAAAAAGCTAATGACTCTATGTCCCAAAGCATCATTAATCAACATGTTGGCTAGAGGCACAGGATATTCATCTTTAGGAGTAGCTTTATTTAAATCTTTAAAGTCAATGCACACTCTAATCATACCACTCCCTTTTCTTCTCAATGGAATAATGTTGGACACCCACTCTACATATCTACATGGCCTAATAAACTCCGCCTCCAATAATCAGTCTATCTCCTTTTTGACATGATCGTATATGTTAGGATTAAAGCGATGGGGTGGTTGTCTATAAGGCATAAACCTTGATTTTATTGGAAGCCAATGCTCAACGAGCTTGCGGCTAAGTCCCGGAATCTCATGATATTCCCATGCAAAGCAATCAACATACTCTTTAAGCAACTCGATTACTTTAATCTTGTAATCGGCTTTCATGTTTTTATGTACAAAAATCCGCCTTGGAATTGTTCCATCACTTATGTTTACTTCTTCTAATGGATTGGCCGATGTAAAACCTTGTCCTAACTTCTCTACTTCCTCAAAATCTTCTATGGTCTCTCCAATATTGTTCTTTGTAGACCAATATTCTTGCATAATCTTTTGCAACCACTCCAAATTGGCACTTTTATTCGTAATACATGGTTATATTGCTTAGCTGTGCTAAATTAGCTGGCTTTACAGAGATGGGTATAAAGCCATCTTTAGAGATACTAATAAAATCATAGCTAGAAATATCTAATTCTGATAAGCATTGAATATTCTCATGTTGCCACTCAATAGACACATCAATATTGAAGAAAGCGGTTGACAACATCTTGTTCCCCACAATAAGCTCCACAGAAAATATCCCTCTCGCCTTCATTGGTTCACCATTGAAGCCGTTGAGCGTCTTGTTGGTCTTCTTCAACTCATCATCTTCACGTCCCAACTTCTTAAATAGTGAGTCTGGCATCATATTCACGGCAGCACCTCCATCTACCAACATCCTAGAGATCGGCTTCCTATCAATGTTCCCTTTGAGATAGAGTGGCCTCATATGACTGTTAGACTTAACAGGCTTCTTAAAAACTGCATCCCTTGGTGCTAATGAAAGTTGAGCAATTTCAGCCTTATCCATAACACAAAATTACATAGGCAATACACACACCATATTAACATCCATATTCTCCCTTGGCTGTGGATCATTGGTAATAACCGGTGACTCACCTCCCTCAAAGCCTTCCTCATTCTCATCTTGGGTGATCTCCGGCTTCTCAACTCTTGTCTTGACGGCGGCCGCAACTCATTAAACCTCTTGTCCCTCAACTCTTCAGCTTTCTTTTCCTTCAACTCTTGAGCATGAAGACGTTGCAACCTTCTCTTTTGCGAAGCCATCAAATTTGCAGGCATCCACCTTGAATTCAGCTCTGTTCCAGGGGAAATGTAATGACCTATAGCAATTTTACCCGAAGAAGACGAAGCTCCCGAACTACCTCCTGGCACCCGGTCAGACTGGTCTTGGGGTTCGGTCAAACCGGCCATAAGGCCTAGCCGGACTGGCCTTTCGCGCTAGCTCGGTTCTTGGGTGGCATCGGTCAGATCGACTTTGGGGCTATTAACACCAAAATTTGGTAAGCCCCGAAGTCATCATCGGCTTAGAGTCAGTATCGTCCTCAGAGTCTTGGAATTGGTCGACGAAAGTTATTATTCTGTTGATGCAAAACACAGTGGCCTAGAAGATTTACTTTAATTCAGTGCAGGTCCAAAGCTTTGGGTTCAGGGTATGCCGGTTGGTTTGGTCCTGCAACCAACAAGATAGACAATGGAAAATATTAGAAAATGATAGCCGATTGGCCGATAGGCCAATGTTGTATCGTATCAGCCGATGCATGAATGAATTAGCTATAAATTATAAAAGATACTGCTCATAAACTAGATTTAGATTGAACATAATGATAAACAAGTTTTTTTTTAACAAAACCAATCCTATAGGTCGAACCTAATCGATGTAGCATAAGATGGATAATATTAAAGTCAATTGTTATACAATTATATGATCTAGATAACTAGCCGATGTGCAAACAAATATGGATTAAACTCAAAATATCTACGATTGGCTGTAGAGACAAATAACACGCAATTGTTAATTCGATCTTTCTCTTAATCACAAGCAATTACGATAGATCGGACCTAACCGAGATAATATTAGTTGCTAGTAACAAAGATTAGATGAACTAATAATTATATGAACTTATATCATAGCCGATGAAGTAACTTGAGTAACAAAAGATAACGTATCGGCTATAGCTCTGATACAGTCTTATACAAGAATATCAAGCTTAATTAAATCTACTAAACAAGCTCCAGTTTCAACAAATCGGACCTAACCAAGACAGTGCGATACTGATAGCATGCTTAATAGATTTAAAGGATTAATAAACTTATATAAGATGATAGATATAACAAGTTAACTTAAATACATCATTCAATCTTAAAACGAAACAATTATACTAGGTAAGATCAGCTGAAACCCCGATACTACCCTTATCGGCAATCAAAGAGCAAGTTAGTTCTTACAACTTTTAGAACAACTTAGTAGGTCAAACCTAACTGGTGCAGGTGCAGCACTAAGTTGTAAGCAAGATAATAAGGCCTTTGATTGTTTTTCAGGGTGGTAGATACACTGATTAATCTAAATCAATAAAATTGTTTTAGCCGATATCAGCAAACCTAGCTGAGATTAGCCGATGTAATTAAACAATGATTATCAACTTAGATTAAGCAATGTATATGATAAATTAGTGCTTATATCGATCGGTTTAGAGTGTCGAACTTAACCAATGGAAGTCCTAGCCCCGCCGATACAAGCAACTATAGACGGAACTCACCTCTTGCTAGAGATCGAACCTAACCGATACAGCTCAACTCGAAGATAAGAACTCGTTGAAATAAAAACCTCATGAGAGGGTGGTGATGCGGCGAAAGTGTATATTAAACTGTTGTTCTTTTTAAAAGACCCAAGGTGTACATATTTATACCTATGAGCATAAACTAGTCCATATCGGACACGATACAAACATTCCTAAAGGTAAAACAAAAATTACAAGCCCAAACCAGACTCTAATCAATCTTTCCTAACATTATAAAAGAAAATAAGCAACCCTACCTAATTAATAGATAATTATTTGTGACACTTTCTTCTCGAATCCGATCCCCTTCTGGTAATATCTTCAATCTACTCAACCGAATTCGGCAAGAGCTTAAACTCCCGTTTGCTATCGGCAACTTCTAAATTCCTTCCATCCGATACATGCTTGCTGATATGTCTCCAGCCGATGTAACTTCCCATTTTCGACTACTAAGATCACGCCGCCAATCTTGCTCCACCTTTAATGGAATATGCTAATTTTATCGTTAATACATGCCCCCCAATTTCGGAGTATGGATAAACATGCTTTGAAATTTTTTATCCAAGCCCACAAAATCTTGGCCCATTAGGGTTTTCATCGGCCCAGCCCAACGGTTAACATGGCAAGCTATAAATAGTAATGTCTTCTTCTTCATCATTACGCTATTACTCTTCCTTCCTTAGCAAGCTCCTTTTCTCTCTCTCCTCCATCTCCGGCGACCAAACCGATCTTATAAAATGATCATCTTTTGTTTGGTTGGGATAAAACAGTGCAGATCTTCCATGAGGGACACATTTATCATCCTTGGTTGGAACATTAATACTGTGATTGTTACAAAATAAAATTATTTCTTGATAGAAGTTTTCCCACCCATTGGACCCCATCTTTTGCATTATTTCCTTTGTCATACTTACAAGTGACATTGCGTTGACAATATCATGGTCTCTCTTTTGCAAAGACTGAGACAACTCATTCGTATATCCAAGA
Organism: Oryza officinalis; assembly: GCA_008326285.1. Taxonomy (NCBI): domain Eukaryota; kingdom Viridiplantae; phylum Streptophyta; class Magnoliopsida; order Poales; family Poaceae; genus Oryza; species Oryza officinalis. The sequence goes on from BDMV01000006.1 coordinate 22,220,370, forward strand.
ATGACAAGCATCAAGTGAGCATTCAAAACAAAGTCAAATGATTCAAAAGCTCCAACCACAGCATGTATCCTCGGGCAATCATTCCTTTGTTTGGGATCTTTTCCAAGGGTTATAAGCACCTCATGAATTGTGGAATACATATCAATAATATGCAATATAGTTTTGAATGAGAACCCCATCGCTTGATTTAATCCAATCCCACTTTCAATTTAACCCAATTCAAGTGCTTCCATAATTTTTAGGTACATGAACTTGTGATGGTTCTTCTTCAGGTATAGGAGCTTCATCACCAATGACCGCATCCGAAGAAGAGGCTGTAATCTTCTTTGCTTTTGCTTCATGGTTCCGGAAGAGTGATGCAATATCTCTGCTCCTCTTCATGTTTTACCAATCCTACAAACTATGGCACACATTCACCAATCAATAATCACAATTCACAAATTGCATATTCAGTTATTCACGGATTTACTAATCACAAATCGATTTATGAAGCCATGAACTATTGATCTACAGGCCCCCACCCCCCAAACAAATTAGGCTAGAGGAAGAGGCGTGGACAGTAGAGGCAGGTAGGCAGCTATTCTGTTCATTACCTAAAGGCAGAGCACCAGATCGGTGGAGCAAGAGGCCGGACGGAAGCTGAGATGGGCAGACGGTGGGCGGCAGCGCTACGGCAAAGCCGGGAACCGGCGTCCAACAAGTCAATGAAACGAGGAGGAGGAGTTGCGGCCACTGGCTTGGCGCAGCGCCAGCGTAGATGGCAGACCCTTGAGCGTAGGCGCAGATGGTGGACCCATGGGCGTCACCGTTGGCGTGGCACGACACACAAGCATCGCCAGCTCACCACGTCAGTGGAGCGCCTCCAGGCCGAAGGGAGTAGCGGCTGGCGACTGGAGCACCTTCAGGCCTCCCCTCTCAACGCCTCAACAGTCAACCCTAGCAGCTTGTGGCCCTGTGGGCTGTTACTATTGAATTTGGGCCAAACAGGCTGATTTTTTTTTGGGAAGTGGGGGATCTTTGGGACAAATTCTAGGGTAGTCGGGACTACCCCTTGGCTACGCCCCTGCCACCAGTGCTCGTTGATGACCTCACCGTTATCCTCCCTCAGCTCGTCTGTCGACCCCACCGCCATCGTCTTCTTCTCCAACTATGACTAGCTCTTCGTCAAGAAGTAATGATTGAGATCCACTGATTTTTTTGATTTTTTTGTCTGGGTGATGAGTCCATGCAGTGTGAATGTGTGATTGTGATTATAGATATCCGCTGTGATTTTTCATGTGTTTCTTTTTTGTCCGTCGAGATTCTTGTGAATGATGCCACTAGTTGGCAACTAGGAAGGGCATATAATTTTTTTCTTCACTGGTGAATTATAACAGTGATGGGTGGTGTTGAGTGCACTCGTTTTCCATTTCCAAAACCAACTTTCACAGATACTTTGACAGGCGGCAATACCACCAGGTCAAGGTGGCCGGATACACCTCTAACAACGGGTCGTTTATGTGGCTTGTCATAGGTGATGATCACCATTGAAAACCTTCACCTGTCACAGATGAGATGAAACTGTTACTGACCACTTATCAAAGATAAGGGTCTTATCCATCAAAGATAACGATTTGGGCCCTTCACTGTTAACTTGGTCGAACGTAGTGCGTAGCGTTTATATTTATTACAGTCGCCAATTTACATTTACTGTTTGTAGTATTGAAAGGGGTATAAATCGCACATACAACCGTTGAAATACTTACAAATCTAAATCATTAAACAAGCTATATATTATAGACGAGTATGCATCAGGTACATGTATAGTTATAGACGTGTCTAGAGACTATGCCCGTATAATACCGACAACATGACGCTAGATAACGACATGATTACGAACGGGTATATGGAAAGTGTATACGTTACACATACAATAATTATAGGTGGGCATCTGTCTATTATATATTAAAAATCTATTAGACTTTGTATAACTATTTCTAAACCGTCATATGGCATTCTACAAACATTTCTAAGCCATCACGTGATACTATGATAAATTAGATAAATTCTTAAAAATTCTGAGAAAAAAATCTATTCGTTGATATTAAATTTGGTGAGCCCATTATTTACCATCATTAGATTTTATTAAAAAAGTAACCGTTGATTTTTAATTTAGTGAACCCATTTTTTATCACTATTAGATTTATCTAAAGAAAAAAATACCGCCGGTCCACCTGGGTCTGTATGGGTCTGTATGTACAGTAGTACATACGTACGTTAGTAACGTATGTCTACCCCTTCTTCCCTTAATTCTTTTATCTTTTTCACATATTTCTTCTCCTATTATCATGTTTTATTAGTTAGAAAAGCAAAAATTTCGTGTTAAACAATTCTACAACTATAACATCTAAACCATATAACTTTTTTTATCGGCTGATATCTTTAAAATTATTTATGACAAAATACCAAATTTTCACTATAATTCAACTTTGAGAAAACAAATCATTTTGGGTTATATTTTTAGACTTTTGCGTGCCATTCAAGCAATTATAAAAAATATGAAATAATAATTATATTATAGACTCTATCATTATGCATAACTTCAAAATAATTAAATTATATGTACAATTATAACAGCAAAATGAACATATAACTATGAGTAATGTTTCCAAAATATATTAGTTCGAAAGAAAAAGTTATGTTAAAAATAAACAACTATAACATCTAAATCATGGGATCCCATAAATCATACAAGTAATATTTTCGCTTATGTCTTTAGATTATTTTACATTTAAAGACCTATATTTGGGGTTTCTTTCCTGACTTTTGTGTGCCATTCAAACAATTATAAAATTATGAAAACTAATGGTACATATTTTATCATTTTATATGACTTCACGATAATTCAATTAGATCTATAATGATAAAAGTAAAATGAACCTAACCCTGAGTAATCTTCCAAAAAATTACTCCTCTTATTTTGATATTATAATAAATCAAAATAACATTACTAGATTTGTAGTGTTCATATTTTCAATACCTACTATATTGAAAAGATGAGTGAAAAAGATAGATCTTAATCGATCAATAAAGCTTTTATTCTATCTTTAGTTAATAAAGTAATAGTAACTAAAACACTATAAAATGTAAAAAACATATAATTATATGTGTGTACTCTGTCCCCTTCGACTTGTTCTTCTTCTCCTCTCTCCCTCAACTCCTTTGTCTTCTAATTTTTAACTAATTAACAACATAATATAAAAAAAGATCAATAATTACAAAGCTAAATAATTATAATTCTTATGTTATATCCTATTATTAGTTTATTTTAATTGTTGTTTTATTTATAATTAAATAAATAATTAAAGATCCATATTGCACATTTTTCACTGTATAAAAATAAAAATATGCAATTTGAGCATAGACGCCTATCCTTTGTAAGGTAACCAAATAGAAAAAACAAAGCATCATAAAAAGGACAATAAATATTATATCATTTTAAATCATTGTACATCCTTTGTAGCGGACTTAAGGCATAACATGTTATGCCTTTATTAAATATAAAACCATAGAAATTATAAGAAAAGACATCTAACCATCGGTTTCCACTAATAAGCGGATCCATTATTTTTAACCAATAGATACACTTTTAGAAAAAAATCTAAAGCCACCATGTGTAACATCTTAAAATTTAGAAAAAAAAGATATTACAAATTTTCAAAAAAAAAACGATTCATCGGTTCACTTAAATCATTTATGAAAAAACATCCCTCCACTTCGTCCTCCCCTCATATGTGCACAATACAGCACTACTCGTCCCATTGCCTCTCAGGTCGAGCTCTCTACTCTCTCCTCTACCCATCCCTATTTTTTATATCGAGAAATAATCAATAATTTTATAACATGCGTATTTTTTAAGCTACACATCTGATTTCTAATCTAACTATTACTTTATTCATAATTAAACCAACAATTTAAAGATCCATAACCCTTATATTTTGAATTGGTATAAAATAAAATTAGAAATAGAAAATATCAATAGAGACTAAATTGATCTGTTTAGAGAAAATCAAATAAGTTCGTAAAAAGATTGGTTCTTACTTTTCACTAAAATTGGACCAACCATTTTATGTTTGCATATTAAGCCACACTAAGGTAGCAGTATATAGTTGGTTGAAAAGTTATATTTGTTACTATTAAATCTAAATTTTTGGACTCATGTTAAGTAGGTAGTTACTTTTAAAAAAGGTAATATAGGTCATATATATCACAAGGAAGCAAGGGTCTACAATGTAGGATCGAAGAAGACCAAACAAACCTACCAGAGAGGGGTGAATGATAGGAAAAACCAAAAAAAAAACCAAAACTTTTAGCGGAAATAAAAGTTACCCTCTAACATGATGAAGTCGCACCGATCAGACTGCCGTGACGCTGCCGGTCAAACCGCTGCATTGCCTCCAGTCAGATCGCCTCCAAGCTGCCGGTCAGACCGTCGGGAACCGGAGAAAACACGTATCGACAAATCCTTGAAAGTATATCAACTTTATTACAACAATATGTGTTTACAAAGTGCATCTAAAGTACTCCTCCCTCAACTCTCGAACTAGATTGAAGCCTAGAAGAAAACCTTAACTTTTCTCTCCCAAAAAGTCAATATCTAGAGGCATCAATCCCTCATCTATTTATACCTAAAATCTCCTACTCTAAGTAGGAGTACAACTTCTAGTAGGACTCAAACCCTCACTTTCCAAATCAAATTACAATTTATCAAATTATAATTCTCTCAAACTCTCTCAAACAATCCAATCGCATCATGCATCGGCACACATACACCACGCATGCATGCAGTACTGCCATGCTACAGTACCCTCGAGTACTGTAGCAACCATATACTCTTTTTCAATTTTTCTTCATATTTCCTTCGCGAACACCAACGCTTGCACGCACACCTCGTGAAGCCCGTTGCGAAAATCTCTCCCACACGATGTCTATCCATCGTGTGTCATCTCGTATCCAACTTCGTCACCCGGCATCCTTTATCGTCTAGACCTCAACTCCTTCCTGAGTCTAGTCTTGATCCCACTGTTGACCGAAGTTGACCTCCAAGACTCCTGCACACAATCAGACACAACCGTTTCTAGGCACAGATATCACAACCTGACCCACATTAGTCACACGCACTCACACCAACGTCCACAAATATTCTCAAACCAATTTATCGAATAAATCATTTGCGAAGCCAATTGTTCATCACAAAAATATTAATCATAACAATGATTTCATAATTTCTCCCTTGATGAATACATTGGCAACATATCCAAAATGCAAATTTGTTTTTTTGAAAATAAAAACAAAAATCACAAAAGTGAAAAAGAAAACTCTTTCCCTTTTAAAAGAAAGAATTTCTCCCGCAATCAAAGCAGAAAATTGACTATTTTTAAAATCGAAACAATTCAATCCTCCCTCTTTCAAGAAGCATGCATTTTATATATTTCTCTCCCCCTTTGATAATGATTTCATCAAGAATTTTAAAAAAGAAATAATAACCAAATAAAAAAATGCCATGATGTCATGATTGCCACTTGTAGTAACCAAAATTTTATTTTCTATTTTATGTTTTTTTTCAAGAGCTTTAAAGTGTACCTAAAGCAATTCATGATCATGTGTTGCAAGACAAAAGAGATAAATTCATCAACTAGCTAACAAGCATGCATTAGAGTATAAACATTAAGCAAAGATATACGATTAAGCTCAAATCAGCAATAAAGATTTATGTATTCAAGCAATTTATAATGCAACATATTCACTAGCACATAGGTTGAAAGAAAAACCCATACACATATAACTATTGCATTATTACTCTTTCTCAAATTAACTCCTTCCTATAAAAAATAATAACCAAGAGAACTTTTAGTATTTATTTGAGCTTTTTGTGCTCACTTTTACATTAAACATTTGATATAAAATCTCTCAAGTATTTCGGGTACGTCCTTGTCGTCAAGACTGTTTCCAAAGATTCGGTACCCATTATTTTTCTTACCACGAATACGTCCTTGTCGTCAAGACTGTTTCAAAGGATTCGGTATTCATTTTTTTCTCTCTTAAAAGCAATATGTGCATTTGCGGCATTTGAAACAAAGAGCAATTTGAGGAATAATACAGCAACAAGCATATATATGAGTATTAATCATCCAAACTAAGTACTAGCTTCAACATTGCATTTTTTCTTAATTCAAGTAAAAAAATTAGTGTCATGCATCATCTCACTTAAAAGCAATAACTAAGGCTCATATAAATATTGAAATGCATAAAAGCTAAGATAGCACCAAATAGACAATCAATTATTTTGCTAACATGCACAAGAATATACTAGAGGTATAAACCAAAGCTCTTATTTTTCTCTTTTTTTCTTTGTTTAGAATTAAAGCCAATACATAAAAATAAACATGAATACATGTAAAAAAGCAAAAACTCCCCCTCAAATTAACATCCAATTCTCCTTGAAGAAAAATCAAGAAGAAATCAAAGATTTTAAAAAAGACATCCAATTGCCAACAATATCACCTACGTACTCAAGAATTGACATATATCAACTTGTATTATTAAAAACTACTACCTCAAACATTAGCATATGAAAAGTTAATAAATGAGAAAGTAGAACAAAAATTATGCCAACCCAAATGTAAATTGATGTTACCTTGAAAAGCCATCACCGTCTCCACTTTGAACGCACATGGGGAGTATGCCGGCAAAATACCTACGAACAAGATGATGTCGAGACCTCCGTGTTGGGGTTAGAAATAAGAAATTTTGAAATCCAACACTAAGTCACACGACCATTTGAACTAGTAGATACATATGTACGACCAAAATCAGAATTAGACTTACTTGAAAACTTACCTTGTCGCTTCACAAAAGTCCGATTTGAATTACGCACAAAATTACCCAGAGACCGGTCTACCGAGCCTAGCCGGTCTGAACGCCTGGACACCTGTGGTTTGATCGTGTCGAGCACCCGAAATTTATATTCTCCGGTGTCATTTGTGATCACCACATGATTTTGGGAGAGTGGGATCCATACACGCATTATAGCCACTCAAGCCTCAATGTGCCCCATGATCACAACTAATCACCATTCAATATAAATAACGTAGTGCCGAATATTGAGCAAGACAGACATTGCTGGGACTTAGCGTGCCAGTCAACTTCAGCCTGAGACGTGCCCGTCAAACCACACGAAGGCAGCGACCAGAGGTGTTACACATCTCAGGAGACTTGACAATTTGCTAAGCTCTACAACACCTCGTTTGCTCAACATCCATACTCATGTTTGAATAGTTCTATAAGTTAGAACAACCCAAGACACTTTCATCAAAGCAAATGATATTCATAAATGACTACTAATATACCAATAACTTAGAATTCAAGTCTAGGATATAAATATGGCCGAACGGCCTTATAATTAAAGGTTCGCACGGAAGCTTAGTTACCCAAGACCCATAAGCAATCCGACTAGGGGTAAACCCCTAATGAACCGTCCTGAAGAGATCAACGGAACCCGTAGCACTCAACTAACCTGCAAAACAATTTGGACAAACAACCCATGAAAGATACAAGTGTCAGTATATTAACGATGTTAATGTACTGGCAAGGCAATACAATCCTACATACATGCAAGCTCTAAATATCAAAAAATGACTATTTATAGGTTCATTTGCATAAAGCTATGTTGTTTCACAATACTTTGCAAATGGTAAATTTTGTAAAGTATGTAGTAAAACATGGTGATCCATATAAGTAATTATAGAAATATAATCATCATTTCTCCTCATCATCATCATCATAAACCATAAACATCAACTTGCATCTTCCCTGGTAGCAAGCCATCATTATCATCAAAATCATCATCAAATTCCCATTCCTCAACCATTTTTATAAAGCATTTTAGAAAGGATAAAATTACACTTATGCTATTTCCCCAAGTCGCACTTGACCGTGAGCACGGCTAACCGATTAGTTTTAACTCTGCAGAGTTCGTACAAGTCCACATGATGCGATAAAAGCTCGGGGGCTACACTCTAGTTGGTTCGGTGCTGGCCTAGCACCCCACACTCTATACGTTGAGTGCGGACTAGAGGTTACAACTTAGCCGTTACATTGCCTAGTGTCTAGCCTTGCATCAGCGACGACAAGTGTTAATCCACCCTAGGAATGACCCAGAGCCGTTAGGTGACGGGCCCACGCCTTAAACCTAACGCCGTGACAGCGAACACATCCGTTCCCCCACGAGGCACTATACCATTGAATTGGACAGACTTAGACACCCATGCTATGAGGTGGACCATCCGTCCCCTCATAGAACACACCCAGCTAGTCATGTTGCTAGCATTATAATCAACAGACACACATGGGTAGTTCCTATGAATCATCGCTCAGACCAATATGTAAGGCTAAACACTGGACAACTTAATAAGCTAAGGTCATCCCATACTAACACATGTGGCAGTACTATATACTTAGTTGGTAACATAGAGTTCGGTACTTAATCGACTCAGGCGAACGCTCCCCCTATCGGTGCACAACTACAACCATATGTACACCACTCGTCGCCCAGGTCTAGAAATATGTTTAACTCCATTTTATTTCACAAATAACCAGAGGTGAAGCCTCTGTCCAGAAATCGTAAATTATCCATTTTCAAATACATAAGATGATCACAATGTCTGAAACCATTTCACTAGGCATAGCTAAGCATACGATATCATATTTAGCAACTGTAGGCCCATTTTGAGCACATGGAGAGTACTCTAAACCATTCTAAGGTTACAAACATCAAGGATAACAATTCTCAAGGAGGATTATGCAACAAATAGGTCATAACTATCATTACATCACTTTCAAAATAATTTTCCCAAACATAACTATCTAACGTATGCAACTTTGCAATAGAAAACGTTTGCCCAATAAAAACATAGGATCAAGGTATTCAAAGGGGGAGGGCACTTGCCTTAGTTAGAATTTCCATCTTGGTCAGCAATAAAATCCAAACTTCTCACCGAAAGCGAAGTCGTTTACTATATGAAATAATGGTAACAGTATAAACACCAAAGCAAGCAAAGATCTAGAATGCTTCTAATATGCATGAATTCATTGTAGTAGATAGGTACTGACTAAACATGATTTATGACGAAGGAATCTTTATTTTATTACTTTGAATTTGTGAGTCATGAATTTTATAATTCTATAATAGACATAGGCTAATAATATGTTAATAAATTTTAGATGTATGTTAGGTTCAAGTTCAGTGAAGTTATAGGTTACTGCAGCAAAGAGTATTTTCTTCAAAGCTTAACAAAATTTAGTTGACAATATTTAGAGCTAGCATGAGTTTATTATGAATTTTACAAGTTGTAAAACATATTGTAGTCATTATTAGTTATACCAAGTTTTAGAAATAGTCCTAGTATTGTTTGTGCCATATTTTAATTGCTAAAAACTAAGTCCATGTGATTTCTAACCTAACCCATCAAGAATTATATTACTTTGAATTAGGATAAATTTTGTATGTATTTTATAGTTCGGAGTTTGTATTATAGTAATGATTTTACTACACGATTATTTAATGATGATTTGTTACTTAAAGTGTCAAGTTTTAGTACAAGTTTTAGTACATGAATCTTACTGCCATGGTTCTGTGAGAACACTAAAATTTATTTCATCTCAAAATGAGTTAACATGATTTTCCTATGAATTTTATAAATTCCCAAATTAATCATGACCATTTATAATTAATTAAAAGTGGATGCATTATATAAACTAGTTGCCCTAGAACTCAATTCATCTAAATTAAGTTGAGAATTTGGTGATCCTAACAAATTCTATTTGTTAGTTTAATTCATTTAGTACTAGAATTAATTTCCTATAAATTTTATGAGTTAGATTGTACTTTATGCCAATTATTCTTTATACTAAATTTTAGAGATATTTATTCTCCTGTAAGTGGCAAGTTTTATATTACCATATTAAAGATCATAATTTTTTGAGTTTTTCTGGAATTTGATTCATTCAAAATGGAGCTAAGATGAATTTTCTAGGAATTTACAAAGTTTGTATAATTTTTAGTTCAAAAGAAAAGCTTTTAACCCATTTTCATTATTTCTCCATATTTTAATTATATGGGCTCCACTTGTCAGTATCTGTTCAATATGCATGAAGGCCCCTCGGTTCTCCTGAAACCAACCCGCACTACCCCATGTGAGAGAAACAAAATTCCCAAAGAGTGTTCTAAGTTTATAGTTATTACGATTAAGTCTTAGTCTTATTGTCAGTCTCAGGTGAATTTTACAAACTAGTATCCAAGGTTTCAATTCTTCTCTGGAGAGGTCCCTGCGATCTGTACAGAACAGGCAGCCATGGACGACGGTGCTGTTTGCCTGTGCCGGCGGCGAATGGTGGATCGGAAGTGGACGCGGCCAAAATAAAAAATGTAGAGGGGTCCTCTGCGAACCCGATGGTGGTCGAATCACGGCCTAAGGTGACCATATTTGATAGCAGCAGAGGCGCAAGCGGCAATAGCTCTTGGGGTGACGGTTCATGTGGGGCTAGAGCTTAAGTGGAACTAAATGGATGCATGCAAAAGGGTTTCATGGTCCTCCTGGATGCTCACCGAAAGTCCAGCTAGGGCTGGTGAGGCTAGAATGGCGACGGTCGCAGTGAGGACAACCCGGTGACGGCGGCGGCTTCACTTCAACGGCGACGGTGAGCAACAGCCAACGAGCTTGCAGGAAAAGATGCGAACGAGGTTAGGGAGTTCACCAAGAAGCTACATGCGCGAGGAATTGGTCTACGACTCACCGGAGTGGGTGAAATCGGCGATGGAGCTCAACGACCAGAGTTGGGGAAGACGACGGCGATCTCCGTTCTCGGTGCACCAAACTTGGGGATTCTTGAGGGGTCTTGGCCGTGATGTTGAGACAATGCTGGTGGTGCGACGGCTTGGCCCGAGGTGGTCCACAGCGGCTGGAACGGCGAAGGCGATGCGACGGTGGTCTTCAGTGCGCGCTCCAGAACTTCGTGGGCGCGTCGGCGTTCCCGGCGATTGTCTGCATGACGGAGGGTGAGGTTAGCTGGGATGGAATCGGCGTTGCGAGTAGATTAGGGAACGTGGAGGGAATAGGGATGGTGACGGCTCGACGGCGATCGGCGGCGGCTTCTCTTCCATGGCTGGTGACGAAAGAGAGATGGAAGAGAGCAGCAGGAGCTCCTCTCCTCGGTGGGCTCAGTTCTGGAATAGTGGGGATGGCTGTGCGACTCGTCGGGAAGGAGATGAGGGCGAGCTTGGTGACGGCCACGTCGAGTCCACGCGTCAAGCACGACCAACACCGATCTCTCTCGTTCTCTCTTTTTCTCTGGGTTTTTCTTAAGCGGTGGAAGAAGATGTACATTGGTGGAGAGCCCAAGAGACTGACTGTGGGTCCCAAACGGTGCAAACAAGGCTAGGCAGACATAGGTGGGCAAGAGTTTGAGTGAAAATCGTTTTCTAGAAAATTTCAGGATTATTTCTTTCTCTCTTCTTTGTAATACAATAATTTAATTTCTATACCATATAAATTAAAGTGTATTTTTCTGGAGGTAGATAAAAATGCCTAGTTTCCATTTTTCTTAGTTGCACTCAAAAATTCTTTATAGTTTATTCTCAGCAAAACAAAGAAAATGGGCCTTGCCGAAATTAAATTGAATTTTTAGGGGGTCAAAACTAAAAACATAAATTATGTAAAAATTATATTAATTCATGATAAATAGATTAGTAATTTAATAAATTATATACTCTATACATTTTCATGTGATAAAATATACATATGAGATGTGTATCGATTTTGCCGATTAGGGTTTATATTTTGACTGTTTTATCCTAATTATTTGAGGTATCAAATGTACATATTAAATTACACCAAAATTTCAGTGAGATGTATATATTGAATAGTATCTACATGAATTTTCCCATGATTTTATATTACACTAATTATTTTTAAAAATTCACTAAGCTTACAAATATACATAGGTTGCTACTATGAAAATGCATTTAATTATTTATAAAATTATATTTATATGATTCTTGACCTGAAATGATGTTGTTGAGCATGATTTATACTTTTAGTTACTCAACTTCATATATTACATGTATATACATTCTTGTAAATATATATTTAGTAATTTGCCTCAAATTTTTAATTTATGCTCATCCTATTATGAAATGCAAATAAAATCCAAAAACAAGCAAAAGGGTTCAAGTCACAACAATACATTATGCGAAATACATGCACCCACTATGTTTTACTTTTCTTCTGTTGAGCTATCAAGTAAAAGGTTTTAAATTATTCACAAATTTGTATATTAAAACTGGTCATATTAGACTCACCTAGGTTTTTAGTTGAAAAATATTAGTATTCCTATTTATGAAAAATATTCTCGACATTTTTAGATGCAAAATTTGAAATTCAAATTTTGGGTATGTTACAGATCGCAGGCCGGTTTGATCGACTGGACAATGTCAGTCTAACCGTGTTCATTGAACCAAAATCCCATTTTTGCCATCTTTGTTTCGCAAAAGTAATCTCTCTTTCCTTTTTCTGTTTCCGGGCAAGTCTAAAACAAAAACCAACGAAATGTCTATCTTTTTCACAAAAAGAACAAGTGTACTTCTCATGACAAGAAATTTTTGAAGTAGATGATTTCGAAATTGATGGTTTCGCAATCAAAGACTTTGTTTCTTGAACCCTTGACGTAAGAGAAGGCAAAATCCCAGCAGATTTAAAAACCGTTTTCTTTGGTTCAGGTTTTGTTACAACTTCACCTTTTTCAGTTACGCTCAAAACAGCAGGTTGGTAATTTGTAAAATAGGCATTAGTATCAAAACCTATACCACGATTATAAGTGCTCACTTTTGATTGATCTAAAATCATGTTAAGTTTCTTTTTACCATCGGAAAACCTTTCCAAAGAGAACTTTTCAAATAAGAAACTTCTTTTGTCAAATTTGCACAATTTTCACAATCAACCAAAACACCTTTGTTCTTGCGACACTTAGAACACGAAAGCACCTCATCACATTTCACAATGTTTTTCATGTACTCAACTCGTCCTAAAGCATCTTTCAATTTCATCTCATTCAAAATGCACGTTGAGTAATTTTGAGAAATCAAAATATCCTTGTGTTGTTTAACCCTTTTTACACTCAAAACATTGAACAAAGAACTTGCACAAAAAGCAGTTTTATATTTTTTTCAAAACGTTCTTTGTCAAATCAACTCATCAACAATACGAACATGCAAAGCAAATCCAAGAGCAAAAGAAGACTCAAGCTTTTTTTTGGTATTTTCAACCTCAGATTCCAATTTCAAGTAATTAACAGAATCAACATCTCGTAAAGCATTAATTTCAGAAAATAAAACTTCACAAGATTTGTAATTATCATCATTAGGAATCGAAGATTTTAATCTACCAATTTCAGCATTTAGAATCTCAATAATGTGATCCCTCTCATCAAGCATATTAGAACATGTTTTAAGTTTCTCCGCAAATTTGAAAGCAGCATGTTCTAATTGATCAAAGCTAAGCTTTTCTTCACTATCACTATCAGATTCATACTCATCAGAACTTGCATTGCGAGCAATAAAAACTAAATCAACAACATGCTTACCTTTTTCATTGCTCTCTTTTTCTGAGTCTGATTCATCGCTCTCACAAATTTCTATGAATTCTTGAATTAACCTTTGCATGCAACTCTTCTTCTTCTCCTTTATGATATTCTTCTTGTCCACCTCCTTCTTCTTGTTCACCTTCTTGCGGTTAGGACAATTGAACTTGATATAATTCAACTCTCCGCACCCAAAGCATCGAGTTGGTCCTCCTCGCTTCCTGTTCTTTACTTTTTCAAAAGCTCGAGAAACTCTATTAGCACCAAAAGCCAAGTCCTCCTCACTGAATTCCTCCAGTTGTTCATCGGACAAGGCATTAAAAGCAGAAAGGGCTGCCATAGAAGAAGTATCCAGAGAAGATCCAAATGAAGACACCAAAGCAGTAGATTTAGAATCAGTTCTTTTTGAAAAAATATTCATCTCATAATTCTTTAATTTGGTATACAGAATATCCAAAGTCCAAGTGTTCATGTCAACTGATTCCTGAATAGATGTAACTTTAACATCCCAATTCTTCATATCAAGACCATTACCTGTCTATCACTTCAAAAACCTTGGTGAATGTAGACTCTGGTTTATCCATTGAGTCATAGACATGGACTTTGCAAAGTTAAGGTCGAAGAGGAAAAGGACCCAGTGAAATCTGCAAATTGCGTCAGACGATATATATGTGACGGTATGAGTACGGGGAGGAAGTTGGTACAAATTTGAAAGACAGTTAAAACTCACTCTGTGTTGTAGGGCAATAGTATGTAGGTCTTGTAATGCTGCTGCACCAGGAAATGAACAATATTGTCTTCTGTATCTTTCTCAAAGTCCCATATCATTACGTCATTGACTTTGTGGGGGTCCATGAATCCAATATTGAAAATCCCCTGCCTACGGCACGATTGAATCTCCATTCTACAAAAGATAAAGGAATTTGCATCAGTCTTATCGTCACATTCTAACCAGGGAATGGTACATAGAAGAAGCTAAGGAACAAAATAAAGTTTGCTAAAACGATACTTACAAAACCCAACAGCTAAGAATGGAGACGTCGAGAGCGTCTAGTTGGTATACATCGAACACATTCTCGAAGTTGATCCACAGAACATCATCTCCTTGGTAGTAGTCTGTGTTTCTTATCCTCGCTCCAAACATTATTCTACCTCTGGATGAACGTTCCATATACCATTGATGGAATCGATGCATTTGTGTTGAGAGAGTGTTCACCTCACCAGGCTTGACAAGCGGTTCACCGACTTTAAATTTGTATTTCAAGTCGGCTTCTGTCGCCATGGTTATCGGTGTGTCTCCCACCAGTTGCGCCCTGCTCAGACCCGTCTCTTTCATCCATTGCCTCGGCTCCTCTTCACCGGGTGGTAGCAACGGCTCAACCGATTGTTTCCGCTGCTTTCTGAGCTGAGGTACTTCTTTGGCCTTTGCTCTTTGTTTCTTGTACGACTTCGTCACCGACCGGTCATAATCGGAAAGTACAGCCCTCTTGACCAGTTCGCTCATCTTCTGGAAGAACTTCTTAGCAGCCGGATCTATTGGAATCTTCTTTGGTGGTTTCCGTGCCTTGAAGAACGCCTTCACTTCTGCTCGTACGACCTCCTCATTCTCCTCGAGAGTGCGGTCGTACGCCCTTTTCTTGAGAGCGGGGAGTTTTGGCTCATCAAGTATTGGCTTCTTTCTTGGTGGTGTGGACTTTGACGGCGCGGGACGAAGTGGGCATGACTTTCTAGGCCGTGAAGGCGGAGCAGACGGTGATGATGCAGGCGGAGGAGCCGGTGCAGGCGAAGAAGAGGTTGCAGGCGGTGCAGACTGCGGTGGAGGAGCCGGTGCAAGCGACGGAGAGGTTGCAGGCGGAGGAGACTGCGGTGGAGGAGCCGGTGCAGGCGGAGGAGAAGGTGCAGGCGGAGGAGAGGGTGCAGGTGGAGGAGACGGAGGAGAAGACGCCGCTGCTCGCCCGGGAAACACGATGTGCCGCTTGCACCATAGTATAATGGCGTGGGCTGTGTCTCTTAGTTTCGTCTCCCTGTCTCCTCCAGGGATGTCCAGCTCGAGATCGTCGAACCCTCGTTCCACCAATTCAACCTCGACCTTTGAGTACCCAGGTGGAATCGGTCTGCAATGATATGTCCCCGAAGGGTCGACTGGTATGGCCATGCTCGACACCACCTTCACGAGAGTCAAGATTACTTAGTAATTAACAGATGCATGCACCACCGGTTATGCAATTTACAAGACATATATCAGAAAACTAAGAGCATACCTTGAGTGATATGTTCTTGAAGGGAATGTGCAGCTCACAAGGTGTCCGCCGCGTGATTTCATCTACGGGGTACGATGGGTTGTCCTGAGCTTGCCCTGTTGCATCTTCCATGCCCCGTTCTCCTGCCTGCCCTATAGAAGCACAGCTGCTGCGATTGCCCGAAGGGCTCACCATGATTGGAGGGGCATACAGCTGCACCGTCTGCTCGCTCTTTCGTTCCGCAAGGCATTGGTCCACCCGTCGTTCGACCTCCTCTTGCATTCGTATTTCCTACAGGGTGACCCTCTCCTCGAGATATCTTAATTTGTCCTCGGTATCCCTCTTGCTCTTCATCCGACTCTTGTAAGTGTGGCTGTCCTCTTGAAATCTGTATTTCCATGCAACCACACCTTTTCCCCGTGTTCGTCCTGGATGCTTGGGATTCTGTAGTGCGAGCGTAAGCTCGTCCTTCTCTCTGTCAGGATGGAATGTTCCCTGAGCAGACGCCTCCACTGCTTCCGTGAGTCGGCTAGCTGCTTCGCGGATCGCATCGCCGAATACAAGGGAGCCATCAGTGGGATCGAGCTTTCCACCTTGAGCATAATACCAATTTCTTGAACGTTCAGGCCAATTCGTTGTGGCCGGCTCAATACCCTTTCCAATCAACCCGGCTTCCAGTTCATCCCACTTGGGGATTGCCTTCTTATAGCCACCTAACCTAGCCGGTGATGGTACTGCTTCTTAGCGGCATTGGCTTTGTTCTTTGTTATTTGTGTTTGCCCATGCTCGAAAGTCCTATATGCAACAAACGCATCCCAATGATCCCTCAGCTTCGTTAACTTGTCGAAATCAGGTGTCAAACCCTTCACGACATATTTCTTGTATAGAGCTGACTTGTACTTCTGGAACTGTTCAGCCATTTTCTTCATCGTCCATTCTTTCAGTCTTGGCTGATCTGCCTCAGGGACCGTGAAGGTCTCGAGCATGGTGGTCCACAGCATTGCTTTCTTCGTATCTGGCAGATAACTTTCATCATCCTCTGCTGTTCTTGTTTGACGCCAGTGCACTATGCTAATGGGCACGTGATCCCTCACGACCCAACCACTGTGTCCCACAAACTTACGTAGTATACCGGCCGGGGCAACTGGTTCACCGTCTAGGGCCACTTCAGTAATAATATGCCTGCCCTCTAGCTTCCTTGCGGCACCCCGTTGTCCGCGTGCCCTCTTCTCTCTAACGGCCGGTTCCCTTTTACTTTCCTGTTGGTTTGTGCCCTCGTTTCCCTCCTCGTTGAGGTATTGGTTGGGGTCCTCTGGCTCCTCATCCGCCCAATATTGGCTGCTGCCCTCTGCGATCTCGTCCATGAGGATCTGTTCATCATCACGATCTGCCATCTGTTTGTAACATTATGAGGTACACATCAACTAACCGTATATTGTTTTACATATAATGACATTGTTGAAAAATACGTACAATGACCAGTTAATTCATTGTTATACATGCAACCTACGTGCATATGTCATATATATATACACACACATGAAGGAATTCATGAAACTTGCCTTAGTTTTGCTTGGAGTTATTGGGGCCACTTAAGCTTGAGCGACGACGGGGGTCAGCACCTATAAAAAAATTAGACAAAAAATTAAAACACTATTAGAAAATGTACAAAGATGTGCAATATTATATTCAAATTCGCAAACATAACTATTTTAATCATATAAAAAAGACAAAGAAAATTTTAATTTTAATCATTATTAAATATATACTTTTAGAGTTAATCATTCCATACATACATATGAATGAATAAAGACAGAGATAGTGATTCAAGATATTGGGTGAACACAACACCTCGCTCTTTCATGGCTACAAACGGATAATTTTCATAACAAATTTTGTCTTGACTCCCCATGCATAGGAGTCAAGACAAAATTTGTTTTGAAAATTCTCCGTTTCTGTTTAGTCATGAAAGACCGAGTGCTTGTGTTCGGCCAGTATCTTGAACCAGTACCTCCTTGGAACGAGCGAACTTCGAGCGAACCAGTACCATCGTTCGTTCGTTTGTTCGTTCGGTCGCTCGTTCGTTCGTTCGGTCCCTCGTTCGTTCCTTCGATCGCTCGTTCGTTCGTGCATAGGTTCGTTCGCTCGTTCGTTCGTTCGTTCGTTCGTTTGTTTGGTCGTTCGGTCATTTGCTCGTTCAGTCGTTCGTTCGCTCGTTCGTTCGGTCGTTCGTTCGGTCGCTCGTTCGTTCGCTCGTTTGCTCGTTTGTGCATAGGTTCGTTCGCTCGTTCGTTCGTTCGTTCGTTCATTCAGTCGTTCGGTTGTTCGCTCGTTCAGTCGTTCGTTCGCTCGTTCGGTCGTTCGCTCATTCAGTCGTTCGTTCGCTCGTTTGCTCGTTCGTGCATAGGTTCGTTCGCTCGTTCGTTCGTTCGTTTGGTCGGTCGTTCGGTCGTTCGGTCGTTCGGTCGTTCGTTCGTTCGTTCGCTCGTTCGCTCGTTCGTTTGCTCATTTGCTCGTTCGTTCGCTGGTTCGCTCGTTCGGTCGGTCGGTCGCTCGTTCGGTCTGCATGTCGTTCGTTCGTTCACGTTTGTTCACGTCCGTTCACGTTCGTTCTATCGTTAGGTCGTTCGTGGCGTGGCCGTGATGGTGGGGCGGTCGTGGTGGTGGCGGCGGCGGCCGTGGTGGCGTGGCCATGGTGATGGCGGCGGCCGTGGTGGTGGCGCGGCCGTGTTGTGGCGGCGGCCGTGGTGGCGCAGCCGGTGGCACGGCCGTGGTGGCGCGGCCGTGGTGGTGGCGGCGGCCGTGGTGGCGCGGCCGTGGTGGTGGCGCGGCCGTGTTGTGGCGGCGACCGTGGTGGCGTGGTCGGTGGCGCGGGTACGTGGCATTCATGGCGACGGCGGCTATGGTGGCGCGGGCCGGCGGCGGCGGCGATGGCGCAGGTACATGCCATTCATGGCGACGGCGGTGCGGTACGTGGCATTTTTGAAAATGGACGGAAGAAAAGATGGAGATCGGCGCAAACCTCGGCCGGGAGGCGCGGTGCGGACGGCGACGACGTACGGCGGCGGAGACGACGAAGACGACGGCGCGCTGAGAGTTGAGAGAGAATGAGAAATGGCTAAGTGTGGATCCGGAGAAGACGATGCGCCCAGCTATTTATAGTCGGGATCTTTAGCCCCGGTTGGTGGCAGCAACCGGGACTAAAGATATCTTTAGTCCCGGGTGGTGGTATAAACCGGGACTAAAGATGTTATCTTTAGTCGGGACTAAAGATGTTTTCCCGCTGCGGCCAAATTATCTTTTTGTCCCGGCTATGTTTAACAACCGGGACTAAAGATTGAAACAGTGCACATATAAATAACATATGACCTATTTTAATAGTTTCAATTTGATATTACATTCCAATAATGATATATAATTAAATTTGACCAATTTAAATACTATTTGAATAGTATTAAAATATCTAATACCATATTACCTATTTAAATAGTTCTAAATTATTATTAAATATAAATAATCACATATAAATAACATATGACCTATTTTAATAGTTTCAAATTGATATTACATTCCAATAATGATATATAATTAAAATTTGACTAATTTAAATACTATTTGAATAGTATTAAAATATCTAATACCATATTACCTATTTAAATAGTTTTAAATTATTATTAAATATAAATAATCACATATAGACCAATTTAAATACTATTTGAATAGTATTTAAATATCTAATACCATATTACCTATTTAAATAGTTTTAAATTATTATTAAATATAAATAATCACATATAAATAGCATATGAAGTTTCAATTTGATATTACATTCCAATAATTGATATTACTATCTAATACTATATTACCTATTTAAATAGTTCAAAATTGATATTACATATATAATTGTAGTACTAAAAAACACAAACATTACATGGCCTTCAATACATTATAAATAATTTGCGTCGTCCATACAACAACCTATGTCACAGTTTTCCTTACATAATTGTAGTAATAAAAATCACAAACATTGCATGGCCTTCAATACATTATAAATAATTTGCATTGTCCATACAATAACCTATGTCACAGTTTTTCTCACGTACTTTCTCCTCACTAATGTTCCTTCGCTATGATCGTTGCGTGAGTAAGGGGTGTTCTCCTTTGAAAGGAGGAAGCTCGGGTCAACCGTCACTGCGAACGGAGGTTGCCCGTCGAACTGATCGTAATCTTCGTCAGTCTTATCCTCGGCTCCGACAATTTTCCTTTTGCCTGGAAGAACCACGTGGCGCTTTGGCTCGTCGGGTCCTGTACCCTTCTTTGGTTTGCTAGACATGTCCTTCACATAGAAAACATATGTGACATTATTGGCTAGGACGAAAGGTTTGTCTGAGTATCCAACCTTGCTTAGGTCAATCGTTGTCATCCCATTGTCATCACTCGTTATGCCTCCACTGGTGAGCCTAACCCATTGGCATCGAAACAGAGGTACATTCAGGGGTCCGTAGTCTAGTTCCCATATGTCCTTGATGACACCGTAATACGTGCTAGTTGCACCATCGTATCTCATGGCGTCGATACGAATAGCAGAGTTCTGGTTTGTGCTCTTTCTGTCTTGGGCTCTTGTGTAAAATGTATACCCATTGATTTCATATCCTTGGAATGTCGATATCGAGCAAGAAGGCCCCCTCGCCAAGAAGGCTAGTTGTTGGTCAATGGTTTCTGCACCCATTAGACGTTGTCGTAGCCAAACGGGGAAAGTATCGATGTGATGGCGTGTAATCCATGCATCAGACTTGCCGATGTTTTTCGACCGAACAATCACCAGGTGCTCCTTGATGTAAGGAGCCACCAACGAAGATTGTTGCAAAACCGTGAAATATGCTTTACGGAATAAATCATTGTCCACGGTCATTATTGCTTTTCTTCCAAGAGTCCCCTTTCCCCGTAGTCTCCCCTCATGGCTTGATTGGGGTACCCCGATTGGACGAAGGTCTTCAATAAATTCTACGCAGAACTCAATGACCTCCTCTGTTCCATAACCCTTGGCGATGCTTGCTTTCGGACGAGAACGGTTACGAACGTATTTCTTTAGAACGCCCATGTACCTCTCGAAAGGAAACATGTTGTGTAGGTACACAGGATCGAGAATACTGATCTCTTTCACAAGGTGACATAGAAGATGCGTCATTATATTGAAGAATGACGGTGGAAAGATCATCTCAAAGCCGACGAGACATTGGACCACGTCGTCTTGAAGGGTTGTTAAACTGTCTGGATCTATGATCTTTTGCGAAATTGCGTTCATTAAAGCACATAGCTTTGTTATTGTTTCCCGGACATTATCAGGAAGGATACCACGAATTATAACAGGAAGCAGTTGTGTCATCAACACGTGACAGTCATGAGACTTTAGGTTTGTGAATTTCTTTTCCTTCATGCTTATTATTCTCTTTATGTTCGAGGAGTATCCAGACGGTACCTTGATGCTCTCCAGGCATTCAAACATACTTTCCTTCTCTTCCTTGCTCAGGGTGTAGCTTGCAGGACTCAAGTAATGGCTTACTTTATCCTTTGGTTCCGGGTGAAGGTCCTCGCGTTGTTGCATATGCTTGAGATCATTATGTGCTTCAAGTGTATCTTTCGACTTCCCATATACACCTAGCAAGCCCAACAAGTTGACGCAAAGGTTCTTACTGAGGTGCATCACGTCGATTACATGCCGGACGTCTAAGACTTCCCAATAGGGTAACTCCCAAAAAATAGACTTCTTCTTCCACATCGCCGCATGATCATCTTTGCTCTCTATAGGTTAGCTGCTACGTTCCTTTCCAAATACTACTTTCAGATCTTTCACAATAGCAAACACGGCTTTTCCGTTGCAATGTTTAGGCTTAGTATGGTGGTTTGCCTTCTGTTCGAAATGCTTGCCTTTCTTCCATACAGAATGGGTTGCAACAAGGAATCAACGATGACCCATGTACACAATATTCCTGCAGTGTTTCAGATACGTACTTTCCGTTTCATCCATACAATGGCTGCAAGCCCTGTACCCCTTGTTTGACTGTCCGAATATGTTGCTAAGTGCAAACCAATCGTTAAAGGTTACGAACAGCAACGCTCGTAGGTTAAATTGCTCCTGTTTGTCCTCATCCCACATGGGGACACCTTCTTTTTTCCACAGCAGAAGCAGATCCTCAACCAATGGTCTTAGGTACACATCAATGTTGTTACCAGGTTGCTTTGGGCCTTGAATGATAATTGGCATCATGATGTACTTTTGCTTCATGCATAGCCAAGGGGGGAGGTTGTAGATACATATGGTCACAGGCCAAGTGCTACGGTCGCTGCTCATCTCTCCAAATGGATTCATGTCCTCTGTACTTAAATCGAACCTTATGTTTCAGGCATCCTCTCCAAAGTCTGGAAATGTTCTGTCGATGTTTCGCCACTGCGACCCGTCGGCGGGGTGTCTCAGCATCCCGTCTTGTTGACGTTCTTCTGCGTGCTAGCGTATCATGATAGCATGCTCTTTGTTCCTGAACAAATGCTTGAGCCGTGATATTATAGGAAAATACCACATCACCTTAGCAGGAACTCTCTTCTTCGAAGGCTGTCCGTCAACATCACCTGGATCATCTCGTCTAATCTTGTATCGTAGTGCTTTACAAACCGGGCATGCTTCTAGGTTCTCGTACTCCTCACCGCGATAGAGAATACAATCGTTCGGACATGCGTGTATCTTATGTACTTCTAGTCGTAGAGGGCATACCACCTTCTTAGCTTCGTACGTTGTTTCGGGCAACTCGTTTCCCTTCGGAAGAATGTTCTTGACGAATTTCAATAACTCGCCAAATGTCTTGTCACTCACATCATTTTTTGCCTTCCATTGCAAGTATTCTAGCGTCGTACCCAATTTTTTGTGCCCCTGTTCGCAACCTGGGTACAACGAAGTTTTGTGGTCCGCTAACATACGGTCCAATTTTTGGACGTCCTTCTCACTTTTGCAGCCGTTCTTTACGTCCCGCAACATTTGACCAAGATCATCTACAGCGTCGTTATCTTGAACAGCTCCGTCCGCCTCGCCTTTCGGATTTTCTTCGAATCCATCGTATTGATGAGCCCAGTCCGGAATATTCTCGTCTTCTACTTCATCTTTTTCCATTGTAACCCCTAGCTCTCCGTGCGAGGTCCAACAATTATATCCAGGCATGAATCCAGACTCAAACAAGTGTGCATGAATAGTTCTTAATGATGAATACTCCTTTCGGTTACTTCACTTTTTGCATGGACAACACATGAAACCCTTGTACTTGTTAGCATTGGTCACCTTCAAAAAATAATGCGCGCCTTCAATAAACTCTTTCGACCGTCGGTCCGCGGTGTACATCCATTGTCTATCAATCTAGACATCAAATAGTCCAATGTTACTAACGAAATCCACATTCTCGAAACTAATTAAATAATCATACAAAAATTTAAAACATCATTATTCAAAGTGAAACTAATTTCTAGAAAAGAGAATGGAGAAAATATTCTAATTTTGCCTAACATATTTTGCCTAACATCGTTATCCAAATTTTGTAGGATTCCAAAATTAACCTAATTTTGCCTAACATATTTTCTCTCTCATCATTTTGCATAAACCTTTATGGAGAAAATATTTTATAGAAACAAAGCTATAAATGCAATATGCTAAGCATACATTATTAGAGAATGGATTTGCTAACCATTTCGATCTCTCCGATTTGTATATTATCGTCAAAACAAATTTGTCAAAAATTTTGGCAGCACTTCCCTTCTTCCTCCTCCTCTTGGCAGCAATGGCTCGGGCTGGAGGAGGAAGAAGAAGTATAAAAAGATGGATCACTATAGTCCCGGTTAATATCACTAACCGGGACTATAGATCTAAATTATCTTTAGTCCCGGTCTGTGTTACCAACCGGGACTAAAGTGAGGATCTTTAGTCCCGGTTGATTACACCAACCGGGATTAAAGATCCCTGCCCGCCTGACACCGACCTAACAGGGCCGATGGGTGTGTGAACCGGGACTAAAGATGATCTTTAGTCCCGGTTGGTGTAATCAACCGGGACTAAAGATCATTGCGATCCGCTGCCTTTTTTAACCGGGGCTAAAGTTGATCTTTAGCCCCGGTTCGTATTCGAACCGGGACTATTCCGGTTTTTCTGATTCCGACCAAAGATCAGTTCTCCAGTAGTGTTTAGAGTTTTTCATGTGGATTAAAGGAGTGAAAATTAAGTAGGGTTAGTGGTGATGGGACGAGACGAAAAAGTAGGTAAAAAAATTAAATGAGGATGGTTAATATTGATCGAGATGAATAGGTAGAAAAGTAAACTGATAAAATAGCTATATTTTAGAATTAAATTTAAACACTGAAAGTATCTATATATTTTAGAGTGATGGAATACTCGCTTTCGCTTCCGATATATATCCACACACCATACGTGATGTAGATTTGACAGACTATGTTGCTAGCTTTGCTACTGCTACTGCCTGTTTTTACTGCATACAGGCGCTCTCTTTCTCTCGCGTCATCGTCGCCTGGATCAGCGTCGGCATCGCAGCAGGGGTTTATGATGCATGCCTAAGGTGCACATTATGTCATACTTATTGCGTTCCATAATAACTGATATCGAGCATTATTCACATTTGAACATAGACCACTCATCTTTTTTCTTATTTTTTTTACAAACACTAAAAAGATGCCATTTAATTAAAAAGTGGGGTATACCCTGAATATAAGCATAAAACTTATATTTACTTTGTACTAATAATTTAAGTGTAATTAATGGTCTAAGTTTAAATGAAAAAGTTAAAATTATCAGTTGATATCTTCATCCCATGATATAAGAGATTTTGGCCTTCAAATTTATCCCAAAATATAAGGGATTTTGTGATTTTGAGATAGTCTTTCATTCCTCACTTATGTATAGTTTAATCCTCCACCTACCCATTTTTGTACTAGTTTGATCCCCACCTACCAACTATTGTACTAATTTGTTCCATCTCCTAATCATCTTTTTTTTTATCATTGGTACTTTTATTACTTCCTTAATCTTTATAAAAAGAGGTATATTATGGTATGAAGGGAGCATTAAGAAACAGAGAAAGTTTTACGTAGCTACCACACTGACAGCATGATTTGATCGAATCCATCCTCACCTTACACACATTCACACCGCCCATGTTTGCAGGTATCTGGGGGAGAGGAAGCAGTTGGGGGTGCCATTAGCGGCGTTCCAGCTGAACCAGGAGAAGCTCGTGAGGATGCTGGGCAACATCCAGGCGATGTGGCTCCTCGGCTGGCGTCTCTGCAAGCTGCATGACTCCGGCAGGATGACCACCGGCCAGGCCAGCCTGGGGAAGGTATAAACACTTGCTTGATCTTCTGCTTACCAACCGTTGGATAAAGAATCATCTGGTTGATTTTGAGATCAACCTAAGTGATAGAATCGTGACCCTCCTCCATTTTTGGTTCAAGGCATGGATCACAAAGCAGGCACGGGAGACGGTGGCCTTGGGCAGGGAGTTGCTCGGTGGCAACGGCATCGTCATCGATTTTCACGTCGGCAAGGTCATCAATTACCCTCCGTCAATGATTTGTTAATTCACCTTGTAGTATAGTGTTCATACTGCAACGTATGGTTCGTTCTGTTGTCGAAATAGTACTACTACAGAAATAATGATCGTGCCTTCTATTAATTGGAGAATATCTCATAAGTATATACATATAATAAGTTCTGCTGTGTATCATTAGTCAGTCTTTTTTTTCGTGTGTATTTGTGGTCTCAGTTTGCACAATATATATAGCATTAACCTGCTGCAGAATATAAAAATTATAGCTTTTGTTTTAATTTATTGAAACATTGTTGTTTGCTTTATTCTTTTTAGGTTCTGCATTAACCTAGACGCTGCGTCGAGCTAATGAAGATCATAGTTTTTTTATTTAATTTATATTAGTAAGGATAGTACGTAGGAAGCATAGTTTTCTTTTAGTAAAGTACACTGATAGAAATTAAACTTGCCATATTGTATCATCTTAAAAATACATAATTAGGTTTTGGAACATTGTTAAAGTACGCCATCTAGCTATGTTTAAAACTATACCACACGCGACATGCCCTTCAAATTCCTGCGTGGATGATACTTCACCGAAATGGTTACGTGTTAGTTCCATGTCGTGTAACGCCATGTGGGTCGGGTATTATGGGTTATGTGGCATTTTTTAATTCGTATGACATATATAATCGAAATTTGGTACTCGGATCTGAATTTTAAAAGTTTAGAACCTAGATAATATAGCTAACAGGTTTAAGTACCACCAATATATTTTACCCTTCTTTTTAGTTCTAATAAATACACATATGTACCACGCAGGCATTCTGCGACATGGAATACATATACACGTATGAGGGCAGCTACGAAGTAAACGTGCTCGTCGTTGCCCGAGAGATCACGGGCATCGCCAGCATTAGGCCGACTAGCCGGCTCTAGATGCTGACGGTCGTACTGTGGATGCACACGGCACAGCAAGTA
The DNA here is from genome assembly GCA_008326285.1 of Oryza officinalis. NCBI lineage: Eukaryota > Viridiplantae > Streptophyta > Magnoliopsida > Poales > Poaceae > Oryza > Oryza officinalis. The sequence goes on from BDMV01000006.1 coordinate 22,246,840, forward strand.
AATGAATAACAACTTAGCTAGCGTATATGAAGGAACGTCCATGCGACCAGGCCCGGTGTTAAAGCACAAATTGCAGTCTCTGAGGTCTTATTGGAACAACATATTTCCAATAATTATTTGGTACATGAAGTTCCTCTCGTAATATATACTTGTTGGTATACCCAGTACATCCAACCACCAAGTTCAGTTAACACTTTGAGAGCTTTTTCTGCACACAACTTATGTGTCGTACGTGGACACGTGGTAGTGTAACACATGTACATATAACATGTTACGCACGATTATTAATTATCTCTTATCTAATGTTATGGTCCATCACAGATATTGCCATGAACACTATAACCACTCAACACCTATCACTGGTGGAGAAGGGGTTTTTAACCCCGGTTCATAACACCCTCTAATCCCAGTTATGCAACCGGGACTACGAATCCGCACTACTACGAAAACAATCTTTCATGGCGTTTGGAAAAACTTTTCTCTGACGGCTACGAGGTGAAACCGTCAGCTCAAAAGATAGGGGGGTGGGGGTCTCGGGCCGCCAGCGAAAACACATCTTCGCTGGCGGCCTCCTAAAGCTGGCCACCAACGAAGATGTGGTATTTTCTCTGGCGGCCATCTTAAGACCCCGCCAGAGAACATATCACATCTTCGCTGGCAGTAAGGTGACGTGGCCCGCTAGCGAAGATTCCTACATCTTCGCTGGCGGCCCACTTAAGTCGCCGCCACCCCTAAATATTTTCTATGGCGGTTCGACTCAACCGACATATGTTGACCGCCAGGGAAAATACCATCACTTATATCACCAGTCCAGCTAGCAGCCATGGCATTTGAGCACGATTTTCTCTCTTGTGAACAAATACATAGGGGGGAAGGTTTTGATCTTCAATCTTTTGAAAGATCTCCTACTCTATTTGTAAAGTTTTTTTTTATTTTTATTGGTTGTTTGTTGAGATTTTGCATAGCAAAAAGTAAGTGACACGGGGGAAGAAAAGTATTTTTTATTTGTTATTTGGAGCTTAAAATGGGCAAACTTTGTAAGAAATATTGTGCATGATCGATGTTTCATATATATATCTAGTTTTGATATGTTTATTTGTAGCAGATCTATATATTAGTTAACTACAGAGAACGCTGAAAAGAAGAGAAAAAGAGCTAGTTTTTTATTTTTTCTAGTTGTTTGTAGTTTGTAGATTTTTGGCTAGCTTTAATTATCTTGTCTAGATTATAGTGGTTATAAATATTAATTAGTATAATTTTAATGTGACATATTATCAAAAATATATAAAGTGACGAAGTTGTACATATTTTTTCGCAAATAATGCATAGATGGCGGACAGAGCATGGATGTATAGAGAGAGATACCGGTCCTCATACATTGAAGGATTTGACATATTCACGAAAGCTGCTAAGAAGAATGTTGCATCTAAGAAGACGAAGGAAATTAGATGTCCATGCTTACATTGCAAGAATCAGAAAATTTGGATCGACCCATCTATAATCGAGCAACACTTGGTGATGCATGGATTTGTTGCACGCTACACAATTTGGTCACATCATGGAGAGATCCCAAGCAAACAAGTTCCCAACCGGGCGATAGTACAGGATGAAGTGTTCAACTGGGACGAGGATTTGATGGTAGTAGAAGAAGAAGGAGAAGAGGAAGTAGAGCCCATTAATGTTGATGATGATGTTGGTGGCGATGATGGTCAGCACAGTATAGTTGATGATGTCGATGATGGTAATGTTTGCGTAGACGATGGTAATTTTGATTTGGAAGAGATGTTGCGTCATGCTAAACCTGAGGTTGTAGCTGGGTCCGCTCGTGGGTTGGAGAACTTCGAATCATTACAAAAGGCAACGAAGGTTCTTTTGTACGATCAGGCAAATGGTTGCATGAAGGATTTCACATTGTTGCGGACGGTGCTTGAACTTATGAGATTAAAGGCCAGAAACGGTTGGTCGGACAGTAGTTTCAACGATTTGTTGGTTCTGTTAAAGAAACTGTTTCTGCAACCCAACTCCCTGTCAACCAGCACCTATGAAGCGAGGAAGCTTATTTGCCCTTTATCTCTGGGTTTGCGAAAGATACACGCGTGTGTTAACCACTGCGTACTGTTTCGTAAAGAGTACGAGGATTTGGACAGATGCCCAACGTGCAACACTAGTCGATACAAAACAAGCCGTAGCCAGTTCGAGGGTCAGGATGTTACCCAAGACGAGGTAGAAGACAACAATAAGAAGAAGATCCCCCAGTTGGTCATGTGGTACCTTCCGGTGAAAGATCGATTGAAGCGTTTGTTCTCGAACCCGAGGGATGCCGAACTGATGCGCTGGCATCATGAAAAGTGGAAAAAAGATGGGATGATTCGACATCCGGCAGATGCTCGACAGTGGAAGGAATTTGACAGAAAGTACCATGAGTTTGCAGAGGACCCAAGAAATGTAAGGTTTGCATTGAGCACCGATGGAATGAATCCATTTGGTGACTTGAGCAGCTCACACAGCACGTGGCCAGTACTCCTAACCATGTACAACCTCCCTACGTGGCTGTGTCAGAAAAGGAAGTATATTTTGTTGACCATCCTTGTACAGAGACCACGACAACCTAGCAATGACATGGTTGTGTTTCTGGAGCCTTTGCTGGAGGATATGGCTGATCTGTGGAATCACGGGGTCCGGGTTTGGGACGAATTCATGTAGAATTACTTCACGCTTGATGCAATTATCTTTGTCACTATCAACGACTTGCCCGCACTGTTTTCCCTAACAGGACAGCTCAAGGGGAAGACAGGCTGCGTTATTTGTGTTGATGGTACAGTGTACAGGTATCTTCAGGAATCGAAGAAGCTAGTGTACATGTGGCACCGACGTTACTTAAGAAAGAATCACCCGTACCGCTCCAAAACAGAATATTTCGACAACACTGTTGAGGATGGTGATCCACCAGAACCATGGAAGGGTGATAAAGTGTTCACAATAACGAAAAAGCTCAAGGTTGTTTTTGGGAAGGCCAAAAAGAAGGAAACCAACAAGCGGAAGAGAAATGAGGCCAAAGAGCCAGTAAGCGCTAGCGGGCCATTCAAGAAGCACTCCATTTTCTTTAAGTACCTTCCGTACTGGCAAGATTTAGAGATACGTCATTCTATCGATGTCATGCACCTAGAGAAAAATGTCTTCGATAGCACCATGGGTACTTTACTAGACATACCTAGAAGACAAAGGATGGGCTAAAGTCCCGTAAGGACCTCGTGAATATGCAGATAAGGAAATAGCTTCACCCTGTAGATGAGGGTAACGAAAAAGTGTATCTTCCGCCGGCCTGCTACACCTTGACAAATGAGGAGAAAAACGCAATGTGCAAATGCCTACGTGGGGTGAGAGTGCCTACTGGTTTCTCCTCAAACATTAAGCGACTGGTATCCATGAAGGATTTGTCATTTTCAGGCTACAATTCCCATGATTGCCATGTAATGCTCACAGTATTCCTCGCTATCGCCATCAGAGCAATCGAACCATTACACGTTAAGGTGGTCATCACAAAGTTGTGTTACTTCTTCAATGCAATCTCACAGAGAGTAATTGATCTTGACGAGTTAGGTTCTCTCCGCACTTTCACTATAGAGACCGTGTGCGAGCTTGAGATGTGTTTCCCGCCGTCATTTTTCAATATGATGGAACACCTCATAGTTCATATTGTGCCTCAGATTATTGCACTTGGTCCCCTGTACCTGTATCAGATGTGGCCATTCGAACGGTACATGTTCATTCTAAAAGGCTACGTATGGAACCGTGCCCATCCAAAGGGATCGATGATAGAGGGATATACTACCGAGGAAGTCGTTGAGTGTTGCATTGATTACCTAAAAGAGGGGAAAGCTATTGGTTTACCATACCTCGACATGAAGGTAGATTATCTGGAAGAGGGACAAAAGGGCAGAAAAGAATCCACGACGATGATTACAAGAAACTGAAAGAAGCTCATTTCACTGTGCTGCAACAGCTCGCGATAGTGGAGCCGTACATAGATCAGCACCTTAAGGAATTACAAGCAATGAATACAGGGCGTTCTGATGCATGGATCATGAAGCGACACAAGGCTGCCTTTACTGAATGGTTCAAGAACCTCAGCCTACCAGATGGCGATACTACGGAGGAAAAAACTATTAAGAGGTTGGCTGACGGGCCATCAAGTGTTTACACCTCATGGCAAGCATATGATCTGAATGGGTATACATTTTATACCAAAGCGAAAGACCAAAGGAGTGCATGCCAAAACAGTGGCCTTCGAGTAGAGGCAATCGACACAGCTGGACAAAAGAGCACATACTATGGATTCATAGAAGAAATCTGTGAACTGGACTATGGATCCAACATGCAGATTCCACTGTTTCGGTGCCAATAGGTGAAACACCCATCTAGCGTGGTTGTCGACATTTTTGGGCTGACAATCGTCGACCTCGTCAACGTAGGGCACAAGAATGACCCATGGGTACTTGCCGATTGGGCCGCTCAGGTTTTCTATGTGATTGATCCATCTCAGTTGAAGAAAGATATAGTTGTCTCGGGAAAACAAAAGATTTTGGGAGTTGATGATGTCCAAGATGTTGAGGCATATAATCAATACGAGAACATGACACTCTTCACGGACTTTACAAACAACATTAAGGTCGCGGAAGCAATGATTGGTGATTCCCCGAAGCCATACATGAGGAACAATGGAGTAGGGAAGAATGTCAAAGGTTAATCTACATATGTAATTATGGTGACTTAAGATGGATAATGAATTTTTGTACGGATGATTACTGACTCTTTTTGTAATTAGTTCTGTGGATATTTTTACATTTAGTTGTGGAAAGAAATAAATATTGAAATGGGCCAAAAGTTTTTCCTGGCGGTCGAGGACACTTCCGGCCGCCAGCGAAAAAGGTTTTCGCTAGCGGCGAGGTAATCCGGCCGCCAGCGAAAATGGGTTTCGCTAGCGGGCCGCCTAATCCGGCGGCCAGCGAAAATGGTTTTCACTCGCGGCCAGGTAAGCCGGCTGCCAACGAAAATGGGTTTCGCTAGCGGGCCGCCTAATCCGGCGGCCAGCGAAAAAGGTTTTCGCTAGCGGCCAGGTAAGCCGGCTGCCTGTGACATACCCAAAATTTGAATTTTAAATTTTGCATCTAAAAATGTCAAGAATAATTTTTCCTAAATAGGAATACTAGTATTTTCAACTAAAGACCTAGGTGAGTCTAATTTGAAAAATACAAATTGGCGGCTAATTTAAAACCTTTTTACTTGATAGCTCAAAGGAATAAAACTAAGACATAGTGTGTGCATGTATTTGCATAATGTATTGTTGAGACTTGAGTCTTTTGCTTGTTTTTTGGGGTTTTACTAGCATTTCATAATAAGATGAATATAAATTAAAAACTCTGAGGCAAATACTAAATATATATTCACGAGAATGTATATACATGTAATACATAAAGTTGAGTAATTAAAAGTTGAAATCATGATCAACAACATCTTGTCAGGTCAAGAATCATCTAAACATAATTTTACAATCATTTAATTATATTTTATAATAGGAAACATATGTGTAAGGATAAGCTTAGTGAATTTCAAAAAAATATTTGGTGTAGGATAAAATCATGGAAAAATTCATGTGGATTCTACCCAATATGTTAGACTCACTGGAATTTTGACATGATTTTATTTTTACATCTAGACCCTCAATTAAATTGGTCAAAGGAGTCAAAATCAGGTTAAATCCAAAACCCTAATCGGCAAAAATGACACACATCTCATATATGTATTTTATCACATGAAAATGTATATGGAACATAATTTATTCAAATACTAGCTTATTTATCATGAATTAATATAATTTTTTCAGAATTTATTTCACTAGTTTTGACCTCCTAAAAAATTCAATCTAATTTCAGCCAGGCCCATTTTCTTTATTTTGCTGAGAATAAACTAAAATGAATTTTGAGTGAAACCAAGGAAAATGGAAACTAGGAATTTTTATCTATCTCCACAAAAATCCACTTTATTTTATTAAGCCCACAAATTAAACTATATATTAACAAAGAAGAGAGAAAGAAATAATCCTGAAAAAATGGATACAGTTCATGTATACCCAAATTTCTACCCTTTTCTCTCAACCTAACCTAGTGTACCCCGCATTGGGCCCACATGGCAGCCTCATTGGCTTGCCCTCACCTTGTCCATAACCCTTCATCACCACTTAACCCAGCACAGCCGAGAGAGAGATCAAGGGCGGTGCACTGCCGATGTGGGCACCGAACATGTTCGACGCGTGTCCCCTACGTGGCAGTCACTTTGGCTAGCTCCATGTCTGTTCTTTTTCCTCCTCTATTTCCATCTTCCTCAGCCATCCAGAGAGAGAGAGAAACGAGGAGAGAGCAGCGCTACCTGAGCACTGGAAGCCGTCGACGCGTGTCCAGGGACGTGGCCGCCGCTGATCTCGCCCTCATCTCCTCCCAGACGCGTCGCCTCCCCTCACTCTCCGCCCAGATACCGAGCCAACCGAGGGAGAGAGCTCTCAGCTCCTCTTTTCCTCCTGTTCATTGCCTACGGCCGCCATGGTGGAAAGAGCGACGACCGACGTCAAGGCCTCTCCATCCCCATCTCCGCGTTCCCTAACCTCCTCATAATGCCGAATCCATCCCCGCTGACCTCGCCCTCAATCGCGCAGTCAATCGCCGGGAACGCCGACGCGCCCACGAAGCTCGGGAGCACGCACCGAAGGCCGCCGCCGGTGACATCACTGTCGCATAGCACGAAGGAGACCATCCCGAGCCGATTCCTCGCGCCAACAACTCCTCCACATGGTCCTCTTCAAAACTCCTCAAGAATCCCCAAGGATCATCCACCGACGAGGGAGATCGCCATCGTCTTCCTCAACTCCGGCCGCCGAGCTCCATCTCCGATTCCATCCACTCCGGTGAGTCGCAGACCATTTCCTCGCGCATGTAGCTTCTCGATGAACTCCCTAACCCTGTACGCAACTTGCCTTGCAAGCCTGCTGGCCGGTTTGTTCTATCGACGTTGCCCCGGAGTTTTTCACCGCCGCCGCCGGATTTCTTCATCGCCGCCACCTCACCGGAGCTCTTCCGTCTCGGCAAGTCATTCGGTGAGTCTCCTAGTGCACGAAAGAACCACAACCATGCATTCAAATCGGCCGGGACAAGCCGTGACTTGTCTTCCCCTATGCAGCCATGAAACCGTCGCCGCTTACACCGTTGCTATCGTCGACTCCGACCATCTCCGGCGACGAGACCACCGTCGATGGGTTCGCATGAAAGTCCTCTGCTTTTCTTCTTTTGGTTGCGACGGCCGAGGAGCCGCCATCCACCGCCGATGCCGTTGGCAAGCTCGCCGGTGAGTTCTACTCCTGCTGCTGCTTCTCTCAGTGTAGTGTACTGTGGGTTGGTTTCTACAAACCCCAGGGGCCTTTTTGCTTATTAGCAGAGACTGACCAGTGGACCCTCATATATTTAAATCCTGAGAAATATAAAGAAAATAACAAAAGCTTTTCTATTGAACTAACAATTATGCAAACTTTGTAAATTTCTAGAAAATTCATCTTAGCTCCAATTTGAATGAACCAAATTTCAGATGACTCATAAAATTATGATCATTAATATGGTAGAAAAAAAAATTTGCCACTCACAGTACAATAAATATCTCTAAAATTTAGTATAAAAAGTAATTAGCATAAAACATAATTTAACTTATAAAATTTATAGATAACCAATTCTAGCTCTAAAAGATTTGAACCAGAGTTGGTTAGAATCACCAAATTCTCAACTTAATTTAGATGAATTGAGTTCTGGGGCAACTAGTTTATATAATGCATCCACTTTTAATTAATTATACTGGTCGTGATTAATTTAGGAATTTATAAAATCCATAGGAAAATCATGTTAACTCATTTTGAGATGAACTAAATTTTAGTGTTTTCACAGAACCATGATAGTAAGATTCATGTACTACAACTTGACACTTTAAATAACAAATCATCATGAAATAATCGTGTAGTAAAATCATTACTATAATATAAACTCCGAACTATAAAATACATACAAAATTTATCCTAACTCCAAAGTAATATAATTCCTGATGGGTTAGGTTAGAAATCACATGGACTTAGTTTTAGCATTTAAAATATGGAACAAACAATAATAAGACTATTTCTAAAACTTGGTGTAACTAATAATGGCTACAATATGTTTTACAACTTGTAAAATTCATAATAAACTCATGCTAGCTCTAAATATAGTCAACTAAATTTTGTTAAGCTTTGAAGAAAATACTCTTTGCTGCAGTAACCTATAACTTCACAGAACTTGAACCTAACCTACATCTAAAATTTACTAAGGCGTAATTAGCCTATGTCTAGTATAGAATTATAAAATTCATAACTCATAAATTCTAAGTGATAAAATGAAAATTACTTCACCATAAATCATGTTTAGTCGGTACCTATCTATTATAATAAATTTATGCATATTAGAAGCATTTTTAGATTTTTGTATGATTTGGTGTTTTATCGTTACCGTTATTTCGTATAGTGAACAACATCCCTTTCGGTGAGGAGTTTGGGTTTCGTTGCTGACCGTGAGGGAGATTCTAACTAAGGCAAGTGCCCTCCTCCTTTGAACACCTTGATCCTATGTTTTTATTGGGCAAACATTTTCTATTGCAAAGTTGCATACGTTAGATAGTTATGTTTGGAAAAATCATTTTGAAAGTGATGAAATGGTAGCTATGGCCTATTTGTTGCATAATTCTCCTTGAGAATTGTTATCCTTGATGTTTGTAACCTTAGAATGGTTTGGAGTACTCTCCATGTGCTCAAATGGGCTTATAATTGCTAAATATAATGACATATGCTTAGCTATACCTAGTGAAATGATTTTAAACATTGTGATCACCTTATATATTTGAAAATGGGCAATTTACGACTTCTGGACAGAGGTGAAGCCTCTGGTTATTTGTGAAATAAAATGGAGTTAAATATATTTCTAGACTTGGGCGACGAGTGGTGTACATATGGTAGTAGTTGTGCATCGATAGGGGGAGCGTTCGCCTGAGTCGATTAAGGACCGAACTCTATGTTACCAACTAAGTATACAGTACTGCCACATGTGTTAGTATGGGATGACCTTAGCTTATTAAGTTGTCCAGTGTTTAGCCTTGCATATTGGTAGGCCGGAGTAGAATGAATTAGTCTGAGCGATGATTCATAGGAACTACCTATTTACCCCGTTGATTATGGGGGTAGTTTAGGCGTCTAAGTCTATCCAATTCAATGGTATAGTGCCTCGTGGGGGAACGGATGTGTTCGCTGCCACGGCATTAGGTTTAAGGCGTGGGCCCGTCACCTAACGATTCTGGGTCATGCCCAGGATGGATTCACACTTGCCATCGCTGATGCAAGGCTAGACACTAGGCAATGTAATGGCTAAGTTGTGACCTCTAGTCTGCACTCAACGTGTAGAGTGGGGTGCTAGGCCAGCACCGAACCAACTAGAGTGTAGCCTCTGGGTTTTTATAACATCATGTGGACTTGTACGAACTCTGCAGAGTTAAAATTAACCGGTTAGCCGTGCTCACGGTCATGAGCGACTTGGGGAAATAACATGAGTGTAATTTTAACTTTTCTAAAATGCTTTATAAAAATGGTTGAGGACTGGGAATTTGATGATGATTTTAATGATAATGATGGCTTGCTACCAAGGAAGATGCAAGTTGATGTTTACGACTTATGATAAAGATGATGAGAAGAAATGATGATTATGTTGCTAGAATTATTTATATTGATGACCATGCTCTACTTTATATACTTATTCTATAAATGTTTACGAAGTTATCGCTTGTGAAATGTTGTGAACCAACTTAGCTTTATGCAAATGAACCTACAAATAGCCATTCTTTGATAATTAGAGCTTGCATGTATGTAGGATTGTATTGCCTTGCCAGTACATTAACATAGTTAATGTACTGACACTTGTTCGATTGGAATATTCATTTTGCAGGTTAGTTGAGTGCTATGGGTTCCGTTGATCTTTTCAGGACGGTTCATTAGGGGTTTACCCCTAGTCGGATTGCTTAAGGGTCTTGGGTAAATAAACTTCCGTGCGAACCTTTAAATTATAAGGCCATTTGGCCATATATATATCCTAGACTTAGATTTTAAGTTATTTATTGTTAGTAGTCATTTATGAATATCATTTGCTTTGATGAAAGTGTTTGGTATGTTCTAGCTTATAGAACTATCTAGACATGAGTATGGATGTTGAACAAATGAGATGTTGTAGAGCTTAGCAAATTGTCAAGTCTCCTGGGATGTGTAACACATCTGGTCACTGCCTTCGTGTGGTTTGACGGGCACGTCTCAGGCTGAAGTTGACTGGCACGCTAAGTCCCAGCAATGTCTCTTTTGCTCAATATTCGGCACTATATTATTTATATTGAATGGTGATTAGTTGTGATCATGGGGCACATTGAGGCTTGAGTGGCTATCATGCGTGTATGGATCCCACTCTTCCAAAATCATGTGGTGATCACAAATAACACCGAACAATATAATTTTCGGGTGCTCGACACTGCCTAATCCGGCCGCCAGCGAAAAAGGTTTTCGCTAGCGGCGAGGTAATCTGGCCGCCAGCGAAAATGGTTTTTGCTATATATGGGCACGCGGGAGTCTCAATTTTTCCTAAGTCCTGAAGGCTCGAAAACCCTAGAGCCGCCACTAGGCTGTCGAAATTTTCAGCCGTCGCCGCCAGCAAAAACCTAGCGCTGCCGCCTCCTTTTCGCGCCAGGAGGCAGGAGCTCTCTAGCCACCCCTTACCGCCGCCGCCGCCTCCTCACCGCCGCCCGGCCGCCTCCTCACCGCCATCGCCGGCCGCCTCCTCATCGCCCCCGGCCGTCTCCCTCACTGCCACCGCCGGCCGCCTCCTCACCGGCGCCGTCAGCCTCCTCGCTGCCCCCGGCGGCCTCCTCACCACCGCCGCTTGTCGCCTCCTCACTGCCGCCAGCCGCGTCCTCACCGCCACCGTTGGCCGCGTCCTCACCGCCGATGGCCGCCTCCTCACCGCCGCCGGCCGCGTCCTCACCGCCACCGATGGCCGCATCCTCACCGCCGATGGCCGCCTCCTCACAGCCGCCGCCAGCCTCGTCACCGCCGATGGCCGCCTCCTCATAGCCGCCGCCAGCCTCCTCACCGCCGCCGCCTCCTCTTCTTCCTCTGCTCGCCGCCTCATCCAGGTACCCCTGTCGCCGCCTCCTCTTTTTTCGATGAATGGATGGATTGATTGTATGTATGTATAGATGAATGGATGAATGGATGGATGAATCGATAAATGGATGGATTGATTGTATGTATGTATAGTTTGTTATTTTGATTGGATTGAATGGATGGACCTTTTTTTTCTGTATTTTGCATTACTACACAGTATGTAAAATCTGATCATTTTACAGTTCATGGTCCAGATCTCCAAAGGGAGTAGTAGCACCAGGAGCAAAGCATGTATGCAGGAGTATGCTCCAGTGTGTGTTTGTGTGTGCTGGAACAGCACTAGCTAGCTTAATTAGAGTGGTGGAATGAACATGATGCTTGGTGGTATATTGCACATTTGTACAAAGGAAAGGAATAAGGATGATGTGCTTGTACTGTGTAAATCGATTGAGCGAATTTGTGCTTGATGTCATATATACGACTATGAACAAGTGAAATGCTCATGTATCTGGGAGCTGGAATTGTCGCATTTCTTAAAAGAGCATTTCAAGATCCCCTGTTCTTTTGAAAGAAAAAAAACTGATTATGATAAATTTTTATTATGCATAGGACGAGGTTTAATTAATCCTTCATCATATTACCTCTATTTTTAAATATATAGTGTTGTTGACTCTAATTCTTTTATATATATAGTGTTTTATGATGTTTGATCATTCATATTGTTTTATTATTAAAAATACTTTAAGCATGATTTCAATTTTTCATAATTGTACCAAATTTTAAGTAAGATAAATAATCAAACATCATGTTTAAAAGGCCAAGAATCTTGTATATTTAAAAATAGAAGGAGTATAGTCCATCCGGTAAAAAAAATCTATTTTTGACTTTTTATTTGGGCCAAACTTTCAAAGTTCATGTAATTACAATGTAATATAATTTACTTGTTCGTAGTGATTTATTTTCCTTTTTAATTCTTTTAAGAAAGATGTAACGATTCCATTCCGCATCTAATATAAACTCACCTTAAAAGGATATCAATGGAAAAACCGACCGAAGCGCAACCCTCGGGTGCCAAGGGCAAGCAAATTCCACCGATGGTCGAGGAGGATATTTGCACACAAATAGTCGCGGAGGAATCATCGCCGTCAAGTTCCGGTGAGGAAGGGAGTGGATCGTATCACTCGCCGAGTGACCCCCATCCTTCTCCTGCAAGGAAGAAAAAGGGTGGGAGCGACAATGAAGAAGTCAACTCTAACTACATCCCCCGCGAACCGGTGGTACGTAACATATTATATATGATTAGTTCCGATCGTATTAAGTATATATATGGATTATAACCGATGTCACGTGAAATGCAAATATAGAAGAATGCTCACGCCGATCTAAAAGGAAAGCCCAAGCCGCACCCGAAGCGGAAGCCGAAGCTGGAGCTGTCGTGTGCGTCTCAGCTTCAAGTAAACCCAAGAAAAGAAGGAGCGAGCGAGGGAAGAACATGTTGTTGAAAGAAGTCAGCGTGCTGACGCGGATCAGTGAGAAAGGGGAACCCCTATCACCGAAGATTCATGTTCCAAGTATAGCAACCAATGCAGGGCGATAGTTAGGGATATCGTGGAGATCACATGGAAGGATTGGAAGAAAGTTCCTGACACTAGAAAGAATAGCTGTTGGACGTCGCTGCAAAGCAGGTTTGAATATCCACAAGGGACAGACGACGATGCAGCGAAGGTCTATGCACTCAAGACCATGGGCAAGCTGTGGCGGAACTGGAAAACAGACCTTAATAAGAAATATGTTCAGAAGGGACGCACGCTGTTTACGGAGTACGGAAAGATAACACCAGCCAGTAGGATGAGTTCGTTGCCCTGAAGACATCGGCAGAGGAAAAGGAGAAGAGCTAGAGGATGTCTGAACTAGCAAGAAGGAATGAATATCCTCATCGTTTGGGATCGACCGGTTACCGTCCAGCGATTAAGAAATGGACAAAACAAGATGAAGAGATAGAAAAGGCTGGGAAACCGGTTCCTATGAAAAATCACAACCCACGAACCAGGAACTGGGTGCGTGCAAGAACACCGGCCTTCACCCCGGAGGGGGATGTAGTCTTCAAGGATCCAAAGCTCCAGGAGGTAGCTGTCAAGATGAAGAACATCGTCACACAGCAAGAGGCCGGGATGTTCGTGCCAGATAGAGACCGGGACGAGCTGACCTATGCGTTGGGCAACCCGGAGCACTCTGGCCGTGTCCGCGGAGTATCCTCAAAGACTAGCTGGAAGGATGGATTCAAAGAGGATGCTCATACCTACAAGAAGCGTGATCGCTATAAGGAGGGGATAGAATCCCAAGCTAGGGCAGCAGCTCATGAGGAATGCCATAGATATTGGAGCCAGAATATGATGCACGGTGGTGCCGTTTCGCAGCCTGATCCGAGCTATCCGATGGACGATGTAACGGAGGATACTCCTTGCAAGCTCTTGATTCCGGTCAGTAGGGCAGGAAAGAAAATACAGGTTGCAACTAGGAGGTTCATACCGGCCGCAGATTCCATTGCCAAGACATTCCGGATGACTATGCCAAGGTAGAGGTCCGGACGGTCAATGAGGCTCACCGGATGCACGAGATCGACATTCCAACACCCGAGGGGATTGTATACCTTGGAGATGTCGTTGACCAGTTTGTACTGTGGCACAAGAATGATATTCAACTAGGGTCAACGGATGGCACGGATCGTCCACCAAGGATACCGGTGTCACCGTCTCGTCCACCAAGGATACCGGTGTCACCGTCTCGTCCACCAAGGGACGAAGAACCGAGGGATCCTCCAGTTTCATCACCTTCGCAATCAGATCATCTAGTTGCATCACCTCCAAGATCAGAGCCTGCTGTTGCGTCACCACCAATTGAAAAGGAGACAGTAGTACAATCAGGGCTTGAAAAGGATCAATCAGAAGTACAAGTTCAGGAAGTGCCTTCGGCACAGCAATCAGAGCGTGCACAATCAGGGCCTGAGCGGACAATGCCCGATGAACTAGACCCATCGCAACCACAGCCATTGCAATCGGAGGAACCTAAGGGTGCTAATGTGCCAATGATGGTAAGGACACACAAGCACAAAGAAAAAAGTGAATCGAAGAAAAGATATATGATAACGACATTCCGAGGAAGGGACAAAGATATCAAAGATGCCGATTTTGATGACAGAAAGTTAACAGGCCTCAAGCAAACCATGGAAGATTATCTCAATTATATCAACTGCCCGGATGTGCCGCATGAGTTTCAGAATGGCCAACCATTCATCCATGCCTGGCAACTAACAGAAGGACCGTGGCAACTAAGGAGGTGGCATGAATGGTACATCAGGGCAAGCACCATAAAAGGCCTTTCATCGTTCACAGTTGCCGTGCAGGAGAACATCTTCTGGAGCGGGCCATGCCTATTCCAAGTCCATTTCTCCGATATACATGCCCTCTACCGTCGGAAGAGGCTCGACGCCAATTTGGTCGGCATCTGGTGTTGGTGTCTGTAAGTGCATGACTGGAACATGTCAATAAATCATTGTACCTATGTGCATACCTAATTTGACCTTACATTTTTTGAAGGATGAATTACGTGGAAGCCGAAGCGATGCGAAAGCCTGTCGGCTACCTAAACCCATGCCGGATAAGCAAGCCAAATCACACCTACCTGCTAGACGAGAACAAGCTACCGGCACATGTTCAGGCGATGACGCGACAAGAGAGGGACGCATATATAGAACAAAGGCATCAGGAAAAGATTCTTGATGTTGCTACTTATGTAGCTATAGCACTTGAATCTACCGCCATACGCCTTTGAGTAAGTTTTCATATCAACTACGAGTATATACATATAATCACGGCTGGACTAACCATTTCTTTTGCAGCGACCATTGGATAGTATTTCTTCTCTATCCAAAGTACAATGAAGTCGTCGTCTTGGATTCTCTTGATAAAGACAGCAATACATATCAAGAAATGCTCAGAATTATCGATCTGTAAGTTATGTGCATGGACGTTTCTTATTCTTATATATTCTCATGACGTGTTGTTATCTTTGACGAATTTAAATTAATTATCTCTGCAAACAGTGCATATAAAAGGTATTACCAGCAAGGCGGACAACGGAAAAACTCCAGACAACACATACTCATCCGCAATAAGTGGCCGGTAAGTAAATTTGGATGCCAAACAATACTACTTAATTTTTATAAATGCATGTGTTTTTCCATTTAATTAAATAATATACTTTACAATTGATGTTGAAAGTGTCATAAGCAACCGGTGGGAACCGTACTATATGGATATTACACCTGCGAATACCTTAAGGTCAGTGGGAGATATGGCGCGCATTACGACGATGTAAGTACAAACCGTCAATACTCTTGTTAAGTTAATCGCTAACTTGCATTACTGTGAACAATTTCGTAATTTGTCATGATCTCGATGCAGCTTCCAAAAATTCCCAAGTCTGAAAGGGAGCTCGATGATAAAACCATTGAGAACATACAACGGGACATGTGCTACTTCATCCACCGTGAGTGCACACATCAGCTTGGGAGGTTTTTCGACCACGATGGAGTTTTGGCCCTGCCGGAGAACGAATGTCTGTCTAACTGGAGCAGGAGTATAATATAGATAGGTTTCACGCGTATGTATATCGGTCGGGTTGTAAGACATTCAACTACTTGTATATGTGGTGTCGGTCCAATTCTATCTATATAGGTGCTTAGATATTGTATATATATATGTATATATTAATCTTCATATATTATTTCCGCGTGCATGTATATTAATCATCAATGGCGGCTGCACGAAAGAGAACATACTTTATCGATAGCTCGATTAGTTATATCATCCACGTGTGACTCTAAAATACATGAACAAAGGTAAGAAAAAAATAATATATAATATTTTTTTATAAATATTGCATCTTCGCAGGCGGGCCACGTGTCAAAAATAGGACGATGTCCTATTTTTACTGGCGGGCCATGTGTCTTTTCTCAGAAACTGATAGGCTTTTTTCCTAGCGGGCCACGTGTCCTAAAAAGAGTGTAAGCCGCCAGAGAAGAATATTTTCTCTGGCGGCTGTCTTAAGCCAGCGGCCAGCGAAGATACGGCTTCGCTGGCGGCTGACGTAAATTGGCCGCCAGAGAAAATAGTTCTTCTCTGGCGGCCGACATAAAGCGACCGCTAGCGAAGATATTTCTTTACTGGTGGTCTATAACCGCTAGCGAAGATCTTGATCTTCACTGGCCTTTGCTTTGTGGCGGCCCCAGTTGCCGCCAGCGAAGACCCAAAATGGCCACCACGAAAAACTGTTTCCGTAGTAGTGCCGGGACTAAAGATGCCTATCTTTAGTCACGGGTGAAATAACCGGGGCTAAAGAGCCATCTTTAGACTAAAGATGGTAACGCCACGTGATTGGCGCAGTCATCTTTAGTCCCGGTTGGTAACACCAACCGAGACTAATAATATATTTTTTTAAAAAAACAATTGCTGGTTCTGCCAGCTGCTTGTTTATATATTATGCATATATATGTATAAATACATATATATGCATAATATATATGTATATATAATATGTGTATATATGTAATATATGTATTTATACATATATATATATATGTATCTATAAATACATGTTTTACACATATATATATTTCCTACATATATGCACTCAAGTAAATATATACTTATATTACCGAAATATACTCACACACATAAGTACATGTATGCACATCTAAATACATACATATATTACAATACTTCGTTAATTCTAATGTTCTATTGTATATTACGAAGAAACCTAAGACATGTTATACATGGGGATGATGATCAATAGGTCTTCCACTGTAGTGGAATTCTCCCGCGGGATCAATTATTTGTTCATTGATAAATCCCATCAATTGTTCTTGAACGGTCTTGATAAATTCTTCATTGGATAGTTTTTTCCTCATGTAAATAATCTATCATTTGAAAAAAATTGAGATATAAGTATATGAAGTCAATAAGAAATCGGGACGTAATGTATGAATAATTTTTACGTACTTCCAGATCCTTGTCACTGTTGATTTGGTGTACAAGTGCGTGAGTATATTCGCAGACGTAGTAGCTGCACAAGTTATTCCCCAGCTCCTGTTTTGCAAACTTAAGGAGAAACGACGAGAGATTTAATGTGCTAATTTTTCTAGAACAAATTAATAATTTAATATGTTTTGGAGCATGTACTCACCGGAAAATTAAACCACTTACCATGTTTTCTATCCAAACCCTGCGGACCAATGTACGGAACTTTGCCTATGCCCTATGTACAGTTGGAAGCTATGATTAAATATCGGAGATCTACATAGTAGCAATAGCAGTGTTCAAAATTTATGACAGTTGAATAGATGGCATTACCTGTCTATCATGTAAAAAATCTTGGTGAAAGTAGACTCTGGTTTATCCATTGAGTCATAGACATTGACTTTGCATAGTTCAAGGTCAAAGAGGAAAAGGTACCAATGAAATCTGCAAATTGCGTCAGACGATATATATGTCATGGTATGAGTACGAGGAAGAAGTTGGTACAAATTCGAAAGACAGTTAAAACTCACTTTGTGTTGTAGGGCAATAGTATGTAGGTCTTATAATGCTGCTACACCAGGAAATGAACAATATTGTCCTCTGTAGCTTCCGTAAAGTCCTGTATCATTACGTCATTGACTTTGTGGGGGTCAATGAATCCAATATTGTAAATCCCCTGCCTATGGCACGATTGAATCTCCATTCTACAAAGGATAAAGAAATTTGCATCAGTCTTATCGGCACAGTGTAACCATTGAATGGTACATAGGAGCTAAGGAACAAAATAAATTTTGCTAAAACGATACTTACAAAACCCAGCAGCTGAGAATGGAGACGTCGTGAGCGTCTAGTATGTATATATCGAATACATTCTCGAAGTTGATCCACAGAACATCATCTCCTTGATAGTAATCTTTGTTTCTTATTCTCACTCCAACCATCATTCTACCTTTGGAGGAAAGTTCCATGTACCATTGATGGAATCGGTACATTTGTGTAGGGAGGGTGTTCATTTGACCAGGCTTGACAAGCAGTTCACCGAGTTTAAATTTGTATTTCAAATCGGCTTCTGTCGTCATGGTTATTGATGCGTCTCCCACTAGTTGCGCCCTGTTTGGACCCATCTCTTTCATCCATTGCCTTAGTTCCTCTTCACCGAGTGGTAGCAATGGCTCCACCGATTGTTTTGGTTGCTTTCCGAGCTGATGCACTTCTTTGGTCTTTCCTCTTTGTTTCTTAAACGTCTTTGTCACCGACTAGTCATAATCCGAAAGTAAAGCCCTCTTGACCGGTTCGCTCATCTTCTGAAAGATCTTCTTAGCAGCCGGATCTATAGGAATCTTCTTTGGTGGTTTCCATGCCTCGAAGAACGCCTTCACTTCCTCATTCTCCTCGGGAGTGCTGTCGTACGCCCTTTTCTTGAGAGCGGGGAGTTTTGGCTCGTTAAGTCTTGACTTCTTTCTTTGTGGTGTGGACTTTGACGGCGCGGGACGAAGTGGGCATGACTTTTTAGCTCGTGAAGGCGGAGCAGACGATGACGGTGCAGGTGGAGGAGGCGGAGGTGGAGGAGCCGGTGCAGGCGAAGGAGAGGTTGCAGGCGGAGGAGACGGAGGTGGAGGAGCCGATGCAGGCGGATGAGAGGGTGCAGGCGGAGGAGAGGGTCCAGGCGGAGGAGACGGAGGAGAAGACGCCGCTGCTTGCCTGGGAAACATGATGTACCGCTTGCACCATAGTATAATGGCATGGGCTGTGTCTCCTAGTTTTGTCTCCCCGTCTCCTCCGGGGATGTCCAGCTCGAGATCCTCGAACCCTCGTTCCACCAATTCAACTTCGACCTTTGAGTACCCAGGTGGAATCGGTCTGCAATGGTATGTCCCTGAAGGGTCCACTGGTATGGCCATGCCCAACGCCACCTTCACGAGAATCAAGGTTACTTAGTAATTAACAGATGCATGCACCACCTTTTGCAATTTACAAGACATATATCATAAAACTACGTTAATACCTTGAGTGATATGTTCTTGAAGGAACTGTGCAGCTCACAAGGTGTCCGCCGCATGATTTCATCTATGGGGTACGATGGGTCGTCATGAGCTGGCCCTGCTGCACCTTCTATACCCTGTTCTCCTGCTTGCCCTGTAGAAGCACAGCTGTTGCGATTGCCTGAGGGGCTCGCCATGACTGGAGGGGCATACGGCTACACCGTCTGCTGGCTCTGTCGTTCCGCCAGGCGTTGGTCCACCCATCGTTCAACCTCCCCTTGCATCCTTATGTCCTGCAGGGCGACCCTCTCCTCGAGATATCTTAATTCTGCCTCGGTATCCCTCTTGCTCCTCATCCGACTCTTGTAAGTGTGGCTATCCTCTTGAAATCTGTATTTCTAAGCAACCATGCCTTTTTCTCGTGTTCATCCTGGATGCTCGGGATTCTGTAGTGCGAGCGTAAGCTCGTCCTTCTCTCTGTCAGGCTTGAATGTTCCCTGAGCAGACGCGTCCACTGCTTCCGTAAGTCGGCTAGCTGCTTCGCGGATCGCATCGCCGAATACAAGGGAGCCATTAGTAGGATCGACCGTTCCACCATGAGCATAGTACCAATTTTTGGAACATTCAGGCCAGTTCGTTGTGGCCGGCTCAAGACCTTTTCTCTCAACCCGGCTTCCAGTTTATCCCACTTAGGGATTGCCTTCTTATAGCCACCTGACCCTAGCCGGTGATGGTATTGCTTCTTAGCGGCATTGGCTTTATTCTTTTCTATTTGTGCTTACCTGTGCTCGGAGGTCTTGTATGCGACAAACGCATCCCAATGATCCCTCAGCTTGGTTAATTTGTCGAAATCAGGTGTCAGACCCTTTAGGACGTATTTCTTGTACAGAGCTGACTTGTACTTTTGGAACTGTTCAGTCATATTCTTCATCGTCCATTCTTTCAATCTTGGCTAATCTGCCTCAGGAACTGTGAAGGTCTCGAGCATGGTGGTCCACAGCATATCTTTCTCCGTATTTGGAAGATAACTTTGGTCATCCTCGGCTGACCTTGATTGACGTCAGTGCACTGTGCTAATGGGCACATGATCCCTCACGACCCAACCACTGTGTCCCACAAACTTCTGTAGTATACCGGCTGGGGCTATTGGTTCGCCGTCTGGGGCCACCTCACTAATAATGCGCCTACCCTCTAGCTTTCTCGCGGCACCTTGTTGTCTGCGTGCTCTCTTCTCTCCAACGGCCGGTTGCCTTTCACTTTCCTCTTCGTTTGTGCCGTCATTTCCCTCCTCGTTTAGGTATTGGTTAGGGTCCTCTTGCTCCTCATCCGTCCAATATTGGCTGCTGCCCTCTGCGATCTCGTCCATGAGGATTTGTTCATCATCGCGATCTGCCATCTGTTCATAACATTAACTAGTACACATCAACTAAGAGTATATTGTTATACATATATTGACATTGTTGAGAAATACGTACGATGACCAGTTAATTAATTGTTACACATGCAACCTACGTGCATATGTCATATATATATATATACACCAAGGAATTAATGAAACTTGCCTTAGTTTTGCTTGGAGTTATTGGGGCCACTTAAGCTTGAGCGACGACGACAGTCAGTAGCTATTAGAAAAAATTAGAAAACAATTGGAAAAATAATTAAATCACTATTGAAAAATGTAAAAAGATGTGCAATATTATATTCAGTGTATCCACGTGGAAACATGAAAACTATTGCAAACAAAACGGAGGTTAGACAAGCATTTGGTTATTGCGTTTAACAAAAGTGTTATCCGTATAGGTTACCAAAGTTATTTATAATGTGTCTATCGTTCGGACACTTGTTACTACGTAAAAACACAAGCTTTATATAAATTTAGGTAGGATGCATTTGGTTTTTGTGTTGAACAAAAGTATTATCCATATAGGTTACCTTGGAGTGTGGTGGTTTCCGATAAGAACAAATTACGTGGCAGAATGCACAAGGAACTTGTACGAGTAGGATAAACATGGGGATGAGTTAAGTAGAGTTTTTTCAGCAAGTACAAATGAAGAGTTAACTATCGTTCGGTCACGTTCTACCGTTCGTGGTCACGTTTGTTCTATCGTTCACGTTCTATCGTTTTATCGTTTGTTCGGTTGTGTTCATTCTATCGTTTGTTTGTTCGTTCGTTCGTTCTATCGTTCGGTCACGTTCTATGGTTTGTTCGTTCGTTCGTTCTATCATTATATCGTTTGTTTGTTCGTTCGTTTTATCGTTCTATCGTTCGTTCGGTCATTCGTTCTATCCTTCGTTCGTTCATTAATTCGTTCGTTCGTTCGTTCTATTGTTCGTTCGTTCATTCGTTCGTTCGTTCGTTTGTTCTACCGTTCACGTTCTATCGTTCTATCGTTTACATTCTATCGTTCTATTGTCCGTTCGTTCGTTCGTTCACGTTCTATCGTTCACGTTCTATCGATCTATCGTTCGCGTTTGTTCATGTAGCGCGGGGTGACGGTTGCGCCGTGGAGTGCGGGCAACGCCGCGGGGTGGCGGCCGGGTGGCGCGGCTTGGCGGCGGCGGTGGCGCGGGGTGGCACCGGGGTGGCGGTGGGTGGCGCGGGGTGGCGCGGGGTAGCGCGGGGAGGCGGCGGCGGTGGCCGCGGGGTGGCGCGGCGGTGGCGGCGGCATGCATGGCCGCGGGGTGGCGCGGGGTGGCGGCGGCATGCATGGCGGCGGAAGTGGCGCAGGGAGTGGCGGCCGCATGCATGGCGGCAGCGTTCGGTCGTTGCGGCGGCATGCATGGCGGCGGCGGCCTCGCGCGGATGCGATCGAGAGAGATCGAGGGAGACATAGATCGAGAGAGGAGAGAGGACGAGCACAAACCTCGGCTGTAGCGTGGCGCTGAGGTCGGCGATGTCGTACGGTGGCGGAGACGACGAAGACGACAGCGGCGGCAGAGGCGAACGATTGGCGTTTAGAATGAAACGGCTAAGTTTGGATTGGTGGAGAAGATGATGCGCACACCTATTTATAGTCGAGATCTTTAGTCTCGGTTGGTAGAATCAACCGGGACTAAAGATATCTTTAGTCCCGGTTGGCAGCTACTAACTGTGACTAAAGATATCTTTAGTCCTGGTTGATTCCACCAACCAGGACTAAAGATAATTTCCCGCTGTTTCCAAAATATCTTTTTGTCCCGGCTATGTTTAACAACCAGGACTAAAGATTAAAAATTTAAATGGCATATGCCCGATTTAAATAGTTTAAAATTATTATTAAATATAAATAATTATATATAATTAACATATGACCTATTTAAATAGTTCAAAATTGCTATTACATTTAAAAAATATATATAATTAACATATGACCAATTTAGATAGTTTAAATCTTCTATTACATTTCAATAATGATATATAATTAAAATATAACCAATTTAAATACTATTTAAATAGTATTAAATTATCTAATAATATATGACCTATTTAAATAATTTAAAATTGCGATTACATTTAATATATATATATATATAATTAACATATGACCAATTTAGATAGTTTAAATCTTCTATTTCATCTCAATAATGATATATAATTAAAATATAACCAATTTAAATACTATTTAAATAGTAATAATCATATGTACATAACATATGACCTATTTAAATAGTTTAAAATTGCTATTACATATATAATTGTATTAGTAAAAAACACAAACATTGCATGGCCTTTAATACATTATAAATAATTTGCATCGTCCATATAGCAACCTATGTCACTGTTTTCCTCCCAAACTTTCTCCTCACTAATGTTCCTTCGCTATGATCGTTGCATGAGTAAGGGGTGTCTTCCTTTGATAGGAGGATGCTTGGGTCAACCGTCACCGCGAACGGAGGTTGCCCGTCAAACTGATCGTAATCTTCATCAGTATTATCCTCGACTCCGACGATTTTCCTTTTGCCTAGGAGAACCACGTGGCGCTTTGGCTCGTCGGGTCCTTTACCCTTCTTTGGTTTGCTAGACATGTCCTTCACGTAGAAAACTTATGTTATATCATTGGCTAGGACGAATGGTTCGTCTGAGTATCCAACCTTGCTTAGGTCAATCGTTGTCATCCCACTCTCATCAATCGTTACGCCTCCACCAGTGAGCCCAACCCATTGGCATCGAAACAGAGGTACCTTCAGGGGTCCGTAGTCTTGTTCCCATATGTCCTCGATGACACCGTAATACGTGCTAGTTGCACCATCGTATCTCATGGCGTCGATACGAATAGCAGAGTCTAGGTTTGTGCTCTTTCTGTCTTGGGCTCTTGTGTAAAATATATACCCATTGATTTCATATCCTTGGAATGTCGATATCGAGCAAGAAGGCCCCCTCGCCAAGAAGGCTAGTTGTCGGTCAATGGTTTCGGTACACATTCGATGTTGTCGTAGCCAAGCGGGGAAAGTATCGATGTGATGGCGTGTAATCCATGCATCGGACTTGCCGATGTTTTTTGAGAGAACAATCGCCAAGTGCTCCTCGATGTAAGGAGCCACCAACGAAGATTGTTGCAAAACCATGAAATGTGCTTTACGAAATAAATCGTCCACAGTCATTATTGCTTTCATTCCAAGAGTCCCCTTTCCCCGTAGTCTCCCCTCATGGCTTGATTTGGGTACCCCGATTGGATGAAGGTCTTCAATAAATTCTACGCAGAACTCAATGACCTCCTCTATGCCATAACCCTTGGTGATGCTTGCTTCCGGACGAGAACGGTTACGAACGTATTTCTTTAGAACGCCCATGTACCTCTCAAAAGAAAACATGTTGTGTAGGTACACAGGACCGAGAATACTAACCTCTTTCACAAGGTGACGTAGAAGATGCGTCATTATATTGAGGAATGACGGTGGAAAGATCATCTCAAAGCCGATAAGATATTGGACCACGTCATCTTGAAGGGCTGTTAAATTGTCTGGATCGATGATCTTTTGCGAAATTGCGTTCATGAAAGCACATAGCTTTGTTATTGTTCCCCGGACATTATCAGGAAGGGTACCACGAATTATAATAGAAAGGAGTTGTGTCATCAACATGTGACAGCCATGAGACTTTAGGTTTATGAACTTCTTCTCCTTCATGCTTATTATTCTCTTTATATTCGAGGAGTATCCAGATGGTACCTTGATGCTCTCCAGGCATTCAAACATACTTTCCTTCTCTTCCTTGCTCAGGGTGTAGTTTGCAGGACTCAAGTAATTGCTTCCTTTATCCTTCTGTTCTGGGTGAAGGTCCTTGCATTGTTGCATATGCTTGAGATCATTACGTGCTTCAAGTGTATCTTTCGACTTCCCATATACACCTAGGAAGCCTAATAGGTTGACGCAAAAGTTCTTACTAAGGTGCATCACGTCGATTGCGTGCCGGACGTCTAAGACTTCCCAATAGGGTAACTCCCAAAAAATAGACTTCTTCTTTCACATCACCGCGTGACCATCTTCGCTCTCTATAGGTTAGCTGCCAGGTCCCTTTCCATATACTACTTTCAGATCATTTACCATAGCAAACACGGGTTTTTCGTTGCGATGTTTAGGCTTAGTACGGTGGTCTGCCTTCTGTTCAAAATGCTTGCCTCTTTTCCGTACAGGATAGGTTGCAACAAGGAATTGACCATGGCCCATGTACACAATCTTCCTGCAGTGTTTCAGATACGTACTTTCAGTTTCATCCATACAATGGCTGCAAGCCTTGTACCCCTTGTTGGACTGTCCGGATAGGTTGCTAAGTGTAGGCCAATCGTTAATGGTGAGGAACAGCAACGCTCGTAGGTTAAATTGCTCCTGTTTGTCCTCATCCCACACGGGGACACCTTCTTTGTTCCACAGCAGAATCAGATTCTCAACTAGTGGTCTTAGATACACATCAATGTCGTTACCAGGTTGCTTTGGGCCTTGAATGATAATTGGCATCATGATGTACTTTTGCTTCATGCATAGCAAAGGGGTGAGGTTGTAGATACACATGGTCACAGGCCAAGTGCTATGGCCGCTGCTCATCTCTCCAGTTGGATTCATGCCATCTGTACTTAAACCGAACCTTACGTTTCGGGCATCCTCTCCGAAGTCTGGAAATGTTCTGTCGATATTTCGTCACTGCGACCCATCGGCGGGGTGTCTCAGCATCCTGTCATGTTGACGTTCTTCTGCGTGCCAGCGCATCATGCTAGCATGCTCTTGTTCCTAAACAAACACCCGAGCCGTGGTATTATAGGGAAATACCACATCACCTTAGCAGGAATTCTTTTCTTGGAAGGTTGTCCGTCCACATCACTTGGATCATCTCGTCTAATCTTGTATCGTAGTGCTTTACAAATCGGGGATCCTTTTAGGTTCTCATACTCCTCACCACGATATAGGATACAATCGTTTGGACATGCGTGTATCTTATGTACTTCTAGTACTAGAGGGCATACCACCTTCTTAGCTTCGTATGTTGTTTCAGGCAATTTGTTTCCCTTCGGAAGAATGTTCTTGACGAGTTTCAATAACTCGCCAAATGCCTTATCACTCACACCATTTTTGGCCTTCAATTGCAAGAATTCTAGCGTCGTACCCAACTTTTTGTGCCCCTGTTCGCAACCTGGGTACAACGAAGTTTTGTACGGTCCAATTCTTGGACCTCCTTCTCACTTTCGTAGCCGTCCTTTACGTCCCGCAACATTTGACCAAGATCATGTACAGCGTCGTTATCTTTAACAGCTCCGTTCGCCTCGCCTCCTGGGTTTTCTTCAAATCCACCGTATTGATGAGCCCAGTCTGGAATATTCTCATCTTCTACTTCATCTTCTTCCATTGTAACCCCAAGCTCTCCGTGCGAGGTCCAACAATTATATCCTGGCATGAATCCAGACTCAAACAAGTGTGCATGAATAGTTCTTGATGATGAATACTCCTTCTGGTTACTGCACTTTTTGCATGGACAACACATGAAACCCTTATACTTTTTAGCATTGGCCACATTCAAAAAATAATGCACGCCTTTAATAAACTCTTTCGATCGTCGGTTCGCGGTGTACATTCATTGCCGATCCATCTATACATCAAATAGTCCAATGTTACTAATGAAATCCACACAATTGAAACTAATTAAATAATCATATAATAATTTAAAACATCATGATTCAAAGTAAAACTAATTTCTAGAAAAGAGCTACAAAGATGACGACGAGAAGGAAGAGAAGTTTACAATTATTTTTAAATTTCTATTAAAGTGCTAAACTTATTTTCTTATTGTACGAACAGTATTTCTTTCTATATTACATATTTTTCAATTACCTTTGTTTTCTACTTTTTTTACAAATAATCTTACAATAATTTTACAATAGTCCCACATATTATTCTTTTTTATTCTTTGTAACGTTGAAAACATATCTTTAACGAATTATACTTTTTTGTAACTATTTTATTAAACTAACTTAGTTTTCTATTCTTTTATCTTAGTTTTCTATATTTTCCCTCGGTCATCTCTTTCATAACATATATATCAAAATTTTCTAATTTCAAAAACAACCTAATTTTGCCTACACATATTTTCTTTCTCATCATTTTCCATAAACCTTGTTGGAGACAATATTTTATAGAAACAAAGCTATAAATGTAATATGCTAAACGTACATTGTTAGAGAATGGATTTGCTAACCTTTTCGATCTCTCCCTTCTTCCTCCTCTTGGCAGCAATAGCTCGGGCTGGAGGAGGATGAAGATGTATAAAAAGGTAAATCACTTTAGTCACGGTTAATAACACCAACCGGGACTAAATATCTAAATCATCTTTAGTCCCGGTTTGTTTTACAAACCGGGACTAAAGTGAGGATCTTTAGTCCCGGTTGATGACATCAACTGGGACTAAAGATCCCTAGCACCCTGACACGAGCTTGACACGGTCGGTGAAGGTGTGAACCGGGACTAAAGAAGATCTTTTGTCCTGGTTGTTAATACCAACCGGGATTAAAGATCATCGCGACCCGTTACACTTTTTAACCGGGACTAAAGATGATCTTTAGTCCCGGTTCCTATTCGAACCGGGACTATTCCGGTTTTTGTGATCCCGACCAAAGATCAGTTCTCCAGATATGTACGGAGAAAATTTTCTATATTTGCAGTACTAGAAAAAGGATATTGCAGACCACATACATTTAACTACACAGGAGGATAACCTGCATTAATTTTACTAGTGAAGGGGTTCAAGAGTCGCCTGTGTAAATAGAACGATTTACACAGACAGACGTCTTGCGTGATTGCGCATGTTAATGTCTAAAAGCACAGGCCAGCGCTTAAGATGTGAAAATCGAGTTTTTGCACGGACGGTAGTAGTAACACCCCTGCTCGGGTAAATGTGCAACCCTGGGCTGTGCTTTTGATTTTCCACTTGTGACTTGTCTTTTCGTCTTCCTCACGCAACTGCTTCCACAATCTGTACTTCCTATTGACATCTTTTCCAACTAACACGAACTCAACTAAAGATTTATGCTGTTAACAGAGTTGTCAACCAACTTGATTTAGAAAAGCTCACACACAAGATGGGTTTAGATAAGATCAAAACTGGCTAACGGAGCCGATTTAGAGATCAAACCAGCCTTTAGGCTGATTAGATCCATATGGGGGTAATCATCCGTCTCGTGGGTGAATCGGAAGGTTTATATGACAAACCTAGGGTATCACACTCTCGCAATGAAATTAGACGATTTTAACAAAGATGGACGGACTAAGGTATTAATTAGCTAGAATGTAAAGTAGAAAACATGGCTGAAAAATAAAGGTAAAAGAATGGTTCGATTGGTGTAGAGGTCAAGGTTGGGGAGTTAGAATCGAAATGACCATAGACCTTATAAAATGGTCGATCTTGCCTCCACAGCTCTTCTCTATGTCCAATAGGCTTAACGATCATTTAGAACACAAGAAACCTTGGGCCCAAGCAAAAAAATATAAGAAATTGCTTTATTTGGACTCAGACTCAGGGCCGACGGTCAGTCCGCAAGGACAACTGGGGTCCGTCTGCACCTGTGCCACTGGTCGGACAGACCTCATGTCTTTGGTTGGACCGTCCCCGTATAGAAGGTCCGAGTCCTTTTCTTTGCTATATTTTATCCTTGGTGGTAAATTTGGTTATCAACACATGCGCATTGCCTTTTTGGCAAACTCAGGAGCCAAAAAGCATGAAACACGTAATCTTAGGGCGATAATCTCTATCTGCTTTACGGGCTTTCGAGTTCTCTTTGTAATGTCTGAACAATGTAAAGATTCATAAGAACGATTCTCATAGCTTGGTATAAAGCTTCCCAACTAGGTGAGTATCCAGTGAGCTCTTTGCATCTAGATCCTAACAGTAAAAATCGTTTTTTCATGTCAAGTGTCTAATTCATCTCAAATTCTATTGTTATGAACTTTGGCTGACAACTTCCTCTCATCTTTTTAGCCCCTTCCAAAGCCTTCAAAGATTCATCGGTCACCTTTTTATCATCAATATATTTTTTATCATTGATTGATCAATCACCTCGCTCAACCTAAGAGAACCAACCAGCAAAATGACGTATCCCAAAGCCGATTGATAAATTCCACAATACCTTAGCACTTTATGCATAGCAATTTCAGATCAATCGGCTTCTATAGTTTGAAAGCACTCTTTCTATTGTCTGGCAATGTAATTCCTCTATTAAACAGAGTGTATTTAGATGCTGATCGCCAAACATTTTAATGAATCTTCTCCGATCAACTTTCTTGCTTCAATCTTTGAAACATTCAAATAGTGGAATTCTCTAGTTGGTAACTTGAATTCTTAAAGCGTCAACCAAATCAATTCGGCTATCTAACCAATTTTGAGCCTACGCACACCAACTATGTGCTAAGGGCAACACTTTCTAGTCAAACAGGCAATAGCTTCAATCAGACCATCTAGTCAGACTGACAATAAAATTGTGGTTGATCGGTATCCCTTCTTCCTATATAGTTGGTACCCACTCTAAGCAATTACTCCTATAAAGCAGCGTCTAGGTGAAGCCACGTCAGCACTATTTTACAGCCGTCAGATCAACTTTACTTGGGCATCCTAGATCACTCGGTCTAAGCGCAGCCCATGTCCCCTTCTCTCCTAGCCCTTCCATTCATCAGTCCAGCCCAGCATGTGATCTCTCATCCTTCCCTATCCTCAGCAGAAGGGGGAGGCAAAAAGGCATGTCTCTTCACTACCTTTATGTTTCCTCTTCTTGGAACCGTCAGCCCGGATTAACTCCTCCTACTGCAATAACTCGACGGCAACGCCCATCCATAAAGTGCGACGGTGGCCATCCACACCCACACACCAACGAGAGGAATCGAT
Organism: Oryza officinalis; assembly: GCA_008326285.1. Lineage (NCBI taxonomy): Eukaryota > Viridiplantae > Streptophyta > Magnoliopsida > Poales > Poaceae > Oryza > Oryza officinalis. The sequence goes on from BDMV01000006.1 coordinate 22,276,498, forward strand.
CGGACATGACCGCACGCTGCGAGCGGAGAGGAGAGGAGACCTGTGTGTGTTCCGCCACCGCCAGCAACGTGCGATCCTTTTCCTTTTACGGTGCGAAGCATATGCTTTGGTCAATTAATTAGTTTCAGTTTCAGCGGATCAGCGTGCGGATCACTTTCAGATGGTTAGTTTGTTTTGACTACTTGCATCGATTAATTTTGCACCGGCTAACTGAATATTTTTGCTTCAATTGGCTTTGTAGGCATCAATTTAGATCAATGCATATCCCAGGCCATGGATCCGGCTTCCATCCCCAATTTCCTGTATTTATCCTGTTCGGTTCATTGGATGGATTTATGACTCAATTGAGATAATCAGCTATCTGTATTTAGGATTTATAGGACTCCAAATGAGACAATCAGCGATTTGATGCAAACATCAAAACGGTTTTCTTCGCATCCACTTAGCCTCTGTTCTTTCTTTTTACATGGTAATATTCTGTGAATAAAAATAAAATGCACCTTTTGTTGTTTCTGACAGTAATAGTATTCTAAAACTGCGGACTCATATATATCATCCAGTTTGTTCTTAAAACACTATCGCTTATCTTTATGCAATCCTCATTTTCAAGTGCATTAATCCATTTGTTTCTCTCCTTTTGTAATTTAAGAATGCACATATTACTCAACAACTGAATTTGAAGTATGTCCCACAGCAACGTCCAGGGTATCCTCCTAGTTAAAACAATGGAGAGACCGGCCACAGGGTTGCAGGTAGACTAGCTATGTAACCGCAGTCAAACAGGCAATGAAGCATCGATCAGATCGGCTATGGAGCACCGGTTAGACCAGCCTTCTCCATAACTGCCTTATCGATTTTACTCCATTTGCCACATTGAAGCGTCGGTTTTTATAAGATAAAAAATTTTCCTCTCCTATCTTGTAATCAGATTCTTTCTGAATCGAATCATTAGATAATACATCTTCTCTACACATATGTGAAATTATTACATCCAAAGAGAACTAGTATGTCTAGAAATATACTTATTCAAGTGGCTATTCAAAATAATTATAGAATGATAAAAAACTCCTATCCACTTGATGCATCACCAATAATGAATCACCAAAAAGCAGTAACATATTTCACACCCATGGATTCTAATAAACTACAAACATATGCATTCCTTTTAAGCATAAGTCTAAAAATAATCTCATAGGACCAATGTCGTAAAAACAAAATCTTTAGGTCATAATAAAGCAAAATCAATACATTTGCCATTCATACAAGCCGAATTACTAAGAAGAAAAACTTCCATGGTGCAATATTGACGAAATCAATATCAAATATGGTGGTCCATGAAAACACATCTGATTTGGCTTTTAATAGATGTCAAAGACTCAAGAGCCAAATCATACTCAAACAAAGCACATACCAATTCACCAATTTTACTACTCACATAGGCCTTTGCAACATGTATATGTAATATCAATTTAACAAGCAAAACACTGTATGCTAGATAACAAGCAATGTTCTAACTTCGCTTAGGCATAATATAAAGATGAAGATAACAAACACATATCTTGCCTTAGCATCCAGGACACAGCGGCTCAAAGCTGTGATGTTGTACCCATTACCATTTGACTTTCTTGACCTCTTCACTAGCATAGTAATGTTTTGTCTCCCGCGAAAATTTGGCTTTTCATAGTGCTCGATATTGAAGGTAAGATAAACATTGTATTAATATCGATAGCATCAAGTGAAGGAGACTGCTAAGTAATGACTGATGGCTCTTCACTCAATATAGGCTTGGGTTGTTCTTGACGTCCTCGATCGGACCAGCCATGGGTGATAAAGCCTGAGCTTTACTCGATACGCTCACGGCTCTGGTTGTCCCGATCTTTTGGTGAATTGATAATAACTACGATTTGGGACAAACGTTGACGACCCGACTACAACGATATGAGATGTTGCTGTGCTTCACTTTAGCGATCGATACACCTCTCCATGGATTATTGATCTTGCCAGTGCAGATCAACCTTATTCTTGCAAGCAAATAAAAGAAACAAGCAAGAACAAGATAAAAACATATCTAAATTGCAAATAGGAATTAAATACAAATGATAAGTTAGGGTTCTGAAGACAAGTAATTATGCGGTCTAGTCGACATGCATAAATACAAGACAAATTAGCAATGTCTACACATTAATCTAAGAAAAACCGAGAAAACCCTGATAGGGAACCTAGCTATTGAAGGAGGTTTGAGGATGACCAAGGGGTTCATAGGGTCATGCTCCATCAGATTGTGGTGCATTCTCACATAGGCCCCACTTCGGCTGGGGTCCTAGATGAAGTTACAGGCCCATAGGCTTATTATAGGTGATGCAGCGCCTTATTTCTGTGATTACAGCTGACTAAGATGAAATTTGGAGATAAAGCTGGATCCATTGGAAATAGAACTCTGAGAGCTTACCATCAAGTACTCATGGGTGCAAAGAAGAGCTCGTATGCATACTTGGCGGCCGTTTGAACTTAACAGTGTAGCAGGTGGCCGAATTGGATTCCAGAACTTGGACAGCTTGATCTTGACATCTTCCAATTGACTTATAATGTGAGCATTGTTGTATCAATAGTAGCCATGGTCACATCATCCTTCCCTTCTTCACAGAAAACCGTTCTCGGTTTTTTCATATGGTGCTCTTCGTGTAGTACATTTATAACAACCTGTTTCTTTCAATCAAAACTAGAGAAACTGGAAATATCATGGTTAGCAATAATATATCTCTCTAGCTTGCAATATTGATCTATGGCTATAGGAGATTCGAACACTGAATATATGTAAACTTTCTGCACCAAATATACTCCTCTATCATTATATTTGCCAAATATATGAATTACAGTATTAGTTGGACATAACAAATCAATAGCAATTAATTTCTCTTTAAATTTATCGAGTTCAAAAAAGTCATCAAACAGAACATAGTCCAAAGTACTTAAAGAAGATAGCAATTCACGTTCCTCAACTTCATTAGCAATGTGAACAACATGCTTAAAATCAGTACATAAAGAATTAACAACAGGAATAGCATGTTTATTCACTAGTTGTGGTATGGGTATAAGCGAAGCATTATCACATAACTATTCTTTATCACAAGGAACATCCAATAAATCAACTTGTGACAATGGAATTTCAGCAATGGGTTCCACTAATGGTTGCTCTACTTTAGCACAAAAGGTGGATATGTGTAGCTCAGGTTGAGAATACTCACCTTCATTTATCTCAGCACCATTTAATTTGCGTTTGATGCTCTCTTCAGATGATGGTTGTGCAATGGACTTAAGCTCCTGATGTGGACAAGGGTTCCCAATCTTCCGAAAGGTTCCGATAATCAACGATTTGGTGGAGTCATGACACAAATCGATCCGGCTTCTTGAATTAGCACGTTCCCGAGCCCCGCAATCGCAGCACCACGCCTCCTCTGGTTATCAACCGTACCAAAACCCGGTTGACCTTGCCAAGAAGGCTAATCCCTACTTGCGAATCAAAGAACACAAACAAGAACAAAAAAGATTGCAACCAAAATTACAGATGAATGATTAAGCTCACAAGTTGGGGTCTTACAAACCGATCTAGCGGCGAAACTGTTCTTGATAGATTAATCTAAGCAAAACCCAAAAACTAAATATGGCGATGGCTTCTGATATATGGAGTTTAGGGTCATGCAAGCAACTCTTGACGCAATCCTAATGGGCTCCAACACGATACACGGCCCAAAGGCCCAAATACAGCGTCGCAGCGTCGGAACAGATTCTGAATGTTAAGTTGTTCGGTCAATTCCCAATAACTTGTAACGAATTTGGACATGGGACCAGAACCATTGGAAAGGTTATCTTCTTAGCTTTCCATCCATATAAAGAACACCCCAATCGAAGCACGTATGCAACCTGGGTGCCCGTTTTAGTGCAGACTGCTCCTGGACTCCGAAACGGACTCGAAGTCGACTTGGTTTGGACCTCCACCTTGACTTGAACGTCCTCGCTGATCCTCCATGACTCTAAGTCTCTAAGTGTTTCTTTGTCCTCTCCATTGTTCCTAATCATAATATAATCATTAGGTAGCAATCTATTCTCAAAATCATATAAAGAAAAACTTAGGAACGAGCTCACCTCTAAATTCAATTGTCGTGTGCGAGCTCTTGTGATTGGACCTTGAATGACCAATGGAGGATTGTTGTGTATATCCGAAGGAATGATGTCCGCATCATCATCCCCATCTTGAATTGAAGTCGTCCTCGACTCAACCTCATCTTCTTCTCCCAAGTATGGCTTCAAATCTGAAATGTTAAACGTGGGACTAACCCCAAACTCGGGAGGCAACTCAAGTTTATATGCATTATCATTAATCTTCTCAACAATTTTGAAAGAACCATCAGCTCTAGGCATCAACTTAGACTTTCGCAATTCTAGAAATCTATCCTTTCTCAAGTGCAACTAAACTAAATCACCCGGGGCAAGCTTCACTTCTTGCCTACCTTTGCTACCAGCAATTCTATACTTTTCATTCATCTTTTCAATGTTGTGCTTAGTTGTCTCATGCATTTTCAAAATAAAATCAGCACGTGCGTTAGCATCATTGTGAACCCTCTCACTAGTAGGTAAAGGCAAAATATCAATAGGAGCACGGGGGTTGAAACCATACACTATCTAAAAAGGACTTACCTTGGTAGTAGAATGTGTTGCCCGATTATATGCAAATTCCACATGTGGCAAACATTCCTCCCACATCTTCAAATTTTTCTTCAAAATGGCCCGCAACATTGTGCCCAAAGTGTGGTTGACTACCTCCGTTTGTCCATCTGTTTGTGGGTGACATGTAGTAGAAAACAATAGCTTTGTACCCAACTTGTTCCATAGCATGCACCTAAAATGACTAAGGAATTTTGCATCACGATCTGAAACAATAGTAGAAGGCATACCATGCAAACGAACAATCTCATGGAAAAAGAGGTCAGCAATATGAATAGTATCATCATTTTTATGACATGGTATGAAGTGTGCCATCTTAGAAAATCGATCGACCACAACAAAAATACTATCCCTCCCCATCTTAGTCCTAAGCAATCCCAAAACAAAGTCCATAGAAATATCTGCCCAAGGAATAGAAGGAACAGGAAGAGGCATATACAAACCATGTGGATTCAAACAAGACTTAGCTTTTTGACAAGTGGTACAGCGTGCCACAAACCTCTCAACATCTCTCCTCATCTTTGGCCAAAAGAAATGTGAAGCCAAAACATCCTCCGTCTTCTTAGCTCCAAAATGTCCCATCAATCCTCCTCCATGCGCTTCCTGTATCAACAAAAGACGAACGGACCCAACTGGAACGCATAGACGGTTAGCTCTAAACACAAATCCATCATTGATCACAAATTTATTCCAAGTACGTCCCTCTTTACAATTCAACATCACTTCTTTAAATTTAGGATCAAGCGCATATTGTTCTTTAATTGATTCAAGTCCAAAAATGGGACAATCAAGTTGGGACAACAAAGTATAACGTCTAGACAAAGCATCAGCAATCACATTATCCTTCCCTTTCTTGTGTTTGATGACATAAGGAAAAGATTCAATAAATTCAACCCATTTAGCATGTCTATGATTCAAATTATTTTGATATTAAAGATACTTAAGCGATTCATGATCAGAGTGAATAACAAATTCTTTAGGCCACAAATAATGATGCCACGTCTCTAAAGAACATACAAGAGCATACAATTCCTTATCATACGTCGAATAATTCAAAACAGGGCCATGCAACTTCTTGCTAAAGTATGCAATAGATTTACCATCTTGCATCAAAACACCTCCTAGGCCAACTCCACTAGCATCACATTCTAACTGAAAAGTCTTACCAAAGTTTGGAAGTTGGAGCATAGGTGCGTGTGTAAGCTTGTCCTTCAAAGTGACAAAAGACTCCTCCTGTGCTTTTCCCCAATGGAAGACCACCCCTTTCTTCGTCAACTGATTTAAGGGTGTAGCAAAGGTGATGAAATCTTTGACAAAGCAGCGATAGAATCCTACAAGACCAAGAAAACTTCTTACCTGTGTGATGGTTTGGGGAACCGGCCAACTCTTAATGGCTTCAATTTTTGTCTTGTCCACCTCAATTCCTTGTGGAGTAACAACATAGCCAAGAAAAGAGACTCGTTCCGTGCAAAAGATGCACTTATCAAGGTTAGCAAACAAACGTGCATCACGTAAGGCATTAAAAACATCACGTAAATGATCCAAGTGTTCATCCAAAGACTTGCTGTAAATCAAGATGTCATCAAAGTAGACTACCACAAATCGTCCAATAAAAGGCCTTAAAACCTCATTCATTAAGCACATGAAAGTACTAGGGGCATTAGTCAAACCAAAAGACATTACTAACCACTCATGCAATCCAAATTTGGTTTTGAAAACTGTTTTCCATTCATCTCCAAGTTTTATTCTAATTTGGTGGTATCCACTACGTAAGTCAATCTTTGTGAAAATTATAGAACCACACAACTCATCAAGCATGTCGTCTAACCGAGGGATAGGATAACGATACCGAATAGTAATATTATTAATGGCTCTACAATCAACACATATTCGCCAAGACCCATCTTTCTTAGGAACCAAAATTACAGGCACTGCACAAGGACTAAGGCTTTCACGTACATACCTGCGGTCCAAAAGATCTTGGACTTGCCGCTGAATTTCCTTAGTCTCCTCGGGATTGGTCCGATAAGCAGCACGGTTTCGCAATGTTGCTCCCAGGATCAAATCAATTTGGTGTTGTATCCCTCTCATAGGTGGCAATCCTGGGGGGATCTCAGCTGGAAAAACGTCCTCATACTCCTGCAAAAGTTTAGTGACAGCAGGAGGTATCGAGCTAGCAATATCATCAAGAGAAAATAAAGCTTGTTTGCATATCAAGCAATAGCAAATATCATCAGCAGAAATTTTAGCAATGTCACATTTTGTTGCAAGCATAACACCACCCTTCAATTTAATTCCCTTGGCCTTAGAACTTGGTGAAGGCTTATCCTTTTTAGGTGGAAAAACAGATTTAGCAACTTGCTGATTTTCAGATTCATAAGTTTCAAACTAGCAGCTCGTTCTTTATCAACTTCTACAATTTCAGCAGGGGTTAATGGAACCAAAGTAATTTTCTTTCCTTTATGCACAAAACTGTATCTATTACTTCTACCATGGTGTGTAGCATCATTATCATGTTCCCAAGGACGACCCAACAAAAGTGTACAAGCATGCATAGGAACGACATCACAATCAACAGAGTCGGCATATGAACCAATGGAAAACGAAACTCTGCAAGATTGTGTTACCTTTGCTTTTCCAGAATCATTTAACCACTGAATATGGTATGGATGTGGGTGTGGGCGTGTGGTCAAACCAAGCTTCTTGACCAAGTCAGAACTCACCAAATTATTGCAGCTACCTCCATTACTGCTTTATTTAAATTCCCACGTTATCACTGTTTTACTTAGCTTATGCTACTGCTCATTGTTACAGCCTTATAATTGCTTATTGTTTTCATATTATCTTGTTCACCCTAGGAAAACAAAACCCCAACTAGTGAGTACTCTATATGTGGTTCCACTAGTAAAACTTTAGGTAGATACTTCACTGGCTAATTAAACAACTTAATTGTTTTATAATGTTAGAACTTGGGAGTTCTCTCAACACCTTTTGGACACTGTGAACAATGAGCTAATGATAGTTTATGGATGAAACCCCACCTTATTCAAAACCCCTCAAAATTGGTTTTAGGCTAGGCTCGAGGTGCATGGTTTGCTAGTCGCACGTCGGCCGACATAAGGACCGGTCTTCGGGTCTCTGTTGCAAAGCACTACCGTACTTCCACATGTCTAATGTGTAAGGCGTAGTTTATAGCTCAGTCTAGTCATGAACAAAAAGACATGGATAGAGATGGATGAAGTCAGGTGATGGATATCTCTGAGGCAAATGAAGGCTATTCGGGCGGGTGTTCGATAGTTGAGATGTTGTGGCACAGGATGGGCATTCGGGTGGCCACTCCCGGAGGATGTTTGATGTCGTGGGGCTCACTTATCCTAGGAATACCAGCCGTATAGGCGTTGGCTCGGTGCTCTTGTTCAAGGCTACGATGGGTGAAGAACTATGTCACGCTCTTCGCCCAGATACCATGGTGGAATGTGGCACGTGGTTACACGCGAGAAAGGCATATCTTGTGGGTAAAGTTGTACACCTCTTATCAGAGTATAATCTATTGAAATAGTCGCGCCCTCGGTTATGGGCAAGTCTAGCAATGAACCCAAGTTAGTGGTTTTCCTCCTAAAATCTGGATAATCTGGTTAATTAACAAAAACCTAGTGTTCGTTGTGGATGGTTGTTAAGTGCAAACTTTAACCATAAACTCCTGCAAAAAAGATATCAAATATAACATCAAAACTTAGTACTAGGGTTTTACTACTAACCATTTCCACTAGTCTTGGTAAATATATGTATGCAGGTAATGTTGGGAGAAAATACACCCGCCATGCGACAAAATAAACCTTCGGCCAATCACACGCGAGTACAAAGATTGGAGGGTCTAAATGACAGTCAAAACCGACTTAAAGTGGGGCCAAACCAACCTTAGCCGCCATAGGGGCCCACTTGTCATTCACTGGACAAAGTCGGTGGCCAGAGTTGGTGGGATTGGTTCGGCCGAACCACTGGTGATGACGGCTCCCCCCTTGCACGTGGCAGTGTCCTATTGGATGGTGATGATGGTTACAGGTGAACCGACATTGGATTATTGGAAACCGCCTTACATCCGCCATACCTGCCCTATGAAAGGATGAGGTCACACACTTCACAACACACAACATCAACTCAATTGGAGTACAACTCACTTGTTAGGCTTTACTTTAGCATGTTGGTTTAGTGAGAGAGTGAGGGGAAGCTCAGGAAGGAGTGCCCTAAAGTATCGGAGTTCTCTTTGAGAATTCCTGGAGGAGTGCCAGGTTTGTCGGTATTCTTCCATCGGAGTTCTGGAGAAGCGCCAGAGCTGTCGGCCTTCTTGCTTGTACCTTGCCGAATGCTTCTTTTATAAATTAAGTATTCGAGATCTCCTTTATGTTATTTAATTAGTTTACTTAAGTGAGATATATCCTCATCGGTGCAGGTTTGTCACTTAGCTTATTATTAATTGCTCTAGTACTAGGACTCTGGATAAAGAAGGAAGTTCCTACGCAAGGCTAGAGTAGTAATCAATAACTTACGCGTGGAATGTAGGTTAGCGGCTACCTTCGTTTGTTATGTGCTCCATGGAAAGTAAGGTAGGTGACAGGTGGTAATAGCCCTGTCCATCCTTTGCATCGCTCCATGTTCAGGTACATCATAGAGCTCAATGTCGAACTCACCATGGCAGACCAGGAGAGGACTGGTGCCCGAAGCATTCGATAGAGTTTTGCATTTAACTTAAGATAACTAGTTGAATCCATAGGAATCCCCTCTAGCCTATCCTATCATGTGTTGTTGTCCTTGGGTAGAATCTTGTTCATACATATACACACACGTTCCTTGTGTTCGATACCCTTTGAATTCTCTAAAGGGAAGTGCTACTGCAGTATCCGTGCGCTTGCGAATTTATCTGTGTGCGCATCAAATACTAACATTGGCCTGGGTTGGCTTGGGATGAGCTGGGGCCCAACAATAAAGCTGCCAATTCGGTCTAACTCATCTCTGGTCTTGGGTTAAGGCAGGATCGTGTAGGCGCATGGCCTTGATTAATAATCTCTATTAGACATAGGATCGAGTTTACCAAAACCGCCTTAAGCAACTAAATAGATTAGAAATGTTGTTTTACTACAAAACTTAACCCTATAATGTTATGCCTTTGTACCACCTGCATTTACTGTGAATTTGCCTGTGTGACTTGTTGAGTACTGTGGTTGTACTTAATCTTTCTCAAATCTCCTAACCTAGAAAGGCAGCTCTTTGAAGAGGATGGCTTCGATGTCTAGCTCGTGTTTGCCCTCAAGCACATGTGGTCTTCGCCGTAGTCTTTCTTGTTTCTTTGCTTCTCTTTGTGTGCGGGGCCTTTGGTTGCCCATGTAACAAGTACTATTTACACTTCCGCTTTCTAAACTCTGAATTGTATCAACTTATTTATGTACCTCGCCTCTTGAGACGAGGATTAATGCACGCACGAATGGACAACTTGTGGGGTTATTTCCGATCGTGACAGCAGTGTCGAGATTGGCGATTGTATATCTCATTTAGTCCAACCACACATTCGCATCTGAATGGGTTGTAGCATCGAAGGGGATCCGCTAAAACAAAACTTGTGGGATGGTTAGGTGCTCGGTTAGTGCGCTGGGATTTGGTTGCACATAAATCGTCATGCTAGCGACTTCGTCGTCCTCAGGAGTTGCCCTTTTGTCCATGCGGGCGGCTAGTTCTCCTACCTCGACTACTTGCACGCAAGGTCTGATTTTCATCCTGAGGTCTTGAGAGGGTCCAGACTATGGAGAACGGATCTTTCGAGGGGATCCAGTCTCGAGGTAGCCGACCAAACGATCTGAGTTTTCAGGAATTGGGTCTTCCAACATCTCTCCATCTGATTTCGTACCGGTGGGTCTAGACCATCAAGAGTGAACCGGACAATGCTTGTGTCGTAAGTTGGTTGGTGAAGGTGAAGTAGTTGATTCAGCTTCCTTGAGGAAAAAATTTCAGTCCACCTTAGTATGGGAAGTCCTCTTGTGGATGGGTCTGAGTTTGTACGTTGAGATGCACTGAGTAGATTGGCGCTTGGCAGCATCATATTCAGCCTTCTCCATTAGGTAAACTCTGCATCTAGCAAGAGAGTGACAACCGATTTTGTGGATGGAGCACCATTGCTTCCTAGTCTTGCGAGCGGGCTTTATTGTTGATACATTGTTCTCGGCGGTAGCCGGAGGAAAAGTTGACGATATAGCAGTGAAGTCTGGGAAAGTGATGTATCTGACTAGGAGAAGAGTGAATGCCGGCTAGGTCTTGTCTCCTAAGCCAGGGCAATCATAGAAGTCGTCATTAGAAAAACCGCCTCTTGAACCCATCCCAACCAAACCTTGAAGCACCAAGTCCTCTAGCTGGCATGCCATTGTCGATGGGCTATACCCGATAACACTATTTTAATAGTATAGGGGACGCTGATACTAGGGTATATGTGAGATTGTAATAAAAAAAGGGAGACATGAATTTTTACATCGGTTCAAACCCTCAAGATGGATAATAGCCCAAATCGAGTTTATGTGAATAGCTCTGGGATGTATCACATCGATCACAAAGGGAGAGCAAGCTATTTAATCTAGCTCACCAACAAGTCTTCGTCGAGAACTAATCTGGCGACTTAGAGTTGGCGGCTAGCTATAGGCTTCCTCCTGACTGGTCTTCGATGTGTCTTATAGGTATGCCTTATGATATGATGCCCTTCTCTCCTCGGGTGCTATATATTTATACAAGCAAATAACCTCTTGTCCAAGTAGAACTCACAGAGTTCATGTAGGATACGGGTAGATAAGACCTTGTCTTTCTCAGGTTGGAGTTCGATTTCTTCCCTTACCAAGCAAAGAGTTTTTGTCCTTATATGTAATATCTTCATATCTGAATATACCTTTTAGTATAATATACTAGGTATGCTGTATTTCTGGCGGCTACAAATCCATGTATAGAAGATATACCTAATTTATAACACTGCACTTTGTTAAGCTGTATACAGATTATGTAATCTAAACAGTGAGGGCATGCTTTTAGTTGAACTATCAAAAATTCTGAGTTTAGCGTGTTTAGATTTTAATCGACGAGTTAGTGGATAACTCATACTTTATAGGTTTGTGGTTATTAAAATAGCTTTTCAGTGTTATTCTTTTTTTAGGTTTGGCGAATTCTTGTGTCACTATTGTGGTGTCAGGCCTGGCATCCCGAGGCTTTAACTCCATGCTTTGGACACAGGACTTGGCAATTGGATGCTTGTGCTTTACAGGCTGGGCCAAATCTCCAAGCTTAGCTAGGATTTTAGTTTATATGCTCCCAATCTTAGGTCAATGCCATCACAATTTACCATTGTTGGCAACTATTTTGACAAAATGATAATCACGATCATGACACCTAAAGCTTTGCAGTGGTATGAAGTGCCAACCACCCTAATATAGTATAAGCTAAATCAAGATGGGTTTTGTAAAAAGTAAACCGGCTAGCGGAGCCCGGCTAGTGGAGCCGATTTAGAGATCAAAACTGACCTCTAGGCCGATCTAGATCGATATAAAGATAACTATCCGTCTCGTGGGCAAATGGAAGGTTTAGAGGACAAACCTAGAAAGGTATAATCACACTCTTGTGGCGAGGACGGACGACTTTCAGCACAAACTGACGAAGACAGACAAAAACTAGACTAAAAGTAGGCAAAAAGTAGATGCATATTGAAAAAGCGACTCAGGTGGTGCTTGAAAGTCCTATAAAAATAAAGATAAAGATAAAGATTAAGTGTTTCATGTAAAACGAGGTGTCATTAATGTGTGATTAATTGGGTTTTAATTATTACAAACTTGAAAAATAGATTTATCTGATATTTTAGAACAACTTTCATATAGAAAATTTTTGCACGAAACGCACCGTTCAGCAGTTTGAAAAGCGTGTCACGAATATCTTTTTCTTTTATCCTGAGTAGCAGTAGAAACGAACGCAGCCTCAATTGGCTAATTTTGTTCTAAGTAGATTGTCTGTCAAATTAAAATGGCCTTCTCCCTTATATTGGGTTTGGTCTTGCCTCATACAAGATCTACTCCACGTCAATCTCGAGGTAGAGACCAATTAGAGCTCGAAAAATAGCTCCCCATACAAAGAAACTCAAGACCCGACAGAATTGGACTCGGAGTCAGTCTCTGCCGGTCTGACCGGCCACAAGCCGCCGGTCAGACCAGCCCTACACGCCGGTCAGAACAGCCTATACACGGCGGTCAGACTGACCTCGTGAAGGAAATCAATCCCTTTCCAAACTTTGGTAATATTTTCCTATTTCGACCATAGGTATGAAAGTGGGGTGTAAACACATGCCCCCTACCTTTTTGGTAAACTTGTGAACCTAAAAACATAGAACATGTGATCTTAGGGAGATAATACAATTACCGGCCGTATCACCTCCTAAGCATCTTGCCAGACACTTGGGAAGTATTTCTTCAAGTATTTCCCATTAATTTCTCTCTGAAATCGTTCTCGTTGCAAAGTCTCAAGAAAATACGTGTTTCCTAAAACGATTCCACATATCCGATAAGAACCCTCCCAACTAGGTGTCCACTTACCTAACTCTTTAGATCTAGAATTCAAAGGCAAAATCATCTTCCATTCCAAATCTCCTACTTGAAACGATTTTGCTTTCACTCTTTTATTGTAGGCTTTAGGTACTCTCTTTTTCTCATTTTCTATCTCATCGAGTACCTTTAGACGCTTATTGGTCACATCATCAAGATTATCTCCCATTAATATTTTATACTCTTCAACCGATAAATCATCTTGCTTTATATACCTAAGAGAGCCAAGATTCACCTCTATCGGTAAAATGGCTTCTTGTCTATACATCATCTCAAAAGGAGTAATTTTGGTAGCACCATGCTTTGATATCCTATGAGCCCATAATGCTTCAGAGAGCACCACATGCCATCTCTTTGGATGTTCCTCAATCTTTTTCTTAACTAACTTAAGCAAAATTTTATTACTCGGCTTGTCCATTACCCTGAGCATAGTAAGGAGAAGAACTTAACAATTTAATAAGTTTCGGCAAATTTTTTCACCTCCTTAGACATAAAAGAAACTCCATGATCCATAGTAAAAGTTTGAGGAATGCTGAATCTGTGAATAATATGCTTTAAAATAAAGTCAATTACCTTCGTGTGAGTCATATTCTTGAGTGGCACAGCCTTGGTCCACTTGGTGAAGTAATCCGTTGCAACTAACATGAACCGATGCCCTTTTGATGATGAAGGATAAATTTGACCTATGAAATCCAAAGCCCAACCTCGAAACAGCCATCGTTTGATAATGGGATTCAATATAGCGACGTGTGCCAATTGAACATTACCGAATCGTTGACAAGCCTCACATCGTCTATAATATTTGAAACAATCATCAATCGTCTTTGGCCAATAAAAACCTGCTCTCCTAAGCAACCAGTTTATTTTGTGGGCTGATTAATGAGTTCCACATATCCCCTCATGAACTTCTCCTATAGCAATCTTGGGTTGATCATCATTTAGACACTTCAACAGCACCCCGTCTATACTCCAGTGATATAACTCTTCATCAAGAAACGTATACTTAAACGCTTGTCGAGAAATTCTTCGATCAATTCTAAGACTAGGATCTTTCAAATAATTAATCAAGGGGACCCTCGAATCTTCCTCTGACTCTTGGGCACAAATATTCAAATTTACAATTAATCTAGCCTTCAAATCAAAAAGCCATGCCCCCCAGGTCTCTGTCAAGACCTGGTCAGACCGGCCATACTAGGCTTGTCAGATCGGTCAAAGTCTCCGGTCAGACCGGCCATGCAGAGCCAGTCAAACCGCCAGTTAACATAGGTCAGACCAGCCACAATGCGCCGATCAGACCACACTAGGTTTGAAACTTTGCCAATTTCGCCCAACTTTTGAAATCAAGCATCGGCTTTTCTAAAATCAAGAACACACCTCTATTAATATTATTACCAGATGCTTGCTGAGCCAAAATATTTTACCTAGAGTTTCCCCTAGCAATATGTCTAATAACAAAATCATCGAAATTGACAATAATGTATAAGCATTGATCAAGATACCTATTTATTGATCGATCAAAACATTTATATACCCTAGCAAATTATTGTACTATTAATTCCGAATAACCAAAAGCTTCTACACGTGTAGCTCCTATAGCTTCCAACACTTGTAAGCCGAATAACAAAGCATCATATTCGGCTTGATTATTTGTGCAAAAATACTCTAAATGAACCGATGTTTCAAAGCAATTGCGCAAAAATAAAACTACACCTATACCTTGTCCCTCATAATCAAGTAAACCTCATTATCATAATCAATATCTACATGATGATCTACTACAAAATCAACCACGATTTGGCCTGTCATAGATTTCAATGGTTCATAAGCCAAATCATATTCGATTAAAGTATATGCCCACCTGCCAATTCTCCCACTTAGAATTGGCCTTTGCAACATATGTTTAATAACATCGGTTTCATGAGCAACTATGCAAATACAAGATAACAAGTAATGTCGTAAGTTGGTACAAGCAAATTACAAACATAAGCAAACCCTATCTATAAAAACATACCTCGTCTCGTGTGGAGATTATGGGTGCCGGGTATCCTCACGGCAGGCTTATCCGACTTACCATAGGGGATAGGTTATGACTCATGATTATGTAAACTGGCTTATGACTTGGGTGTTACGTTACCATTGTAATAAGGTAACGGCTCATAGTCCATAGTTGATAAGGTTGAGGAGTCCGACATAGAGTGTGATAGGATCTCCGACTTGTAAACACACCCTCTGGGACTATATAAGGAGGGTAGGGCGTCCCTTGAGGGGCATAAGAAAAATACACACGAATACACAAACTCACAAGAGCACATATAGAAAGAGATCAAGAGATCAATAAACCACTCGGCGGATCGAATCCCTAAAACAGGAGTAGAGTGTTACCTCTTGAAGAGAGGGCCTGAACCTGTCTAAATTCCCTTTGCATACTAACCCATCACGTTTGGCGCTTGACTGCAACCCCCAGATTCTTATTGCCGAAACCAAGTTTTGATAGTTGGCGCGCCAGGTAGGGGCTCTGCATCAAGTTTTCCTCTTCATCTCGCCGACAAGCGCGATGGGATCTTCATCAGGCATCGACGACTTCGCCTTCGCCCCTGGGCAGGCGATTCGCTTTGGCAGCCTCGACTTCATCACCGACAAATTTGGTAAGCTCTCTCTCCTTGACTCGGATTCGGACCAGTCGGGAGGGGGAAACCCATCGGCGCCGTTCGGGTTACCGGACGACGCTAAGATCTACCACAACCTTCTGTCTTCCGAGTTGGATTTGATCCACTTGGGAGAATCTTCTTCATCATCTTCATGCTGCGCCCCGGGCGCGAGGGAAACTGCTGTCATAATCGAACGACTCGGGTCATACTCGTCTACGGACCTTGACGAACACCTCAGCTCCACCGACTTCGATGACCTCTATGACATCTCCACGGACAACATCAACAGCTCCGACTTAGACAAAGACTACTACCATCCGGCGCTCCTCAACGTCCTTATGGCCGAAGTAGCCGAGACCGACTCGGCCATGGCCCGAAGGATTGCGGAGAAGGAACGAGCCAAGCTTGAGCAAGAGCGCAGGCGTGTGGAGGAGGAGAACAAGCGCAAAGAGGAGGAGCTCAAGAAGAAAGAAAAAGCTGACAAGAAGAAGCCAGACCTGAGGGCGACAGGGAGCTCCGCCCTCGAGGCCATATTGCAGACACGAGTCGACAACGCCAACATCTTCCAGACGCCTCAACAAAACGCCGTCGCTGCCCTCACCCTCATCGACACCGTTATCGAAGCGGCACCCGCTGCGGTAACACCACTTTTGGACAAGATCAAGACCATCATCGCAGCCACGGCCAACGGCCCTCTCTCTAGCTCCGCGCTGAGACCTACTGAGTCTATTGCCGAAACACCGAAAAGAAGCCGCCTGCCACCGCTACGATCCAAAGACTACAAGAGGCCCGAGCAGAGCAAGACACCCGTCAAGTCCAAAGACCCTCGCCACAACGCAGTATGGAAGCATCAAGAACAATCGGCCGACTCTCATGAGAGAGGTCATGGTCGACCACCCGTCCACGATCGGATCCATCGCAGCTACAACTCCAACTATCCAAACAGCTCCCGAAGGCCCCCGCCGAGTGACTTGAGGGAGGTCCTTGACCGACACCATCGGGAGTGTGACCGACACTCTTATGAAGACCGAAGGAGATCACCCGACAACTACGACGATGGAGTGCCCGCGTTCACTCGGGACCTGCGTCGAGTGGATTGGCCAAGTGGTTTCAAGCCCACTGGGATCAACCTAGTACGACTGCAAGACCTACCCCGAGTCATGGTTGACCGTGTATACCTCGCCATATGCGCAGCAGGAGGAGACATCAAAGCCATGGCAAACTACCTGCCCGTTGCTCTCGCTGACTCAGCCAGGAACTGGCTCACGAGTTTGCCAAGAGGCTCACTCGACTCGTGGAGCGAGCTTCGGGACCACTTCATCACCAATTTCTAGGGTACTTTCGAAAGGCCCGGTACCCACTTCGATCTCTACAACGTCATCCAGAAGCCAGACTAGTCACTGAAGGACTACATCCGGTGCTTTTCGAAAAAGCGGAACAAGATCCCCAACATCACCGACGACGTCATTATAGCCACATTCTAGAAAGGCGTCCGTGATGAGTTGCTGATCGGAAAATTTGGGCGCAAGCCACCGAAGATGGTCAAGCAGATGTTTGAAACAGCAAACTCCTACGACAAATCCGACGATGCAATCAAGGCCTCACCACAAGACAGGCACGACAAGAAGGACGACAAACCATCCAGAAGCAGCTGGCGTCCTAAGAAGGACAACGGCAGCAACGACAACAACGGCCAAAAGGATCACAAGCGTAAGCCCGAGGATCTGGTCGCCACGACGTCGAACTACCAACAACAGCGTCCCCGAGTCGCCGCCTACGACAAGATCATGAACGCTCAATGCACGCACCACCCAAATCACAAGCACGCGGCCAAGGATTATTTTATCTACAAGCAGTTCGCTGATTAGTACGTAGCTCAACTACGCCAGAAGCCGATAGATGAAGTCGACACATCGGGAACCAAGAGGAACGACCCGACTGGCAGCTCAGAGCCGTTCGAAGACCCCATGGGTGAGCTAAACCACATCTTCGAGGGACCGCTGGCATACGAGTCCAAGAGGAAGCAAAAGCTGACCGACAGAGAAGTCAACGCGGCACAACTCGAAGTTCCACACTACCTACGATGGTCGGAGGTGGCTATCATGTTCAACCGCTCGGATCACCCTGACCGAGTGGTTCACCTGGGGCGGTATCCCCTTGTACTAGACCCGGTGGTTCGCAACATCAAGCTAAAGCGCGTCCTCATCGACGGCGGTAGCGTCCTTAACATCCTCTTTGCCAAGACACTGGACGAGATGCAGATCCCGAGAGCAGAATTGAAGCCAAGTTCAGCCCCCTTCCATGGAGTCATCACGGGGCTGTCATCTACGCTACTCGGGCATATCACCCTTCCAGTCACCTTCGGAGTTCGGGAGAACTTCTGAACAGAGAACATCACCTTTGAAGTTGCCGACTTCTAAGCGGCTTACCATGCGATCATCGGAGGATCTGCACTCGCCAAGTTCATGACGGTACCACACTACACTTATCTCACCATGAAGATGCCCGGTCCCAACAGAGTTATCACCCTGCGCAGCGACATCAGGCAAGCCTTCACCTGCGACAAGGAAAGGTGTGACATGGTCCAAACTCGTGAGAGATTACGCGGCCAATAAGAAATCCGACGGGCTGCATAAACATCTGGAGAAGGCGAGATCCCTACGAAGAAGATAGCCAAGTCTGGAGAAGGCGACGCCAAGACAAAGAAAATTCCCCTTGACCCCTCTGATCCTTCTAAAACTGCTGTAATAGGCGCGGAGTTAGATCCCAAATAGGGAAGCATGCTCGTAACCTTCCTCCAGAATAATAAAGATATTTTTGCTTGGAAACCATCTGATATGCCGGGTATTCCTAGGGAGGTGATCGAGCACTCATTAAACGTCAAAGATGACACGAAACCCATAAAACAACGACTCCGCCGCTTCGCCCAAGATCGGAAAGATGCCATCAAGGAGGAACTCGCCAAGCTCTTGGCTGCTGGATTTATCAAAGAGGTTTACCATCCCGACTGGTTAGCCAACCCGGTCCTGGTTCGTAAGAAGACAGGACAATGGCGCATGTGCGTGGACTACACCGACCTCAACAAATCCTGCCCCAAGGATCCTTTCGGATTGCCCAGTATTGATCAAGTCATCGATTCAACAGCTGGGTGAGAGCTTCTAAGCTTCTTGGATTGTTACTCGGGCTACCATCAGATCAGCCTGAAGGAGTCCGACAGCCTGAAGACATCATTCATCACCCCGTTTGGAGCCTATTGCTATATCACGATGCCCTTCGGCCTGAAGAACGCCGGAGCTACCTATCAGCGTATGATCTAGAGATGTCTTCAGACCCAGCTCGGGAGGAACATGGAAGCCTACGTCGACAATGTCGTCATCAAGACCAAGCAGAAGGAAGACTTAATCGCCGACTTAGAAGAAACCTTCGCAAATATTCTGGCCTTCAGAATGAAGTTGAACCCGGAGAAGTGCACTTTCGATGTGCCGTCAGGCAAGCTGCTCGGCTTTATGGTGTCTCATCGCGGCATTGAAGCGAATACAGAAAAGATCAACGCTATCCGGAACATGAAGCCCCCGAGTACCCAGAAGGACGTCCAGATGCTCACTGGTTGCATGGCGGCGCTAAGCCGATTTGTTTCCAGTCTTGGCAAACGAGGTATGCCTTTTTTTTAGGTTGTTGAAAAAGACGAACGATTTTCAATGGACCACCGAGGCCTAGAAAGCTGTTGAAGACTTCAAGGAGTTCCTTACAACGCCACCCGTGTTGGCGTCACTTCACCCTCAAGAACCTCTGTTGCTCTACGTATCTGCAACTCACTAGGTGGTCAGCACGGTTTTGGTCATCGAACGCGAGGAGGAAGGATGAGCTCAGAAGGTTCAAAGGCCGATCTATTTTGTCAGCGAGGTGCTGGCAGGAGACAAAACCCGCTACCCTCAGGTACAAAAATTGTTATATGGAGTTCTAATTACTGCTAGGAAGCTGGCCCATTATTTTCAGGGTCACTCGGTCACCGTGGTCACGTCCTTTCCACTCGGCGATGTCATCCATAACCGGGAGGTTACTGGGCGCATTGCGAAGTGGGCTCTGGAGTTGATGTTGCTAGATATTACTTTCAAGGCGAGGACATTTATAAAGTCTCAAGTCTTGGCGGATTTTGTGGCCGAGTGGACCGAGCGACAAGAAGATGTACCTAGGGAGGAGCTGCAGTACTGGACTATGCACTTTGACGGATATAAAAGAGTCACCGGCTTGGGAGCGGGAGTCGTGCTGATTTCCCTGACTGGGAAGAGGCTACGGTATGTTCTTCATATTCACTTCCCCGCCTCTCATAACATCGCCGAGGACAAGTTTGACGGACCGGACTTATCCCACGTCTTAAGACACAACAATGAAGCAGCAGATGAGTTGGCACAGTTTGGGTCCAGGCGAGAAGCAGCCCCGACTGACGTCTTCGTGGAGCACCTCTACGAGCCGACTGTTGCTAAGAAATCAATCCCCAATGAAGAAGCTACAGACCAGTTTATCATGCTCGACGCCGACTGGAGGACACCATTCATCAAGTTTTTAACTCAGCAAGAGTTGCCGGAAGACCGGGATTCAGACTACAAAAGATAGACACAAGCTATCTCTGCTACGGGCAGGCCCTTATATAATTGCTGAGGTCACTCGGCCAGGAGCATATCGTCTAAAGCATGAAGACGGGACCATGGTGGAGAACTCTTGGAATATTGAGCACCTTCATCGATATTATGCTTAGACTTATTGTATCATGCTCTTCTCGACTGCCGACTTCAAGTAAGATGACTTCTTGAGTTGTCAGTCGGGGGCTACACATATCAATAAAATATGATGTTCTTTTTATCAGTACTGATTTGTTCATACTTAGTTTATCATTGTTTATTGTTCTGGTTTGAGTTCAGCAAGTAAGGACTGCAAATTTTTCGATGGCCTAATCAAGCCTAGGCTTGGTGACAGTCGGACAAAATTTTTTAAGAATTTACATGCAAAGACTCAGATTAGGGCATAAGCATAAATAAATTAAGAACTTACAAGTCATGTGTCCATAATGTTTACATCCACAATGTTTGCATCAACTAATCTACCCTTGGAAGTTTTCTACCACGTCGGCAGCAATCTTTTTGGCCGTCTTTTGTGCTTCATTAATCAGTTCTAAGGCCTGCTCATCGGTGGTACCATCAGCGAAGCCTTCTTCTATGGAGTTTATATCTACCCAAGGATAGAGCGACTTCGTCATGGCCAAGGTTTGACTAGCACTCATGACAACAGCATCCATAATATTTTCTATATACTTCTTTGGTGCTGTCCTGAGCTTATCAAAGACTTCAACTGTGTCCAACGAACTTGTCCCAAGGCCATTTTCGTAGAGTGCCAACAGTATTGGCGTGGCTGCATTGGCAATATCATCTCTAACTCTTTCGGCCCTCCGAACTTTTTCGGCGAAGACTTCAAATTGACCTTGGGATTAAGTTCAAACAGAATATAGGTTAAGTTCTCTTACCTCCAATTGAACCACGGAGTTCTAGGTTCATATCTCGAAGCTTACTAATTTCCTCCCTCAAGACTACCTCTCGAGATGCTGCTTCTTCTCTGGCATTCCTGAGATCTTGATGAATATTTTCCAGAGAGTTGACGTGAGGCACCAGCTTCTCGAGGGTATCTGACTTAGCCATTGAGCGACAATGTATTCTCTGCATTACGAAGATTGAATCAGTCAGTTACACAAGGTTATATGGACGAGATATAAGAAGACTATACATATATTCATCAGTCGGGTTGCTTCATTGAGGCTGGCAATGAGCATGTCGCGTTCTTCAGCTTCTTTTTCCTTATTCAATACGATGCCCTGCCTTTTGCCTTCAGCTTCCCACCACTCGATCTTTATAGGAGGAACTGAGTCTTCTGAAGACTTCAGTCGGAGGATCTCCTCCTCTTCGGTCACTTGCTCTAAGGATGACAAATAAGATGAATACCGAAAATATACTCAAGACAAGAGTCTGAAGACTATTTGAAGCTTACCTGTCCTTGGAGCTGGGTCCTCGACCGGTATGTCTTGATCACGCGAGCTCTGTGTTTCTTCATTCGGCTGGTTTCCAGTCGGGACTTCCTGACTGCTAGTCGGGGGCTCTTCCACAGAGGTGTCCTCACTCGGGAGAGGGTCCTGAGACCCTTGTTCCGCTGATTTTGGTTCTTCAGGAACCGCAGATTGGCTTATTTTTTCTGTCTGCCTGGGGGGATCTATATCCTAGGGTTTTCTGCAAGAGAAGATGAATATAGTGAAGACAAGCATATTTTCAACGAGAAGATAAACTTGAATAAGCAAGAAGATACCTGTTGGACTTCCTGATCTTTGGAGCAGATCGTGTGGATGGCCTCAGAGAAGTTATGTTTGTTTTTAGAGTCTGAATTTCTTCGGTGTCTTTGTCCGAGTCATCTACGACCAGCCTTCTCTTGCTGGCTCATTTGCTGGTTTCCTCCTTGGCAGCGGCTCTCTTATTTTTGATCTGTGGTTTAATTTTAGGGCCGCCTGCTAGTTTCTTGGTCGTTGGCTGAGCAGGAGCATCTTCGTGGAAGACTTTGTACGGCCTGGAGATGATCAAAGTGTTTGCCTGCAAGCAGTATTTTTAAGACATATTGAAGAACAGAAACAAAGAGAAGAATCATACGAGTTGCAAAGTCTACTTACCGGAGGAGGTGGTCGAAGAAGATTGAAGGGAGCAACTGGGAGCTTATGGCTGTACTCCACTGTGATTCCAGATGAGAAGATCTTGTACATGCGAGCGCACAAGACGTGGAAGTTTAGGGACTCACGATCCTCCCAGTTGGGATCACTCTGGCCTTCATACTCGAAAGCTGGCTTAGACCTTTCCATGATAGGAGCCAGTCGGCACTTGATGAAATGCCGAGTGATCTTCTCTCCTTGGAGGCCTTTATTCTTCAGCTCGAGGATCTTAGCCAAGAGATTGTTCGCTTCTATCCAGACCTGGTTTTCTGGCATGGTGTTCCAGGTGGCCCGTTGGATAGGTGGGAGGCCGATGAAGTTGGGCAAACTGGGTGCTGGGTTCGAGATGTAGAACCAATTTGCGTGCCAGCCCTTGTTGGAGGATTTCAAAGGGAGAGGGAAGTAATCTTTGCGGAGAGTCCCGCGAAGTTGAAAGCCGGCTCCACCCACAACACAGGGGTTGTCTTTGGTTGGGTGAGCCTTAAGAGAAAACATGCGGCGGAAAAGATTGAAATGTGGATGAATACCTAGGAAGGCTTCGCATAAATGGATAAAGATGGCGATATGCAGGATTGAATTTGGGTTTAAATGATAGATTTGGAGACCGTAGTACTCCAGGAGGCCACGGAAGAAATCGCAAGTTGGAAGACCAAACTCGCAGTAAAAGAAATGGGTGAAGACAACAATCTCAATGGTGTTTGGGTCGGGAATTCTTCGCCGAACGCCGGACGCCAACCAATGATCTCCTTGGCCAGAAGAACTCCATCCTTCACCATCTCCCGCAGGGTCGATTCCTTCATGTGAGAGGTAGCCCATTGGTCAAAGGGAATTTCTCTCTCTTCAGCCATGGATGCAGATTGGGGAAGATGAATCTGGCGCTGGGAGTGGGGATTTTTTGAGGGAAATGCCAGGAATTGGTTGCGCGCAAGGAATCCTGATGGGGCTTGAGCTTCCGGAGGGATGGATTTGGATGCGCACGAGTTCTAGGTTTCTGCGAAGAGCCTGTGAACAGGAGCGCGAAAGGGGAAGTTTTCGCAAGATGAAGCGGCAGGGAAGACGCCAGCGCTTCAGAGATTTTTAGGGTACCACTAGTTTTTCTCGTGTTTGGGCCGAGACCCATGAGAAGCTTACGACCCATATTACAGCTGTGGCGTGACACGTTTCTTTAGGGACTTAAGCAGATTTGCTCTGGCAATATGCGTGTGTTTCATTGCCCAATACCTTTAAAAATCCTTTACAGCAGTTACACAACTTGTTGAAGGTTGGTACGATGCAACTTGGAAGGTGACAAACAGTGAAAGTTTTTTATAACTGTCCTGGTAACTTTTTATAGGTTGCAGGAGCTGTTTGGTTTATACAAAGTATTTGATTTTATATTATATCAATGCTTTTCTGCCACCTTGGTGTGCTTTTTTGAATAAGATCGATATTATAGCTGGAGCTATTTAATATTTCGGTCGTATTTTTCAGATGACTGATAAATTTATTTTATTAACTCAGATTTTCAATTCATGAGAATTGGCTGAGTTGTATGTTTCGAGATGACTCGGGCAAAATAACTCAGATAAGCATGAGCTTGCCGAGTACTCGGATTCATTATACACTGTGCCTTGATTATAAGGTAATGTGTTATATGATTTTTTATGATCGCTTTTGGCCTAGGCAAGACATTTATTTAACTTGGGAGAGTATGATTATTATAGTTCTTGACTATATGCTTAGTTTGTTTAACTAAACACATAGTCGGGGCTACACCTAATTAGGTGCATCACTCGATGCACCTAAATATCTATTTTTGAAATTTTTGAGATGTTTTCAACCCTTCACAGCCTTTTTTGGGTGATAAAGCACTTGGGAGACTTAGGCAGAGGTGATGGAGGCACTCGGCGATAGAAGCACTCGGCTAAGGAGTCACTCGGCTGTGTGATATTCTGGTTCGAGGCAAGGTTATCTCGTCGACTGTGAAGGTCTCAGGGGCTACTGTGGAGAAAATGGGTGTGTTAACAGCAGATTTTCGTAATCGGCCCGGAGAGGGAAGAGGAAACCGATGCGGAGAGAAGGGCTGAATTGGAGTCGGACCAAGTCTCGTATCGGACTCGGTAAGCATATCGTACTGGGAGAGGCGCTACCAGGAAGAGTGTATCGGCCGATACGGATTCAACGTGGTCATCGGCCGATAGAGGCTGGAAGTTGACAGAGTCAGCGTGGGCTTGGTTTGGGTTCAAGATAAGCTTCAAGGAAGTTGCCAAATAGAGATAAGGCTCGGTTTTAGGCAATTGTATTTTGTAAAACAAGTAGGTTTAGATCTAATCTTTGGCAAGAGTCTGCTGCAAAGACTTGTTTGTTAATTAGAGATAAGATCGTGTCCTACAAGGACCATGTTGTAATCTCGGGTATAAATATCCCGGTAGTATGTACATAGAAACTCTCTCACAACTCAATACAACAATCAGTTTGTTTCAATCTACTTTCGGCGTATCGCCAACCCTCGCAAGAGGTTAATTCTGGTGAGTTCTTGCTTCTCCAGAGCAGAGGTAAGAATTCGTGCCCGACGATCCACATCGTCGGGGCTAGCGTGTCGCTTTAGACACGTTAAGCCTTGATGATGTGATCGTCGTTTATCATGTTTTGAATGATCTTGACAAGTGTCCTAATTATGTTCCGCCAGCGATTTACTCGTTTTAGGGTTTGTTGCCGACGGTGGTTTAATTACTATACTTGGTTAGATCTTTGAATGCATCTACCATCCCCAAAAGCAATCGGCGACTTGATTTTCTTTGTGTTAAGTCTCAATTCACACTTTGAGTTGCTATCGACCTTAGTCCTGTTTTGAGATTTAACTCGAAGCCTGTTTTCGATTGTAATTAAGGATAGCACTGGGGTTTCAGCCAGTCTTACCCGATACATATGATTCCTAAGGTTTTTATTTGTGTCTGCCATCTACATGAATGGATTGACGAATATAAATGTATTTGTTATAGATTACTCTTTAGGGTTTATCTGTGATCAGTATGTTTATATTGGTTGGTTAGTTCATATAGATTCACATTAGAGTATTAGCTAGTGTAATTATCTTTATTATCCCTTATCGGCCGATGCCATTAATTGACATCAGTATGTTGATGAAGGCCGATACGATTAGATTCATGTTTTAATCTCGCTTTATCACGAGTAAGCCGATATAGCTTTGCCCTATCGGCTGGGCCACGACAATGCGACATCGGCCTATCGGCCGATCGGTCATTGTTTTCTAACCTGGTTTACTTGTTTATCTTGTTAATTGCAGATCAAATCAACTGGCACGCCCTACACGCACCTAGGCAAGCCTTTGGACCTGCACTGGAGTAAAGCAAACTTCCCAGGCCGTCGTGGAAACGTGGAACCCGTTTGGTTGCAAGGCGGGTCGAAATTCTACGCCAAGACGCTTTGGGCACGCCCGGTGGGACCTCAAGAACATAAGCTTTGCAACAGCAAGAAGATCACTGCAGCATGTCAAAGCAGAACGAGGCCTCTGAGGAGAACGTTGTCTCCGCGACTGTCGACCAGCTCAACAAGGAGCAAACAGCTGAGATGGACAAGCTGGTTGAGCAATTCCGGAACATGTACCTGAAAATATACTCCAGGACTCGGCAAGGCACCCTAATTCAAAAAACCAAGATGGTACTACCGAGCCCTGGAGACGGAGCCAGCACGTCGGCGGCAGCCCATGACCACGCCGTCAAAACTGAAGAGAACGCCGCGCCGACGTTGCAAGACCGCATTGACTCCGCAGTCCACTCTGCGCTAGTCAACCAGTCGGAGGTTCTGGTGAATACATTGACCAATACGGTCAAATCAATCCTAGATTGATCAATTCACCAGTACAAACCTCAAGGGTCGATTTTCTTGCCTGAAAACAAGTTCCCTGCTTATCGGACCCTGAGGACCGATTTGAGCTCAACCCCACAGCCGATGGCGCCGATCCCGCCTCCATCGGCTCAGCCGGTGCCAGCCATGCCACTGGTCCTGGCCAAGCAAGCGGGAGGAAGTCCCCAGCACATCACGGAGGAACAATTTGCGCAATGGTTTAAGGGGAAACAACTGGTGATCGAGCCGATGCAGCAAGTCCCAGTAAACCCGCCATCGGCCGAACAACCTCAAGCCCCCGTGTTCAGCAACCCTCCGCCACTGACTGCGTACAATGCGACGCAAGGCTACCAGCAGTATACTGCAGGGCAGTACGGCGCACAGAACTTGAATCATCACTTCCAACCGTACTCCCCCAGGCAATATCGGGCAGAGGGCCTGCAGCAGTCCTACCACCAGGACTTCCCACACCAGCCCGCGGGATACTGGGCCGACATGATAGCCGAGGTGATGCGAGATCAGTTCGGCTTGAAGCCCAAGGAGAGCTCTACAGTGTATCGGCATCCGTACCCCGAGGAGTTCGACAGAGTGCCACTGCCAAGCCGATACAAAATTCTGGACTTCTCCAAGTTTTCAGGGCAGGACAACGTCTCGACATACGAGCACGTGAGCCGATTCCTAGCACAGTGTGGGGAGGCATCGGCCATAGAGGCGTTGAGGGTGAGGTTTTCCCTCTGTCTTTGTCAGGGTCAGCATTTACATGGTTCTCCTCTTTACCCTGCAATTCCATCAGAGGATGGATCGACCTGGAGAAACAGTTTCATAGATACTTTTACAACGGCGTACAAGAGATGAAGCTGTCCGATCTCACCGCCATCAGGCAGAGGGTTGACGAATCGGTCCCGGAATACATTCAACGATTCAGGGACATAAGGAACAGGTGCTACAACCTTAGTTTGACCGATTCCCAACTGGCTGATTTGGCGTTCTAGGGACTACTGGGGCCAATACGAGAAAGGATCTCATCATAGGAATTTGATAGCCTAGCTCAGCTAGCACAACGAGTATCGGCCCACGAGCAGCGATTCCAGGAGGCGAAGAAGTTTGCGAAGAAGATCAATACGGTCTATCAGTACGCCTCCGACAAAAACGACGAAGATGATGCCGATGTCGATCTGGCCGAGTGGGCCCGGATGAAGAAGCCGACGACATGCCAATGGGCCAAGAAAGGCGATAGAGAAGATATGTACGACTTCGACATCAACAAGGCCGACAAGAAAGCAAGTCCCTACACAGATGATGCGGTGGATGAGTTAGATGGAAAATTGGGACAAGGCTTTGCGTCGGCCGATCAGCTCGAAGAGGTTGATATAGGAATAGGTGATAGGCCTAGGCCAACGTATGTAAGTGCTAACCTGCCAAGGGAATATAAGAATAAATTGATAAATCTTTTGAAAGAATTCATAGACTGTTTTGCATGGGAGTATCACGAGATGCCAGGGTTAAGCCGATCGATCGTAGAACATCGGTTACCTATCAAACCAGGTTATCGGCTATTTAAGCAGGCTCCTAGGAGATTTAAGGCCGATATGCACGAAGCTATCAAAGCAGAGATCACCAGGCTTTACGACGCCAATTTTATTAGACCCTGCCGATATGCGGACTGGGTGTCCAACATAGTTCCAGTGTTAAAGAAAAACGGCAAGCTTAAGGTATGTATCGATTTCAGAGACTTGAATAAAGCAACACCAAAAGATGAGTACCCTATGCCGTTGGCCGATCTGCTGGTAGATGCCGCGTCTGGTCACAAGATTATCAGTTTCATGGATGGGAATGCAGGCTACAACCAGATTTTCATGGCTGAAAAAGATATTCACAAGACAGCCTTCAGGTGTCCAGGGGCAATCGGCCTATATGAGTTGGTTGTCATGACCTTCGGCTTGAAGAACGCTGGAGCTACTTAGCAGAGAGCTATGAATTATATTTTTCATGATCTCATCGGCTCACTGATTGAGGTTTACATCGATGACGTCGTCGTGAAGTCCAAAGAATACGATATGCACTTGGCTGATTTACGCAAGGTACTAGAAAGAGCAAGGAAATATGGTTTAAAGATGCACCCTAACAAATGTGCCTTTGGCGTATCGGCCAGTCAGTTTTTAGGTTTCTTTGTCTACGAAAGAGGAATTGAGATTACACAGAAAAACATTGATGCTATCAAAAATATCAAGCCTCCAACTAACAAGACCAAGTTACAATCTCTGCTCGGGAAGATCAACTTTGTCCGGTGCTTTATATCAAACCTATCAGGCAGGATAGAGTCATTCACTCCTTCGTTGAAACTAAAGGACGATCAAGAGTTTGTATGGGGTGATAAGCAACAAAAAGCGCTGGACGATATCAAGGAATATTTAACTTCCCCTCCAGTTCTGATCCCTCCGCAAAAAGGGGTTCCATTCAGACTGTACCTATCGGCCAATGAGAGGTCTATCAGCTCGGTTTTAGTTCAAGACATTGATGGTAAAGAAAGGGCTATTTTCTATCTCGGTACGAGGTTGTTAGATGCTGAAACAAGGTAAATGCTGGTGGAGAAACTATGTCTATGTTTATATTTTTCATGTACTAAGTTGAGGCATTATTTACTTTCCAATAAGTGCATTGTGGTCAGTAAGGCCGATGTGATGAAATACATGCTATTGGCCCCTGTTTTAAAAGGGAGAATTGGGAAGTGGATTTTTGCCTTAACAGAGTTTGACCTCAGATATGAATCGGCCAAAGCAATTAAAGGACAAGCCCTGGCCGATTTCATTGTTCAACACAGAGATGATTCAATTGCATATGCAGACATTGTGCCATGGACACTGTATTTTGATGGATCCGTTTGTAGGCATGGATGTGGTATCGGCCTGGTCATAATATCCCCTCGGGGGGCAAGCTTCGAGTTCGCTTTTACTATCAAGCCTTATTATACTAACAATCAAGCAGAGTATGAAGCGGTGCTTAAAGGTTTGCAGTTATTACAAGAGGTCTAGGCCGATTCCGTAGAGATCATTGGTAATTTACAGCTGGTAATCAATCAACTTTCTGGGGAGTATGAATGCAAGAATGATATTCTCAGAGTTTACAATGAGGAGTGCAAGGAGTTGCTACAGGTTTTCAAGATTGTGACGATGAGGCATATACCCAGAAAGCAGAATTTCGAGGCCAATGATTTAGCTCAGGGCGCATCAGGATACACGCCGATGGCCAAAGATGTTCCAATTCAGATTGTTGCCGTGGATGCCGACGACTGGAGGTTTGCTATCATTGATTATTTTAAAAACCCTTCTCGATCGGCGTCGCGACAGATAAAATACAGAGTCTTGCGTTATGTCCTGTTAGATGATGATCTATACTACAGGACGATTGATGGTGTCTTGCTCAATTGCTTAGGTCTAGAGGAGGCCAAAATTGTTATGAGCGAGGTACATGAAGGGATTTGTGGAACCCATCAATCGGCCCATAAAATGAGATGGCTTTTGAAGCGTGCTGGATATTTCTGGCCGACAATGCTAGAGGATTGTTTCAAGTATTATAAAGGATGTCAAGATTTCCAGAAATTTGGAGCAATCCAGAGAGCACCGGCATCGGCTATGCATCCAATCATAAAGCCGTGGCCGTTTCGAGGATGGGGTATAGACATGATCGGACAAATCAATCCACCATCAAGCAAAGGGCACAAGTACATCCTAGTGGCTACAGACTATTTCACCAAGTGGGTTGAAGCCATCCCTCTTAAGAAGGTTAATTCCAAGGATGCAATTCAGTTTGTCAAGGAGCATATTATATATCGGTTTGGGTTACCCCAAACATTGACTATAGATCAGGGATCAATTTTTGTGTCCGATGAGTTTGTGCAGTTTGTCGACAGCATGGGCATCAAGCTACTAAATTCTTCTCCATACTATGCACAAGCTAATGAGCAGGCAGAAGCTTCTAACAAGACTTTAATTAAGTTGATCAAGAGAAAAATTGACGAACAGCCGAGACGGTGGCATACCACGCTGGCCGATTCCCTTTGGGCGTATCAGATGGCTTGTCATGGTGCAATTCAAGTGCCACCTTATCAGCTGGTTTATGAACATGAAGCTGTATTGCCGTGGGAGACCAACATCGGTTCAAGAAGGATTGCTTTGCAAGACGACTTAACAACCGATGAGTATCATAATCTTATGGTTGATGAGTTAGATGATTTGGCGCACGTCCGATTGCGGGATTTGGAGAAAATAAAGCGAGATAAAGATCGAGGTGCTCGTCATCATAATAAGAAAGTAGTCGCCAAGTCATTTGTGGAAGGGGATCTTGTTTGGAAATTAATAATGTCGATTGGTTCCAGAGATAATAAATTCGGCAAGTGGTCACCTAATTGGGAAGGTCCTTTTCAGATTCTTCGATGTGTTCCCCATAATGCTTATCTGCTCAAAGGATTAGATGGAGAAACTTATGGAAGAGCCCTTAACGGCAAATACTTAAAGAAATATCATCCCAGCGTCTGGATCGATTCATGATCGGCTTGCCAGCCGATTTATGATAATAGCTGATGTGGTACACATCGTCTTTAGATGGCCGATATGCATTATCGCCCTTAGTTCAAATTTTACAACATGAGCCCTCATCTTCCAAATTTGGGGGGCATATATATATACAAGCACGATTTTTCAAGATCAAATTTGTCAAGATTTTTCTTTTTCTTCAAGATTCTTCAAGTTTGTCAGATTGATCTAGGTTTATGGACTTCAAAAATTTTTCAAGCTTGAACTTCTTCAGATTTATTCAGATCAAATTCGGCTGATTGGCCGATGAGATTTATGATAACCAAGGCAGAAGGTTATCTGTTTACAAGAAGGACACAACATATATTACATCACCCTATAAAGTTTTCAATAGCTGCAATGGCCTTATGACGGATTTGGTCAATGTCTTCTATTACTTGGGCGTCATCGGCCGTCGACCCTGGGATTGGCTTCAAAGATTTGCTCAGGGTTGCAAGGTGCTTGGCCGATGCCTTCAGCTTCGCCGTTTGGTCTTCTATGGCCTTGGGTGATGCAGCTATTCCGGCTTCAACTTCTTGGATTTCTTTGCGGGTAGATTCTAGCTTTAGTACCAAATCTGCTTCGAGATGGCGGAGTTCTTCAAGCCTATTGTTTAGGATAATCGGCTCAACAGCCAGCTCATCCAATCTAGTCTTGCCAGAATTGACTTGAGCTTTGCTGGCAGTTAAGGCCGATTCCAAGCTTTCACGTTCCTGCCTCTCTACGATTCTTTCTTTCGCCTTGTGGAGTTTGAATCGGTATTGTTCCAAGAAGATGGCCGGTGTCAGGTTCTCCATCAGGTCTTCAGGCAGTTGGTCTTGAATTTCTTGTACCCTGATCCTGATGGGAGTGCAATCCTCCACCAAGAATTCCAATGATGACTCCAGCCGATTGGCGATGTCGGACAGCCGGCTCTTCAGTTCGTCAGATATCGACGCCATGGCTGTGATGGGTAGCTCTTTGTCCTCGTCATCAAGGAATTAGCCGATATCAAAAGAAAACATATCGGCTAAGTTCTGTAAATATCAACATAGAGCATGGTCAGCCTAGTCATACAAAAAATCGGCAAAGGAATCAAAGTGAAATGGTTTACCCGTGATAGGGCATCGGTTGTGCCTGCATCGGCCTCCTTTTGTTGTCTTGAGACGGTGGGCGAGGGGGTTGGCCGATGTGGTGCAGGTGATGGAGCTCTCGGCTGAAGAAAGGCAGGAAAGAGGTGTCACGCCCGGAAATTTTCCCAAATTTCCAGACCATTTTGTGTATTAAGTCCCTGTCCAGGCATCAACCAGGGTACACAAAACGACAAATCAATAAACAGATCCAAACGTAAATAGAGCGATAAATACTTACAACAGAGGCACTTAGTCCTCACACCAAAAAGAAAACAGCAGCGAAAAGAGACGATCCTAGCGGGGCTTTAGCTCCACTCCACAGGCAAACTCAATTGGGGTCTGAGCCTTGGTCCTCTAACTTCATCTTCGGTTCAGAAGCACTACACTTCTGAAAAAGGGGAATAATAGCAAGGCTGAGTACAACCACCGTACTCAACAAGCCACACCAAATATGCAAACGTGCAAAGGGGAGACAAAGGGAGGATTATGGCTATTTGCAGAAAAGCGGTTGAAAACCTTTTTATTTTAAAACAGTAAAACAGTTGTTTAATTAAGGCAATATTAAATCTTCACTGAACAATGCTACAACCACGTTGAACAGGCCCAACCATTCCACCTGAACTACATCAGTTCATTAAGTCAAATTAATTATGCATGTGGGACTAATCACGGTGAATCTGGTTGATCGCCCATAACCGCGGGCACATCTATTCGAATAGTTTTACTCTGATCAGAGGTGCGCAACTGTACCCACAAGACACGATTCCACACATGTTACCATGCCCCGAAGTATCACCACGATACTGCAAAGGGGGAAATCGTGACAAGACCTTTCGCATAACTCCTCCTAACCAAGCGCACCACACCGCAGGTTTCGCCCCTGCTCCCTATATCCAGCAGCGGGCAGCCCCCCCTCGTGCTTTGGTGAATCCGGTAGCCGATCAACGGGTAAATCCCCCGCCGACCCAACTCCATCACGCCCACCCATTCCGGGGAGCGTCGGCTAGGAAAGAGCTATACTACGAGTCCAGCAGTTGCCCATTCTTGGTTGTGGTAAGCACTGTTATTCTTCCAGGGTTTCCCATGAACCGCTCCTTAATTGCCATGGGTGCGACCAGCAAAACCATGCACCCACAGCCCACCATTAGGTCATATTTTAGTTGGATAATTACGACCAATGAAACATGGTCAGATGTTTCGAGCTCACAGCTCAACTAGAAGCTAAACGTAAAGGTGTAATTATCCCATTAAATGAGCTAGTGGTAATTAAGCATGGCTAAGCATATGTAATTCTAGCAAAGTCCACATAAGTGACTTACGCTAGTCAAATTATCATCCACAATTAACAAAGGACGGTTTAGCAAATAAACATGGCACAAGCGGACGGATAGGTAAACCTTATTGCCATGCAATTAGCAAAACATGCACTTTATTTGCAAACGTAAAATATTTCAAAAAATAGGTACAACATGCTCAAGGGGAATGTGTGACTTGCCTTGCTTCTTCAAACAATCTTCCGGACTTCTTTCCTCGCGAGTGCGAACTTCCGAAACGGCGGAATCTACACGCTGGCACGCAAAACGAGGAAAAGCTCTAATAAAAACCAAGTAAACAGTACATAAAAAGTAAACACACATGTAGAGCTCAATTTGAGATGAATTTTGCAAGTTGAATGACTCAATTTGGAGTTCGTATGAATTAGATATGAATTTTAGAAGCTTTGAGCCATTTAAATGATTTTCTGGAAATTAAAATGATTTATTGCGCAATTATTAAAGAATTTTGCAAAGGAAAGGACTACGCTGACATCATCAAAGGGAATCAGCACCGGAACTACGGGTCCCTTGTGTCAATGGGTCAAGGGGCGGCCGATCCACGGTGGACCAAGTCCACGCACGCACGGGTACGGACGCACCATGTGGCACTGACGTTGCGGCCATGGCAGACGGAAGGGAGAAGGAAGCGCCGACGTCGACGTCAACGTGGCGAAGCCGCGGGCGGCCACGTGGTCTGGGTGTGGACCGGATTAAACAAAGGGGCTCACGTGTCGGCGACATAAAAGTCGGCTAACCGGGGAGGAAAAGGAGGTAAATTGGACTTGGTACTGGAAAAAGGGCCAACGGGCTGAGAGAGGTATGTTGGAGTTCCTCGGGAAAAAGGAGGGAATGAGCCGAGGGAGGTAAGGTGGACTTGCTGAGGGAAGGGACAAAAATGGGTTGAGGGAGATGATCGGCCGAGGAGGTAATTTGGACTTCTCGCGATGGGCGGCGCCAATCGGGCCGACGGCCCAAGAAAGGAAGAGGGACGCGAAACAGACTTTTCGCGAGAAGGTGGGCCAATCGGCCCAATAACCATTGGGCCGGAGGAAGTGGTGGGCCGGCCCGGGCACGGCCACTAATCCGGGCGGGCGGCTAGGGTTTGGCCAAACCCTAGGCCGATCGGCCCTGGCACGGCGGCGGCGGCCACGGGCTGAGCAGTGGCGCGGCGGCGGCGCGGCCACCAGCGGGAACGGCCGGCGAGCGGCGGCGGCGCACGGGCGAGGCTGCGCGCCGTGGAGGAG
This sequence comes from Oryza officinalis, assembly GCA_008326285.1. NCBI lineage: Eukaryota > Viridiplantae > Streptophyta > Magnoliopsida > Poales > Poaceae > Oryza > Oryza officinalis. Next base: position 22,311,311 of record BDMV01000006.1, read on the forward strand.
AGAGGAAAGGATAAGAGAGAGGGGCTCACCGGGTAGGCCGGAGCCGAAGAAGACGACGGCGACGCCGGCGCTACGATGCGGGGACGGCGGCGCGGAGGGACGGCCAAAGTGCCGCACCACACGACGCGGCCGAAGGGGCGGCGGATTTTAGCGGCGACGGCTGGGGCGGCGGGAAGCGGCGGCCGAAGCGTCCCGGCGAGCAGCAGCGGTTCGGGTTCGCGCGGGGAGCGCGAGAGAGGGCACGAGGAGCTCGCGGGAGGAGGGAAAAGGGTGGAGGGGAGCACGGGGGTGCTTTTTATAGAGGAAAGGAGACGGGGAGAGCCCGGGAGTGGCCGAAAAAAGTGGGGGACGTGGGGTGGTGGCTAGCGGAAATGGCGGCGGCGTGGTTGCCGGCTTGACCGGCTGGAGGAAGGAGGAGGGAGGCGATTCAGACTTCGGCGCGGGCGCGGGCGCGGGCGCGGCCAACGGGCCAAGCTGGGCCGGAGGGATAGAAAGGAGGGAGGAGGCCACGTGGGCCGCGGGGAGAGAGAGGAGTTTTGGGCCGGAAATGGCCCAAAACAAAAGGAGACCTTTTTAATTTGTTTTCTTTTGTTTAATCAATTAAATGAACTTTGTGACTTTAAACTTATTTCTTTAGCTCCAAAAATTCACGAAAAATTTTGGAGAGTACTTTAGGGCACGGGGAATATTACAAAAATATTTTCGGCCATAATTTTTAAAGGAAATTTTTGATTTCTTTGCTAATTTCATTTGATTAATTACTCTTAATTTTTATTAAATTTTTGGAAAATGTATTATTTAACGATTTTTAATCCCGATAAAAAATCGGGCCATGACAAATCTACCCCCCTTACAGGAATCTCGTCCCGAGATTCGGGGATGGCTAGAAAGAAAACAGGGTGTGGGTGATGTTGGACTGGCTTGCAGACTTCCGCGGCTTCTTTCTGACTTGGACCTGGCTGATTGATTAACCCATCTTGAGCGATTGACCCTGTTGGCATCCAGCTCGACGTTCCGTTTCTTTGCCAAAACTGCACTGGTTGGTTCTGTCTGCTCTGACCCTGATCTGGGTTGCAGTTATTCATAGAGCTTACTTTGGACTGCGTAGTTGATGTTGACAATTTTTGATGAGCTGAGAATCGACTTTGTTGGCTTGAAACCGGTGGGGTTGTTCCTGAAACTTTGAAACTGACGTTTGTAAAACCACGGACTTTGAATTTTGCTCCGAACTGCTCTTGATCTGAATGACAAGCATTTCAAGAAGCTGCTTGGTCTGCCTTTTACCTGAACTGTGAAGGCCTTAAGTTGTCATTGTTTCTTGGCTGAACGGTTGACTAGCATTTCAGGTGCGACTCAAAACCCTACCTGTTAACTCGAGATTGGTGGAGCTCTACTAAAATCTTGCAACTAACTGCTTTGATTACAATCCAATCGGTTTCTCTTGGTTGAACTTTCAGACGAAACGGTTATGAGGTAAACCAAATTTTACTTCAAGCTTGCCTTACCAAGGTAGTTGAGCTTTCGTCGAACTGAACGATTAAGCCGCTAGCCTTGAGGATGTCCAAGTTTCTCTGATTTCCACGGAACACTGATCTATGAATCTGATTCTTCATCGGTCAATCGAAATGAAGCACTGACATTGCAATTTCATTCCGGGAAAGCTTAGAACATAATATCTGGTCAACGATGGGTAGTCCCATATGAAAGTGACTGGCTCACCTTGACATTCTGGCCCTCTGTTGAGTTTTCCATTAGACCTAACTGCTGACATGACTGTTCTGCTTCTGGCCAGACTGTGGTGGTCAACTGCCTGAACAGGTTGCTTAGTTGATGTCCTTGGAGTAAGCATTGATCACTTAACAGATCCTGCCCGAGAGGTTAACTCATTCATACAACATTTCACTTTGTCGTCTATCCTTTGTTGGGCCTTCTAGGTTGATAAGCCATAGGCTCTGCAGTTGTCACTCCGTGAATACTGAAACTTATCCAACTATTGAAACTGACATTGATGTTACCAAGGGTTTCTGCTTTTTGGATCGCCCAAGTTCACTTTCAATCCTTGAGTAGAGACGATCTATCCAGCAAGTTTCTCTGCCACCTATTTTGTTGGTGATGTGTCCCTTTTCTTTTGGCTCGACGTCTGCATCGTCTTACTTTAAGCAGAGGTGGCGGAACAATTCCTTGTCGTCTTCCTAGAAACATTGGGACAGTTTTCGAAAACTGCAACGGTTGTCTTGAACTAAAGGTAACCATTCTTGATCCTTATTCACCACTAGGGTGCAGTTGCATTTACTATTCTCTCAAGAACCTGTAAGATTGAGAGGATGGATATTGGATATTTTTCACTGACGCCAACTTGTCACTACCAGATATTTCATCATTCTTCTCATTTTATTGAGGTGCCACTTATACTGTCCTTCGAAAAGGCCTCATCATGTCGAGTGTTACTACGGTCTGACCAACTTGACCGACTTGTCATTTCCTCGATTGATTATTTTCTTTTCCCGGCTAACGATTACGTCTTGAGAGTCTGACCAAATTGTAATGAGCTGGTAAAAGAAACTCTAGGTTTCTTAGTGACGTTGTTAGATGCACATCTCCACCTGTCATAATTCATCTTGGCAATCCGAACGCGGATTGAATTACTCAATATTCCCTTCTTATTACCTGACTGCCACAAGACTTCTATGTACCCGAAAAACAGTTGAACTTCTGAAACTTGTGGATTGTACTGGCTCTCGCTGATAGGATTGCTAACTAGTACAACATTTACTCCTTTTTCTTCCTCACATGGTTGACTGATTCTTTTCCTTGCTGGTTGACCGAAGTCCCAACAAGAACAACGCTTCAACTGCTGACATTCTTTGGGGAGGTGTCAGTTTTCTTGGTGGCTGTGTCAGATAGGACCTTCTTGGTGACTGTGTGACTCTTTGGATGTGGATTGCTAGGCACCTGAGTTGGAACGACATAAGATGCAATGTTGATGTTGATGGCCGTCTTGTGACTGGTGCTCGAGACATTGACTGTGGATGTGGCTGGAGGAGTGAACTGTCTGTTGCAGTTGGGGTGTATCACCCTTTTTTTTTGGTATTGCTTTCTCTGCTGATGCTGGTTTGTAACTTTCGGACGGCTGCGACTCAAAGAATAGGAACTTTGCCGGTGCCTTCAATGACAAAACATTGTGACAGAATCTTTGCATTTAGGTAACGATAGGGTTCGCTTTTCCACTTTTTCTCTTCGGTGACACCTGGCGGGATCTAGCCACTCAATGCCGGGAATGATGTGACTTGAGGGACACGGGTGCTGCAAACAAAACTGCTAACTTGATGATGCTGACGTTTGGGCATTGAGCATGCCTTAAAAATGTGCCTTGACTTTCCAGAGTTGGAACAATGGTGGCTTCTTCTTCGCATAGGGGTGGACTTTTGCTGATGGGGTGTCCTGTCTTGAGACGGTTGAAATCACTCGGATCGGGTCGATCACGAGGCACACTCTTCCGATTGTGCACGCTTACAACTAGGACAAAGGCAAGTAGAGGCTCGTGAACCTTGCCGACGGTGTTTCTGCTACCACTGTTGTTTTCCATCGGAGTTGAAGCTGGGTGTGGAACGAAAGGTCTGCAACTGTTGTTATCGACCGCCATGAGTTGAAAGATAGGTTGGAAATGTGTCTCTTGACCTTCCTATTGTCCTTTGGCTGGATCTTCCCATTCTGCGCTAGAGCTGAGGCACAGGCTTTGACTCTGATTCAGATTCTGGGCTAGCATTTGAGCTGGCACCGGGTGCTGGTGATACTGCCGCTACATTAGTTGCATCAGACCTTGTATTTGTTGCATCAACATGACACCTTCATCATCTGATCTTGGGGAACCGCAAGCTAATCAAGAGCGAAGTGCTTCGACTTAGTTGATAGCTTGTTGTCTTGAACAGATCCAACGAGTTCTGACCACGACACACTGCCAAAGGTACCGTTGTTGTTGTCGTTGGCATTCCTTCTGGCACTGATCAACTGCTGCCGGGACAAAGGGGAGAGGGAAAAGGGGTTGCTAAAGATAAGACCTTAGTCCACTTGACTACTGATCTGATGTGAGTACACTTTTACTGTTCAAGTTGATTAGGCAGACAACCTAATATGGTCACATCCCCACCACTGATGTAAACCATACACCTGCACACAGCAAACAACACACGATCTAACGACTACCGATACTACCCTTCAGGGAAGGATTGGGTTTAGGTAAGCCTCAGAAAAACTTCGCTCGAACCTCGAGAACGCTAACTCTGGACTGCTCATCTTGATCCTTGCTTGAAGCTTGACTCTTAGCTTGTCTTTCGAGAAGCTTTTAGTTTGTGCTCCAGGCTTAACAGCTAGAGAGTTGGAGGGGAAAGGAGAGAAATTTGATAAACTGTTTTGCAAAGGGCTCCCGAGGGAGAGAAAAGACATTTTCGCAGATAAGGATTTCGCAAAACTAGTCCTTAGGGGTTTGACCGTTTGGCTTGACCTACAGTCGAGATGGCTCTGATACCAACTTGTCACGCCCGGAAATTTTCCCAAATTTTCAGACCATTTTGTGTATTAAGTCCCTATCCAGGCATCAACCAGGGTACACAAAACGACAAATCAATAAACAGATCCAAACGTAAATAAAGCGATAAATACTTACAACAGAGGCACTTAGTCCTCACACCAAAAAGAAAACAGCAGCGAAAAGAGACGATCCTAGCGGGGCTTTAGCTCCACTCCACAGGCAAACTCAATTGGGGTCTGAGCCTTGGTCCTCTAACTTCATCTTCGGTTCAGAAGCACTACACTTCTGAAAAAGGGGAATAATAGCAAGGCTGAGTACAACCACCGTACTCAACAAGCCACACCAAATATGCAAACGTGCAAAGGGGAGACAAAGGGAGGATTATGGCTATTTGCAGAAAAGCGGTTGAAAACCTTTTTATTTTAAAACAGTAAAACAGTTGTTTAATTAAGGCAATATTAAATCTTCACTGAACAACGCTACAACCACGTTGAACAGGCCCAACCATTCCACCTGAACTACATCAGTTCATTAAGTCAAATTAATTAAGCATGTGCGACTAATCACGGTGAATCTGGTTGATCGCCCATAACCGCGGGCACGGCTATTCGAATAGTTTTACTCTGATCAGAGGTGCGCAACTGTACCCACAAGACACGATTCCACACATGTTACCATGCCCCGAAGTATCACCACGATACTGCAAAGGGGGAAATCGTGACAAGACCTTTCGCATAACTCCTCCTAACCAAGCGCACCACACCGCAGATTTCGCCCCCCCTCCCTATATCCAGCAGCGGGCAGCCCCCCTCGTGCCTTGGTGAATCCGGCAGCCGATCAACGAGTAAATCCCCCGCCGACCCAACTCCATCACGTTCACCCTTTCCGGGGAGTGTCGGCTTGGAAAGAGCTATACTACGAGTCCAGCAGTTGCCCATTCTTGCTTGTGGTAAGCACTGTTATTCTTCCATGGTTTCCCATGAACCGCTCCTTAATTGCCATGGGTGCGACCAGCAAAACCATGCACCCACAGCCCACCATTAGGTCATATTTTAGTTGGATAATTACGACCAATGAAACATGGTCAGATGTTTCGAGCTCACAGCTCAACTAGAAGCTAAAAGTAAAGGTGTAATTATCCCATTAAATGAGCTAGTAGTAATTAAGCATGGCTAAGCATATATAATTCTAGCAAAGTCCACATAAGTGACTTACGCTAGTCAAATTATCACCCACAGTTAACAAAGGACGGTTTAGCAAATAAACATGGCACAAGTGGACAGATAGGTAAACCTTATTCCCATGTAATTAGCAAAACATGCACTTTATTTGCAAACGTAAAACATTTCAAAAAATAGGTACAACATGCTCAAGGGGAATGTGTGACTTGCCTTGCTTCTTCAAACAATCTTCCGAACTTCTTTCCTCGCGAGTGCGAACTTCCGAAACGGCGGAATCTACACGCTGGCACACAAAACGAGGAAAAGCTCTAATAAAAACCAAGTAAACAGTACATAAAAAGTAAACAAACATGTAGAGCTCAATTTTAGATGAATTTTTCAAGTTGAATGGCTCAATTTGGAGTTCGTATGAATTAGATATGAATTTTAGAAGCTTTGAGCCATTTAAATGATTTTCTGGAAATTAAAATGATTTATTGCGCAATTATTAACGAATTTTGCAAAGGAAAGGACTACGCTGACATCATCAAAGGGAATCAGCGCCGGAACGACGGGTCCCACGTGTCAACGGGTCAAGGGGCGGCCAATCCACGGTGGACCAAGTCCACGCACGCACGGGTTTGAACGCACCACGTGGCACTGACGTGGCAGCCACGACAGACGGAAGGGAGAAGGCAGCGCCGACGTGGACGCCAACGTGGCGAAGCCGCGGGCGGCCACGTGGTCTGGGTGTGGACCGCATTAAACAAAGGGGCTCACGTGTCGGCGACATAAAAGTCGGCGAACCGGGGAGGAAAAGGAGGTAAATTGGACTTGGTACTGGAAAAAGGGCCAACGGGCTGAGGGAGGTATGTTGGACTTCCTCGGGAAAAAGGAGGGAATGAGCCGAGGGAGGTAAGGTAGACTTGCTGAGGGAAGGGACAAAAATGGGTTGAGGGAGATGATCGGCAGAGGAGGTAATTTCGACTTCTCGCGATGGGCGGCGCCAATCGGGCCGACGGCCCAAGAAAGGAGGAGGGACGCGAAACAGACTTTTCGCGAGAAGGTGGGCCAATCGGCCCAATAACCGTTGGGCCAGAGGAAGTGGTGGGCCGGCCCGGGCGCGGCCACTATGCCGGGCGGGCGGCTAGGGTTTGGCCAAACCCTAGGCCGACCGGCCCTGGCACGGCGGCGGCGGCCACCGGCGAGAACGGCCAGCGAGCGGCGGCGGCGGCGTGCGACGGCGTGCGACGGCGGCGCACTGGCGGGGCAGCGCGCCGGGGAGGAGAGAGGAAAGGGAGAGGGAGAGGGGCTCACCGGGTAGGCCGGAGCCGAAGAAGACGACGGCGGCGCCGGCGCTACGATGCGGGGACGGCGACGCGGAGAGGCCGCCAAGGTGCGACACCACACGACGCGGCCGAAGGGGCGGCGGATTTTAGCGGCGACGGCTGGGGCGGCTGGAAGCGGCGGCCGGAGCGTCCCGGTGAGCAGCGGCGGTTCGGGTTCGCGCGGGGAGCGCGGGAGAGGGCACGGGGAGCTCGCGGGAGGAGGGAAAAGGGTGGAGGGGAGCACGGGGGTGCTTTTTATAGAGGAGAGGAGACGGGGAGAGCCCGAGAGTGGCCAAAAAATGTGGGGGATGTGGGGTGGTGGCCGGCGGAAATGGCGGCGGGGTGGTTGCCGGCTTGACCGGCCGGAGGAAGGAGGAGGGAAGCGATTCAGACTTCGGCGCGGCCAACGGGCCAAGCTGGGCCGGAGGGAGAGAAAGGAGGGAGGAGGCCGCGTGGGCCGCGGGGAGAGAGAGGGGTTTTGGGCCGGAGACGGCCCAAAACAAAAGGAGACCTTTTTAATTTGTTTTTCTTTTATTTAATCAATTAAATGAACTTTGTGACTTTAAAATTATTTCTTTAGCTCCAAAAATTCAGGAAAAATTTTGGAGAGTACTTTAGGGCACGGGGAATATTACAAAAATATTTTCGGCCATAATTTTTAAAGGAAATTTTTGATTTCTTTGCTAATTTCATTTGATTAATTACTCTTAATTTTTATTAAATTTCTGGAAAATGTATTATTTAACGTATTATTTAACGATTTTTAATCCCGATCGAAAATCAGGGCGTGACAAGAGGTAATCAAATCTATGCTACTAGAGGAATAATATAAAGATTAACTCTTACCGAAGCAATCGGAGAAGGTGGTGGAGAAGGAGACGGTGTTCTCAATCGGCCTTGGCTCGTTCGCGCCTTTGCAAGGTTGTCTTCTTAGTTCTTGCTAAAGGGGCCGATTGAGTTCGTTTCTTCAACAAAGACGATGCAAGAACCTGCAAGGGATTGAGGTGTAACATACCAACAGAAGAAGATTGCATAAATTCAAGAAAGAAAATGTGTTACCTTGCAGATTGCATGCCTGGTTTTCCTTGGCTGGGTGGTGTCGGCTTGGTCATCGGCCGATGGGATTGCGGTGGTCTTGGCCGATGGTTCCTTAGTAGTCTCGGCCGATGGATTTTCTTCTTCAAACGCATCAGCGGTAGCTGCATCGACCTCTTCCTCCATTACTTGGTCGTCCAGAAATTCTTCTATGGAGGGGTCTAATCGGACAGGATCGGCCTGGTCGGCAACCTTGGACTTTTTCACAGGTTTTTAGGGTTTGTCCCTTGCTGGCGCCTTCCTTTTGGTGGTTTCTTTAGCTATCGGCCCTTGGAGCAGCGATGAGACTTTTGGGGCAGTAAGGCCGATAGCCGATTCCAGAACAGAATTGCCCGATGGAGCTAGGACCATTGCATATGATATCTTCTGTCCACTATTGCTCACGGATGGAATCAGGCCGTCAGGGACTTGAGGGCTGATATCTTGGATAAGCTCTGTTAGATGAAATCTGGCCGATTGGTGAAAGATATGAGCAGCCCATTCTTGCCACCATGCTTGGAAGCTGATGTGGATGAAGGCGCTCAGATGCAATCGGTCACAGTCACCAAGGTTTGGGATTTCAATCTCTAGTGCTTTACTCATGATCAGTGCTGATGAGACCGTGCCCCTGCTCTCTAGGAGTTTATGGAAGTATAAGTTGATGGGGAGTTGTCCAAGCCCGCACTGTCTAGCAGCCACCATGGGATTGTAGAATTCATAGGACAGGCTGGTGCTTCTTCCTTGGAATATGCCTACTGGGAGCAGGCATGGGGTGATGCCAATCATAAACGATTCCCGTGACTCCATGTCATCATTCACCAGGTCCAAGTGGAGATCGTCAGGGAGTTCAAAATCCTGGTCTGAGGTGTAGATGAACATGTCCATCTTAATTGATGGGGGGCCGGTGTAGAATCGGATGAACCATGTGGACATGTCTTCGGCCGATTGATCTGCTCCAAGATAGATAGAGGCCACTTCTCCAAAAGACATGCACCTTCTGGTTCTGGGATCTTCGTGATCGGCGTACTTCGATGGGAAGCAGGAGTCCGATAGTGGAGGCCGATCGACTATGGTGTTGGCATGGATAGTTAACCAAAGTTGGATAAACCACCATGGTCCTCCATGCGCCACAGTTTGCTTCAGCATCAGATCTTGAGTGGCAGTATGAAGTAGCCGATAGACAGCTCCCAGGAGATATCGGCCAAGTGGGATTTGTTTCTTATCAACCAGAGCTTGAGCCAAGTGTTGGCAATTTAAAGTGGGGCCGCAGGTTGATCCACAGAAAATAAATCTTTCCAACCATAGTGTCAAGAAGGCCACGTGTTCCCTCTCTGAGACTGATCCTTGTTCCATATGCTCATAAATATACCCAGACCAGCCTCCAATCTTCTTGGTTTTCAACTTATGGCTGCTGTTTGTTAGGATACTGAAGGGGTTGATCTCAGATTGGATGTCTAGTCCTGTTAGCAGCTTGACGTCAATCAGCGTTGGGGTCATCGGACCTTGCCGGAATAGGAAAGCGTTCAAGGTGCTAGACCAGAAATAGGTGGCCGGTGACATAAGTGGTTCATTTTTCTTGGTATCGGCCAGGGACAGAGTGATGCATTGGCCGATTCCTATTTCGTCCCAGTGAACCTGCTTGGTTGCAGCAATCCTCTTGTGCCAGGTTCTGTAGCCATTGAGCTTTGACGACCAGGATCTGAAGGTGTGCTTCCAAGAAGAAACATTGGGCTTGGCTTGTGTAAAAGGAACTTTGTTTGTTTCTGCGTTTATCAGCTAGGTTGGGTCGCAGTTGCCCATGGGCCCTAGAAGGAACCGGTGGGATTTGTCGTTGGTAGGGATTAAGATTTGATTTTTGAAGACCTACGGCATATGAACAGTGATATAAGGTAATGACCCGGGGGGCAAAAGCAGAAACCCTAGTTTGGAGAAATCGGCGAGAAAATGAAAATGTAGATTCAGAAAGGATTGACTCACCACGGGGATCTCGGAAGCGTAGAACGGCGCGAAAGTCATTGTTGCTGTTGAGGAGGTCGCTGTTGAAGGGGTCGGTATCAGGGAGACACCGAGGAGTCGCCGGAATCACGAGGCGCAAGAGGCTGGATGAGAAATTGCGCAAGGAAATCGGTGGTGAAAAGTTATGAGCCTGGATCTGCGCGGTTTTCAGACAAACCCTAGCAAAGAAGTCGATGGGTTCTTCGGAGTTAATTCCGCCACATTATATAATGAAGCGGAATTGGGGGGCATGTGTTAACAGCAAATTTTCGTAATCAGCCAGGAGAGGGAAGAGGAAACCGAAGCGGAGAGAAGGGTTGAATTGGAGTCGGACCAAGTCTCGTATCGGACTCGGTAAGCGTATCGGACTGGGAGAGGCGCTACCAGGAAGAGCGTATCGGCTGATGCGGATTCAATGTGGCCATCGGCCGATAGAGGCTGGAAGTTGACAGAGTCAGCGTGGGCTTGGTTTGGGTTCAAGATAAGCTTCAAGGAAGTTGCCAAATAGAGATAAGGCTCGGTTTTAGGCAATTGTATTTTGTAAATCAAGTAGGTTTAGATCTAATCTTTGGCAAGAGTCTGCCGCGAAGACTTGTTTGTTAATTAGAGATAAGATCGTGTCCTACAAGGACCATGTTGTAATCTCGGGTATAAATATCCCGGTAGTATGTACATAGAAACTCTCTCACAACTCAATACAACAATCAGTTTGTTTCAATCTACTTTCGGCGTATTGCCAACCCTCGCAAGAGGTTAATTCCGGTGAGTTCTTGCTTCCCCAGAGCAGAGGTAAGAATTCGTGCCCGACGATCCACATCGTCGGGGCTAGCGTGTCGCTTTAGACACGTTAAGCCTCGATGATGTGATCGTCGTTTATCATGTTTTGAATGATCTTGACAAGTGTCCTAATTATGTTCCGCCAGCGACATACTCGTTTTAGGGTTTGTTGCCGATGGTGGTTTAATTACTATACTTGGTTAGATCTTTCAATGCATCTACCATCCCCAAAAGCAATCGGCGACTTGATTTTCTTTGTGTTAAGTCTCAATTCACACTTTGAGTTGCTATCGACCTTAGTCCTGTTTTGAGATTTAACTCGAAGCCTATTTTCGATTGTAATTATGGATAGCACTGGGGTTTCAGCCAGTCTTACCCGATACATATGATTCCTAAGGTTTTTATGTGTGTCTGCCATCTCCATGAATGGATTGACGAATATAAATGTATTTGTTATACATTACTCTTTAGGGTTTATCTGTGATCAGTATGTTTATATTGGTTTGTTAGTTCATATAGATTCACATTAGAGTATTAGCTAGTGTAGTTATCTTTATTATCCCTTATCGGCCGATGCCATTAATTGACATCAGTATGTTGATGAAGGCCGATAAGATTAGATTCATGCTTTAATCTCGCTTTATCACGAGTAAGCCGATATAGCTTTGCCCTATCGGCTGGGCCAGGACAATGCGACATCGGCCTATCGGCCGATCGGTCATTGTTTTCTAACCTGGTTTACTTGTTTATCTTGTTGATTGCAGATCAAATCAACTGGCACGCCCTACACGCACCTTGGCAAGTCTTTGGACCTGCACTGGAGTAAAGCAAACCTCCCAGGCCGCCGTGGAAACGTGGAACCCGTTTGGTTGCAAGGCGGGTCGAAATTCTACGCCAACAGGGTGCCGGGTATCCTCACGGCAGGCTTATCTGACTTACCATAGGGGATAGGTTATGACTCATGATTATGTAAACCGGCTTATGATTTGGGTGTTACGTTACCATTGTAATAAGGTAACGGCTCATAGTCCATAGTTGATAAGGTTGAGGAGTCCGACATAGAGTGTGATAGGATCTCCGACTTGTAAACCCTCCCTCTGGTACTATATAAGGAGGGTAGGGCGTCCCTTGAGGGGCATAAGAAAAATACACACGAATACACAAACTCACGAGAGCACATATAGAAAGAGATCAAGAGATCAATAAACCACTCGGCGGATCGAATCCCCGAAATAGGAGTAGGGTATTACCTCTTGAAGAGAGGGCCTAAATCTGTCTAAATTCCCTTTGCATACTAACCCATCACGTTTGGCGCTTGACTGCTACCCCCAGATTCTTATTGCCGAAACTAAGTTTTGACATCTCAGCATCCAAAAGACGACGACTCAAATATGTGATGATATGTTCCTTGCCATCCTCCTCTTGCGTCAAAATGACACCGATGACGTTGTCCTCAACGGCATTGTAGTGCCAAAACGAAATTCCGGCTTTAGGTGCTCGCACAACGGGTGGTGAAGATAAATATTTCTTAAGTCCCTCAAACGTCTTTTGTTGCTTTGCTCCTCAAGTTAAACCAGTTTCTTTCTTCAAACGTAGTATAGGTAGTTAACCTTACCTTGCAACTTTTGAACTTATTTCTTGCATGTCGGCGTTTTGAACTCTCAATTTTTTTCTATCTTCCTAGGATAAATCTCAACACCTCTCTAATGCACCATGAACACTAGAAACTTTCCCGCCGACACACCAAAAGCACACTTGAGTGGATTTATCTTCAAGCCATACCAGGGCATTCTCTCAAAAGCTAACTTCAAATCAGCTATGTGATCTTTCATGTCATCCAATTTGACAACAATATCCTCAATGTATATTCCTAAGATAATACCTAGCAAATCATGAAAGATCAAGTTCATCGCTCTTTGATATGTCGCACCGGCATTTTTCAGTCCAAAAGTCATGGCAACCGACTCAAACAAGTTGACTAAACCGGGACACCTAAAGGCCATTTTGAACATATCCTCTTGGCCATAAAGATTTGATTATAACCGGCATTGCCATTCAAAAAGCTAATGACTATATGTCCCGAAGCATCATTAATCAACATGTCAGCTATAAACATAGGATATTCATCTTTAGGAGTGCTTTACTTAAATCGCTAAAGTCAATGCATACTCTAATTTTACCACTCCCTTTCTTCTCAATAGGAACAATGTTAGACACCGACTCCGCATATCTACATGGCCTAATAAACCACGCCTTCAACAATCGGTCTATCTCCTCCTTGACACGATTGTATATGTTAGGATTAAAGCGATGATGCAGTTGCCTATACGGCCTAAACCCTAATTTTATTGGAAGCCGATGCTCAACATGCTCGCGACTGAGTCCCAACATCTCATCATACTCCCATGCAAAGCAATCAACATACTCTTTAAGTAACTCGATTACTTTAACCTTGTAATCTACTTTCATGTTTTTGTTTATAAAATTTGGCCTTGGAATAATTTCATCACCTATGTCTACTTCTTCCAATGGATCCATCGATGTAAAACCTTGACCTAACTTCTCTACTTCATCAAAATCTTCTATGGACTCACCAATATCGTTCTTTGTAGACCAATACTCTTACACCCTCTTTTGCAACCACTACAAATTAGCATCTTTACTCATAATAAATGGTTACATTGCCTAGCCATGCTAAGTTAGCCGGCTTTACAAAGATAGTTACAAAGCCATCTTTAGAAAAACTAATAAAATCATAGCTAGAAAAATCTAACCCCATCTCATCACCATCCCATTGTAGAAGGAATGCAACAATTGGCATGAATCAAACAATGACCCAAAATAACACTATAATAACCTTACACGTCGACGATGAAGAAAGCGGTTGCCAACGTCTTGTTCCCCACAGTAAGCTCCATAGAAAAGACACCTTTTGCCTTTGTTGGTTCATCATTGAAGTCGTTGGGTGTCATGTTTGTCTTTTTCAACTCTTCATCTCCATGCCCCAACTTCTTGAATAGTGAGTATGGCATCAAATTCACGGCAGCACCTCCATCTACCAACATCGTAGAGATCGGTTTCCAATCAATACACCCTTTGAAATAGAGTGGTCTCATATGACGGCTAGATTCATCGGGCTTCTCAAAAACCGCATCTCTTGATCTTAGTGAGAGTTGGGCAATTCCAACCTCATCTACAGCACGAAACTCCATAGACAATGCACACACCATGTTCACATTTAGATTCTCTCTTGGCGACGAATCATTACTAATAACCGGTTGACTCACCTTCATCGAAGTCATCATCATCCCCATCTTGATCAATCACCGGCTTCTCAACCTCTAATTACTTAGGTCTCCACTATTGCCTTGACGACGGTCGCAATTCATTGAACCTTCTATCTATCAACTCTTCGGCTTTATTTTATTTCAATTCTTGAGCACGAAGACGTTGTAGCCTACTCTTTTCTGAAGCTGTCAAATTCTCAGGCATTCACCTTGAATTCGGCTTTGTTCTAGGAGCTATATAATGTCCCTTACCAATTTTACCTGATGAAGACGAAGCTCCTGAATTGCTTCCTAGACGAACCCGATCAGACCGGCCTCGGGGTCCGGTCAGACTGACCAAGGGCCGTCGGTCAGACCGACCATAAGGCCTGGTTAGACTGGCCCTTCATACCTGCTTGGCTCCTGGGCGACATCGTCAGACCGGCTCTAGGAACGGTCAGACCGGCCTGTGGCTATGGTTAGACCAACCAGAGGGCTTTGTCAGACCGGCTGCATCGGCTCCAAATTCGGTCTTCTCGCCTTGGACCACCTTGGCTTCATCTCCAATAGGTATTGGCATTTCATGAGACCTCACCTTGACAGTAATTACCTCCGAAGTTCTTGTTTCTACCTTAAAGCGCTTTCCTTCTCCCCTCTCCTCCTCAATCCGATTTTTTGATTGAAACCGGCTTTTGTTTGGCGAAGAAAATCGCTCATGTATTGACCTTCGTGGCTTCACCCATCCATGATAAAATTGCATTGGTAGCATTGGTGGCATATACTCATACATTGGCGGTGGTGCCCCCCATGGCATCAATTAAGGAAAAGGACAACCCGGTGGCAGCATTAGACAAGGCCCCCATGGCATAACTTGTGGATTGTACAGAAAAGGTGGCTCCAATTGTCTTGGTGATTGACCAAATTTCTATTTAGGAGGGGACCTTGGTCTCTTTCCTTTGTTAGGCTATCACCTCGCTTTCCCCCACTCATACTTGTTCAGAAGCATCTGCAAAAGCCACCTTCAGCTTTTACGGTGTTTTAGAGCTCGAAGCATCACTCCTAATCTCCTTCCATACACCAACCTCCGAGCCTTTTAGAACAATCATCTTAGGTCGAGGGTCTCCAATCACTATCTCATTCCCCTTGGTAGACCTGGCTTGCTTCGGCCAACTCAATACCTTTTTGTCATCAAAGTTAATAGTGTTCACTGTGAAAGGATCATGATCTAACTTCATCTTGGAACTTTCAGTAAATTTCAATCGTTGTTCATCTATGGCCGATTGAACCTATGGATGAAACACATTACAATCATTAGTAGCATGAGAATAAGAATCATGCCACTTACAATAAGCACGGCATTTCAATTCCTCCAAAGATGTATGACATGTCATTTAGGTAATCTAATTTGTTTCTCTAGCAAAAGATAATCAAAGATTTTATCACACTTAGCCATATCAAAACTATATTTAACCTCACTTTGCCGATCCTTGTGAGGAGTTGGCATCAAATTAGAGCAAACAAATGGTTTGTTTTTATTAGTCCATTACCACTCAGCAATATAAATATCATGATCACTATCATCATCATCATAATCATTATCAGAGCAATCAACAATACTAACATTGGGCTTCTGATAATTAGTCCTAACAAACTTCTAAGTTTCTTTAACCTGGCTTTCTTGAGCCAAAGTTTTTTTTGCATGAGTTGACTAACATCAAGAAATTGTTGACCATCTAATTTTTCTTTCATAGGAGCAAGTAAACCATGATAACCAAGGTCGGTCAAATCTCTTTCAGTCATATTCAAACTAAAACATCGGTTTCTAGTATCTCCAAATCTTTTGATATAATCAGTGACAGATTCATTATATTTTTGCCTAACCGATGTTAAATCAGATAACCTAAGCTCAGTTTCACCAGTGCAAAAATAATCATGGTATTTTTGTTCTAATTGAGTCCAAGTATGAATATAATTTGCCAACAAAGAAGTAAACCATTTAAAAGCAGTATCGGACAAAGATAATGAAGACAAGCGCAATTTAAATGCGTCAGTGTTACTAGCTTCTCCACATTGTGCTAAAAGTTGGCCTATGGGTTCTCATGTGGTCCCACCATCTTTACCATTAAATTTAGTAAACTTAGGGACTCTAAAACCACGGGGATATGGTATATTGTCAAAATAATCAAGATACGACTTTTGGTAAACTCTAGCCTGATTCCTTGGCTCAGTTCCAAATTCTAACCTAATCATATTCCTCACATGTTCTTCCAAACTCTCAGGGCTGGATTGTGGATTTTGTGGCCTAAGAGGGGATGGAGGCACAATATGATTATATTGGCCATATCGAGCATCTTATGGATACCTACCAAAAACATGATTAGGATCATTGTAAATATTAGGCACAAGTTGAGGAATAGGTGGATTAGCATTAGCAACAGGGCTACTGATGGATTAGGTACTGGATAATGGTGCAAAATAGCGTTATTAGTAATAGGGTCAATCTCCTACAGTGAAACGATTTCTTCGGTCTGAAAAGAACAGGGCCCGGTCTGACTAGTCGCAGAGATAGGGTTTGCTTCGTTCCTGATATGTTGCACAGCTGCTCCATCGGCTGTGCTATGTATATGATGAATAGGGGCTTGGCTGGTGCTTGGAAAATAACTTGATGACGATAAATCGGCCATAAAGAAACTGAGTTTGGCATCCATAGCATATTTAACCCTCTTATCAAAAAAGGAACTCATAGCAGCCTCAAGTTTATTGTTAAAAGTAGCTACTACTTTAAAACTATCATAGTCTCACCTATGTTACTTGCTACGAGTCTTTGAATAGGAAGAGCAACGTCATCGGAACTTACCTCATCGAAGACGATACGGGGTAAAGAGGTCCTCTGAGAAACTCCTTGACGGGTCTTGATGTCGCTTGCCAAAACCGCATCGTCCATCTCCTTCTTCTGCTTCTCAAGATCTTGGCGTTGCTCCTCGAATAAATCCTCCATAGTGACGGGTATAGTGTTGTTTGGATCAACCTCGCACTTGGTCATGATGTCCATGTATTGTTCCCCAGTGGAGTCACCAAAAATCATGTTGCTAACTTTTTTGGCAAGAAGATAATCATGATCGTGACACTTAAAGCTTTACGGTGAAATGGAATCGCCAACCATCCCAATCTAGCAAAAGCTAAATCAAGATGGGTTTTGTAACAAC
The DNA here is from genome assembly GCA_008326285.1 of Oryza officinalis. NCBI lineage: Eukaryota > Viridiplantae > Streptophyta > Magnoliopsida > Poales > Poaceae > Oryza > Oryza officinalis. The sequence continues at coordinate 22,328,645 of BDMV01000006.1, forward strand.
CAAACTGGCTAATAGAGCTGATTTAGGGATCAAAACTGGCCTCTAGGCTGATCTAGATCAATATGAAGATAACTACCCGTCTCGTAGGCAAACGAAAGGTTTATGAAATAAACCTACATAGGGATAATCGCACTCTCGTGATGAGAACGGACGGCTTTCAGCGCAATCCGACGAGGATGGACAAAAACTAGAATAGAACTAGGCAAAAGGTGATGCATATTAAAAAAACGATTCAATTGGCTAATTGTGTTGAAAGTAGATTGTCTGTCCAATTAAACCGACCTTGTCCCTTATATAGGGGTTGGTCTTGCCTCCTACAGGTCCTCCTCCACGTTAATCTCGGGGTAGAGACCAATTAGACCTCAAAAAATAACACCCCATGCAAAGAAACCCGAGACCCGACAAAATTAGACTCGGAGTTAAACTCTCCCAGTCTAACCGACTACAAGCCGTCGATCAGACCAGCCTATACATGCCGGTCAGACCGGCTCCGTGAAAAAAACCGATCCCTTTTCAAACTTTGACAATATTTTTCTATTTCGATCAGAGATGTTAAATTTAGATGTAAACAACCATCTTGAGTCCTAGTTGGATTTTTCAGATTTAGCCCAGCCTGTAGAGCACAATGGCCCAATTGCCAACTCGTGCCCCCGTGGGATGGGGTTAAAGGTCCACGTTACCTAACCTAGCATCACACTTGCGGCACCAGAATTTGACCAGAATTTGTTAACCCTCTAGAAAAAAATGGGTAACTATGTTCTTATCCCTACTTTCACATATAATTATGATTTTGTCCTCACTTTTTTCAAACAAAACTTCAGTTTACCCCTAACCTGTTAAAGTCACTTAAACGTAACAACATAGCTATAGAAAGATATGTATGTCCTGCATACTTGCGACTATTTTTCTAATAGTATTCGTATATCTGTACATCTTTTAAAACAAACAACGATGAAAGCAGTGAATCTGTCGCTCCACCAAGTCCTATATTTTTTTTACCAACTAGTCCTGGCATACTTCAATATTATAAAATAGCCATTTCTACGTTTGATTTTATCCTAATTCATCTCCCAAACAAAAGTTTCTAATGCAAAGACATTTGCAGGGATGAAATTATCCCAAAACCTCACAGTTAATTTGTTCGAAACAATATTAGCACATATATAATTTATTTTAATTCATAGCAAAGCACGTGTATTTAGCTAGTTTTCAAAAAATAACTAAGCTTAGACAAATTTTGAAAGAATTTTGATAGAATTTGCACAGAACTTACACCAAGGACAGAATTCACAAAAGATTCATCGCATTCACCAGTAAAATATGAGATCGGAAAAAAAGAAAAAGAAAAACAAAGGTATCGCTGCCTTCTCGTGAACAAGCGGCTCGTCATTCCTGCGGAAGCACCGCCGGAGCCACCTCCTGCTTGCGCGCGCCGTCGGAGCCACATCCTGCTCGCACGCTGCCGCTGACTCTGCTCACGCTGCCGCCGAAGCCGCGCGGCCTGCTCGCACGCTCCACCGGAGACGCCCTCTTCTCTCGTGCTGCCGCCGGAGCCGTCGCATGCTCGCCTCCGCATTCGCGCGCTGCCGCCGGAGCTGCCGCCACCGTCGCCTGCTCACGGCTGCCTCTGCCGCATGCTGTTTGCTCGGCTCGCCTCGCGCAGCTGCATGCGTCGGCTGCTCGCCGCGTCAGCCCGCCTCGCCCAGCCTTCGCGTCACTTGCTGCTCGCCACTCCGGCCGGCCTGGTGCCTTAGCTTGTCCCCGTGTACAGCCGCTGCCGCCGCCGCTACCATGTGTGGTTACTGCTGTTATTTGAATTGGGGGTATAATGGTCCACTCCTATTTACTCAGTAATTTCATCTATTTTTTTTTCCTTTATTTCAGGCCAACCAAACAGACATCCAAAGTAAGGGGCAGACAACAATTTCATTTAAAAAAAGCAAGGGCAAAGTCACAAACCTAAAAGACAGGGATAAAATCACAATTGAATATAAAAGTAGGACAATAACACAATTGTCCCTTTTTAATAACCACAAACCTATGGAGTAAGAGTTAGCATTAACAACTCATTGATTAAAATCTAAAAATGCTAAACCCAGAATTTTGGATACTTCAGCTAAAAACATGACCTCACTGCTTGGATTATAATCCTTAAACTGCTTAACAAAGTATAGCAAATAAACATATTAAATAAACACATCCAGAGCATCTACAGAAAACTATCTATAACATTCATAATATTAATGTTGAGTAAAAACTCTAATTTTGTATATATTGGTCTCAGATTTAGCAAGAAGAAACGGTACTCCAATTTGGACCTGGCCAGCCACACTGTTTCTGTTGTTTCTCCCAAACCGCTTATCTCGACTAAACGAAACTAGAACAGTTAAAAAGATATTTAAAATACCCACAACTTTGTTTAGACCTGAAAACTTGACCCTGACAAAATAATCCCACTGTTTAAGATAAGCTTTCAGCCTACGATCGAAAAACTAAATTTGAACCGCCCATAACTAAACTTGATTTTTATTTGAAATAACGTAACCAGGGACTAATTAGATATTATTCCTTCCTATATTGACATGGATTGATCCGTCCCAACGTTGATTTTGGCATTGGTGGTGCTTAAGAATGGCCTCCGAGAAAAGTGGTGCTTTCGCATCCACTTCCTTGTCGATTACCACAAAGTTGGCAGAAATGAGCATGCCAAAATGAGCAATTCTCGGACTTTGACCATTAAATGGATGTGGGTGGTGATCACTTGTGTGATTTTAAAGCCATACCATAATCTAAGTCAACCCCTGTTAAAAAAAGGAAAGAAAAAAATAGGTGGTTCAAAAAATAGTTTACGTTGAAAGAAATTTTTTGGAATAGTAATAGGTTTAAAGATCCCAAAAAACAGAGGTTTGTGTCTGAATTATCTAAAGAGCAAGAACTAAATTTTATTGCGATCTCAGAAACCGTTAGAAAGGACTTTCCTCCTTCCATGCTTAAAAACACATGTGGAAGAAAGGATTTCTTATTGCATTCTAAGGAACCTAGAGGTCGATCAGGTATTATACTTCTAGGTATAGATTTGCGATCTTTTGATATCGGTGCAATTGATGAAGGTGACTTTCATGTCAAGTTTCATTTATGTAATAAGGTGGATGATTACAAATAGGTTTTAGTATCTGTTTATGGGCCAGCACTAAATGACTTTAAAGAACAGTTCTTGGGTGAGATAGTTAATTTGTGCAGCCATGAGAGTCTTCCTATGTTAATAGGTGGTGATTTTAATATACTCAGAAGCTCGGAGGAAAAGAATAATGGGAACTATAATGATAGGTGTCCCTTTTTGTATCACGGATAGGTGATTTTAAATATTAATGTATCATCCTCGAATAATAGTCACCAATGTTTTATGTTTGAACTAGGATGGTTAATGCAGGATGGTTTTCAAAACATGATTAAAGAGGTGTGGTCTAATGTTGAACATGAGGGTACTCCAATGAAGAGGTGGCAAGCGAAAATTCGTAGGTTAAGGCAACATTTGAGAGGCTGGTCTAAAAATGTCAGTGCAGCATACAAAAAAGAGATAAAAGATTTATTAGATAAATTGGAGTGTTTGGATAAAAAGGCCGAAACCATTCTTTCATCACAAGAGGAGTTAGATGTTAAAGCATTTTTTAGCATCAAGACTAGCTTACTTATTAAGGGAAGAGGAAATCAAATGATATCAAAGGGCTAAGGTTAAAGATATTTTAGAAGGTGATTCGAATACCAAATATTTTCATTTAGTGGCTAATGGTAAACATAGAAAAACACGAATTTTCCAATTAGAAAGTGGGGATCAAGTAATAAGGGGTGATGCGAACTTAAAGTTCACATATCACATCTTACTACAAAGGTCTCTTTCGACGTCCGGAAGATTCTAATCTTTCTTGAGATAAGCATCAGAAGGATGATATTCCTCAAGTATCTGACTTGGAAAATGACATGCTAATAGATCACTTTACCAAAAAGGAGGTTAGGGATGCAATTTTTTAGATGAAATATAATAAAGCTCCAGGTCCTGATGGATTCCCTACTGAATTCTATCAGGTTTTTTGGGAGGTTATCCAATTGGATCTTATGGAGTCACTTAAAGAGTTTCATTCTGGTACTTTACCCCTATATTCCTTGAATTAGGTAATATTATTTTATTATCAAATGTAAAGAGGATGTTAAGATTTAACAATATAGACTGATATGTCTTTTTCATGTAAGATTTAAGAATTTCACAAAGGTTGCCACTAATAAACTAGTCGGGGTTACATAAAAAGTGTTTAGTCCAACTCAAAAGGCTTTCATACATGGTAGGAAAATAATGGAAGGAGTAGTTACATTGCATGAAACAATTCATGAGATGCATAGAAAGTAATAGAATGGGGTAATTTTTAAGATTGATTTTGAAAAGGCCAATGACAAGGCAAATTGGTCTTTTGTATAACAAACTCTAAGGATGAAAGGCTTGTCACCTAAATGGTGTCAATGGAAAGCTTCTTTCATTCAAGGAGGTCATGTGGGTATCAAAGTGAATGACCAAGTTGGAAATCCCTTTCAAACAAAAAAGGGCTTAAGGCAAGGTGATCCTCTCTGTCCAAATTTTTTTAATATTGTCATAGACATGTTAGCTATCTTAATCAAGCATGCAAAGGAGGATGGACAAATTGCTGCAGTAGTGTCACATTGATTGATGATGGTTTATCTATTCTGCAATATGCAGATGATATATTGCATTTTATGGTTTATCTATTCTGCAATATGCATTTTATTTATTGCATTTTGAGAAAGCTAAGAATATGAAGTTAATACTTTCTGTTTTTGAACAGTTCTCTGGTCTAAAAATTATCTTTCATAAAAGTGAAATCTCCTGCTTTGGGCAAGCTAAAGATAGTGAAGAACAATATTCTATTCAGTTTGGGTGTCGTCAGGGATCTTTTTTGATTAAATATCTTGCTATTCCAATGCATTTTAGGAAGCTAACTAACAAGGATTGGAAATTGATAGAGGAAACAATTGAGAAAAAGGCTGAGTAGCTGGAAAGGTGAACATATGCCTGTGGGTGCTAGATTGGTTTTGATCAACTCTGAGTTAACAAGCCTAGTTATGTTTATGATTTTTTTTTCTTTGAGATTCCTAGAGGAATGCTTCAAAAGATTGATTAGTATAGATCAAGGTTCTTTTGGCAAGGGGATGAACATAGGAAAAAAATATAGACTTACAAGATAGGATGTCTTCTACCAACCAAAAGAACAAGGTGGACTTGGGATTCATAACAAAGATATTAAAAACCAATGTCTTATAAATAAATGGTTGTTTAAGTTAATAAATGAAGATGAAGTATGGCAAGAAATACTTAGGAGGAAGTACCTTAATAATAATAAGTCAATAACTCAAGTAGTGAAGAAACCGGGTGATTCATAGTTTTTGGCAGGTCTTGTGAAAGTTAAAGAAAAATTCTTAGCGTTGGGATCTTTTATGGTCAACGATGGTAAGCAAGTTAGATTCTGGGAAGATAAATGGGTAGAAAATTCTTCTTTTAAGGAGCGGTATCAATCTTTGTACAATATTGTTCATCAGAAAAGTGCATCAATTTCAACTATGATGGGTTCTATTCTTTTGAATGTTTTATTTCATAGGGCATTGGTGGTTCAAAATCTTATTAACTGGCATAATTTAGTTGTTAGAATAGTACATATCCACCTTAATGATGATAAGGACATATTTAGATAGAACCTTCATCACAATGGTGTATTTCCTGTTCGATCAATGTAATCATAATTAATTTTTGATGGACATGTGGTGAGAAATAAATTGTTGTGGAAATTAAAGATGCCTATCAAAATAAAGATTTTTATGTTGTATTTGCTTAGAAGGGTAGTTATTGACGGTCATTAGCTATCAACTTTACCTGTCAACTTCTGCATAAGAATACAAAATATAATATTAAACTTAGTAGTTGTGGTTTATTACTAACCATGTCCACTAGTCTTGGTAAATATATGTATGTAGGTCATTTATGGATGAAAATGCACCCGCCATACGACAAATGGAACCTCCGACCAATCAGATGCAAGCATAAGGATTGGAGGGCCCACATGACAGGTAAAACCGATTTAAAATGGGGCCCACCATAGCGCACCAGCATAAGGGCCCACTAGTCAGCCTCCCAGCCGAAGGAGCAGCCGGAAGATGCGGCCCATAGTTGGCCGAACTGGGGGTTCGGCCTAGCCGTCATTGTGGCCTCCCGTTCTAGTCTTCCATGTGTAGGTCCTTGATTTATTCCCAATGACGGTTGTGGGGAAGTAACCGTCATTCCCAACCATCGTAGCACACTATAAAAGGAGTGGAGCTCACACTCACAAATTGAAACACAAAGTAGAGTACAACTCAGTTTTAGATCTTAGACTTTACTTTAGTTTGTGGTATTAGGAAGATAGAGAGGGAAAGCTCCGGAAGGAATGCCCTGAATATCGGAGTTTTCTTCGATTATTTCCGGAGGAGTGTCGGACTTGTCGGCATTCTACCATCGGAGTTCGGGAGAAGCGCCAGCATTGTTGGCCTTCTTCTGCTTGTACCTTGGCGAACGCTTCTTTTATAAAGAAAGTAATCGAGGTTTCCTTTATGTTATTTAATTAGTTTATTTAAGTGAGATATATTCTTATTGGTGTGGGTTTATCGCTTAGTTAATAATTAAGTGGTCTAGTACTAGGACTCTGGATAAAGAAGGAAGTTCCTGTGCAAAGCTAGAGTAGTAGTCAATAGCTCGGGCGTGGTGTCTAGGTTGGTGATTACCTTCATTTGTTGTGTGCTCCATGAAAAGGAGGTAGACGGCAGGTGGTGACAACCATGTCCATCCTTTGTATCTCTTCACGTTCGGCTATAACATAGAGCTCAAGGTCGAACTCCCCCTAGCAGACCAGAGAAGGGCTAGTGCCCGAAACATTTGATAGAGTTTTACCTTTAAATCCATAGGAATCCTCTCTAGCCTATCATATCATCAGTTGTTGTCCTTGGATAGAATCCTATTCTTAGATAATACACATATCTTTCCTATGATTTGATACCCTTAAAATATTATGAGGTGAAGTGCTATAGCTGTATCCGTGTGCTTACGGATTTATCTTTGTACGTAACAAATACCAACAGTGGTGTTAACTAAAGATAATTTAGCAAAAAGAAATTGGAATGGTAGTACAAAGTTTTGCTTTTGTCTACATGAAAAGACTGTCCAACATCTATTCTTTGAATGCCATGTTGCTAAATTTCTTTGGAGAATCGTCTTTATTTCCTTTGCGTTGCAAACACCACATGATATTTCTCAAATGTTTGGGGTTTGGCTGGTAGGCATGAATTCTAAAGTCAAGAAATATATTTTGATAGGAGCATTTGCTTTATGTTGGGCTCTATGGCATAGTAGAAATGATACGATTTTTACAAGATTCCAACTAAATCTTATATATAGATATTATTCAGAGCAACTTATTGCTTTCGGTTTTGGGGCCAGCTTCAAAGGTGTGAAAAGCAAATGGAAATCATATGTGTTGCATGCCAAAATTTAGAGTCAATAGTCATGTAGATCTTCGTCAACTTTAAATGAAGCTTTAGCAATAGACTTGAACTTTGAATAAGTTGTTATTTTTCTTTGGTTAGTGTGGTTGTGTTGGTTTTTCATCTGCCTTTGTTTATTTATGGCGTCTTTGGGCTTCGTGCCAATAACTTTGTAATAAACGGCTATAGCTTCAATTGAAGCAAAGACCGGGTTTAATATCCATTATCTAAAAAGAACCTAAAATATGCTCCTTTTTCTTTGCAACACACATCAATATCCTAATCATTATTAGTTCTTTAACAGTTTAAAAAGGATTAAAGGGAAGAGCATAGAATGATATATAATATACTCTGCCGTGCTGAAGCAGATAGTAAAGGAAAGAAAGTCTCACAGGTAGAATTAACCGGTATTTAGCTGTTATTACGTGAAACAAAAGAAGCTGGATGTATGAAATTTAGTGATGCAGATTAAATTTCTTGCATTCATTGATTGCACCATGGACGACCGCAGTGCAGGCTGCCGGTTGGTGGCATGCACGTAAGGCGACCAATATCTCATAAATGTTGGCCCAAGAGACAGTTACTGGAGGCACGATTCACCGTCCCTGCAAGGCGTGCATGCATGCAGCTGCATGGGTTGCACTCCTCTTGCATCCATGTCTGCCGCCACTGCAGTTAAAAAGAGTGCATTGACGTGAGTACCATCATATCAACCGTCAATGGATCACTCATATTGTCTGATGTAATTGGAAAGGAGCCTGGGTACATCAACTCTTTCTAAAGAATCATCGAGAAAGAAACTATACATAAAACGTACTTTCATTTGAAACTTGGGTGTACATAGATGGAAGTTCATTTTACAACACTACCTCTTGTATGTTATCTAAATTATCATAAAATATTCTAAAAAAAATCAATAACACATATTTTGTCCTAAACATGCAATAAAAGTTAAAATTTATCTATATATATCTAAAAATCACAAATTTGGATATGATTAGTGTCACTACCTTTTTAACCGAATTTGGATTTGAAACTTTCATTATGTAAATGCTTTATATATTATATCAAGATTGCCAATTGTTCATAGAATGTTACCGCATGCATTCGAGTTGTAATAAGAAACCGGCCCATTAGTACATTGTGCCAATTTTTTACCATGTAGCATAGCACATCTTTATATCTGCAAACTGGAACCAGGAAGGTTCCACATTAATCTTGAAAAACGGCTAGAAAATATTACCTTAATTTGAAAAATATAAAATCATAGGCGTTTATATGTCTGTCAAATCTGTGCCCAAGATCCTCCATCACAGATTATATGGATTTATTAAACTTATAACTGTCCGCACATCAATGGAATGACTTAACCACTACCACAAAAACCTTCATAGGTACCGGCCACATAGATGTCGGTTTTGCCTTTCCCGCTCATATTTTCACGAACCAGTACCTATAAGGTCTTATAAGTACCGGTTCGTTGAGAGAAATACATTGGTGTCGGTTTCTATGAAAAACCGACACCAATGACTCTTCTCCAAACGGTCATCACGCCCAAAAATGTGCTGGTCCTCCTTATAAACCGGCACCTATCACATATGTGCCAGCTCATAATATGAATCGGCACCTATGTCACGCCCAAAAAGGTGTCGGCCCTTCCTATAAACCGGCACCTATCACATAGGTGCCGGTTCATAACAGGAACTGGCACCTATGTGACAAATAGGTGTTGGTTCTATCCCTACCAGTTTTTCATATAACTTTTTTATATAAAGTCGGATTAATATATATATAATTTGTAAAGCTCAACAAGATCTACAATAAAGTTCATGACTTTTTGATTTATGGTCGTTTGGATGTCCGAAAATATGTTACAATGTCTCAGATCTATTTGCATAAGTAAATATTTAAAATTTTTAAACGATTTCGGATGAAGACAAAACATATATAAAAGTTATAGATCTAGATGAAATCTATAATTTTGTAGTTGACAAAAATTTCATTTGAGCTTATCTATGGTGTTAAATATGGATTGTAAGTTTGAATAACAATAGTATGAAAAGAATAGCATTTATTTTCAAGACAATAAGTGTTTGTAGGTGAGATGGTAAAGATGGTTTGGATAGAAAGAGAGGTATCAAGTTTGAATCTTGCTTGAGGCATATATATGAATATGGGTTAAAAAAATCATAATATTTATGGGCAGAGAATTGCGATTGTATAGATACTAAATAAAATACAAAATATATTTTTTGGGTCTTGTTAGTACCTATAAAAATTAAAAGCGGGTCCACTCCAATAGGTGTCGGTTCTAAATTAGAACCGGCACCTATAGTGTTATATAGGTGCTGGTTCTAGTTTAGAACCAACACCAGCACCAATGACGTAGGTCATTAGTGCTGACCAATTGGTGCCGGCCCCGAAACCGACACCTATGTGACCTTTCGAATAGGCACTTATAAGACTTTATGTACCAGGGTACCTCGGCCAAAGAAGCTGAGATTTGTAAATAACTAGCACTTGTGTATTTATAGTGTTAAAAGTCATACTGCATATTATATTTCCATGGTGACTAGCTAGCTAGATTCAACAGTGTTCGTGCGTCAGATCAGTGAATCTATACCTATACTAATTACTATACTAATTACGTATATTCTACGAGTTCTCACGTTGACAAAAAAAATCTAACCATCGATTAGATATATTATAAAATCTGCACCATAAATCTATAGTGATTTAACATCGTGGGCCAACTAATCTACCTTTGAAAGCCCATGAAGCCTGCCTTCGATCTAGATGTGGGACTGCAAATGGAGACCTCTTCCCTTGCTATTTTTCCTCAATCAAAATTTTGATCTCTTATCAGGCACAACATCAAAACGTATTCTAAGCACTACTGAAGAAACGATTTATAACACTGTTTGCAAATCGAGACTAAAAAAAAGTATGTGACATGGGATTTGAACTCAAGATCTTTTACCTCAACTCTCATGTGCATTACCATCCCACCTACCACACACATCTAACTTGGATAAAGATACTTTTTTTTGAACTAACCCTGAAGGCATGTTTAGTCCCGGTTGATAACACCAACCCGGGACTAAAGATGTAATTTTTAGTCCCCGTTGGTAACACCAACTGGGACTAAAAATGTTTCAAGGGGCTTGGACTTTTAGAGCCGGTACTAAAACATCTTTAGCACCGATTCATTAAACATCCGAGATATTTGTTGTTTTTGCCGATCGAGCAAATATCGGTTGTCCAGTAGTGAAGGTAGCTATCTTATTCCGATCTCTCCCATTTATTTTCCTCCATGGGATAGACAATGACAAAGGGAAGCCTGCTGCGGCCCCGCATGTGTATTCACTATTGGTGGAGAACTGAACTTTCATCGATCGGCTCAAAACACAAATATCTCGGCAGTAATAAGAACAGGTAGTAAAGATGATCTTTATTATCAGGTAAAAAGCTCATCTCGTCGTAGAATCTTTATTCCTGGTTGGTAACACTACCAACCAGAACTAAAGATGACTTTTAGTACCGGTTCCTTTTTGTCAGACTCTGTCAGGCCTCCTCGGGCAACACGGTAGATTTTTAGTACCGATTGGTGACATCAACCGGTACTAAAGATCAATACTTTAGTACCGGTGAACACATTAGTACCTGTTAGAGAAACCAACCAGTACATGTGTTGATCTTTAGTACCAGTTGGTAACTTGAACCAGTACTAAAGACAATACATGCATTTTTAGTCTTTTTTCCTCCTCCAGCCCAAGCCATTGATGTCAAAGAGGAGGAAGCTAAGAGAGGAGCTACCAAAATTTTTGGTGAAATTATTTTGGTGATATTACACAAATTGAAGAGGTATAAAAGGTTAGCAACTTCATCCTCTATTGTTTTATGGTTAACATATTATATTTCTAGCTATGTTTCTTTACGTAATTCTCTCTTAAAAATATATGAAAAAAAATGAGAGAGAATAAAATTTTAGAGGATATAAGAGCACTTCATAATTCTAGAGACATAGGATTAAAATGTAAAGAAAAAAGGCAACAAAGGAAAATTATAGGAAATAAAGAAAAAAGAATAGAAAATTAGGGAAAAGAATGAAATAATAAAAAAATAGAAAATAGAAAAATTAGTGTTGGCAATACTGTTCATCCATTGAATTTTGAGTTTAATTATGATGTTTTAAATTATTAAATGCCTATTTAATTATTTTCACTTTCTCAGACTTTCTTTAAATTTCTTTATTTGATGTAGATGAATTGGCAATGGATGTATATCGTGGACCGATGGTCGAAAGAGATTATTGACGGCATTCATTAATTTTTGAATGTGGCCAATGCCCACAAGCTTATATATTGTCCATGCAAAAATTACAAAAATCAGAAGCAATATTCTACATCAAAAAGTCTTCATATCCATCTGTTACAATCGGGATTTATGCCTAGCTATAATTGTTAGACTTCACACTGAGAGTTAGGAGATGCAATGGAAGAAGATGAAGAAAAAGATGACAACATTTTGGACTAGGCTCAATGTTGGTATTTCTTACATTCACAAATAAATCCGCAAGTGCACGGATAACTTAGAGTATTTCCCCTAAGGGTGACCAAAGAGTATCAAAAACAAGGAATGTGTGTGTATATCTACTAACTAAAATTCAACCTAAGGACACAACAACCTATAGTTGGCTAAAGAGGATTCCTATGTCTTTTAATTAATTAAGTTAAGTTATAGGTAAAACTCTATCACATGCTTCAGGAACAGGTCGTCCCCCAGGGTCTGCCAGGCTAAGTCCGGCCTTGAGTTCTATGATGTACCCGAATGTGGAGGAATACAAAGGATGAACAGGGTAGTCACCACCTGTCACCTACCTCACTTTCTGTGGAGCACACAACAAATGAAGATAATTACTACTCTAGCCTTGCGTAGGAACTTTCATCTTTATCCAGAGTCCTAGTACTAGAGCACTTAGCTACGCACTAAGCGACGAACCTGCACCGAGGATATATCTCACTTAAGGAAATTAATTAAATAACATAAGGAAACTTGAATACTTACTTTATAAAAGAAAGCATCCGCCGAGGTACAAATGAGAGAAGTCCGACAATCCCGACTTCACTGCGGAACTCCGTTGGACGAATGCCGACAACCCATACATCAAAGAGTTCCACTTAAAGGTTATCTGTTAGGGGCATCGCATCGTGAGCGGTGATACCTCCATGCTTATGGCACCTTGTGCATCGCCGAACGAACTCTTTTGTGTCTTCACACATTGTAGGCCAAAAGAATCCACTCTGCCAGATCTTTGCCTAGGTGCGGAATGCATCACAGTGGCCTTCATATGGGGCCGCATGGTACTTCTCAATAATCTGGGCGCCTTTAGCTATTGGTACACACCTCCTGAGCAGTCCGTCGGAGCAGACTCGGTAAAGATATGGCTCATCCCATAAATGCCTTCGGCTCTCATAAACAAGTCTTTTTTTGTTTTCTCCGAGTGGAACATATCCCGCAACCATGAAGTTAACGATGTTCACATACCACACGTTCGAGTCTGTCACCTTTAGTAGCAAGTTGTCTCGTAGGAAATCATTTATCAGTAGCTCCTGCATGTTAGTGATTTGCATACGCGACAGATGATCTGCTACGAAATTTTCTGCTCCCTTTTTATCTTTAATTTCAAGATCAAATTCTTGGACTAGAAGAACCCACCTCATTAACCGAGGTTTTGCATCTTTCTTAGTGAGCATATATTTTAATGCAGCATGATCAGTGTAAGATCTAAATTTATCGATAGCAAAAACCATGGCGTAGTTAAGCTAATCTCATGTCAACGTTTTACTAGCATACGCGATAGCATAGTGTTTCTTATCTCTAGTTTGACTGAGAAATAGTCCTACAACATGATCGCTAGCATCGCTCATGATTTCAAACGGAAGCAACCAATTAGGGGTTGAATGATTGGTGCTGAAATGAGTGCTTCTTTTAGGTAATTAAAAGATTTTAGACACTCATCATCAAAGTTAAAGGGAGCATCCTTAGCAAGTTGGCTAGTGAGGGGTCTAGCTACTAAAGAAAAATCTTTAATAAACCGATGATAGAACCCCACATGACCCAGGAAATTATGGACCCCTTTAACATTGGTAGGAGGTGGAAGCTATTGGATTATCTCTATTTTAGCCTTGTCCACCTCAACTCCCCTTCGGAGACACGATGTCGTAGCACTATTTCTTCATGAACCATAAAGTGACACTTTTTTCTATTAAGTACCGAGTCCTTTTCTTGACATCATTGCAAGACTTTGTCTAAATTCTCCAAGCAATGATCAAGAGTTTTTCCATAGACGGATAAGTCGTCCATGAAAACTTCCATGATTTGCTCGATCATGTCCGAGAAGAAAGACATCATGCACCATTGGAATGACGTGGGTGCATTACACAACCCAAACGATATTCGTCGGTAAGCATACGTTTCGTACAGGCACCTGAACGTTGTCTTGCTTTGATCATTAGGATCGATGGGAATTTGATGATAGCCAGAATAGCCATCAAGAAAACAGAAGGAGTCATTTGCCAGCCGCTCTAGCATCTCATCGATGAAGGGCAGTGGAAAATGATCCTTCTTAGTAGCCTTGTTGAGCTTCCTATAATCGATGCACATCTTGCATGACAGTTCATTGTGGGATTAACTCGTTCTTCAATTTTTCAACGACTGTCATACCTCCCTTCTTGGGCACAACCTGAACTAGGATGACCCACTCACTATACGGCACAGGATAGATTACCCCGTTGTGTAAGAGTTTCAAGACCTCTTTTTTCACAACTTCTCTTATCGCATTGTTTAGCTTCCGTTGCAGCTCCTGAGAGGGCGTGCAACAAGGATCTAAAGGGATGTGATGTGTGCAGAGAGCTAGACTAATCCCTTTGAGATATTGAAGTGAGTAGCCAAGAACAGAACGATACTTTTCTAGCACGGATATATGTCGGGTAGATTTGTTATCGATCAGTTTATCATTTATGATAACGAGCGACTCGGAATCACTATGTAGAAAACCATAGCGAAGGCTTGAAGGAAGAGGTATGAGCTCAACTGGAGGTCATGAAGGCGGATCAGTATTGAGTAAATCGATCACCTCTCCAAGATCGTCCTCTTCCTCGATGAATGCAGTGGCATCATCTTCGAGGAGGGATTCAGGGGACTCAAAAGGAGAGACAGCCAACACTTCCTAAATTTGCTCAGATTCGGGAATGAGTTTTGTTAAAGAATTTTTTGATCGTGAGATCAGGACGAAAAACGCCAATTTCCCAAGCTTGATGTTGAGAATGCCAGTTTTGGGCACATCAAAGAAGAGCTTTTCTATAGGAACATCGTAGACTTCGAACACATGGAAATTAAGGACGATCTCAACATTGTTGTGCTAGATCGGCACTATGCGAATAACTCCATACCCTTCTATGATAAGACCGGATGGATCCTGAAAGGTCTTATCTGTTGGTACCAACGGCTCATCCCTAAGCATGCAAGTGGAAAGGATGCAGACATAATGTTGGCTTCGACAGTGGGATTATAAAGAGTTTTGACCATGGCCTCTCTCACGAGACAAGGAATGGTTAAGGACGGGAAGCTAATCCGAATTGCTTCAAACGAAAGCTCTGCCTCACTTAACCACTCTTCGCTCATGATAGTAGTCAGTTCATGAACCGTCTCTTTGAGAAAATTTTCCTCGAGAGGCTCATTCCAACTACGCGAGACCGGTGGTCTCTTTTGCGCATAATAGCTTGACGTGTTTCCATAATATTCGAAAAGATCACCCTCAAATTGGAATGGGAATTTTGAAGGTTGAATTTCTTTTTTCTTCGTTTCCCGTGGTTCGGATGAGGATTCCACAGTTGAATCATGGGATGTGGAGGTAGAAGGCTCCGATTGAACGACTACTGATTCCTCATGTGTGTACTCGATTTTCTAGATGGTTTCGCAACAAGCGAAAGAAGTATGCTCTAGGATACGATCGTCGTCTTGTGCACGAATGAACCTCTGGCGAAACCATCGAGATACATGACAGATTCCTTGTCTAAATCCAGACGGAAGTGTTGTAACAACACGTGGTTGGGTAAAGACAAGTTTGAGTCGGCTTGAGTTAACAAGGAAAATTG
Source organism: Oryza officinalis (assembly GCA_008326285.1). Taxonomy (NCBI): domain Eukaryota; kingdom Viridiplantae; phylum Streptophyta; class Magnoliopsida; order Poales; family Poaceae; genus Oryza; species Oryza officinalis. The sequence continues at coordinate 22,344,379 of BDMV01000006.1, forward strand.
CGCCCAGGCTGCACCAATGGAGTCCTTCTCATACTGTTGAAAATTGAGAACCTCCCTACGGAGAGAAACTACATGGGTTAACGGGATGAAAGCAAGGCAGAACCTGCTTTTCAATTCCTCCCATTCACCATATAGTTTGCTCACAGCAAGGGTGTACCATTGTTTCGCCTTTTTCGTAAGAGAAAAGAGAAACAACTTTCATCGCAAGGTATCTTGTGCCATGCCAGCAATTGACAAGCATGAGCACAATTGCTCAAATTCACGCAGATGAATGTAGGGATTTTCGCTTTCACTACGCAAGAAGGTCTGTGGGCACCCGATAATTATACTGTCCAGTGCAATTTGTGAATACACAGAAATTTGGTTCACTCAAACATAAATTCTATATTGAATTCAATTGTGCACATGTGCAATTTGTGTACATGTAACTCTCTTTGAATGTCTCTTGTGGGTCCCACGCGAATTTGGTCTGCACCAAGGGTGGAGCTAGCCCAAGGACAATGACATGTGGGCCCAGGACGTGGTGGTCTATGCATTTGAGAGGGAGATGGGTGAGGAATAGAGGTAACATCTGTTTTTGGTAATTTTCAGGAATTTCTAGGGATTTTCATTCTCTCTTTCTTGGTTAAATAGTTTGAACTAGTTAGAAGAATGCCAAAATTATGTTGTCTGGTGTGGAGATACCTTGAGTTTCCTAGTTTCCATTTTTCAAAGTTTCACTCAAAAATTTGAAATATTTTAATTCTGGCAAAAAGATGAAAAGGGGTATGCTGAGATCTAAATTTAATTTTAAAAAGGTCAAAACTAAGTGTAAAAATTCTATAAAAAATATATTAAATTCTGATAAATAATCTAGTATTTGAATAAATTATAAAATCTATACCATTCTCTTCAACTTAATGCACTAATAGGTGTTGGTTCAATTTGCCAAGTAGGATTTTGCTTTGTTTCCAAAATTTATTTGAACGTATAAGCTAATGCAAATGATTAAATATGTAATCTACAAATAGAGATAAGTAATCCTAAATACCTTGTACTAAAATTAGGGTTGTGACAAGGTCAGTCCCTGAACCATGGCTATAAAGCCAAGACTGAGTTCATAGCCAGATGACCAGATAGGTTTCGAAGATGGTGGTGGCTCAAAGAACTTGGCCCTTGGAGCAGAGAGGTTTTGAATAGAAGGCTGCTCCATGGTAGGTAAGAAAAGAAGAGAAGGAATAGAAGGAAAGAAAAGAAAGGATACAAGGGTGAACCAAGCTCATAGATAATACAACAACCATTCCCTGGCAACGACGCCAAAAATGCTTGTTGGTATTTCTTATGTTCACAGATAAATCCGCAAGCGCACAGATACCTTAGAGCATTTCCCCTTAGGGTGATCAAAGGGTATTGTACACAAGAAATGTGTGTGTATATCTACTAACTAGAATTCAACCCAAGGACACAACAACCTATAGTTGGCTAGACAGGATTCCTATGTCTTTTAATTAATTAAGTTAAGTTAAAGGTAAAACTCTATCGCATGCTTTGGCACCGGCTGTCACGCCCCGATTTTTGATCGGGATCAAAAATTGCCTAATAATACACTTTCCAGAAATGTAATAAAAATTTAAAGCAATTTAATCAAGTGAAACTGTGAGGGAAATTAAAATTTCCTTTAAAAATCATGGCCGAAAATATTTTTGTAATATTCGCCATGCCCTAAAATACTCTCCAAAATTTTTCGTGAATTTTTGGAGCTAAAGAAGTAATTTTAAAGTCACAAAGTTCATTTAACTGATTAAATAAATTGGAAAACAAATTAAAAAGGTCTCCCTTTGTTTTGGGCCGTTTCCGGCCCAAAACCCCGCCCTCTCTCCCGTGGCCCACGCGGCCTCTTTTTTCCCTCCTCTCTCTTCCCGGACCGGCCCACTCCTTCCTCTTTCCCTCCTTTCTCTCTCTCCGGCCCAGCTCGGCCCGTAGCCGCGCCCGTGCCCGCAAGTCTACTTCGCTTCCCTCCTCCTTCCGTTGGAGTTGATGGAGTTGGGTCGGCGGGGGACTTACCCGTTGATCGGCTGTCGGATTCACCGTGGCACGAGGGGGGGCTGCCTACCTTGGACTTAAAGGTGGGGGCGAAACCCGTGGTGGGAACGATTGGTTAGGGAGGGTTATGTGAAGGATCTTGTCACGATCACTCGCATGGTAACGTGTCAGGCATGGCACGGTGACATTCGGTGGATCGTGTCTTGTGGGTACAGTTGCGCACCTCTGATCAAAGTAAAACTATTCGAATAGCTGTGCCCGCAGTTATGGGCGATTGACCAGATTCACCATGATTAGTCTCACCCTTAATAATTTGTCTCAATGAACTGGTGTAGTTCAGGTGGATTGGTTGGGCCTGTTCAACGTGGGGTAGCGTTGTTCAGTGGAGAATTAATATTGCCTTAATTGAACAACTGTTTTACTGTTTTATAGTGTAAAGGTTTTCAACCGCTTTTCTGCAAATAGCCACAAGCCTGCCTTTGTCTCCCCTGTGCACGTCTGCATCATTGGTGTGGCTTGTTGAGTACGGTGGTTGTACTCAATCTTGCTATTTTTCCCCCTTTTCAGAAGTTTAGTACTTCTGAGTTGAAGATGAAGTTAGAGGACCAAGGCTCAGACCCCAGTTGAGTTTGCCTGTGGAGTGGAGCTGAAGCCCCGCTAGGATCGTCTTTTTCCGCTGCTGTTTTCTTTGGGTGTGAGGACTAAGTGCCTCTTCTGTAAGTATCTATCGCTTTATTTACGTTTGGGTCTGTTTATTGATTTGTCGTTTTGTGTACTCTGGTTGATGCCTGGACAGGGACTTAATACACAAAATGGTCTGGAAATTTGGGAAAATTTTCGGGCGTGACAAGTTGGTATCAGAGCCATCTCGACTGTAGGTCAAGCCGAACGCTCAAACCCCTAAGGACAAGTTTTGGGAAAACCTTATTTGCGAAAATATCTCTTCTCTCCCTCAGGAGTTCTTTGCAAAATGGTTTAACAAATTTCTCTCCTTTCCCCTCCAACTCTTTAGCTGTTCAGCCGGAGCACCAGTTGAGAGCTTCTTAAAAAAAAAGCCAAGAGTCGAGCTCCAAGCAAGGATCAAGACAAGCTGTCCAGAGTCGGCTTTTCTCGAGTCGAGCGAAGTTTTCCCGGAGCTTACCTAAACCCAATCCTTCCTGGAAGAGTAGTATCGGTAGTGGGTAGATCGTGTGTTGTTTGTTGTGTGCAGGTGTATGGTTTACATCAGTGGTGGGGATGTGACCATACTAGGTTGTTTGCCTAATCAACTTGAACAATAAGAGTGTACTCACACCAGATCAGTAGCTAAGTGGGTTAAGGTCTTGCCTTTAGTTCAACCTATCTCACTTCCCTCCTCTACCTGCAACAGATGGTCAATGTCAGGAACAATGGCAGTGGATCAGGACCGCAACAGTTTCATGGAGTAACTCCAAGCAACCGGATGGACATTCCGCCTCCACCGTCTGGAGACCCAACCCTAGCACAACTGGTGGCTAACCAGACGCAACTATTGGCTATGATGATGCAGCAGATGCAACGACAGTATCAACAACAACAAATGCAAACTCAGAAGCAATCCCAGAGTCTGAATCAGAGCCAAAGTCAGTACTTTCCAATACAAGCACCTACGCCTCCTACCGGTATGCCACCGAGATCCCACCAAACAAGTGCACCTCTATCACTCTCATACTGGAGCGAAGCAAACGTCATCTGCGAGGATTGTGTGGAACAAGGTCATTGCACGACCAACTGTCCCTGGAACGTGTATACCAAAACACTAACCGATGATCAGGCGCAGTGCCAAAGAGAAGAAAAACGTCCAAGTCAACTTGCCTGCATAAACTATGGTATGCCACCATCAAACTCTAAGAAGAGGAAGACATTAGTGTGGAAGATGGACGATGGTAGAAACCTGACCATCACTAGTTTAGAATTTACTCCAGAAGATGCAGCAAAGATACCCAGGTGTCTGAGAAAGAACACCTTTCATGGTGCCCGTCAGTTAACTCAACACCTTAGGCTGTATGGTCTGCCTAAGCCCGGTACAGATGGATTCGAAGAAGTGTCCTCTGAAGATGACTATGAAGATGATGGTGAGATCCTTGAAGGAGAAAAAGAAATGGAGTTCAAAGCATGCACCAGATGTGGAGAAATTGGACATACTACTAGCGCATGCTCCTACACTTGCCCCTGTGGTGAAGACACCCACTTACCGGATGAATGCCCTACGAGGAAGATCACATGTTTCTTGTGTGAGGGAACAGATCATGTGCCTAAGAACTGTCAACTGAATGTGGTTCTAGCTAAGACTAAGGAAGACAAAAGAAAACCCCTCCAACCTGTTTGTCAACCTATGGCAGTCGCTAACAACATCACCGCTCCTGAGCTGCAATCAGCCCCAATTCTAGTTGAGACTATCAGCAGTAGCAAAAGTACCACCAACAAGGCTCATGAGTCCCCACTCACCCCTGTCCCAGTTGCAAGTGTGCAGACCCAAGAGGATAGGCAGTACGATCAACCCAGAGGGAACTGTTTCAACTGCCTTCAGTTAGGACATCACTTCAGAAAGTGTCCATTCCCGAGACCAAAGAAATTAGTCCACCGCTGTTTCAACTGTGGAGATGCAAACCATTTATCCGATGGTTGTCCAAAGCCAAAATGCCAACACCTTCAAGGTACCGGCAATGTCTACAGCGCCCTAACCCCTTCAGTTGCCTCGGCCTCAGCACAGCATGGTCAGATCCAACAAGAGAAGGCTAAAAAGAAAAGTGAAACTAACCATCACCTGAATGAGCGACCCCGACCACAGCGGATCATCGTTAAGGCCACCAAAGGGAAGACTCCAAATTCATCGGCAATCATCCCAAAGCTTCAGAGCCAGTCACAGCAGGAGAAGCAATGTCAGGACAACGACAACCTGCTCCAACCGCAAGGAGACATAACCATCTGTCCACCGCAACCCCGGCAAGAGTCACCAACACCAGTTCGTGTGGCTGACAACAATCCAAGCAAGGCACCCTGCGTTGCTCCAATCCGGGCTTCCCAAGGAATGTTTGTAAGAAAAGCAGTGTTACTGTTGAAACCCCAGCAAATAAGCGAGGACAGATCAAGTCAAACCGGCCTGAATCACAGGAGTAAAGGCAGCACCACCCTAGGCATGCCACGGTTCACAAGTGTTTGGTCTTCAAGTGTTTTTCCTTGTACATAGAAACTTCATCGCAGCTATGTAATGAAAGAAGGATAATTGAATAAAGTATATGTCAGGCAATTTTCCCATTTCATATGGTTCATCTCGTTCCTCCAGAAGAAGGATTCACTTGAGTACGTGTCAGTGTCATAAGGAACCTAGAGTTTCTTTTCGGAGCCATTGTAGCTTTGTTTTAACTCTAAGACCTCATTGCCAACTAAGTAAGGAAACGGCTAACCCACGAAGTAAAGATGGTTAGACCACTAAAACCTCCAACATGAGGAGATACACTAAAAGGGTCATGTAATGGACACCTCAAGAGTACAAGAAGATGACCAAGCATTTGAGTGCGCCACCATTTAAGGATCACCGGGACTCTCTAACCTTGAAAGTCATGTGGAAATGGTAAGTGGCAATAACACCCTGGTGGTGTGAACTTGAATCAAGAATGCTTGTTCGTAATTCAAGGAAACAGGAATAGCTTCCAGAAATCATCCCAATGTTTCTTGGAAGTCGTCAGAAATCATTCCATACATGGGTCAGAAAGATACAAGAATAAAACCCAGAAAGGTGTAACCAGCACAGCGGAGTGTATGGCAGAAAATCCTTCTTGGCGAGTTTCCTCTACTCAAGAATTGAAAGGAAACTTGTTTTAGTAAAAAAAAAACAGAAACCCTTGGGAACATCAATGTCAGTTTCAATAGTTGGATAAGTTTCAGTATTTATGGAGTGACAACTGCAGAGCCTATGGCTTATCAACCTGGAAGGCCCAACAAAGGATAGGCGACAAAGTGAAATGTTGTATGAATGAGTTAACATCTCGGGTAGGATCTGTTAAGTGAACAATGCTTATTCCAAGGACATCAACTAAGCAACCCGTTCAGGCAGTTGACCACCATAGTCTGGCCGGAAGCAGAACAGTCATGTCAGCAGTTAGGTCTAATGGAAAACTCAACAGAGGGCCAGAATGTCAAGGTGAGCAAGTCACTTTCATATGGGACTACCCATCGTTGACTGGATATTATGTTCTAAGCTTTCCCGGAATGAAAGTGCGATGTCAGTGCTTCATTTCGATTGATTGATGAAGAATCAGATTCACAGAGCAGTGTTCCGTGGAAATCAGAGAAGCTTGGATATCCTCAAGGCTAGCAGATTAATCGTTCAGTCCGGCGAAAGCTCAACTACCTTGGTAAGGTAGGCTTGAAGTAAAATTTGGTTTATCTCATAACCGTTTGGTCTGAAAGTTCAACCAAGAGAAATCGATTGGATTGTAATCAAAGCAGTCAGTTGCAAGATTTTAGTAGAGCTCCACCAATCCCAAGTTAACAGGTTGGATTTCGAGTCGCACCCAAAATGCCAGTCAACCGTTCAGCCAGAAAACAATGACAACTTAAGGCCTTCGCAGTTCAGGTAAAAGGCAGACCAAGCCGCTTCTTGAAATGCTTGTCGTTCAGATCAAGAGCAGTTCAGAGCAAAATTTAAAGTCCGTGGTTTTCCGAACGTCAGTTCCAAAGTTTCAGGAACAACCCCACCGGTTTCAAGTCAACAAAGTCGATTCTCAGCTCATCAAAAATTGTAAACGTCAACTATGTAGTCCAAAGTAAGCTCTGTGATTAACTGCAACCCAGATCAGGGTCAGAACAGACAGAACCAACCAGTGCAGTTTTGGCAAAGAAACGGAACATCGAGCTGGATGCCAACAGGGTCAGTCGCTCAAGATGGGTTAATCAATCAGCCAGGTCGAAGTCAGAAAGAAGCCGCGGAAGTTTGCAAGCCAGTCCAACACCACACACCTTGTTTTCTTTCTAGCCATTCCCGAATCTCGGGACGAGATTCCTGTGAGGGGGGTAGATTTGTCACGCCCCGATTTTCGATCGGGATCAAAAATTGCCTAATAATACACTTTCCAGAAATTTAATAAAAATTTAAAGCAATTTAATCAAGTGAAATTGTGAGGGAAATTAAAATTTCCTTTAAAAATCATGGCCGGAAATATTTTTGTAATATTCGCCGTGCCCTAAAATACTCTTCAAAATTTTTCGTGAATTTTTGGAGCTAAAGAAGTAATTTTAAAGTCACAAAGTTCATTTAACTAATTAAATAAATTGGAAAACAAATTAAAAAGGTCTCCCTTTGTTTTGGGCCGTTTCCGGCCCAAAACCCCGCCCTCTCTCCCGCCGCCCACGCGGCCTCTTTTTTCCCTCCTCTCTCTTCCCGGACCGGCCCACTCCTTCCTCTTTCCCTCCTTTCTCTCTCTCCGGCCCAGCTCGGCCCGTAGCCACGCCCGTGCCCGCAAGTTTGCTTCGCCTCCCTCCTCCTTCCTCCGGCCAGTCAAGCCGGCAGCCATCCCGCCGCCATTTCCGCCGGCCACCACCCCACGTCCCCCACTTTTTCCGGCCACTCCCGGGCTCTCCCCGTCTCCTCTCCTCTATAAAAAGCACGCCCGTGCTCCCCTCCACCCTCTTCCCTCCTCCCGCGAGCTCCCCGTGCCCTCTCCCGCGCTCCCCGCGCGAACCCGAACCACCACCGCCCGCCACCGCTCCGGCCGCCGCTTCCCGCCACCCCGGCCGTCGCCGCTAATATCCGTCGCCCCCTTCGGCCGCGTCGTGTGGTGCCGCACCCCGGCCGCCCCTCCGCGCCGCCGTCCCCGCACTGTCGTGTCGGCGCCGCCGTCGCCTTCTTCGCCTCTGTCGGGCCTCCGTCGCCGTTGCCGCCCGGTGAGCTCCTCTCTCTCTCCCTTTCTTTCTTTCCCCACCGATGCGCCGCCCCGCCCGTGCGCTGCCGTCGCATGCCGCCGCCGCCACAGCGCCACCGCCGCCGCCGCTCGCCAGCCGCCCCCGCCGGTGGCCGCGCCGCTGCCTCGCCGTCACGGCCATAGCCGCCGCCGCCGTGCCCTCACCGGGTCGGCCTAGGGTTTCGGCCAAACCCTAGCCACCCGCCCGGGCCGTAGAGGCCGCACTCGGGCCAGCCCATCTCTCTCTCGGCCCAGCGCCGTTGGCCCGATTGGGCCATCTCCCTCGTAAAAGTCCAATCTTGGTCCCTCGTCTTTTTGGGCCATCAATCCTCTCTCCCAAAGTCCATTTCACGTCCCTCTCCTCCCTTCTCTCTCCCCTCCTTCTCCGTCGGGCCGCCGGCCCGAATGGCCCCTCTCCTCCCTCGCAAGAAGTCTACGTTGTGTCCCTCAGCCCTCAGCCCATTTTCCAGTGGAGCCCATTGTCTCTCATCGGCCCTTTTAACTTTTCTCGAGGAAGTCCAGTTTACCTCCCTCAGCCTAATTTTTTTTCCCTTTCCCCTGCAAAGTCCATTTTACCTCCTTTTCCTCTCCGGTTCGCCGACTTTTATGTCGCCGACACGTGGGCCCCCTTTGTTTAATCCGGTCCACACCTAGACCACGTGGCCGCCCGCGGCTTCGCCACGTTGGCGTCCACGTCGGCGCTACCTTCTCCCTTCCGTCTGCCGTGGCCGCCACGTCAGTGCCACGTGGTGCGCCCGCACTCGTGCGTGCGTGGACTTGGTCCACCGTGGATCAGCCGCCCCTTGACCCGTTGACACGTGGGACCCGCCGTTCCGGCGCCGATTCCCTTTGATGATGTTAGCGTAGTCCTTTCCTTTGTAAAATTAATTAATAATTACGCAATAAATCGATTTAATTTCCAAAAATTCATTTAGATGGCTCAAAAACTTCTAAAATTCATATCTAATTCATACGAACTCCAAATTGAGCCATTCAAATTGCAAAATTCATTTAAAATAGAGCTCTACATGTTTGTTTACTTTTTATGTACTGTTTACTTGGTTTTTATTAGAGTTTTTCCTCGTTTTGCGTGCCAGCATGTAGATTCCGCCGTTTCGGAAGTTTGCGCTCGCGAGGAAAAGAGTTCGGAAGGTTGTTCGAAGAAGCAAGGCAAGTCACACATTCCCCCTTGAGCATGTTGTACCCATTTTGTGAAATGTTTTACGTTTGCAAATAAAGTGTATGTTTTGCTAATTACATGGGAATAGGATTTACCTATCTGTTCGCTTGTGCCATGTTTACTTGTTAACCGTCCTTTGTTAACTGTGGGTGATAATTTGACTAGCGTAAGTCACTTATGTTGACTTTGCTAGAATTATATATGCTTAGCCATGTTTAATTACCACTAGCTCATTTGATGGGATAATTATACCTTTACTTTTAGCTTCTAGCTGAGCTGTGAGCTCGAAACATCTGACCATGTGTTATTGGTCGTAATTATCTAACTAAAATATGACTTAATGGTGGGCTGTGGGTGCATGGTTTTACTTGTCGCGCCCATGGCAATTAAGGACCGGTTCATGGGAAACCCTGGAAGACTTACAGTGCTTACCACAAGCAAGAATGGGCAACTGCTGGATCTGTAGCATAACCCGTCTCTAGCTGACGTACCAGACTAGGGTGGGCGTGATGGAGTTGGGTCAGCGGGGGACTTACCTGTTGAACGGCTGCCGGATTCACCGTGGCACGAGGGGGGGCTGCCTACCTTGGACTTAAAGGTGGGGGCGAAAACCGTGGTGGGAACAATTGGTTAGGGAGGGTTATGTGAAGGATCTTGTCACGATCACTCGCATGGTAACGTGTCAGGCATGGCACGGTGACATTCGGTGGATCGTGTCTTGTGGGTACAGTTGCGCACCTCTGATCAGAGTAAAACTATTCGAATAGCCATGCCCGCGGTTATGGGCGATTGACCAGATTCACCATGATTAGTCTCACCCTTAATAATTTGTCTCAATGAACTGGTGTAGTTCAGGTGGATTGGTTGGGCCTGTTTAACGTGGGGTAGCGTTGTTCAGTGGAGAATTAATATTGCCTTAATTGAACAACTGTTTTACTGTTTTATAGTGTAAAGGTTTTCAACCGCTTTTCTGCAAATAGCCACAAGCCTCCCTTTGTCTCCCCTGTGCACGTCTGCATCATTGGTGTGGCTTGTTGAGTACGGTGGTTGTACTCAATCTTGCTATTTTTTCCCCTTTTCAGAAGTTTAGTACTTCTGAGTTGAAGATGAAGTTAGAGGACCAAGGCTCAGACCCCAGTTGAGTTTGCCTGTGGAGTGGAGCTGAAGCCCCGCTAGGATCGTCTTTTTCCGCTGCTGTTTTCTTTGGGTGTGAGGACTAAGTGCCTCTTCTGTAAGTATTTATCGCTTTATTTACGTTTGGGTCTGTTTATTGATTTGTCGTTTTGTGTACTCTGGTTGATGCCTGGACAGGGACTTAATACACAAAATGGTCTGGAAATTTGGGAAAATTTCCGGGCGTGACACCGGCCCTCCCCCAAGGTCTACTAGGTTGAGTCCGGCCTTGAGCTTTATGATGTACACGAACATGGAGGAATAAAAAGGATGGACAGGGTTGTCATCACCTGCTGCCTATCTCACTTTCTATGGAGCACACAACAAATGAAGGCAATTCCTAACCTAGACACCACGTCTAATTTATTAATTACTACTCTAGCCTTGCGCAAGAACTTCCTTCTTTATCCAGAGTCCTAGTACTAGAGCACTTAGCTGCACACTAAGCAACGAACCTGCACCGATGAGGATATATCTCAAGTAAAGAAATTAATTAAATAACATAAGGAAACTTGAATACGTACTTTATAAAAGGAAGCATCCACCAAGGTACAGGCGAGAGAAGAAGTCCAACAATCCCGGCTTCTCTCTGGAACTCTGTTGGATGTTTTTCGACAACCCGGCTTTCCTTCGTAAAATTCTCAGAGAAAACTATGATATTTCGAGGTACTCCATCCGGAGCTTCCCCTCACTCTCTAATCAAACTACCATAGTAAAGTATAAAATAAAAGTGTACTCTACTCTTGGTGTTGGTGCCAATTGAAGTGTGTGATGGCCTTCTCTTTTTATGGTGTAAGTATGGTGGTTAGGGAGGTTGATGCACCCATAACCGCCTTTGCCATCCAATATGGAGTTGCCATGTTGAAGGAGGGAGCTGGGGCACCAAGGATGGTTCGACCGAACCCCTGGTTCGGCCGAACCACTACCATCGCCTCTGGCCATCGACTTTTCTTTGTGACTGACAGGTTGGCCCCTATGACGTTTAAGGACAATTTGGCCCCACTTTAAGTTGGTTTAGACTGTCATGTGGGCCTTTCAATCCTTGTACTCGCACGTGATTGGCCGGAGATTCATGTTCGTCGCATGGCGGGTGTATTTTCTCCTTAATTGACCTGCATACATATATGTACCAAAACTAGTGGAAATGGTTAGTATAAAACTCCTACCAATAAGTTTTGATACTATATCTTTTATTAACCATGTAGAAGTTGACAGTTTATGTTTGCACTTAACGACCGTCAACACTCAATATGGTGGATTTGCAGATGGTACAACAGGCGAGGCGGACGGAGGTGTTGTAGAAAATGACAGTGCAGATGAACTTGGTCAGATGTTGTGTGACGCAAAGAAAGACTGCAAAAGTGAAAAGGAGGTCAAGAAATTGGAGCATATGTTAGCAGACCAGGATACGTCCTTGTATCCAGATTTCGAACAAGGGTAAAAAAGTTAGGTATCATGCTAGAATTCTTGCAATGGAAGGCAAAAAATGATATGACTGACAAGGCATTTGGCCAGTTATTAAAACTCATAAAGAATATTCTTTCAGAGGGAAATGAATTGCCCGAAACAACGTACAAAGCTAAAAAGGTAGTCTACCCTCTAGGATGTTAAGTCCAGAAGCTACACGCATGTCTGAACAATTGTATGCTTTATCACGATGAGGAGTACAAGAACCTAGAAGCATGCCCGATTTGTAAGGCATTACGATACAAGATTAGACGAGATGACCCCGGTGATGTTGACGAACAACCTTCGAAGAAGAGAGTTCCTGGTAAGGTGATGTGGTATCTTCCTATAATACCATGTCTGAGACGTTTGTTTAGAAACAAAGCGCATGCTAGAATGATGTGTTGGCATCCAAAAGAACGTAAACAAGATAGGATGTTGAGACACCCCGTCGACGGATCGCAGTGGCGAAACATCGACAGAATATTTGAAGACTTCAGAAATGATGCAAGGAACATAAGGTTTGGTTTAAATATGGATGACATGAATTCATTTGGAGAGATCAGCAATGGTCATAGCACTTGGCCCATTACCCTATCTATCTACAACCTTCCCCCTTGGTTATGCATGAAGCAAAAGTACATCATGATGCTGATTATTATTGAAGGCCCAAAGCAACCTGGTAAAAACATTGATGTGTACTTAAAACTATTGGTTGAAGATCTGCAACTACTATGAAAGAAAAAAGGTGTCCCTGTGTGGGATAAGGATAAACAGGAGTAATTTAACCTATGAGCATTGCTGTTCATAACCATTAACGATTGACCTAGACTTAGCAACCTATCGGGACAGTCAAACAAGGGGTATAGGGCCTGCACCCACTATATTGATGAAACTGACAATACGTATTTGAAACAATGTAGGAAGGTTGTGTAGATGGGCCATTGTCGATTTCTTGTTGCAATCCACCTTATACAAAAGAAAGACAAACATTTTGAACAGAAGGCAGACCATCGTACTAAACCTAAACATCATAACAGAAAAATTGTATTTGCTATGGTGAAAGATCTAAAAGTTATATTTGGAAATGAACATGGCAGCCATTCTATAGCAAGTGAAGATGGTCACGTGGTGATATGGAAGAAGTCTTAGAGGTTGTCACACAATCGATGTGATGCACGTCACTAAGAAAATTTGCGTTAACCTGTTAGGTTTTCTAGGTTTATATGGGAAGTCAAAAGATACACTTGAATCATGTCATGATCTAAAACATATGAAACAACGTGACGGCCTTCATCCGGAACCAAAAAAGAAAGGAAGCCATTACTTACGTCCAGCCAGCTACACTCTGAGCAAAGCAGAGAAGAAAAGTATGTTTGAATGCTTGGACAACATCAAGGTACTGTCTGGATACTCATCGAATATAAAGAAAATAATAACAATGAAAGAGAATAAGTTCACAAACCTAAAGTCTTATGACTGTCACGTGTTAATGACACAGTTACTTCCTGTTATAATTTAGGGTATCCTGCTTGATAATGTCTGGGCAACAATAACAAAGCTCTGTGCTTTCCTGAACGCAATTGCACCGAAGGTCATTGATCCAGATAGATTAATAGCCCTACAAAATGAGGTTGTGCAGTGTCTTCTCAGCTTTGAGATGATCTTTCCACTATCCTTCTTCAATATAATGATGCATCTTCTATGTCACCTTGTCAAAGAGATCGGTATTCTTGGTACTGTGTACCTACACAACATGTTCCCTTTCGAGAGGTACATGGGCGTTCTAAAGAAGTACGTTCGTAATCGTTCTCATCCGGAAGCATGCATCACCAAAAGGTATGGAACAAAAGAGGTCATTGAGTTTTACATAGAATTTATTGAAGACCTTCGTCCAATTGGGGTGATCGAATCAAGCCACGAGGGGAGACTACGGGGAAAGGGGACTCTTGAAAGAAAACCAATAATGACTATAGACAATAATTTATTCTGTAAAGCACATTTCACGATTTTGCAACAATCTTCATTGGTGGCTCCTTACATCTAGGGGCACATGGCGATTGTTTGCTCCAAAAACATTGGAAAGTCTGTTGCCTAGATTACATGTCATCACATGATACTTTTCCCGCTAGGTTGCGACATCTCATGGGTAACGGGATGATTGACCAACAACTAGCCTTGTTGGCAAGGGGACCATCTTGCTCAATCTCGACATTCCAAGGATATGAGATCAATGGGTATACATTTTACATAAGAGCCCAAGACAAAAAGAGTATGAACCAAAACAGTGTTGTTCGAATTGATGCCATGAGATATGATGGGACAACTAGCACGTATTACGGTGGCATCGACAAGATATGAGAACTCGAGTATGGACATTTGAAGGTCTCTCTGTTTCGGTGCCAATGGGTTAGGCTGACTAGTGGAGCATAATGATTGATCACTGTGGGATGATAACAGTTGACCTTAACAAAGTTGGGTACTCTGACGAACACTTCATCCTTGCCAATGATGTAACATAAGTTTTCTATGTGAAGGACATGTGTAGCGAACCAAAAAAGGGGAAAAGGCCCAACGAGCCAACACGCCACGTGGTTCTCTCAGGAAAAAGGAAAATCGTTGGAGTCGAGGATAAGATTGATAAAGATTACGATCAGTTTAAGAGGCAACCTCCATTCGCGGTGACGGTTGACCCGAGTATCCTCCTATCAAATGAGGACACCCCTTACTTACACAACGATCATAGCGAAGGACATTCGTAAGGAGAAAGTACGTTGCGTCAACCGTCACGTTATGACACTGATTGTATGGATGATGTAAATTATTTATCCTACCTTGGTGTATGGACGATGTAAATTATTTATCGTATTCGTTTTGCTTAAATAATATGTGTATTAATTTAATTTGCTATTTCTGGCAATGAAAGAATTATTTCGATTGAACGTTTGAAAAATCCTAAGTACACAGAAGTGACCTCCTTGGCAAATGCACGGATTTATTATAATTCTATCCTATTTTTAATGTACTCTAATTATTTTTTTGATTTTAATTATTTTTAATGCATTTAATCAGGCCATAGTTAATTATATATGATATTTAATGTTTTATTACAATTTTAACCTATTTTTAATGTATTCTCCTTATTTTTATGATTTTTTTTATTATTTTAATGCACTTAATCGGGTCATGGCACATTATAGATGATTTTAAAAATTTTATTACAATTTTTAACCTATTTTTAAATATATTCTACTTAATGTATTCTCTTTACTTTTTAGTCTCCATTCTTATCCATGGTTGAGACGAAAAATAATTTTGTAAATAGTGGAAAAACATCTTTGGTCTTGGTTGGTGTTAAGAACCGGTCCCAATTCTTAACATCAACCGGAACTAAAGATGGGGATATATATATATGGGCAGCTCGTCTTCTCGAGCGCACCGACCGGTTGGTGTTAAGAACTGGTCATGCATATGTTACTAACTAACCTCATTTCTCGTGAAGGTGGCGTATGGCATGGCCATACAAGTGGAGCAAGACCAGAGGTACTACTATATGCCAATTCCACCAGGGTACTCAAAGGTCGAGGTGGAGCAGGTCTGTCCAGACTTTAAGGATCTCGACCTGGACATCCCCGGAGGAGATGGGGAGATAAAACTAAGAGAGACATCCCACACCATCATACTATGGAGCAAGCGCTACATCGTACTTCCCGGATGAGCAGCGGTCTCCGTTTCTACATCTCCACCGTCGCAGCCTGATCCTCGGTCTCCACCGTGTCCTGCATCTCCTTTGCAACCTCTGTCTCCACCGTCTCCTCTGTCTCCACCGTCGCAACCATCTGCACCTAGGCAATAACGGTCTTGCCCATCTCCTCCCACACCGTCAAAGTATGCACAAACGAAGAAGCAAAACAAGCGGTTGACCCGATGTCATCTGAACATGACATCAATCTACAACAATTTATGGCGGATACAAATCTTAGCAGGGAGCAACTACTGGGGATAGCCCCTATCAAGAAGGCATCAACGGCTAATCTTCATCAAGAATTTATCCTTGATGAGCCATTTGTCAAGCCAGAGCTAGTCAAGAACCTGTCTACACAGATGTACTGATGACATCAATGATACATGGAATAATCAACCAATGGTAGGGTCATGTTCGCTGCGAGGGTTAAATACGAAGATTACTTTCATGGGCTGTGTGATATTTGGATCAACTTCAAATATGTCTATGAAGATACCATCAAGATGCCCTTGACATATCTCTTGTCATTTGCTGAGTTCTGTAAGTGTTCTTTAATTTTATTTCGTTCCTTAGCTTGTCATATATAACATCAAAGATTTACCGTGTGCAGATACCTCACGTCTTTTTTTGCGTTGTAGAATGGAGATTCAAAACTACCATAGGAAGGGAGATTTTAGGGTTGGTTACATGGACCATGTTATAATTAACGACAAGACTGTAGATGATTTTCCAAGAGAAACAGAAGATAACATTTACAAATTTTTGGTGCAGGAACATTATAATAACTTCATACTCTTGCCGTACAACACAAAGTGAGTTTTTACCGCCTTGTGTGCCAATTTCCTTCCCGTATTCATACCATGATATGTATATCATTTCACGCAATTTGCAGATTCCACTGGGTCCTCTTCGTCATAGACACTTCTACTAGCATGGTCCATGTCCTGGACTCTACGCGGAAATCAAGAGAAAGTTTCAACACAATCTTTGACATGCTTAACAGGTAATGTCATCCATTTCATTGTCACTATGATTGTTGCTATCGCTACTAACTGGATTAAAACATTATTAATTATAGTTTGCAGCTGCAGGGCGTGGGCACGGTTCCATATAGACGTCCGCGGAGAATTCAAGGAAGAACTGGTTATGAGGATGGACTTTCCGGTACGTACATGGTCACAAAATAATATATCTTATTTATTCTATAATAGAAATATTCATAAGTTCGTTTCTCCTTTAGTGTTTACGACAAGAACAGGGGAACAACTTGTGTGGCTACTATGTTTGTGAATTTATTCATTGCATTACACACGTCATTAACACTGATAAGGATATCAAAGTACATAAACATCATTCATACATTATTTACACTCTTCTCCTTAATTTAATATATTCATATCTTATTTTTTAAAAACAACAGATTAGTTGGATGAAAGACCAACTCCCCCTGACGAATAACAACTTATGGGATTTAATATGGACCAGATTGTTAATCCATCAGGAGAATTCCACAACAGCGGACAACCTCTTCTTTGACACGAAACATTGTCTCAACTTCGTATATTTGTAATATATGATAGAACATTAGAAATTAACGATTGTACATATATCAAAAATATGTATTTAATTCCCGTTGTACATAAGTACTACCAGCAATTATATATACGTGATGCTATATACAAATATATATTAGTCATATATGTATGTAATTATTTATATATACACACACACAAATACATACATACATATATATATATATATATATATATATATATATAGCAAACAACAAGCAGTGAAAAAACATTAAAAAAACTCTTTAGTATCGGTTGGTGTTAATATCTTTAAAGATTGCTTTTAGTCCCGGTTGACCTAACCGGGACGAAAATTACTTATTTTTAGTCTCAGATTGTGCGTGCTGGTTGCACAACTGGGACTAAAAGGGATTGCCAACCGGTACAACTGTGCTATTCTCCAGCAGTGATTGTTTCATATATTTTAGCGTTTTAAAAATTTGTTGATTGTTTGTCTATTTAATTAGCTGTTTGGTATACTGCCCAACTAGCATATAACTTAATAAAAATACTAAAATTCACACCCTAAGATAATTTAAATTTTAAAACAAGATTAAAATTTTTTATATTTACAGTATCACCATTTATATTAGCATGTGCAACACACAGATGTAGAAAACTCAAAAAACAATAGGCCCTTCATTACTTGGATAACAATTTTATTATCGTAGATCATATTAAGAGTGTGTTCAACAAAATACGCCGCAGGGGTATCGTGGACTCTTTAGATTTTTTTGCTAAAATTTGAAATTAATAAATATGGAGTTATTCACGCCCTGGGCTCTTGATTTAGAACTTTATTTTTTAAAATAAAGTACAAACGCAAACACATGTGTTCATAACGTGCACGTGCTCAGCCCTATAATTTGATTCATCAATCCAGCATTAATAATTAGCTAATTGTAGCTGACATAGATTACTAGCTGCTTCAATCTAACATGGCATTGATTAGAAATAAAATACGGAGTTGTCTAACTTGGACTACCAATATATATAGCATTTTTTAAATTTAATTTTGAAAATAAAAAAATCATAATTAACGAGTTAATGCTTAGTCTAAGACGCTATGTGTTTCAAAACTAATTAACATATTTAGCCACCACAGCAGTAGCGACAACCATTCGTGCAACGCACGGGTTGCGACTAGTATTTATAATTTCCAAAAAAACGAATATTATGAATGCGCTAGTGGTTACAGTTGTATGGTATCACCTGACGAAATAAATGAATGAAATTAACACTGCGACATTAATGCGTGCGTTACGATTTTTCCAGCCGACAGGGGTCTGTGCACACGAAGATCTTCCCACTAGGTTATATATATAAGTACTGATAGCTTAAATTAATCCCCTGCTTAGCAATATTTCTGCAGGGCAGACTGCAGACAGCATCAATATAAATGCTAAGCAGCTACCTACAAATTTGCTCGACGTACGACGACCAAGACACGAACAGAGACCTGTGCCAGTAAATAGCACACGCTCTGCATGCATGCGAGCTGGCAACCCACCACGAAATGCATGCCCAAATGCCCAATACGCTATATCTGCACGACACACCGAACCACCTTCATGCCAGCAAACACTACCTGCACCAACCTAGATAGATCGATGGCCTCCTGAGATCATCTTGTCTCATCTCATCCTATCTTCCATCTTCCATCCCATAGAATTACGAAATTAAGAGGGAAAATAAACAGAGAGAGCTAGGATGGAGATGGAGGTAAGTATATATCCAACAACACAGGACGAGCAACAAGAAACTAGCTCGTTACCACTTGATTTGTTCCTCTCTCTGACAACAGAATATATGCCATTGACTGATATTATTTGCCATCAATATACTTGTTTCGAGAAGAAGGTGATGCCCGGGTGCCAGATCCCGCCGTTCGGCGCGTGGAACTACCGCGACGACCTGCCCATCACGCAGTGCTTCGACCTAGCCATGCAGGCCCGGCTGATGAGGCGCGCGAACCGCCGCGGCGACGGCAACTGCGAACGGCGGCTCGTCGTGCCTTTCGACGCCTGGCCGCCTGCTCCGCGCGGGCCAGCTCATAGCAAGGTGATTAGGAGGGAAGTGGCGCAGAAGCAGTGGGATAATGTTGCCGAGGAGATGATGCAAGGGAGAGCTGTTGGGGCGTACGTGACGAAGCGTAAGGTTGGCGACAAGGCTGTGGACGAGGACCTGTACAAGGTGCCGCAACCGCTGATATACCCGAAACGTAGAAAGGTACGTGCGTACAGCAGTACAGTTGAAACTTGTTGCATATATACTTTGATTGACACGATATTATCCAAGGGAGTTTTCTCCCGGTCTTTAAAACTTCTTAATTTGGAAGGCAGGCGGTTGCAGTGTTAATTAAACAGAAGGTAGTACTCTCTTCTAATTTGTAACAGTACAAGTACCTACATCTGTGACTTGCTCCCAAGGGTTGGATCGGAGGATCGATCAATATCTTTTTGATTCCAAAAAGCTTGCTTACGCATGATGACATGAATCGATTTTGGTCTGTTTTATCTGCTTTCTCGTAATACATATATGTCTTTGGTACATGCATGGTTCTGCTGAACACTCTTTTGTGGTCCGTTGTCCTAGCTCGTATTTGTGATTAACTAATTACTCCTTCCGGCTAAACCATAGCAACATAAAATTAAATGGGACACATCGTTCCCTTCGTCTAAACCATAGCAACATAAAATTAGATGGCAACACAAAATTAGATGAGATACATCGTAGTTTTATGAGTCTGACAGACCTAGACTAGGTTGCTATAATTTAGACGGATATATAGTAGGACTTTTTTAATAGTAGATAGTCTTATATTATTCATACCTAGAATCTTTAATTTTCTTAAAATAGTTCTGCAGGTTAAAAACATTTTTTTTAGACTGCCTAACCAACATTTGATAGAAATTTGTCTAAAAATCTGTCAATATTAGCATATAATTATATAAGAAATTTAGATGTGTAATTCATATGTAACTATAAAAATGAGCCAGCTCAGTGAAAAGGATGGGCGCCTACGAGTTACATGTCGGAGGTTAGGCTTGGTGAAATGTATAATCATGACCCTAACGAGTCTTAACCAGTCGAATAGCCTGTTAATCAACGGTAGATAAACGGATAATCAACGGTGAGCTAATTAAGCTCGTACGTGTTTCTAGGACAGATTAAGTACTCCCCAGAATAAAAGGTGTTCTGCATTTATCGTAAGTAAAAAATTTTTAAACGTAGGACCAATTAAAAAAATGTAACGACATATATTCTCAACTCAAATAAATATAAAAATATATTTTATGGTCGGTTTACCAGAATTAAAATTAATTTGATGTTGTAAATGTTATTATTTAATATAAACACGATGAAATGTTCGACTTTGGATAAAACAGGCACCTTAGACTTTTTAACCGTGGGAGTATTCGTTGAGTTATGTTAAGGCACGCTTCTGTCGTCCAAATAATTTGTTGGACTGCAGGTGCAATATATTGTAAACGTTAGCCTCACTCCGTCGTCCACCTGCAGGTGGAATATATTGCGCGTTGTCTCACATTTAATTAATGATAATCTGCCAATTTTTCAGATGAGGAAAGTTGTCTGGAGCCTTCGGATTGGGTGCCTTGGTCTGGATTGCATTGCCTGATCAAACCCATGAAGTGCATTGTGTTTTGACTTTAAATCCAAAATAAAAAGGAGGTCTACTTCTCTTGTTTCCTCTCGTATTGTTCTTCCAATAAGAATTTATTGTGCCATGTCTGTAATATCTAATGATTTGTAGTGAGAAAACGTCGCACTTGGTTTGTTCTGATAAATTTTTTTTGTTATGGTCCCTTATCATTTTGTAGTTTTCATGTACGTATGATTAGGCGACCGTTCATATAAAATTTTGACATGAAAGTTTTTTTTAATTTTTTTTTCTTTTCACGATTTTACATTACAGGAATATAATATTTCTGAAAATATTTAAAAATCGTCTGTTGGATGGTGACACGGTCGCTATCACCAATACGGTGGAGATGTGGCATCGTCCGTCCGACCGATGAGAACAGCATGTTGCGAATTTGTGGCCAGATGGCTGGGAAACCCGCCATGAACATGCAGCCACTACTACAAAATCTCTCATAGGGACTGGCCCATAGGTACCGATTTTAAATAAATCGACACCTATATCCCTTTTCCCACCTCCGGCACAATAAAAAAATATAAAACCGACACCTTTAAATACTATAGATGTTGGTTCTAAAAAAATCGGTACCAATACTATAGGTGCCGGTTTTTAAAAAGAACCGACACCTATACTTATATTATAAGTGTCGGTACTAGAGAAAAAACCGGTACCAATACTATAGGTATCGGTTTTTTATAAGAACCGACACCTATAAGTACTGGTTCTTTTCAAAAACCAACACTTATTAAAAAAAACCGGCCGGCGTTCCAGTTCCCTCCTCCTCCTTATCTTTCCGCCCTCTCCGTCCTTATCTCTCTCTCTCACTCCTCTTTGTCCTTCTTTCCACCGTCCTCCTCTCCATCCGCCGGCCCCTCCTCCATCCCTTCTCCTCCTTGCACGGCGGCGTCCTCCGCCCCACCTCTCCTCCTGCCACCACTCCTCCACCTCCTCTCCTCTTGCGGCGCGTACCCCTCCACCTCCGCGTCGTGCCGGATCTGGCCGCCTGGAGGTCGGGGCCGCCAGATCCGGCCACCACACGCGACAGCAGTGCCGCTATGGTAGCTCCTCCTCCAGCAGCATCTCCAACTGCCGCACACCATGGCTTTCCCGTGTGCACCGTATTTGCGCTGCCTTGGAGCCGGAGCTCCGGCGAGATCCTTCCACGCGCATCCTTACCAAGGTAGGTACCCATTCCCCCATCTTCTCTTCCGCTCTTCTTTTCTTGGTGATTGATTGGATTTGTTTTCTTGGTGATTAATTGGATTTGGAGGCCCGATTCGTGCGCGCAGCCAAGGTCGGCGTGCTGGAGTTCCTGATTGAGGTTGGGAAGGGGGTGGAGACGTACGCCGCCGAGGTGGAGGAGGTGGTCGGCAGCGACCTCCGGGGCTCCTCCAATCTACCGAGTGCGTAGTGTGGCAGTCCCGGCTATGGCTTTTTTTTTGTTTTGTTGAGCACTCTAGGTGCCGGTTGTGGGGTAAAAACCAACATCTATAATCTCTATAGGTGTCGGTTCTGGAACCGGCACCTTTGCGGTTGGGTAAAGGTGCCGACAAATTGGTGCCGTCTAGAAAACCGACACCTATAGCTAGTTTCCAACCGACACCAATAAAGGTTTGCGTAGTAGTGAGCCAAGCAGGCAATGAAGAGCAGCCATGTGGTCCCAACCTCAGGTCGCAAATGGCCAGCGAAGCACAGGTACCATGGGCCTGGTACCGCTGTTTCGTCGGCCCTTGTTACTTCTATAGATGGCCATATGGTCCGAGGCCCGACGGCCCGGCCCAAGGCACGACAATTTGGCCCGGCCCTGGCACGGCACGGCCCGACTGGGGTCGTGCCCGTGCCGGCCCGGCCCGACAGCCGGGCCATGCTTGGGCTGCTCCCTCGGCACGGAGGGCTGGCATGGCTCGGCACGAAGTTCAGGGAAGCGAAACAGACTTATTTTCAACCATATGTAAGGCACAGCCCAAAGAATAGAGAAACAAAATAGACTTATTATATGGCACGGCCCAAAGAGTAGGAACGTAAAATAGACTTATTTAGCTATATATATGTCATAGCCCAAAGAGGAGGGAGGGAGTATAGACTTATTTCAAAGAAGGTACGATGGGCTGTCGTGCCTTCAGGCCGGCCCGACACGGCCCGACCCTTACTAGGCCGTGCTTGGGCCTGACGTGCAGCCCTTGGGCAGGCACGGCACGACACGAAATGCCGATCGTGCCGTGCCGGCCCGACCGCTCTCGGGCCGTGTCTATCCGTGCCTGGGCTAGGCAGTGCCGGGCGGGCCTTATGGCCATCTATAGTTACTTCTGCTTCTGCCCAGCAAGCTGTATCAAGCGCCTTTCGAACATGCCCAAGTAATCCCAGGCTTCGGTGCACGATATTCATGCATAACGCCTCAAGCAGTGCAAAGGCAATACGCGAATGATGCAAATGACAAGAAAACAACATTGAGCTGTGGGGCTGCAAAACCATCCCACCACAATTCAACAACCCTGCAGTCGTAAAATATGTGTGCGACTCTAATCCAATTGAATTCCTTTTAACAGTCCACCACCGAAGCTGCACGTGGAGACAAAAATACCAAGATGAAGGTCATCTACCTAGCACTTGACAGATTTGCAAGGTCATGGTATAGTCACGCCCGAAAATTCACTAGAACTAATTTATACATACAATTCTCGTCTAGGAATCAACTGAGATACACAAATCGACAATTTAATATACAGATTCATCAAAATAATAACGTTACACACTTACAAAAGAAAAAAAATAGGAGCGGACAAACGATCTAGCGATGGCTTCAGCTTCACTCTCATAGGCAACTGAACTGGGGTATAAGCCAAACGTCTTCTCCTTCGTAAACTTTCTTCAACTGATATTGATTGATTATTGTAAGGTAAGTACATGAAATACTCAGCAAGCCAGACAGCACGTGTGCAAGTGTACAGGGATAACAAAGGATGGCATAATATAGGGTCCATTTGTAAAAGCAGCATTTAGCAAACATTTAAGAGTAGTAAAACAGTAGAGTAATTAATCATCAATATTAACCAATACTAAACAACACGCCAATGCTGCATAGGCCCAAGCAACCCTAAACAACCAAATCCAGTTGCACGGATCTAAACTCCATAACAGGAGCTAACAAATTATCATCACCAATTATTATTATTAATGAGTAGTGTGAGACTAATCACGAAAAATATTCCTAGGCCCGCCTATGATCGCGGGCATGGCTATTTAAATAGTTTTACTCTGGCTAGAGATGTACAAATTTACTCACAAGACACGATTCCACATATGTTGCCATGCCCCGAAATACCAGCATGGTACTGCAAAGGAAAAAATCGTGACAAGATCCTTCGCATAACACACCCAACCGAATGTCACCCACTAAGCATCTATCTCCGATAGGGACGGCCACTTACCTAGACAGGGAGACTACTTAGTGCCCAAATAACTGTGGACTTAATTGCCTACTGTCGACGGGGTAGACGCCGACTAGGGTATTTGTATAGTATGTGGATCGTTGGAACTATGATATTTGCGAGAATCGATCAAGCAAACAGGAGACAAAGATTTATACTGGTTCAGGCTCTTAAGACGAGTAATAACCCTATTCTAGTTTATAAGGATTATTGATGGGAAAGACGCTTAGAGTACAATAAGGAATAGAACAACTGACAGATTACGCCGGCTAGAGGCTATCGAGAACGGCTTGACGAGATCTATTTGGCGATGAATTTCTCCAGATTGTTTCTAGGCATTGGTTTGGTTAGGGCTTGTAACTCGATGCCCTGATCTAAACATCAGGACCTCCACAAATAGTAAAGATTTCCTCCTTCTCCAAGTAGAACTCATAGAGATATAATACAATATGGTACTGAGTAGACCTTATCTTCCCTAACTAAGACTCTAACACCTTCTATTCCGGGGAAGATAATTTCCTTCTCTTTTAACTGTATTTCCTTAATTAATGGATACCTTCCCGTATACTATCGGGTATATGGTTCTACTGTATTCCATTAATATGTCTATAGAAGGTATGCCTTATCATTGACACTGATAGTAGCCCCCAACTTCAATGCAAATGATTTTATCGACATGTTTCAACTATTTTTCTGATAACAACCGTTATTGAACTCATCAAACCGTTCTCCAGCACTGAAAAGGTACAGAGCAAGTGACATGATTCTCCCAAATTCGAGGACTTGACATAGGCCAGTCATTTGGATTGAAGTCAGAAAATTTTAACGGTTATAAACAAATCGGCTAAAATCCCAGCAGTGATTTCTCTGTCTTCCTTGAAATTCGAACTGTCAGATGTGACCAATAAATTATACTTTTGAGATCCATTTGGGTTCTAATTGCCAAAGCAAAACCCCCCAAACATCTCCCCTACGTCTCCGTTCTCCTTTGCCTCAGCTCACGAAAAACCCTAATCCCTAGCCTCCCTCAATCCCTTCACCGATCCTCCATGGATCCCCCGGAGTCGAACATCGGTCAGGCCCAGATGAGGGAGCTGCAGCAAGTTGGCGCTTTGCCGAGCGCAAGAGTCTTTCTTCCAGTGTGGTTTTCTTGTTCCTCCTTCTGAGTTTGTCTTCGGTTCTTGACTTCAATGAATCCACCTCCTTCACCTCAACCCGAACTACATTGCCTTCTTGAGCATCTTTACCCATCTATGCGAGGCATGCCTTGGGGTACAACCGTTTCTACATTTGTTTAGATACTTCTATGATGTTAGATGGATGGAAGCCTCAAAAATCTCAGGATGTTGTGGCCTCAGGATGATTACATCCCCTTTAACTGCCCATCTATCTCCACGTCGAGGACATATCTCCTATGCTTGAGGTCCCCGCTGAGAAACCAACACGCTTAGAGACATGGACCTCCAAACCCTTAATGACTCCTTCCTTAGCGAGTTTCATAGAAAAGATCCATGATCTCCAAGAACGTGGTCTGACTGGATACGAAGTCATCCAAGACTTTGTTCGTTGTCAGATCCAACCTCTGTAGGCTTGTTCTCATCCATGTACTTGTACTCGGGGAAACAAGACGAGACGCAATTGTCGCATCGGGGTATATTTTACAGTTCCCTTAGTGACATAAAGAACCGTAATTGTCTTTAGTTGATAACCTTGTCACTTTTGTTTCAATTACAAAGCTCCTTTAGGACACCTTGGCCAAGCGCGTCAGCAAGGTGGTAGTCGACCCACTGTCGTCCGCAGCTGATATCCCCACTCTGCTTTGCGACCTCCCGCCGACAGATCGGAATGCCATTGTGAATGTAAGCACGTCCAACCACTACTCCATGTCATTAGTTTCTATGCCCATAGGAGTAGTTATGTTGATTCTCATAGGCATTACCTTTAACAGATGTAGTCGACCCGCTTGTCAACCACTAGGCATCTACTTCCTTGAATGAGCAGGCGGTTTCTAAACAAGCGGCCGTGACCCTTGCCCCTGGAGGCAGTGGAATAAAGAGGAAACGCTGGCCTACTCTGCCAAAGGCCTCGGGGGCGAGGAAGCTGGTCCAGACCAGTGACGCTGAGGTGAGACCCTAAACTTAGGTTCTCCTTATAATTACGATAGTCGTTTCCGTCCTCACCCTTACCTTTCTGTAGATTACCTCCAGTGCGAAGCCAGCCCCCACGAAGAATGCTCTACTGCTGAAGAAGAAGAAAACCGGGTAAGTGCAATCCTGGCCAACTGATTTCCAACTTTCTCGTTACCCATTCTTTGTTTCCCCCCTCAACCGGCAACCTCACAATCTCTGGGCTGTCTTCGTCCGACAACAAGCTCTTGAATGTTTGTCGGCTAATTGACACGAGTGCCAAAAGTCTCATCGCCGAGATCAAACGGCTTAGAAAAGCTGTGTCTACTGCCGAAGACTGTGTCACGATGCTGACTACCCAGCTTAGAGAAGCATGGGCTGACCACACAAAGCTACAGGAGGTGATGGCGGGGAACGACCGACAGCGCCCAGGACTCGAGCACGGCTCACGGAGACAAGGGACAACCTGGCCTCCCTCCGTCAAGCCCTGCACAAGAATTACGAGCGTCTCGACGTGGTGGCCAAAGGCTTAGGGAAGCACTTCAAGCACCCTTCCTTCCCCGACGAGACGGCCAGGATGGGTTCCCTAGGAACCCTCATCACAGTGATGGAGACCGCTACCAACGACCACGCAGAGAAGTGATAAACCCTGAGCTCCACTCGATGCGCTCAGGGATCTGGTTGTCTCGATCTTTCGGTGAGTTAATGGTAACTATGATTTGGGAGAAACATTGACAATTTGATTACAACCGTACACAACGTTATTGTGTTGCGCCTCAAAGATCGATACACCTCTCCGTGGGTTGTTGATCTTGCCGGTGTAAATCAACTTTATTCCTGCAAGCAAATCAAAGAAACAAGCAAGAATAAGATAAAAGCAATCTGAATTGCAAACAGAAATTAAAGCTCACGATAAGATTAGGGTTCCAAAGACAAATAATTAGGTGGTCTTGCCGACATACCTAACTACAAGATAAAGTAGCAATGGCTAAAAACTTAATCTAATAAAACCCAAGAAACACTAAAGGAGTACCTAGCTATTTAAACGGGTGGGAGGATGACCAAGGGGGTTCCTAGGTCGTGCTCCACAAGGTTGGGACGCACCCCACATAGGCCCCACCTGGGCTAGGGTCCTAGATAAAGATACAAGCTCATAGGCCCATTATAGGTGACATAGCACCTTGTTTCTTTGATTATGGTCGACTAAAATGGAATTTGGAGATGAGACTAGATCCATTGGAAAGGGGACTCCAAGAGCTTTCCATCAAGTACTCATGGGCCAAAAACAGAGCTCGTATGCATATTTGGCGGCTATTTGAAGTCAACATTGCTGCTGGTGGCCGAATTGGATTTCAGAACTTCTGTGGCTTGATCTTGACATGTTCCGGTTGACCTATGATGTGATCAACGGTTGTATCAATAGTAGCCATGGTCACATCATCGTCCCCTTCGTCATGGAAAACCATCCTCGATTTTACCATATGGTACTCTTCAGATAGCCCATTTAAAACAACCTGTTTTTTCAAATCAAAACAAAACAAACTCGAGATAACATAATTTGCAATAACATGTCTCTCTAGTTCGCAATTTTTATCCACATCAACAGCAGGTTCTAAATCCAAACATATGTAAACTCTATACACCAAATATATTTCTCTATCATTATATTTGCCAAAGATACAAAATATAGTATTAGATGGACATGGCAAATTAATAGCAAATAATGTCTCCTTCAAATTATTGAGCTCACAAAAATCATCAAACAGAATATAGCCTAACATATTTAAAGAAGATAGCGATTCACGTTACTCAACTTCAGTAGCAATATGAACAACATCCTTAAAATTAGCACATAAAGAACTAACACTAGAAATAGCATGTTCATTCACTTGTTGTGGTATGATTATAAGTGAAGTATTATCACACAACTCTTCTTCTTCACAAGGAACAACAAACAAATCAACTTGCGACAAAGAAAACTCAGCAGTTGGTTCCACTATTGGTTGCTCTACTATAGCATGAAAAGTGGACATGTGTAGCTCAGCTTGAGAATACTCACCTTCATTTATCTCAGGACCATTTAATTTACCTTGCAAACTTTCTTTAGATATCGCAGGTGCTTCAAGCTTCTCCTCTTTCTTCTCAATAACATCATTCTCCTCCTTTTGTTGAATGTTCTGAATTCCTTGCAAAACTTTAGTAACAGAAGACATAAAAGATTGCTCCTCTAATGTTTTTACATCATCATTACACAAGGATATAGGATATTTAGAACTTTCCATCAAGTACTCACGGGTCAAAAATGGAGCTAGTATGCACATTTGGTGGCTATTTGAAGTCAACGCTGCTGCTGGTGGCTGAATTGGATTGTAGAACTTCTGTGGCTTGATCTTGATATGTTCCGGTTGACCTATGATGTGATCAACGGTTGTATCCATAGTAGCCATGGTCACATCAAGAAGGTAGTGGATGGGGTCCGCACCGGGCTTAAGTCTGGGGCAAACCATGCCTTCGCATGCCTCAGGCTCACCCACCTCGAGATCAGCTTGGAGGAGGCGATGACCATGGTGGGAGCCGACGAGCGCCGCGATAACACCATGTTGGAGGTAGAGGAATTCGGGGACTCAATCATCCCCTTTTTTGAAGAGTAAACTTTTTAATTTCACCCTTTTGTTGTAATGATTACGGACAAGTATTGGGTTCGACGTGTAGAGAACGTTTCCCATTTGTTATATCCGACTCTGAGTTTTTCATTTGCTCAATATCTCCACATTGTAGATTTCTTGAAGTCGCAAATGACAATGTCCAGCAAGGCAGACACTCGTTGGATGTACTTGTCGAACCTAGTACACCCTAGGGCTCCTTGAATCTGAGTAGCGATAGACATGCGCTGGCTACCGTTACCTTTGACAACGCCTTGGCCTCCAAGGACCAAGTGACGTCGCTGCGCAAACAATGCCGTAGTAAGAAAATTGTAATATTGTAGCACACTGGCTTTGTACTTAGGCCAAAGATTGCTAACGACGTTATTTTTCTAGACCTTGGACGTTCTTTTGCAGAGATGGAAGGGTGGGCAGAGTACTGGAAGACTATGTACGAGAATGAAAGACTGAAGAGGGCCGCCGACAACATCAAGAAAGATCAAGGCATAAAGCTTCTACGGGGTAGAGAGATATGGATCTCAGCACACCTCGAGAACTGCTGCTCTGTACTACCACGGCTATGTAAAGAGTTGCGCGTGGCTTGTCCTCTTCCCGAGAAGTCTGTCTCTCGGTACCTAGGGTGAATATGGGGTACATGCAGTTTGCTTCTCGACACAGATCAGCAGATTGATGATAGCCTGAAGCAAGAATGTCGTCGAGCCAGTTGATATGCCGAAGGCCACGTACTTGCATGTATGTGTGAATCTTGTCCTCAGATGGACCTTAACTTCCTTCGGGAATGATTTGCACGTTGTTGCAGGACTGTCGCCGAGATCGACCAACTAGCACAATCTCTTGCTCCTCTGGCTGTAGATATCTTCTCCACGATGAACTAGCAATGGCCCTCCTGATAGATTTAGTCGTCGTACTTGCCCTGTAAACTAATCTAGACAAGACATTACTAGAAAGTGAAATTTGATCAATTTTTGTAAATTATTAGAGCATATGACAATAAGGGAGTACTTCTAGCCCCCATCTAGTTTTGTAGAAAGGAAAATATTTTCATAAAAATAGCTTAAATTTTCATATTTGACCGAATTGAAGCAATGAATTCCCGAGTGGCATACCTCAAATCCGTCGAACCTTCTTACTAGCTTTCTGACTTCGGCGAAATACTTGGACAACAAGGAGTAAGAGCACTTGTAGTCCTTATGCACTTGGTCAGCGACTATCTCCGAATCCCCTTTCACAATTAATCGCTAGACTCCTAGTGATACGGTGGCTCTTAGACCGATGAGAAGTCCTTTATACTTGGCAATGTTGCTGCTTGCCTAGAGGTTTAGCTGCACGGTGTGTCGGAACTGATCTTCGATCGATGAAGTTAGAACAAATCTAGCTCCTACTCCTTGGCTCTTGGAGGCTCCGTCAAAGGCCATTGTCCCTCGCTCGTTATCCGTTCGGTTGACTTTGCCATGCTCTGGGGCGGTACAGTAGACATCGAATTGATTAAGCTCGATGACCCATTTGGCAATGCGTCCTACGACTTTCTTGTTTCTGACAACCTCACCAAGGGGGTACGAGGAGATGACTGTGACCTTGTAGGCCTGGAAGTAGTGGCGCAACTTTTGGGATGTCATGACTATGGCATAGAGCAGCTTCTGGATCTGAGGATATCTGGTCTTGGTGTTGTGTGGTACTTCACTGACATAGTAGATTGGGCGTTGTACCTTCTCACATTCAAGAACGATGACGGTGCTTACAGAGTATGGTGTTGCAGCATTTAGAGGAAGAGCTCCTCCCATGGTTGTGGGGCGACGAGGATAGGTTGATTGGCAAGGTAACGCTTGAGTGTAGAGAACACCTCCTCCGCCTCAGATGTCCACTCGAAGTTGTCTTGTTTCTTCAAAAGGTTGAAGAAGGGTAGTCTGCATTCTCCCATCCTTGCCATGAATCGACTTAGAGCTGCCATACATACTATAAGCTTATGAACTTCTTTGAGCCTTGTCGACGACTTCATGTTCTCAATGGCCTCGATCTTGTCTGGGTTTGCTTCGATACCTCGTTCGGAGACGAGGAAGCCGAGCAGTTTGCCTGGTGGTACTCCGAACATAACCCTCTTCGGGTTCAACTTGAGCCGGTGTCTTCGGAGATTGTTGAACGTTTCCCGTAGGTCATCGATGAGGTTATCTCGCATCTTTGTTTTGACCACAATGTAGTCGACGTAGGCCTCGACGTTATTGCCGAGTTGAGTTTGAAGTGCCCCTGGACATCACGCTGATCAAGCCGAAGGACATCTTGACATAGCATAATATATCGAAGGGCGTGATGAAGGCTGTCTTCAAATCGTCTTTCTTGGCCATGCTGATTTGATGGTTCCTAGAATAGGCATCGAGAAAATTCAACAACTCACATCCGGTAGTAGAGTCTATCAGTTGGTCGATACATGGTCCACTTGCTGTTGGCCTTATGCTACATGGCTGGATTTGCAAGCCACTCTAGATGAAGGACTTTTTTGATGAAACTGACTTTGAGAAGTTTGTCGAGTTCTTCTCATATAATCTCTTTGCGGTCTAGAGCGAAACGACGTAATTTTTGCTTGACGGGTTTTGCATTGGAACAGACCATCAGTTTGTGCTCAATCACCTCCCTAGGAACCCCGAGCATGTCGGACGGTTGCCAAGCGAACACGTTTGCATTATTGTGGAGGAAGGTGATGAGCTTGAGTTCGTATTTGCTGTCGAGCTCGGCTCCGATCTTTATTGTCTTGTCGGGGGTGCTACTGGTCAACGGGATTAACTTTATCGTCCCGTCTGGTTTGGGCGGCGGATTGGGTTTGGTCACTTTCCGAGGAGGTTCAATTGGGGCGGGCATGGTGGGAGTTTGCACGGCCATGTCAATGCTCCTATTATCGTACCGCACGGCCATCTTTGCGTTTCCCGATATTATGATTGCCCCTTTTGGTCCTGGTATCTTGATCAGCTGATAGGCATAGTACGAAGCTGCCATGAATTTGGTGAGTGTTGTGCTTCCATGAATAGCGTTATAGGCAGTGATGAACTCGGCTACGTCGAACGTGATCTGCTCGGTTCGAAAATTGTCAGCTTTGCCATATGTTAACGGTAATGTGATCTTTCTTAGAGGCCTTGACGATGACTTTTGGGTAATGTAGTGGAAGGGCTGCTCTAAGCGGATGAGCTCGCTTCTCAGGATCCGCATTGCATTGAGCGTGTTGTCGAAGAGGAGATTGATAGAGCTGCCGCCGTCGACAATGACTCGGGCAATTTTATCAAGTGGAAATTGTTTTCCTTCTCTCTCATAGAGAGAGCGAAGCAATGGTACACCCATACCGTGAGAAAATTACTTGGTGAATGGGAGGGATTAAAAAGCAGGTTCTGCCTTGCTTTCTTGCCGTTAACCCATGTAGTCTCTCTACGTATGGAGGTGCTCAGCTTTCGATAGAATAAGAAATCCATTGGTGCAGTCTGGGCTCGTTTCTCCTTGTTAACTCAATAGGGCCCAGACTTGTCTCCACCCGATCACGTGCTTGTACAACATTTCTGCTTGGGTTTAGACATGGAGTCTGCCATATATCCCAATATTTCTGCCAGAGGTTTATTCACACAAAATGACGTCGGAAGGTATGGAACTCGTAGATCATATCGTAGAGAATGTCTCCTTCACTCGTTGCGAAACCATCCTAGAAATCGAAGATACACAAGAGCATGCGGAACCTTCAATCGTCGAATCAGAGCATTCAAAGTCCATATCCCAAGATTCGACCATCGAGTCCTCACCTGAACCACGAGAATCGAAGGAAGAAGAAATTTAGCCTTCAGAATTCCCTTTCCTGTTTGAGGGTGATCTTTTTGAAGATTATGGAAACACCTCAAACTATTCAGCCCAAAAAAAACCACCGGTCCCACATAGTTGGCTTGAACCGCTCGAGGAAAATTTCCTCAAAGAGACAATGCATGAAGTAATTACCATCATGAGCGATCAGTTGTTAAGGGCAGTGTAGCTTTCTTCGGAAGCAATTCTGATTAGCTAGCCGTGCTTAACCATTTCTTGCCTTGTGAAAGAGGCCATGGTAAAGACTCTTTATAATCCAACTGTTGGTGCAAACATTATGTCTGCAATCTTTGCATTAAATTCCTTAGGGGACAAACCGTTGACACCAATAGATAAAACCTTTTGGGACATGTTTGGTCCTAACATCGATGGGTATGAGGTAATTCGCAGAGTGCCAATCAGGCACAATGATATCGAGATCATCCTAGACTTCCGCGCGTTTGAAGTTCATGACTTCGACCTCCTCATAGGCCATCCCATAGAAAAACTCTTCTTGGATGCGCCAGCGAACTGGAGTCCTCGACATCAAGCTCGGGAAGCTGGTGATTTCCGTCTTGATCTCATGATTGAAAAACTCTTTGACGGAACCGTTCTCAAATATGAGCCAATTGAGGAAGTGTTGGATGTCTCTCCATTTGAGTCCCCCGAATCCCTCCTCGAAGATGATGTCATTGCGTTTGTCAAGGAAGAGGATGATCCTGGAGAGGTGATCAAGTTACCCAAAACCGATCCACCTTCATGACCTCCTATTGAGTTCAAACCATTGCCTTCAGGCCTATGCTATGATTTTCTACATGGTGATACAGAGTCGCTGGTCATCATAAGTAACAAACTAACTGATGATGAGACCTCTTGACTTACAGCCGTGCTAGAGAAGCATCGCTCTGTCATAGGATACTCACTTCAAGATCTCAATAAAAATAGTCCAGCTCTCTGCACACATCGTATTCCTTTATATCCTTCTTGTGCGCCCTCTCGAGAGCCACAATGAAGGCTAAATAATGCGATGAGATAAGTCATGAAAAACGTGGTCTTCAAACTCCTACACGCTAGGATAATGTATTCCGTACCGTATAGTGAGTGGGTTAGCCCAGTTCAGGTTGTGCCTAAGAAAGAAGGCACGACGGTCGTTGAAAACTGTAAAAATAAGTTGATCCCATAACAAACCATCACAGGATGAATAATGTGTATAGACTACAAAAACTCAACAATGAGATGCTAGAGCGGGTGGCTAATCACTCCTTCTGTTTCCTTGATAGCTATTGTTGTTATCATCAAATTCCCATCCATTTCGATGATTAAAGTAAGACAATGTTCACGTGTCCGTACGAAATGTATGCTTACCAGCGAATGTCGTTCGGGTTGTGTAATGCAGCTGTGTCATTTCAATGATGCATGATGTCTATTTTTTTTAGCATGATCGAAGAAATCATGGAAGTTTTCCTGGACGATTTATCTGTCTATAGAAAAACTTTTGATCATTGTTTGGAGAATCTATACAAAGTTTTGCAACGATGTCACGAAAATGATTTGGTGCTTAGTTGCGAAAAGTGCCACTTCATGGTCCCTGAAGGCATTGTCCTAGTACATCGAGTCTTCGAAAGGGGAATAGAGGTAGACAAGGCTAAAATTGAGGTAATCCAGCAGCTTCCACCTCTTGCCAATGTTAAGGAAGTCTGTAGTTTTCTGGGTCATGCAGGGTTCTATCATCAGTTTATTAAGGATGCCTGCTTTAACTTTGACAATGAATGTCTAAAATCTTTTCCTATCCTAAAAGAAGCACTCATTTCAGCACCAATCATTCAACCCCCTGATTGGCCGCTTTCATTTGAAATCATGTGCAATGCTAGTGATTATACTATAGGGGCCATTCTCATTCAAACTAAAGATAAGAAACACCATGCTATCGCATATGCTAGTAAAACGTTGACAGAAGCTTAGCTTAATTCTGCCACAACTAAAAAGGAGCTCCTGGCCATGGTCTTTGTTATTGATAAATTCGGATCTTATCTTTGCTATTGATAAATTTAGATCTTACTTTGTTAGAGCAAAGATAATTGTTTGCACTGATCATGCTGCTATAAAATACCTGCTCACTAAGAAAGATACAAAACCTTGGTTGATTAGATGGATTCTTCTACCCCAAGAATTTGATCTTAAAATTAAAGATAAAAAGAGAGTAGAAAATTTTGTAGGAGATCATTTGTCGCGTATGCAAATCACTAACATGTAGGCGCTACCAACAAATGATTTTCTACGGGACGACATGCTGCTAAAGGTAACAAACTCGAACTCGTGGAACATAAACAACGTCAACTACATGGTTGCTGGATATGTGCTCCCTAGGGAGAACAAGCGAAAGCTCATCTATGAAAGTAGAAGGCATCTGTTGGATGAGCCATACTTGTACTGAGTTTGCTCAAACGGTCCGGTCAGAAGGTCTGTACCAATAGCTGAAGGCCATGCCGTGCCGTTGATGCCAAGAACGCCCGCAAGATGTTCCACGAGGTCATCTTCCCTTGGTTTGGGACACCACGGATGGTAATAAGTGATGGAGGGTCTCATTTTATCGATAAGACTTTCCGCAATTTTTTACAAGAGCTTAGGGCACAACACAACATCACCACTCCATACAATCCCCAAACAAGTGGTCAGGTAGAAACATCCAATAAGCAAATCAAGAATATTCTGTAAAAGATCATGTATGAAATGGGGAAAGCATGGAAGCACAAGCGACGCGATGCATTTTGAGCATATAGGACCGCATATAAGAAGCCTATCGTCATGTCACCTTACCAGCTCGTATGTGGAAAAATGTGCCATCTATCTGTCGAGCTGGAATACAGGGAACTAGAACATGGATTTGGGACAAGCTGGACGACACTGATAGATGTAATTGTCGGAACTAGAAGAGTGAAGAGATAAAGCTTATCACAATGCTAGGATGTACAAGAAAGAACCAAAAGATGGCAGGATAAGCGGATCAAGGCTAAGGAGTTTGAAGCAGGAGACAGGGTGCTGCTATTCAACTCCCGAGTGAAGCTCTTCGGACATGGAAAACTTCGGTGCAAATGGCTAGGACCATATATCGTGTTCGACACTTCTTCACACGGGTCTGTCACTCTTCGGGACGACGAAGGTAATGCCTTTAAGCTAAATGGTCATTGTTTAAAAGTTTTCCTTGAACCGATCAGAATTGCAGATCAGGAGTTGGACATGGTAAATTTGGTCGATTTCCATGTCTTTCCTGAATTTTTCCCAAAGACATCAGGGCTGGACCCAATCCAACCCAAGCCCAATTATCCTGATTCTCGAGCTTCCATCTTCCATACACACATCTCCTATAAGGTATGTTTAAGGTAAGTTTTCTTCTATTGATACCAATTAAACTGAAATAAAATAAATGACTCATCAGGCTTCACCGGGTGAGTCTCTCTTTTGCTTTTACCTTTTTGTTTTCTTTATGCCAATGAAACACCCTAGGTACAAAAGCAAGTGTGGGGGTGATCTTGTGCTCACACGACACATTCACATACAAGATCCCCCATGTTCATCCTACACCGCAATGCCTGCACATTCACGAGATGAGATGTAGGATCCACTACACACACAACTACTTGTCATCACACTCACTTTCGAGCGTTGGTTTACACGTTTATCCCTATTCTCCTTAATTTTTGAGTTCGATTAATTTTGCAAAATTCTAATATTAACTCAAGAATTAAAATGAGTATTGACATGATTATATAGAGTTTATGACTTTCTTGCAAAAATGACTTACATACTTTTTATTTCCTAAACACTACATGTTGCTTGTGAATCATATTCATAGCACCACATGTTATCTAAGTTAATGATGAATGAGAGATGTCCCGATGATATGAACCTTGCTCTTAGTGTTGAACCCTTGGAATTTTATAAAAGAAAAAGGAAATAATTTTCCATACTCTCACTGATGTTTCCTTCCTACCAAAGCTATATGTCGATTTTAATGATAAACCTTATCTATATGCTGCTTGCTATCGTTTTGAGTTTTGTCAAATGGTTTTGACTCTTGTGAGATTCTTTTCATATTCTCATGATCAATGTCTTGTGCACTTATCCACCAAATATATTGTTCTCCCTCTACACTGGAGGATTAATAAAATATCCTATCCACCTACCATATGCTAAACTTCTATATTGGAAGTCGGCATCTACCATATCCATCCACATAATAAAGACTCTCAATATTATGATTATCCATCCTCCTATCCATGACAAATGGGACATGAGCTAAAAAAATATGTGTTAGAAAATCAAAATGCTCAAAAAGGAATGAGACAAAATATTCTCGAGCATGAAAAAAAGGAAAGTAGCCATGTTCTCTAAAATAAAGTGTAAGGAGGAGGATCATACAAAAATGAGTCATCACCCATTTTTCATTTCTTCCACTTTTTACATTTCCATCCACATAAGTGCACAAGCTTGATTATCATTCGGCTTTACACTATATCTGATGATGCAAATATGCCATTTCTTATTCCCTACCCTGAGCTCCACATAAGTCTTAGTAGAAAGGTAGGATAAGAAAAGGCAAAATCAATGCCTTGGTGAGGAATAAACATTTTGAGTGACTTGAGACAATCAATTGACGAGTATAGTAAAAGTTATGTTTTTTATGGGTATCAAACAGAACCCCAAGGTAATTTATCAGAAGGACTATAGATGACTTGAGTCTAGGCCGTTCCATTCTTCAATCACCCAAGATGACATGGTAGACACATGAAAGGTGACAAGTTGAGGTATGTCTCAGAATAACTAGTATGTTGTGTTATTAAACATAAGTCATTTCTCTAGTAATCCATGAGCTTTACTCAAGAACGAGTAAAGGATAAGTGTGGGGGTGTTGTTGACGGTCATTAAGTGCAAACTTTAACCATCAACTCCTGCATAAAAGATGTCAAATATAATATCAAAACTTAGTGGTAGGGGTTTATTACTAACCATTTCCACTTGCTTTGTAAATATTTGTATGCAGGTGATTTTTGGGAGAAAATGTACCTCTAAAGAAAGCCACCTGTAAGCCACTAGAGAAAGGCGCTGGATAGAGATGGGGCCCACAGTTCGGCCGAAGTAGGGGTTCGACCAAACCGCCACTGGTCCCCCTCATCAACACCTTACACATGGATGGCCTTGATGAGACCTTAATGACGGTTGTGAGGAGTTAACAACTATTCGAACAGTTATTGGCAGATATAAAAGAAGGTCTTCACTCATTTGGAATACAAGCAACATCAACGGCCTTCACTCATTTGGAATACAAGCAACATCAACTCAAGTAGAGTACAGCTCACTTGTTAGGCTTTACTTTAGTATGTGGGTTTAGTGAGAGAGCGCGGGAAGTTCCAAAAGGATTGCCCTAAAGTATCGGAGTTCTCTTCGAGAATTACCGAAGGAGTGTCAGGTTTGTCGGTATTCTTCCATCAGAGTTTCAGAGAAGCACTGGAGCTGTCGGCCTTCTTCTAGCTTGTACCTTGGCAGATGCTTCTTTTATAAAGTAAGTATTCGAGATTTCCTATGTTATTTAATTAGTTTACTTAAGTGAGATATATTCTCATCAGTACAAGTTCATCGCTTAGTTTATAATTAAGTCCTATAGTACTAGGACTCTAGAAAACGAAGGTAGTTCCTATGCAAGGCTAGAGTACAAATCAATAACTTAGGCATGGTGTCTAGGTTAGCGGTTACCTTCGTTTGTTGTGTGCTCCACGGAATGTGAGGTATGTGACAGGTGGTGATAGCCTTGTCTGTCCTTTGCACCCCTCCACGTTCGGGTACATCATAGAGCTCATGGTAGGACTCACCCTGACAGACCAGGAGTGGGCCGGTACCCGAAGCATTCGATAGAGTTTTACCTTTAACTTAATAGGTGCAAGTTCGTTGCTTGGTTTATAATTAAGTGCTCTAGTTCTAGGATTCTAGATAAAGAAGAAAGTTCCTACGCAAGGTTAGAGTAGTAATCGATAACTTAGGCGTGGTGTCTAGGTTAGCGGTTAGCTTCAGTTGTTGTGTGCTCCACGGAAAGTGAGATAGAGGTAGGTGGCAGGTGGTGACAGCTCTGTCCGTCCTTCGCACCTTCGAGTACATCATAGAGTTGAAGGCCGAACTCATCCTGGCAGACAAGGGAAGGGCCAGTGCCCGAAGCATTCGATAGAGTTTTACCTTTGACTTAAGGATAACTAGTTGAATCCAAAGGAATCATCTCTAGCCAATCTTATCTTTTGTTGTTGTTCTTTAGTAGAATCCTATTCATATATATATACACACTTTTCTTGTGTTCGATGCCCTTAGAATACTCCAAGGGAAAGTGCTACAGCACTATCTGTGCACTTGCGGATTTATCTATATGCGTAGCAAATACCAACAGTAATGGATGGTATAACACTTAGGGTGCCCATAGAGTCTGTCACCGATGCCGTGTTTCTACGTCGGTCCCCTGGATTTGCTGGTCTCTGTCGCCACAGCACCTTGCTGAAGAGTTGGCCATCTGTTCATCCATTGCCGATGCATGGTACATGCGCCGATAGATCCACTGCAACTGGATCTACTGGTCCCTTGGAACTGAACTCACCAGTCCTCACGCCGATCGCCGCTGTCCACTCTGGACCTTTTTTCACCACTTGGACGTCAGGAGAGGGGTTCAATCAACCTTGCGTCTCCTCTGCTAGCCACCTCGCCTCATTTCGCACCGTAGGTCGGACCCAGTGGCCCTACCTTTTGCCGCCCATTCATTCCTAAATTCATAAATCCCTAAGCTAGGTTAGTTCATCACTAAGGCTGTGATCTTAAGTCAATCTTTCGAACTTTACATCCCATGTTTTCCATGTGCACGCTTCCCAAACTTCCAGACGGTGTGATTTTTGCAAAAACATTATATAGGAAAGTTTCTTTAGAAAGTTATTTTAATTTATTTTTTAACTTTTTAAGCTAATACTTAATTAATCATGCATTAATGCATACATTGTTAAGCGTGTCATAGTGGAGGGTTTCTCAACCCCTCCTCCCGAAGAGACCCTAAATCATGTGTTTTCCAATCCAATTGCTCTCGGTCATTGGACTTCTGCAATAATTGATGCAAAACTATGTGTGCCAATTTCTTGTTTCAGATAATTACTTGCCTCAGCCTAGTTCAAGCAATGTCAACATGTGGCGGTTCTCAAAATTGACCAGGTTTTCAAAATGTACATGCATAAAATACCATAGTACCTTAATAGGTGTCGGTTTTCTCAACTAGCACAGGTTTTAGTGCCAGAACTGACACCTATAGGGTGTATGGTTTGCAAAAGAAAAAAAAGCTGGTTCGGCTCAATTCGAGCCAATGCTTCACCACACTGTGGGGCAGCTTCGTTGTGATGCCTGCTCCCAGTCGCGCCTGCTCCCCGTCGCTGACGGCGTCACGCTGTGCTAGAAAGGGAGGCACGGAGAGGCTACTCAAAATCAAAAACAAATCCCAAAACAGATCTGCTACTCATCTCCCAACAATTTTGTCAGTACGGAAGACTCCCTGGTCATCGAGGCCACCCTTGACATCACCGGCAGTGCCGCCAGCGACGTCCTTGCTGTCACTGAGGTCGACAGTGACCCACCTCTCATCGTTGACGACGCCGATCTGCTCCGCTGTGGCAGTGGCCGCCACGATGTCCATGTCAGTGGGCGGAGCGGGGTCGGAGGACAGGTCAGCGCCGCACCAGCACCACGGAGGGCGGTGAGAGGTCAGATAAGAATGGCTTGGTTTTTATGTGTGCCAATATTTTTAAAAATCAGCACCTATAATATATTATATGTATCGGTTGTTTAATTAATCGGCACCTATAATATATTATATGTTTCAGTTGTTTTCAAAAACTAGTACTAGTAGTATTGGTTTGGTTTTTCCCTATAGCCGGCACATATAGTGATTTAAATGTGCCGGTTCTATGTTTGTTCAGATCGCGAAGGTGAGAGAAGGTCAATTATTTTTAAATGAACTGGTACGAGCCGATACCTATTAGGAGTTTTGTAGTAGTGATAGTGCTAATATAGATGTATTGCTCATGTAAAGCAACCAATTTTCGGGGAGAACAACTGATTGCATATCTACTTACATAGTGCTAATACAACTGTTTCTTTATACGGCTAACACAAATTCGGAAGCTACCATGTTGAGAAGCTAACACATCTTGGCATGCCTCTCGTTTGATAATCTGATTCAATCTTCGGATTGAACTTGCTGGTTCTGTCTTCCAAAAAAGAAAGGAGCAAATTTCAGAATCGCCAAAACTGAGGATGAGCTAGGTTGCTTTATACAGTGCTCTTTTAGTATATGTTACCTGAAACAGAAAACAGCACTAGCACAGGACACTACGTCCGTAACATCTCAAAAATCACATCTACGACACTTAGACCAACCATTACAACCTAATAGTAACCCAACAGTTACAAATATGGAGACTCATCAGTAATGGCTCTTCAGCAATTACAGATAAAAGTTATCTGTAACAGCTCAAAACATGGAGCCATTACGGATGTGAAAATTCAGCTTAAAAAAAAAGAACCACTAGGCTCATGAGTCATTACAAATGTGGAGATTCATAATAAAAAAAACAACTCCTCCATCCTCGCTCCTGGCCTCCTGCTACTCTGGCCATACCCGCTCCACGGCGCTGCACGGCGGTGGGTCAACAACGTCGACGTCACGTCATATGTAACGGCTCATAGACAGATAAAGGAGCTTAGATCTGTAACGGCTTTCGGTTAGGGGCTGTTATAGATAAGGGTGCTTCACTAATGGCTCAAGAGTGTTTTGGTCGTCTGTAACGACTGTCTATGTCGTTCGTTACAGATGACATAATTTATAATGGTTTTGTATCATACCCAAAATTCTAAATTTCCATTTTTGCATCTAAAATATGGAAAATGATTTTCGAGATTTAGAGACACTAAAATTTTCCATACAAAAACCTTGGGCGAGTCTAAGAATACTAATTTCGATATACAAATTCGTGATTAATTTAAAACCTTTTTCTTGATAGTTTCGAGAAAGAAAATAAAACATAGTGTGTGCATGTAATTGCCTGATGTATTGTTGAGATTGGAGTTCTTTTTCTTGTTTATGGATTATCCTAGCATTTCATATTAGGACTCATGAGCATTAACTTAAAAACTTGAAGCAAATATTTAATGTATATTTACAAGGATGTATATATATGAAATATATGAAGTTGAGTAACTTAAAGTATAAATCATGCCCAACAACATCATATTAGATCAAGAATTACCTAAATATAATTTTACAGCACTTAATTATATTTTATAATAGGAAACATATAAGTGAAGATAAGCTTAGTGAATAGTTAAAAATAATTGGTGCAATATAAAATCATTTGGAAATTCATGTAGATACTATTCAATATATATATCTCACTAGAATTTTTGTATAATTTAATATGTACAATTGATACCCCAAATCATTAGGTCAAAGCAGTCAAATTATAGGTTAATCCTAAACACTAATCGGCACAATTCTTACTTTAGCCAAAAACACTTTAAATTATATGGAAGTGTATATGGAACATAATTTATTCAAACACTAGTTTATTTATCATGAATTAATATAATTTGTCCAGAATTTATTTTGTAGGTTTTGACCTTTTAAAAATTCAAACCAATTTCAGCTAAACTGATTTTATTTATTTTTCTGAGATTAAAATATAAATTATTTTCGTGTGAAACCAAATAAAATGGAACCTAGGTATTTTTATCTATATCCAGTAAAATCCGCATCAATTTATCTTGCACAGAAATGAAGTTATGGAATTTTAAAGAAGGGAGTAAGAAAAATACATAGGAAAAACCCTAATACTTAGCAAACACTGTGTCTAACAAGAAGTTGACCCATCTCTCTCTTGTTGCCTCTGTGCGCATCACCCTGGACCCACTTGTCGGCCTCCTAGTCTAGCTTCACCTCTGTGCAAATATCTTCACTGCTTAAAGAGAGAGACAGAGGGCAAGGGAGAAAGCGGCGCATACCTTCTGCTCGACACGTGTCCGATGGCGTGGCAACGCCGAGCTCGCGTTCTTTTCCTCCCAGCCGCGTCGCCCATCCCCATTTCTCACTCCAGTGCCGACCAAACCAAGATAGAGCTCTAGCTCTCCGCTTCCACCTCATCTCCGTCGTCGGCCGCCGGGAAGTGTAACCGGGCCACTCGCCATCGAACCATCGTCACCTCTATCTCTTCACTTTGCTCACCATGCCAAAGAAATTCCCTTTTAATCCTGTCTTATTTTGTCTATTGCAACAACGGGAACGCTGGCGTGCCATCGTTGGTTTGGAGCATGCTCTGGACTGCGCCACCACTGACATCGTCGATGCGCAAGGCGGAGGAGACCATCGCGAACCAAGTCCTCTCGCCACCAATACCGCCTCGAGGTCCTCTTCAAAACCCCTCAAGAAATTTCACGAATCGTGTACCGACGAGGGAGATCACGGTCGTCTTCCCCGGCGCTGGTCATCATCGCCACCGTCAAGCCTCTTTGCCCCCGGTGAGAAATAATCTGATTACTATCGCATACACCATCCTCTTGCAGCTCATGACTCTGGGCATGCTTTGATTCAGCAGTTGGATGGCCGACTTGGCCTATCGACATTGTCCCCGAGCTTTTTACCGCCGCCGCTGAGTATCTCGATCACCGCCGTGTCACCAAGGTTCTTCCGCCGTATCAACACTTTCGGTAAGTCTCCAGGACCTGGTAGAGTCTCATGCATGCATTAGTTCGCGTGGAATCGAGCCGTAGCTCTAAGTGACCCATCAACCCGAAAGCCGTCGCCGCTTGTACTGTTGCCGCCGTCGATTCCATTCATCTCTGGTGACAAGCCGACCACCGTCGGGTGCGCAATGATGTCGTGCATCTTTTCTCTTTTGGCCGCCTCGTCCATCTCACCGCCGTTCGCCGCCGACGCCGTTCACCAGCCGCCTGTGCCGCCCCATCCTGCGCCAGCGCTGCTGCCCCTGCCTCCTAGCC
This sequence comes from Oryza officinalis, assembly GCA_008326285.1. NCBI lineage: Eukaryota > Viridiplantae > Streptophyta > Magnoliopsida > Poales > Poaceae > Oryza > Oryza officinalis. Next base: position 22,388,189 of record BDMV01000006.1, read on the forward strand.
GCTGAGTCGCAGACATGTGGACCCAATTGATTAGCGCCTAAAGACTCTGATTAGAGATAGCTTAAAAGTTGCAGGGTTTAAACTGTAAAGTTTATTAGTATGACTTGTGGGACCAAGGACTAATTAGCAAATACTGAAAACCTCAAGGACTCTTAACAGTATATGTATTAGCACGTGTTAAGGACCTTGGGTTCTAATCCAGGAACTCCAGGGACTGTTCTGCATAAAGCCAGAGGCTGACCAGTGGACCCATTCTAATTAAAATCTGGAAAGTATAAAGAAAATAACTAAAGAATTAATAATTAAACTGAAAATTGTGCAAACTTGCAAAATCCATATAAAATCAAATATAACTCGTTTTGAGATGAAACCAACTCCAGTAGGTTCATAAAATTGTAAACTTTAATATGGTATAAGAAAATCCTATGCTCACAGTAGGATATTTATTTCTAAAATTTCAAATATGAAATAGTTAACATAGAACTTGTAAAATTTATAGAAAATTCATTTATAATTCAAATGAAATAAACCAAATTTCTGTAGAATCAGCAAAGTATGAATTTTAATTTAGTAAAATAAAATATGGCACTTTCTGTATAGAAAATGTAACTTAAATTATAAGTATTATAAAAACACTTACTTTTCACCTAGGACTTAATTAATTTCTAGAAAATTACTAGTTAATCCCAAAATTATGATTACACTGCTGTTACCTTAGAAATATATACCATTTAACCTGGATGAAAGGAATTTGACAAAACTACCTCCTAAAACAAATTTAATTAAGTGATTAATTCTCTTTTCATTAAATTTATAAAATTCATAACTTTCAAAATAGCAATGCTAAAATAGAAATTTCTTCACCTAAATTCAATTTAGGATATGACCAACCCACTGTGAGGACTTCATGCATTTTAGAGCATTTTGGATTTTTTCGCATTATTTGGATGTTTATTCGTTTTATACGTTATGATTATTTAGATTCTGACGTTCTGGAGTACGTGGAGCCAGAACCTGAGTTTGATTGTGATTTCTCACAGCAGACAGGCAAGCATCTAAGCATATAGAATCCCTATCTTGCTAAAATAATTTGGTTGCAAAACAATATATATGCCATAGTTGGACAATGGTTGTCCATGGATGGTGATGAGAGCACGGGTTGTGCTTATAGACATAGATGGTGATGAGGGCACTGGTTGTGCTTATATATGGATGGTATTCAGAGCACCGGTTGTGCTTATTTGTGATTGAATTTCAGATTATGTTAAGTTAGAAATTCTATATTTGCAACTTGTTATTTGCTCAATTAAATTGGCTTTTATGCAAAATTTGAACCATTATGCCATCTTTTAAGGTAGAAGCTTGCATACTCCTTTGTTATATATATATCTATTAAAGAGTAAGTCTTGCGAGTACATTCCATACTTAACCCGATGTTTGCAATTTCAGCCCAGGATGTCGGCGTAATTGATTGTTCTTACTACCCTACCGAGGGCGGTGAGGGTAGTGAGTAGCCTTTTCAGCTTGACTCTTGCCCCGGTTGGTTGCCTTGTGGGATGATGGGCAAATCACAGGTTTTACTTTTGCTTATGTGAACTTATAAAACTTTCGCTGCTATAGTTTGTATTGTAAGATGGGTTGCTAAATCCCATTGTGATATAAGTATATTGCTGTACTTTTATCTACCTTTATGCATTTGTGATGTTTATCAATTGCTTGCGATGAAAGTACAAGGCTAGTCGTTTTTCCTGGGGACTAGCTAAGCATGAGTATGAATTTTGAACAATTGAGATGTTGTAGAGTTCTCGCAATTTGAGTCAAGTATCCTGAGATGTGTAACACATCTGGTCGCTGCCTTCGTGTGGTTTGACGGGCATGTCTCAGGCTGAAGTTGACTGGCATGCGGAGTCCCAGCAATATCTCCTTTGCTCATTATTCGGCATTATGGATTTTATATCGAATGGTGTTAATTTGTGATCATGGGCACATTGAGATATGAGTGCCTATTTATGCGTGTATGGATCCCATTCATTCAAAATTATGTGGTGGTTAAAAATTGCATTAGACGGTATAATTTTCGGGTGCCCACAGGTTTTATTGAAACCGTCACATATGACCCGTTATGGATGTAAGAATATGTGCTAACGCATGGACTTAATCGGAATCAGGTAATGTGAGTGGAGCACTTTGGTTGAACTGCCATTTGGTTGCAGCATGCTGAGTGGATAAAAACAAGCTCTGCAGAAACAGGGCAATGTCTCCAACGTGAAACCAAATATTTTCATTTGTCCGTGATTTCTAAAAGAACGAACATTTCTGTCATTGTGCCATGGCAACTGTTTAAGAGCTTACTGTGTTCATTGGAATGCTTGCATAACACGTTCTTTTCTTAGGATCAATAACATGTTCTTTCCTTAGGGCTTAAAAAGAATTTTTGGTCCAATACAATCTTCCTGAATTACTTAATGACTACTGCACGGCTTTCTGCTCGTTGGCCAGTGTCATTTTACTGAATCCATTTCAAGCATAATTTCTGCTGATTGTTATTACATGATCTTAGTTATAGCATCTAAATTCAATATCTAATAAATCATGTAATAAATCATGTCCATCTATGGAATATTCATATCCTTTTGTTTTTTTACAAATTTCAGAATTCAGACTACTGTTTTATGGATTAAAAGGTGGTTGTTAGCTTATTGATGGCTGCTAGAAGGTCTCACAATCTATAGTCACAAGATTGTATTGCCTGATAGGAAACGTTCACTAGAGAATGGACTATTGGTGACTGCCCCTCACTATCACGAAAAGTCCGAATGCTGTCATGAAAAATTTTGGTGACAACGTACCGTCACGATATGCCCCTCACGATTGATTGGTCACGAAATCCAATATTCGGTGACAACAAGCTGTCACAAGTCATTCTGTGTGACTGTTCAGCGGTCACAAAAAGGCTATTCCATCATTTCCCCCCTTTTGGCTATTTTACTTACAGCTATTTGTTAACTGTCGGGAAATGTTTTCCGTGAAGGCAATAGCAATCACATAACATCATTTTCTGACTGATTTAAGTTGTTAGGAAATACCTTTGGTGACTGGGTAGCCATCACAAAAAACTCTCAAAACTGCATATGATTAATTAGTATGATAATTTCAAACCATAACCATAACTATAACAGATGCAAGGAAGTGAACCTATAGGCATGATGATGCAAAATCAGGCACATCCACATTCAAATTTAACGAGAAAATACATATATCACCATTAATCATTCATAAGTACTTTTACTTAATTGATATTATAACACAGTACATAGCAATTCATATTATAACACAGTACATAGTAATAATCTCTTAAGGACTATAGTACTCTATTGTGAACAAATTTCTGGCAGTTCACCAATAATTATCTGCAAAAAAATGATACCATATATTAGAGAATTAGCAATCGCACGGTAAAGCAGAATATAGGAGGTTGCGGGTCATACACACAAATCCTAGTTCTGCTGCAAAGAAAATTGTTGAATCAACTAACTCACCAGATTCTAGTTCTGCTGCAATTAAAACATTACATATGCTCTGTTTCATGTTCTTTAGACCCATCAGAAGTTTCATGTTCTTCAGACTCATCAGAAACCTCGTCCATATCAGATTCATAACTCATCTTTTATGTTTGAAAAGAAAACAAGCAGATCACACAAAAATAATTAGCATCAGTATATTTAGTAAAGCAAAAAATTATACTACTTTTAAACCATATTAGAGATGTCACCTTCTCTACAAGCAGCTGGTCAATAAAACCATATTATGCATTTGTATACCTCTCTTTGTGACTCCCATTTAGCAAGCACATTCTCAGGTATGTCCATTCCAAGCTTATCATATACTGCCTATAAGCAAGAAGCAAGAAAGTTAAATTAGAAATTTCATTTGAAAGTGTAAAAGATAAACCAAATATTTATTTTAGTGGTACCATTAGCATTCCACGGTTTTCAATTACTTCACGGCGAAGTTGTGCATTCTCACGAACCACAGCATTGTAAGAAGCTGCAGACACTCTTGACTTCTTATGTTTTACAGCAGCTAACACTTCACCCTTCTTGAAGGAGCCATTCCCCATTGCAAATCGTCCATGCTTTAGTCCTCCAAAAATCTTGTACACAACATTTCTATCCAACTCATTGCTCACAAGAAGCTCCTCACCATATTCTTCCTGCATTCCTTCGCAGTAGTCCTTCTATAAAAACAAGAGAGTGAGTACGCTTTATAAAATATGACACTGGAAAGTGTTAGGAACTAACTTACAATTCTTTTTAAGACTTTCTTGCTGCGGAATTGCCCAGACCCTTTAAGCGAGGCCTTAAAGCCAGCCATCTGCACTTTGTAAGTTTCCAAACCAGTTGCCTTCTCAGCTCCAAGATGATACACCTATAAAAAATGAATACCATGTGGTGAAATAATATTCAAGTGTGCTGATACTAGATGTAGACTACTATTATCTATTTATACCAAGTTTTTTTAGATAGTACAAAATGGTAGTGAGCCTCCTTGTTGTTGAGCATAGTCTTCGTTAGCAAAACGTGCATCTTGAGCTCTTTTGTGCTTTTCCTTGTATTTATCACAGTCCACCAGTGGCAAAAGCATTTCCATGCCTCTTTGTTGATCCAATCAAGTTTGCAGGTCATGTATTGCTCAAAGCTAAGTTCAATGCTGCTTGCATTTTTTTTCCTTTGATAACATCACCGTAACACTTCTTTACAGCATCAACACGAGCCTGGCATAGTATCTTGGGGACTCGAGCTTGGCAATAGTTGTCAATATTCTTGTCCAACTCCTCCATATCATCTTCATGAGCAGTAAAGAAAGACTGAAAAAAAAGAGACAAAACGAGTAAAGCATCTAACAAGTAAGTCTACAATGTAGCTATTTGTATATTACAGGAAACACCAAAACAGTGAAGTCCTAAGACTTGAAATGATACCATATTGAATAAAACATGTATAAATTGAGTAAAACACATACCCAAAATTCCTCTTTGTCTCTGTCGCCAGCTGTAAGGCCATTCTTATCTTTCTTCCCAAAGTAATGTGCCCATGATATGGCCAATCTTTTTCTTGTACAACGTCCAGGACCTGCATGCTCATCAACCAAATCTGGATACTCGCGCCTTAAAGATGTGCCAAGGACAGAACCAGTTTGCCTATCCATCTCTGGCTTGAAATCTGTGTAAGCAAAGCCTCTATATAAAATAGTAGATTAGAATGTTGTACAGAAAATTTATACATAGACAAATAAAGGGATGAAAGATACATAAATATCTCCCCTTGGAGTAATCTCAATCTTCTGATAATTTCTAGGCCTTATAAGTTGTGTAGGTCCCCTTGTTTTTCTTGCTTCTTGATTAACCTGACATCCAGCAACAGTGGAAATGGTGGATCCACTGCCATCTGTTGACGTTGATGGGTACCTACATGGATGCACGAGACGACTCATATCTACAAATATAAAGTTCAGTATAAACAAAGCATTCTTTAGCAAATTATCCAAATAATGGCCATAGATTTTATATTACTGGTCATTCATGCACAAAGTAAAAAAGTGACAATCTGAAAGTTATGTTGGGTGGGTGAAAATCATTTTTTTGACAGTAATACGGAAGGGATAATAAGAACAACCAAATCAATGGCAAGTCAAAAGTCATTTGCATCATAAATCTCATTGTTTGCCTCCACATCATTTTCAATTTCCACTTCACTGTCCTCTTCTATATCTTCAGACTGATGTTGTGGTGTAATTGTTGCCTTCTTTGTTTCTTCCTTAGCACTTCAAGCTCTTTGGGGTCAGTGATTTCATCTGAACCATCAACAATTGTAGTGCTAGCTTCCAAGTCTGCTCCAGGATCAATTACAAATGTAATGTCCAAAACACCCTCTTGAAAGAATAACATCTCGTTTGCTGTCCCATCTTGATCATTAGAATCAGAGGTCACTTCAAGAGGAGGCAATCTATCACGAGGAATAACATGGTAAACAATGCACCAATCACGTAGATCAGTTCTTGTTGAGCATGCATAAGGAAGGTAATAAACTTGCTTGACCTGATTTGCCATAACAAAGGGATCAAAATTTGATAGTCTTGAGTTTTGTTTAACCTCCACCAAGCCTGTCTGTTCACTACGCCTCACACCAGATGATGTTGGGTCAAACCAACAACAATCGAACAACACTAGCTCAAGCTGAAAACTACCCTCCCAAGACAATTTGATGATATCTTCAATTACACCATAATACTCAAGAGTATTATTATTCTCATCTACACTACTACCACAGACACCAGTATTAATAGTGGTCAATCCTGCTCATTTTCTCTCATATTTCTCTGATCGAAATCTATAGCCGTTGATATCATAACATCCATAAGAAATAACCCGCCTATGAAATCCATAGGACATTTGGCACAAGGCAGAATCAACATTACTTGGACCCATACACTGCAGTAAGGATTTTAACGATTAGTCTAATGTATTTTGAACCTACACAAATATATCGTCAGTTTTAAGGTATTGGAGAAAATTACTAGATTCTTGAACCAGTAAAAAAAACTAGGTCCTTAATTAGAGCCACGCACTCCTTGCCAACCATTTAGTCTAAGATCATCAATTTGCTTTTGAGTAGGTCTTGTTCGTCCTTTCCATTCTTGTTGTTCAAAATTCCTACATTGCTATCGTAGTATTAATATATGAAGTCAAGATACTAACAAAGTTCATGGACTAAGTAGACTTATCTAAATATATCGTCCATTTCTTGCATGTTTGTCATGATGTACAAATAGGATGCTTTGTACTCTTTATCTGTTAGGTCACGAGGTCCTTGGGGACTAAAACACCATCCAGGATATTTAAAAATGCTCAAATCACACAAGCTTTTGAATGCTGCACTACCATCATCATATCGAGGGTTGCGATTTCGTCTTGATCTCGCTACTGGTTTAAAATAGAGGGACAAAAAGTTTGTGGTCTCCTCAACTAAGTAGGCTTCCACTATTGAACCCTCAACACGTGACTTGTTTCCAACCTTCTTTTTAACTTTTTGAATAAACCTAGGACATTAGACAACCATAACCAATAAATCAAGACTAATAAACGAGTCAAGAACTCAAAGGCATGGCCCTAATTGATTGTTTGTAGCTCCTTACCTTTCATGTGGAAACATCCAACGAAATTGCACAGGACCACCAAGTCGAGCCTCATAAGGTAAATGCATCATCAAATGTTGCATGGAATTAAAAAATCCAGGAGGGAATATCTTCTCCAATTTGCAAATCAGAATAGGTATATTCTGTTCCATCTTGCATATATTTTTCTTATTAAGCTCTCTAGCACATAGCTGTCGATAAAAGAAGCTTAACTCTGCCAAACTTAGCCATATGTTTTCAACAAGGAAGCCACGGAATGCAGTAGGTAGCAACCTCTCCATAAATATGTGAAAATCATGGCTTTTCATTCCAAAAATCTTTTTCTGTGTGAAATTCACCCCACGGCTGATATCAGTTGCATAACCATCAGGGAACTTCAGTTCTTTAAACCACTTGAGAATACTGACTTTATCGTTCTTATCGATACAGTAAGATGCCTTTGGCTTGTGCCACTTGCCATTAGCTTTCAGCTCCAAGTGCAGCCAAGGTCGTTGGCAAATCTCCTCCAAATCCTGCCTTGCCTTCACGTTGCCCTTTGTCTTGTCAGCAATATCAAAGCAAGTGTTCCATAGAGCTTCAGCAACAATTTTCTCATTATGCATGACATCTATATTGTGTCTAAGCTTCAGTTTGCTGAAGTAAGGAAGTCTCCAAAAGCAGGATACATGTCTCCAATTGTGTGTTTTGCCATAATTATCAGTATCTGTTATTGATGCATTCATTTGAGCTTGAACTTGCTCTCCTGATAGTTGTGTTGGTCTCTCATGATGTATTGTTGTGTTCTTTCGAAATGCATTTGCTTGAGTCCGAAACTCATGGTCACTTGGAAGGAAGCATCGATGGCAATCAAACCAACAACTTTTCCCTCCATTATGGAGCCTGAATGCTTTTGACTCACACATACATGTTGGGCATGCTAAGTTACCATTGGTGCTCCAACCCACAAAATCACCATAAGCACGAAAGTCATGGATCGACCAAAGATATGCTGCCCTCATAGTGAAATTTTCCTTCTTCAAAGCATCCCATGTGGTCACACCATCCCATATCTGAAGTAACTCATCTACCAAAGGTTCCAATAGTGAGCTCAAGTTCTTTCCAGGATGTTGAGGACCGGGGATAACAAGGGCAAGCATTATGTTCTCTGGTTTCATGCAAATGTCTGGTGGGAGATTGTATGACACCATAAAGACAAGCCAACAGGAGTATGTCGCAGAAGTCATGTTGAAAGGGGTGAATCCATCTATAGCTAGACCAACCCGGACATTTCTCGGATCTTGTGCAAAAATAGGAAAATCTACATCAAATTGAACCCATGCTTCACCATCACATGGGTGCATCACCACATTTAACTTATGTGTAGGGTGTTCTTTGTGCCATCTTATTTGGACTGCTATCTCCTCATTACTGTACAACCTTCGCAGTCTGGGTATGATAGGGAGATACCTTAGAACCTTACGTGGAACTTTGCTATTGTCATTCTCATACCGAGAAGTTTTGCAAAAGTCACATATAACTTTCTCAGCATTGTCTTTGTAGTGAAGCATGCAATTGTTGTAGCATATATCAATTTTTTCATATGGTATCCCTAGGCCAGCAAGAGTTTTCTTTGAACGATAGAAATTGTCATCCAACTTTGACCCAGCAGGGAGGAGCTCATGGATCAATTGCATCACATCATCATAGCATGCCGATGGCATGTTGTACTGTGACTTGATGGCAAGCAAGCGAGCTATGGTAGATAAACATGTGTGTTGTTTGATCGTGTACCTTTTCATCTGCACTAGCCACACCATTTTGTAGTAGGCCTGAGCAGAAGCTGTGGGTCCTTCCTCGGAAAGCTGGTAATCACCGGCTATGTCAGCCAACATGTCATCCATCCGATCCGGTTCATCAAAATCTTCATTAGCTGCTGAAGTTGTAGCTTGATCTTGACCAATACACTCACCGTGTTCTGTCCAATTCATGTAATTCTCCATGAAACCCTCACGACACAAATGCATCTCAATCATTTGTCTTTTGTGTGAAACGTAGTTCCGGCATAAGGAGCATGGGCACTTAATTTTTCCACTATCAACGATATTTGGAAGGGAAAAAGGCATGATCCAAGAAATCCTTAGTTTGTTGTACCCACTCATCAGTTGGTGCACGACCACGTTTCCACCCAGCATACATCCACTCATAGTTATTTGCCATTCTGCGATTAAGAATTTTTCTATAGAGTGTAAAATCAGAAGGGATTACTAACCACAACATCATATACAAATCAATTCAGCTACTTGACAACACCATTATAGATATATTGTTTCTAATTTCCATTGTACAGTACAATTGTGCTACATAACAGCAAGTAGTAGAATAATGTAATCTGCATGATCCACAAACATATGAAATGAAAAGCAAAAGCCAATAGTATTTGATATGTCCAGTGAACAACTTGCATTAATATTGTACTAAATAAGCAATAAAAAGCTAGCCCATTAAATAAGTAGTGAACTAAAGAAACTTAAATTTGATTTGCCCCCAACCACCCCCACCTACTGTGAGAGGGACGAGCAAGAGGATGCACTTACAGTAGTGCTCGCCGCCACCGCCGACAAGATGAAACGACGCTACGCTGCTCTGCTCGCTTGTGGGATGACGTAGATCGGCACTGGCTGGCTGGCGGCTAGGGAAGCAAGCGCTGACGAGGCAAAAGAGTTAGTTTAAAAAAAACTTCCAGATCTAGAGCAGAAAACGAAGAGAAAGGTGAGAGCTAGGAGGGGGAGGAGAGTGCGTACAGGGTGGGGGTGGTTGCCGGGGACGCAACCTGCGACGGAGAGGTGAGCAGTGGTGGTGGCGTCGGCGGTGGCGGTGCAACCCACGATGGACACTGCTGAAAATTTATTTGGTTCAATCGGGAGCACAGGTAATAAACGGGCCTAGAGTATTAATGGGCTTCTCCCTGTTATTGGGCCAACCTCAGCTTAATTCAAGAGTGGGCTTCTAAGTAAATTGATCTTTGCCTCTTTTGGTGACTGTAATACGAGTTTACTCACTAAAAACATTTTTTTTTGTGACTGCATTACTTTTGCTTTCATGAAAATCTATTTCCATGACAGTACACTCATGACTGTTACAAAATAATTTTTTGCTGAAGGTATTTAGTTAACCATCACAAAAGCTGCGGGACAGTCACCAAAAATTGATTTTCCAGTAGTGGTTCTTTGATCTTATCGCTTGACAGATATTGTTCTTGGATCTTTGATGCTCAGGAATAATCTCTTAATTGAGGATGTAAACAATCAGCTTATTTATTCATGTTTCATCAGTACTGACCAATAACCTTGTACCTGCTCCGTCCCTATAACCTTAACTTTTTTTAACACACCTGTAACCTTAAAGTGAACCACCATTCTTTTTTGTTACACTTATACGTCTCTAAATCAGGATGGCGATGTGTATAATCACGTACTAGCAGTCTGTTGACGCCAAATCCGTACCGCCGATGAGGATCCGGCATGCGGACACACGAAGGCCTGGGAGATCTGCTTAGCTCCAGTGCAGGTCCTAAAATTGATGAAGCGCGGGCGTGCCAGTCAGTTTGATCCTACCACTGACAAGATATGCAAAATAACAGAATAGAAAGTCTATCGGCCGATAGGCCGATAGGGCAAACACGTATCGGCCGATAGGCCGATAGCCAAAACAACCGATCGGCCGATGAGCCGATGGCACAATTCCAGCCGATGTACTGAACAAATATCTATATAGAGACGATCGGCTGACGATAACATGATGATGTAGCAATGTGATATAACATAATCCAGATAAATATAAGATAAACATTGATATGAAGATTAAAGCACACATCGGCCAGAAGTCCGATGGCATAAACTCTCAACAAGCAAATAAACAATATACACTCTGTTGTCATCGGCCAGATCCAATCTATATGTAAAACTCTTGGGCCGATGCAACGTCCAGATAACTCACCGGCTGAAACCCCGATGAAACCCTTATTGGCAGTCAATAAGCAGGCTAGAGATTACGGTTCTAATCACGACTTAGTAGGTCAAACCGAACTGATGCAGCACTTAGTATGAGAAGAAACGCAAGACCTAGACAATCAAGCCCTTGACTGATTTTCAGGGTGGTGGATACCTTAGCCAATCTAATCTAGCAAGGCAATTTAGTCAATACCTGCATAAACCCTAAAGCGAATCTCGGCCGATAAGACTAAATCGAGAAGCCGAACCAGACTGACTAAGATATATGATAATAGGTGCTTACGTTGTTGAGATCAGAACGACGAAGCCCTAGCCCCGACAACGCAGGCAGCCATAACGAGACTTACCCCTCGTGAGAAGGGCATGAACTCGCCGAAGAAGACGAAAGTAAAAGGTTGGCGATGCGCCGAAGTTGTATTGATCGTGAGATAAAAATTACATGAACTACGGGCTTACACATTTATACCCATAGGCTAACAAAAATCCTAACAGAATACGACTCAAACTTTCCTAAAGATAAGAAGGAAACTAACAAACTTATCCTAATTAAAAGATACAAGCCGCATCCTCCTCAAATTCGGTCTTCTCTGGATAAGATCTTCCCGAATCTAACAAGAATCCGACTGCTATTGGTGGTTGGTTCGAGATAACCCCCATCGGCCGATGTAGAACTCTAGGCCGATATTAGCTTTGAGCCGATATAGATCCTGGGCCGATGAGGACTTCGGGGCTTACCAAATTCTGGTGTTAACACAGTCCAGCACCTGTCAATTATTCAGATATATAGTTAGACTATACTGCATGTCACATGTCCTGAAATCATTGCAGTTCGTTGGTCAGAATGTTGTTGTGCTTTTTTCACCTCATAATTCTGTCCGTATTTTGCTAAAATTTTGCAGCTGTGTTGATGGTCCTTAAGTACTAAATTCGACCATCAATTCCTGCATAAAAGCAAATAAAAAAACACAATTAAATACCAAATCTAAAGGTAGTGGTTATTACTGATCATTTTTCACAAGTCTTGCTGAATATTAGTATGCAGCTGAATTACGAACGAAAATCAGCTGCCATACGACAAAACACACCTCCGGCGAATTGGATGCGAGTATACGGATTAGAGGGCCCATAAACCAGAGCAAAACCGATGTATTTGAGGCTAACCACTGTGCACCGTCATAAGCTCCTACATGACAGCCTCTCACTTAACTCGGTGGCCAAGAGGTGCCCCCCCTGGTTTAGCCGAACCTGGGGTTGACCGACCTAGGGGTCGACCTCCTCGACCCCAGCTTCCACGTGATGACTTCCATAGGCTCCCAATGGTAACCATCATTCCCAACCGTCAGTGGCCTATATGGAGGAGAAGCTCTCACTCTCAAATAGCACAAGTGGAGTACAACTTACTTACACATTTAGGCTACTCTATAGTAGAGTTAGAATATAGGAAGAGAGTGAGAGGAAGCTCCGAAAGAAGTGTCCCAAATGTCGGTTTTCTCTTTGTGATGTTCCAGAAATGTTGGCCTATCTTCGGGAGAGTCCTGGAGGAGGGTCGGAGTTGTCAGCCCTCTCTCCTCGTTTCTACCTTGATGGATGCTTCTTTAATAAAGTAAGTGTTCGAGATTCCCTTTTGGTATTCAATTAGCTTACTTAAGTGAGATATATTATCATCATTGCAGGTTCATCGGTTAGTATTTATACTGAGTGCTTTAGTACGAAGACTCTGGGTGAAGAAAGAAATTCTTGGCCGAGGCTAGAGTAGTAATCGACAACGTAGACGTCATGTCTAGGTGAGAGGTTATCATTGTTTATTGCGTGCTCCACGGAAAGTGAGGTAGGCAGCAAGTGGTGATAGCCCTATTCGTCCTTTGTATCCCTCCACGAGAGGTAGGTGCTACAATGGTATCTGTGTGTTTGTGGATTTATCTGTGATTGTAACAAATACCAACAAATATTTCTGGCACTGTTGCTGGGGAACGGTTGTTGTATCATCCTCGAACCTGGTTCATCCTCGTATGTTTTTCTTTTTATTTCTCCCTTTCTCTTCTTTCCTCAATGGAGCAACCATCTGTTCAAAATCTTTTCACTCTGAAGGGCGAGTTCTGTGAGCCATTACCTTTTTCAAAACCCATCATCACATCTGGCTATGAGCTCCGTCCTGGCTTTAAAGCCATGCTTCGGGAGCAATCCTTCTCACACCGTTATGATGACACATGGTAAATGGGGGAAAGCAAAACAAGGTTCTATCTTGCTTTCATCCCGTTGTTGAAACTTGGTTTCGGCAATAAGAAACTTGGGTAGCAATCAAACACCAAACACGATGGGTTAGTGTGCAAAAGGGATTTAGACAGGTTCAGGCCTTCTATAAAGAAGTAATACCCTACTCCTATTTTGGGGATTCGATTCGCCGAATAGTTTATTGATCTCGTGATCTCTTTCAATCTGTGTTCTCGTGAGTTTTCTCTCTATTTTCTTGTATCTCCCTGTATCCCTCAAGGGACACCCTATCCTCCTTATATAGTCTAGGAGGGTAGGTTTACAAGTCAGAGACCTAATCACACTCTACGTCGGACTCCTTAATCTTACCAACTTTAGACTATAAGCCGTTACCTAATCACAATGGTAACATAATACCCAAGTCCTAAGTCAGTTTACATAATCATTAGTCATAACCTATCCCCTATGGTAAGTCGGATAAGCTAGCCGTGAGGGTATCCGGTACCCATAATCTCCACAATAGCCCCCGAGACCTTCACAGTCGACGAGATAACTTTGCCTCGAACCAGAATAACACATAGCCGAATAATTCCCTAGCCGAGTGCTTCTATCGCCGAGTGCTTCCATCATCTCTGCCTGAGTCTCCCGAGTGCTTTATCATCCAATAAAAAGGCTGTGAAGGGCTGAAAACATCTCAAAAAATTTCTCAAGAATAGATATTTAGGTGCATCGACTGATGCACTTAATTAGGTGTAGCCCCCAACTATGTGTTTAGTTAGAACAAACTAAGCATATAGTCAAGAACTATAATAATCACACTCATTCGAGTGAAATAAATGCCTAGCCTAAGCCAAAAGCAATCATAAAAAATCATATAACACATAACCTTATAATCAAGGTATAGTGCATAATGAATCCGAGTACTGGCAAGCTCATGCTTATCCGAGTCGGTATGCCCGAGTCCTCTCGGAGCATACAACTCGACCAACCTCAGGAATAGAAAATCCGAGTTAAGAAACTCATATCAGTCATCTGAATAATGTGACCAAAAAATATTAAAAAGCACCAGCCATAATATTGGTCTTAATCAAAAAGAGCACACCAAGGTGGCAAAAAAACATTGACATAATCATAAAATCAAATGCTTTGCAAAAAACCAAACAGCTTCTGCAACCTATAAAAAAGTTACCAGGACAGCTATAAAAACTTTACTGTTTGTCACCTTCCAAGCTGCATCGTACCAACCTTCAACAAGTTATGTAACTGCTGTATGAAAGGATTTTAAAGGCATTGGGCAATGAGACACGCGCATATTACCAAGGCAAATCTGCTTAAGTCCCTAGAGACATGTGTCAAGCCACACCTATAGTATGGGCCGTAAGCTCCTCATGGGTCTCGGCCCAAACACGAGAGAGCTTACCGATACCCTAAATTTCTGAAGCGCCGTCGTCTTCCCCGCTGCTTCATCTTCCAAAAATTTCCCCTTTCGTGCTCCTGTTCACAGGCTCTTCGTAGAAACCTAGAACTCGTGCGCATCCAAATCCATCCATCTAGAAGCTTGAGCTCCACCAGGATTCATCATGCGCAACCAGTCTCGCAACATCTCCTCCAAAAAATCCCCATTCCTACTTCAGATCCACCATTCCCAATCCGCATCCATGGCAAAGGAGAGAGAAATCCCTTTTGACCAATGGGCAACTTCGGACATGAAGGAATCGACGCTGCGGGAGATGGTGACGGACAGAGTTCTTCCGGCCAAGGAGATCATCAGTTGGTGCCCGGCATTCAGCGAAGAGTTCCCAACCCCAAACACCAGTGAGATCGTAGTCTTCACCCACTTCTTTTATTGCGGATTTGGTCTTCCCACTTTTGAATTTTTCCGTGGCCTCCTGGAATACTACGGTCTCCAACTCTATCATTTGAACCCAAATTCCATTCTTCACATCGCCATTTTCATCCACGTGTGCGAAGCTTTCTTGGGCATTCTTCCACACTTCAATCTTTTCCGCCGCATGTTCTCTCTTAAGGCACACCCAACCAAAGACATCCCCTGTGTTGTTGGTGGCGCTGGCTTTCAACTTCCCGGGACTCTCTGCAAAGATTACTTCCCTCTTCCTCTAAAATCTTCCAATAAGGGCTGGCATGCGAACTGGTTTTACATCTCAAACCCAGCTCACAGCTTGCCTGACTTCATCGGCCTCCCACCCATCCAAAGGGCCAACTGGAACACCATGCCAGAAGGGCAAGACTGGTTAGAAGCGAATAACCTCTTGGCTAAAATCCTTGAGCTAAAGAATAAAGGCCTCCAAGGAGAACAAATCACCCGGCACTTCATTAAAAGCTGACTGGCTCCCATCAAGGAAAGATCTAAGCCAGCGTTCGAATACGAAGGCCAGAGTGACCCCAACCAGGAGGATCGTGAATCCCTGAACTTCCAGGTCTTGTGCGCTCGCATGTACAAGATTTTCTCTTCAGGAATTGCAGTGGAGTACAGCAACAAGCTGCCGGTTGCTCCTTTTAGTCTTCTTCGACCACCTCCTTCGGTAAGTAGACTCTATAACTCGTATCATTCTTTAATCCATTTATGTTCTTCAATATGTCTCAAGAGTACCGCTTGCAGACAAATACTTTGATTATCTCTCGGTCGTATAAGGTTTATCATGAAGATATGCCAACCGAGCCAGCTATCAAAAAGCCGACCAGCGGCCCAAAAATCAAACCTCCGGTTAAAGGCAAAAGAGCTGCTGCTGCTGTCGAAGAGAATAGCAAACGCGCTAGCAAAAGGAGGCTAGTCGTGGATGACTCGGACGAAGAGGCGGAAGAAACCCAGACCCCAAAGGCTAACATAAGCTCGCCAAAGCCATCCACAAGATCTGGTCCAAAAATCAGGTAGTCCAACAGGTACCCTTCTTATAAGTGAATTTGTCTTCTCATTGAAATCCTGCTTGTCTCGCTTGTCTCCATATTGATCATCTTTATCTTCTTCTGCAGAAAACCTCAAGATATAGATCCCACCAGGCAGACAGAGAGGACAAATCCATCGCCAGAAAAATCGAAACCTGCTGAAGAAGGGTCTTAGGAACCTCTCCCGAGTGAGGATGTCCCAGAGCAGGAGACCCCAACTGCCAGTCAGGACACCCCGATTGGAAACCAGCCGGACGAGGGCAAACAAGGCCCAGGTGGTCAAGAAACATCAATTGAAGATCCAGCTCCGAGGACAGGTAATTTTTAATAATGCCAAAACTCTTGTTTTAAACATATCTTCTCATTCTTCATCTACATTCATTATCCTCGGAGCAAACAACCGAAGAGGAGGAAATTACCCGACTGAAGTCTTCAGAAGACTCAGTCCCTGCAATAAAAATTGAGTGGTGGGATGCTGAAGGCAAAAGGCAAGGCATCGTGTTGAACAAGGAAAAAGAAGTCAAAGAACGTGACATGCTCGTTGCCTGCCTCAATGACACAACCTGGCTAATGAATGTACGTATAAATCCCCCAAATCTTAACCACACGGTCTTGTATAGTCGGTTGACTCAATCTTCGTAATGCAGAGAATTCATTGCCGCTCGATGGCCAAGTCGAACACTCTCGAGAAGCTAGTGCCTCATGTCAACTCTTTGGAGAACATTCAACAAGATCTTAAAGAAGCCAGAGAAGAAGCTGCAGCTAGAGAGGTCGTCTTGAGGAAAGAAATCAATAAGCTTCGAGACATGAACCTGGCACTCGGTGGTTCAATCAGAGGTAAGAAAAACCATCTTGTCTTGTTCTTGCGTAACTTGTTTGACACTGATAATTCCAAATCTTCATGCTGTAGCCAATGTATTTGAAATTGACTCCCTCAAGGCGAAATTAAAGAAGGCAGAGACTGACAATGCCAAACTCGAGTCTGACAAAAATAAGGCCTTGGAAGAAATTGAAGGTAAGCCTTGAGACTCTTATTCCCTGATCTATCTGATCTTGATCATTTGTGTAAGCTGAAGTATATCAAACTTGTAGCTAATAAGATAAAATCCCATGCTCAATTTGAAGTGTTTGCCGAAAAAGTCCGAAGAGCCGAAAGAGTCAGAGATGATATTGCCAATGCCGCGACGCCAATAGTGTCAGCACTTTAGGAGAATGGCCTTGGGACGAGCTCTTTGGATGCTGTCAAAGTCTTCGATAAGCTCAGGACAGCGTCGAAGAAGTACTTGGAAAATATCATGGATGCTGCTGTCATGAGTGCAAGCCATACCTTGGCGATGACAAAGTCGCTCTATCCTCGGATAGACGTAAGCTCGATAGGAGATGGCTTCGCTGATGGCACCACTGATGAACAAGCCTTAGAGCTTATAAATGAAGCACAGGACTCGGCAAAAAAGATTGCTGCCGATGTAGTCGAAAACTTCCAAGGGTAGACTTGCTGATGTAACATAACTTGTAATTGCTTAGTTTATTTATGCTTATGTTTTAATTCAAGTCTTCACAAATAATTTCTTAAAAATTTTCGTCCGACTGTCACCAAGCCTAGACTTGATTAAGTCATCAAAAAATTTTCAGTCCTTATCTGCTGAACTCAAACCAGAACAATCAACAATGATAAACCAAGTATAAACAAGTCATTATTGATAAAAAACAACACACTTTATTGCTATTCGTAGCCCCCGACTGATAACTCAAGAAGTCATCTTACTTGAAGTTGGCAGTCGAGAAAAACATGATACAAAAAGCTTAAGTATAGTATCGACGAAGATGCTCAATATTTCAGGAATTCTCCACCAGGGTTCCATCTTCACGCTTCAGACGATATGCTCCTGGCCGAGTGACCTCAGTAATTATATAAGGGTCTTCCCATAGTGGAGATAACTTGTGTCTGTCCTTTGTTGTCTGTATTTTGCGTAGAACCATGTCGCCGACAATAAAAGCTCGTGATCGACTGGGTGTAGTCCGTAGCAACCATAGTACCGAAGGCAACTCTTGAACCCATCTTCCGGCGTAACTTACCAATGTATGTCGGACTCCTCAATCTTACCAACTTTAGACTATAAGCCGTTACCTTATCACAATGGTAACGTAATACCCAATTCCTAAGTCGGTTTACATAATCATGGGTCATAACCTATCCCCTATGGTAAGTCGGATAAGCTAGCCGCGAGGGTATCTGGTACCCATAATCTTCACACCCGTAAACCCGTCATGTCTCCCTACGGATGGAACTTCTTGGCTTTTAGTGGAGCAAGAAGGAGTCTGCCTCATATCTCGATCTTTTCGCTAGAGGCTCATTCACACGGCAAAAGCTAGGGATTGTATTCTAGAGAACACCTCCCTCATCCATTGTGAAACCCTCTAGGAAGTCAACCATACGTGAGGAGCCCTCAATTGTTGAATCCGAGCCTATACATTCCATATCCCAAAATTTAACCTTCGAGCCCTCACCCGAACCTTGGGAACTGGAGGAAGAAGAAATTTAGCCTCCGGAGATCCCTTTCCAACTCAAGGATGATCTTTTTAAAGACCATGGAAGCACCTCAAGTTATTCCGATCAAAAGAGACCACATGTTCCATATAGTTACCCTGAGCCGGTCGAGGAAAATTTCCTCAAAGAAATGGGCGAATCAACTACCATCATGAGCATGTGTAGTTAAGGGAGATGGAGGTTTCTTCCGAAGCAATTTGGATTAGCTCCCTATCCTTAACTATTCAATGTCTCGTGAAAGAGGCCATGGTGAACGTTCTCTATAATCCCACTATCGATGCTAACATCATGTCCACAACCTTTGGATTAACTTGCGTAGGGGATGTACCATTAGCACCGACAGACAAAACCTTCCAGAGTTTCTCAGGTTCTATCATAGAATGTTATGGGATTCTCCGTAGAGTTCCATTAAGGCACAAAAATGTCAAAGTCGTCCTAGACTTCCACGTGTTCGAAATCCCTGACTTCGATCTTCTGATCGACCATCCCATAGAAAGGCTTGTTCTAGATGTGCCTAGAAGGGAGGTATGACGGTCGTTGAAAACTCCCAAAAACGAGTTTATCCCATAATGAATCGTCACGGGATGGAGGATATGTTTCGACCATAGGAACTCAACAAGGTAACTAGAAGGGATCATTTCCCACTGTCCTTCATTGATGTAATGTTACGATAGCTTGCAAGTTATTCCTTCTTATGTTTCCTTGATGGGTATTCTGGTTATCATCAAATCCCCATCCATCTGGTGATCAAGGTAAGACCACGTTCACATATCCTAACGGAATGTATGCTTACCGATGGCTGACGTTTGGGTTGTGTAACACACTCGCATCATTCCAAAGGTGCATGATGTCTATCTTTTCTGACATGATCAATGAAATCATCAAGGTTCTCATGGATGACTTCTCCATCTATGGAAAAGCTTTCGATCATTGTCTAGAATATTTAGAGATGGTCTTGCAACGGTGTCAAGATTAGGACTTGGTACTTAATTAGGAAAAGTGTCACTTCATGGTATGTGAAGTTATAGTCCTAGGACACCGACTCTCCGAAAGGGGAGTAGAGGTGGGTAGATTAAAAATTAAATGATTCCACAATTTCCACCTCTTACCAAAGTCAAAGGAGTCTGCAACTTTCTACGTCAAGCCTGGTTCTATTAGCACTCTATTATTTTATCTCAGCTTGCTAGACCCCTAACTTGTCTATTAGCTTAGGATGACCCCTATATCTTTGTTGACAAGTGCTCAATATCTTTTAAAATCTTAAAAGAAGCGCTTATTTCACCACCAATCATTCAACCTCCTGATTGGTTGTTACCATTTGAAACCATGTGCAATGCTAGTGATCATGATTTTGGGATCATTCTTAAAGTAAGAAATACTAAGTTATCACATGTGCAATGCTAGTAAGACAGCTGAAGGCATCCAGAGATATCATGTAGCACCATCTTCAGTAGCCGTCGACTATGTGTTTAAGTGGGTAGAAGCAATGCCATGCCGAGCCGCTAATGTTAACCATACCCGATGGATGTTCCACGTTTTGGAACACCTCGGATGGTAAAAGGTGATGAAAAGTCTCTTCGCAAAGACCTTCCAAAAGTTCTTACGGGAGCGCAGGGCACAACATATTGCAATTCCATATCACCCTCTACAAAAGGAGGAAAGCATGGAAGATCAAGCTACCCGATGCACTATGGGCATATGGGACAACATGTCACTGCAAATAGGTAAGGAAGGTAAGAATACCTCTTACTTTTACTCCTTTTGCCTTTCTTTTGAATAACCAACCCATGGGTGCCGCCGGCACCTCCCATCGTTTATGCACATAGTCCCTGTCGACTCAAGGTATGTTTCATTTCAATTGAATAAAATAAATATGATGACTCTCTGGTTGAGTCCCTTTTGTTTTCATTCTTTTTTGTTTTTGACTAAGTAACCTAGGTAAAGTAACAAGTGTGGGGGAGATCTCACATGCTTCCTGTCATGTACACAAAAGAGATCTCCCACTTTTGCGCTGCACCACGACTTCGGAACCCACACAAGAAGGAGCAAGGCGATTGTAACCAGGAAAGGGTCGGCCAAACCGCCCCTAAAACTCCTTGTGTTCTACTTCATACTGAGTGATGGTTTGCACATTCTTTCCCTGGACCTCCCTGGATTTTGGTTTTAATCAATTCTCACCATAAAAAATATCTGAAAAATTAGACTCAAAATTAATGTGAGCTTGGCTGTTTTAACTAGAGTATATGATTTGTTGGAAATGTATTGCATACTCTTTATTCCACGCATGTTACTTGTTGCTTGTGACCACCCATTTATAGGAACACATGTCATCAAAGGCCCTGTTTGTTTCAGCTTAATATTATTGTGATCCAGATTATTTAGCCGGATTAAAATAAGATAGAGTAGAATAAGTTGTGAGCTGTCTATTTCTTTGGATTATTGGATGCTTGGATTACTGGGTTTGAAAAGCTAAAATTTATAATGCCCTAAGCGATTTTGGATACCTTGTTTGTCCTTTTGTCACTGTATAAAACAAATACGTAATTTGAAGTAGCTACAAATATTGTCATATATTAATAAATAAAATATTCATGATTATTTTGTTTGTACAATAGGCTGAACACCAAATTATTATCGGGTAGCAAATAAAGCATTGACAATATTATCACAGATGACATTTGTGTCCCCCTCTTCGTCTCCCAATTGACTAGCATTCAGTTGAGATGAAGGCGTTGGTACGTAGTTTTTATCATTATCACACCAATCAAACTCTACATCATTTTATCATTGAAACTAGTGACAACAGATATAGTTAAGATGTATTTGATTCAATAACTGCAGGCTTTAAAATTTTAAGGTATAAGCAATATATAATCTAATCATATATACTCTGGAGATAGGTGAAATGAAGTTATAGTGAAGATGTATTTGATTCAATAACTGCAGGCAACAAGTCAAGTCTGATCCATAGTGTCTCATTGCACGCAACAAAAAAAATTAAAGTTTACTCTTCAGAAGCAAAAATTCGCATGTCCAGTCACTGCCTGCCGCCACTCGCTGACACTCACCGCCATTGCTCGCCTCAGCAGTCGCTCTCCTCCCTGCCACAGTTGGTCTCCCATGCCACCTAGAACAATAATGCCCAGCGCGGTGTGTCATGTCATGCCCAAAAATTCATAAACCATAATTCTCAAGCAGAATGTGCATTAAACCCCTGTCCCGGAACAGCTAGGGTACACAACGACAAATTTGACATAAAAATCCAAGCCATACAAAACATCATAAAAGTCTAACAAATGCAGCGGAAAGGTAATAGCTAGATTAATCTAAGAACTTGTAACATATCAAAAATTCAAATTTTGACTTTTGACTTCAACTAAATAGTAAAAGTGTTTTCGAGTTGATGACCAAAATTTTTTAAATATAAAACCTAGGTAAGGTTAAATTAGCTGGTGCCCATATGCAAATTTGCGAACAATTTAAAACTTTTCTTTCCTAATTTAACTTGACATGCAAAACATGTACATGCTTGCATAAACACAAGATATGGTATGTGATTTGAGTCCTTTTAAATGTTTTTGGATATTGGATGCATTACATATTAGGTCTCATGAACACAGAGTATGCATACATGTTAATTCTTATATATAATAAAAGCATTACTCTAATTGTCACCTTAAGTACCATTAGTCCAACTCAATTATATGCACAATAGTGCAAAAGAATCTTGTGAGTTTAAGCATGGTGAATTGAAAGTAAAGTCTAACCATATCATCTCTGGTTAATTACAAATTAAGTATATAACTTTACAGTCATTTAAACATATATATAAAATAGGAACATTTATATGTAGATAAGCTCATTGAATATTTAAAAATAATTGGTGCAATGTAAAATCATGGGGAAATTCATGAAGATACTATTCAATATATATATCTCACTGGAATTTTGGAGTAATTTAATATGTACATTTAGTACCTCAAAGAATTTGGTCAAAATAGTCAAACCACAAATTATTTCTAAACCCTAATCGGCAAAATTGATACACCTCTCATATATGTATTTTATCACATGAGAATGTATAGGGAATATAATTTATTAAAATACTACACTATTTATCACGAATTAATATTAATTTTCCAGAATTTATTTTATAGGTTTGACCTCATAAAAATTCAAATTAATTTCGGCTAGACCGAATTTCTTTATTTCCCTGAGAATAAAATATAGGGAATTTTTGTGTGAAACCAAAGAAAATGGAATCTAGGTATTTTTGTCTACCTCCAGAAAAATCCACCCTAATTTATCGTACACACAAAATAAACTATGTTATTACAATGAAGGAAGAAAGAAAGAAATAAGGAAAAATCCTAAAACTAGCTTAATCGTAGTTCACCTAACTTTCTACCCGCCTCTCTCGCCCTACCCTTGTTTATATCGGCCTGGACCCACTTGTCGATCTCATTGACTAGCTCTAACTTGGTTGAAAATGTCCCACCGCTCAAGCAAACAGAGAGAGAGACAGAGAGAATGAGAGATCGACACTGGCGTGCTCGACATGTGGCCGGGACGTGTCCGCCGCCGAGCTCACCCATATCATCTCCCAGCAGTGTCGCCCTGTCTTCCACTCCACTCCAGCGCCGATTCAGTCGAGAGGGAGAGCTCTCCTCGCCTCTGTCGCACCCATCCTCACCGTCGGCCGTAAAGACGACGACCATCGCCATCGCCACCAAGCCGCAGTCTCCTCCTCTCCTTTCGCGTTCTGCAATCACTATCCCATGCCAAGTCCATCCCTCAAACCTCACCTCATGTCATGCAGCTATCTCGTCAGAACATCGCCGCGCCCATGGGAGCTCCAGAGCGCCGCCGCTGCGACATCATCGTCGTTCGACCATCCTCGACCAAGCCAAGACAAACCGTCGCGCCATCGTCTTCACCTCGACCCCAGGAGCCCGCCGACCGAAGGAATCGAACCACGGAGCCATGAATAAGGAGATCGGCCTCTTGTTCCTCAACTCTGGCCGCCGGACTTCATCTTCATATTCGTCTACTTTGGTGAGCCCCACTTCAATTCCTTGCACATGAGTCATCCTAGGGCCACAGGGACCTCACGGGTATCTTTTCTTAGCAGCCCATCGACCAGAGCAAGCCATCGCCATGGAGCCGACATCATCCTCTACCGCCGAGCCATTTCGCAAGTCGCGGCCAACGACCAAGCTTCACCGACCCCTTCCAACTCTTTGGTGAGTATCTAGGTCCCTTGTAGACGCACATGCATGCATTAGTTCGCACGGAAACAAGCTGACGCACGACATGCACTTGCATGCCGGGAGGTACCGCTGCTTGCGCCGCCGTCGCCATCGATTCCGGCCACCATAGCTTGCGGGAGGACCACCGATAGATTCGCTAGGAGTCCCTCTCCCTTTTCTCTTTTGGTCGGTCGCCGAGATCGGCCACCGTTCGCCGTTGCTACCGGTGAGAAACTCACCGGAGCGTTGCTGCCTCGACTCCTCCTTGCGTCGTCTCACTGACGAGCGGGCCCCACTTAATTAGGCGCTAAAGATTCGGCTTAACAAAGGTTTAAAACTTGTAAGGTTTACTTTGTAAGATTCCTTAGAATTACATGTGGGACCAAGGACTTATTAGTAATAATTAAAAACTACAGGGGCTCTTAATGGTATTTGTATTGGCACGTGTTTTGGAGCTCGGGTTGATTCCTGAGAATGCTAGGGGCCATTTCGCATATTGGCTAAGACTAACCTGTGGACTCTAAGTATTTATAATTCAAAAATATAAAAGAAAATGATTAAACCTTTATTTTATCAATTGAGAATTATGTCAAACTTGTGCTTACAGGTGAATCCAATTTCAGTAGTTCTGTAAAATGGTGAACTCTAATATTATGAATTAAAATGTTGTGCTTACAGTATACAAATATCACTAAGATTTTGTATATGAAGTAATAGACATAATACATGTTTCAAATTTGGAAATTCACAGAAAATTCACTGTTACTCCAAATGAGATGAACTACATTTCTGTAGAATCAACAAGGTATGAACTTTAATTTAGTGATATAAAATTTGACACTTTCTGTAACAAAATCAGCACTAATATTTTATATGAAAAATAATCACCACATGTACAATTTAATTTCTAAATATTATAGGAAATTCATCCTAGCTCAAAATGAAGTGAACTAAGTCCCGTTAGATTCACAATCATGTACCATTGTGCACTGTAAGATAAAATATAGTACTTTTAATATAGAGAATATCCCTAACATATTATTGGTGCAATAGGAATTAAACCACAACCTATAAATTGTGAATTCAATATAGAATATATTTTAGCTCCAAATAAGCTGAAGTAAAAATAGGTTAGACTCCTATAATTATGCTCTTTAACTATGTTATCAAAATCTGGAACACTTACTACAAATACTATGCCTTAAATTAATATTACTAACTATCAATATAGGACACGTCACTACTTGTATAATACATAAGAAATTCATACTAGCTCTAAAAATTATGAAATCAATTGTGTTAGTCTTAGAAAATAGTCCTCTTCATTCCAGTAAGGTTAGCTTTGTCAAAATCACATATTAAAATGGTCTCACAATATTCACTAGGTAAATAATACTATATGTCAATACAAACTCTAAAAATTCATTACTCACAAATGAAAAGAGATAACATAAGAATTCTTTCATCTAAATTCATCTTAGGTCAGAACCTATCCATTGTGCACAAATCATGCATTTTAGAGCATTTTGTATTTTTCGCATAATTTGGTATTTATTTGCATATCGTGTCATTTGTATAGATAAATTGCATCAACAGTGAAGGAGTGACTTAGGTGGTATTCATATTGTTCGAGATCAAGGCAAGTTATTTACTCCCCTCTCCTTTGATCACATTGAAACCCATGATTTGGGAGATGAAAAGTGTTGTTTGCAAAACTGCATATGTATTTGATTAAAAATGTTATTTGAAACTTGGTAAATGGTAGCTATGTCCTTATTGCTGCATGTACCACCTTGACTAATTGTGATTCCCTTGGTTTGTAACCTTAGTAATGGGTAGAGTACTTTA
The DNA here is from genome assembly GCA_008326285.1 of Oryza officinalis. Lineage (NCBI taxonomy): Eukaryota > Viridiplantae > Streptophyta > Magnoliopsida > Poales > Poaceae > Oryza > Oryza officinalis. Next base: position 22,414,132 of record BDMV01000006.1, read on the forward strand.
CTTGTGCTCATTTAGGGATAACCATGTTTATTACACTACTATATGCTTAGCCATGCTTAGAATTAAGCAAAATAATCACTCGTATGGATTTATGAATGGGTTTTTGAATATTTGATAATTGCTGAACCAAAAATGAGAATGTTAAGTATTTGCTAACTAAAGTGTGAGTAAAATGATTTTGGACTTGGGCGGCAAGTGGTGTGCATATGGTGGTAGTTGCACACCGATAGGGGAAGTGTTCGCCTAAGTTGGTTAAGGACTGAACTTCATGTCACCAACTTAAGTATACCATACACCCACACATGCTATTTATGGGGTGGCCTTAGCTAATTAAGTTACTTAAAGTCTAGCCTTGCATGTTGGTAGGCCGAAGTAGAATGAATTAGTCTGAGCGATGATTCATAGGAACTACCCATGAGTGTCTGTTGATTTTATAATACTAGCGAATACTACTAGTTGTGTGTGTGTGATTCTGTGAGGGGACGGATGGTCCGCTTGACAGCATGGGCATCTAAGTCTGTCCAATTCAATGGTTAAGTGCCTCATGGGGGAATGGATGTGTTCGCTGCCACGACGTTAGGTTTAAGGCGTGGGCCCGCCACCTAACAATTCTGGGTCATTCCCAGGATGGATTCGCACTTGCTGTCACTGATGCAAGGCTAGGCATTAAGTAATGTCAAGGCTACCTTATGACCTCTAGACCATATTCACCATGAAGAGTGTGGTAGTGCCTTGCAAGCACGAAACAAACTAGAGTGTTCATATCATGTGGGTAAAGCTATACAAACTCTGCAGAGTTCTCTAAAACTAATCGATTAGCTGTGCTCACGGTCATGAGCAACTTGGTGAAGTGTCATGGGTATAGACTTTGATTTATGATTTCAAATGATGCTTTGTGAACTATGAATTTGGGAATGGTAACTTGGGTTAAGTTATGATAATTATGTTATATTGATGATGAATGTGAGACTTGATGTCGGGTGGGCAATAAAGTATATTATTATGATGAGATGATGACTTGTTGCCGGTATGGGCAACGAGAGTATGTTTATCATGTCAATATGGTAAATATTATGATTTAACTATGTTAATGTTTTGTTAATTGAATTGTAAACTCCTTTACAAATGATTGTGAACTAAAACTTGCTTTATGCTAAAATGAGCTACAAATATCTTTCCTTGATTATATGCCATGCATGTATTATGTTAGGATTATCTTGTGCTTGTCAGTACATTAATTCAATTAATGTACTGACTCTTGTTATACTAGTATATCCATTTTGCAGGTTGTATGCTTAGTCTAATTTGAGTGATTCGGGAGATTGTTGCTTCTTCTAGGACTAGATCTATATGGGTTACCCCTAGTCGGCTGCTTGTGGTTTCGGGTAGCCAACCTTTCGTGGATCAGTAATTATCTGGCTCATTGGCCTATGTATTTAAATAAAAATGTAGAGTAAATTTTATTTGTGTTTACTCCTTATTATTCTGGTCTTCATCGCTTAGATGAAAGTGTGAAACTAGAGCTTATCCTGAGATCTAGTTCTACACAGTATGAGTATTGAGCATTTGGGATGTCATAAAGCTTTAGCGAATTTTGTCAAGTCTCCTGAGATGTGTAACACATCTCGTAGCCATCCTCGTGTGGTTTGACAGGCATGTCTCAGGCTGAAGTTGACTGGCATGCTAAAGTCCCAGCAATATCCCCTATGCTCTGTACTCGGCGCTTCAGGTTTTATACTATGTATGTCATTTGTCTTGATAGGGTAGCGATGAGGTTGGATGGTTACTGTTTTACTTGATTATTATTAGACCCTATCCAACTGAATATTTCGCGCTATCATGTCAGGTAACTTACATAATATTTAACGCGGGGTGTCCCCACAGAACTGACGCTAGCAGCGTGGCGACTCCACACCACAGGCATCCTTGATGGCAATGACGAAGCTTACTCCTCTGAATTGCCTCCATCCGAGTAGTAATCCAGCTATGAGTTGGGGAAAATAGAGGAAGGTTAAGTACTACCCACTGTACTCAACAAGTCATACCAAGAGAAGGTATGATGCAAGGATTTTCAAGGAGGCTAGGTGTTCTTTTGCATAAAACAGTTATAAAGAAGTAATTGAAAGTAGTCAAAACTGTTGAATATAATTAAGAAATATTAATATCACTGCCCAACGCTAACCCACATTGTGACAGACCCAACCATCCACCTGAACTAAACAAGTTCCATTAAGTCATTTTATTAATGGTGAGACTAATCACGGTGAAGCTAGTTGATCGCCTGTAACCTCGGGCATGGCTATTCGAAAAGTTTTACTCTGATCAGAGGTGTACAACTGTACTAACAAGACACAACCCCATGACATGTTTTCGTGCACCAACATGCTGCCAGGACATGCTGAAAAGAAACTATCATAGGATCCTTCACATAACCTTCCCCTACCCATCCACACCATGTTCAGGTTTCGTCCCCACCCTTAAGCTGGGCTGGGCAGCCCCCCTCCCCGGTGCACTACGGTGAATCTAGCAGCCGATCAACCGTTAAACAAGGGCCAACCCTGTAAAATGAAAGTGTGTTTGATTGGTATTTCATGATGAACAATTGGCATGTGAGATTATCAGTTTGGATATTTGGAGATAATTGGTGAAGTGGTTTTGGAGATGTGTGATTTTCAGATGATGGACAGGATGTTGATGATGGACAGGATGGAGATATTTGGCAGGTGCTGCCGATCAGACATGCATGTATTGCGTGGTTAGACCGGCTGGTTGGTTTGACTGGGCGACACTGTGTCCGTTTCGGTTTTGGGTTGTTTCTCTGGATATTGTGATTAATTCATGGTTATGACTTTGAGATGATTTCTATGCATTTGTAATACTGTTGTGTGCTAAGATTGAGTCATGTTGGAGAGAACTTGTTCTCGGATATGGTTTCTAGGTTGATGCATTTCTAGGTGAGTCTTGATGCCTAGGGAGAGCATTGCTGGTGATGGATTAGGAGTCAACTTGGGAGAAGATGATGTCCTGACGATCGAGATATCATGTGGAATGCTTAAGCTAAATATCAATGCACGTGTATTAACAGCAAAAATTTGGTAAAAATATGCCAACAATTAAGGTTGGATCCGAAGCGGATTTGAAGAGATAAGGTGGTTTCCAAGAACAATCAGCACATCGGCTGAAGCTGTACCGGCCGATATGGAATCGAATTCAGGCAGCCGATATGGGCAACATGAATTAGACTCGGTTGAGCCGATACGGGTAGCCTAGCGTCATATTGGTTTCGGAGAAGGGCTTGAAGATATTGCCAGCTTGGAATTGAGTCCAGATAAGACAATTGTATCTATTAATTAGGAATAAGAGTTAGTTTCCATTTATAACTTTATGGTAATAGTCCACCTAGGACTTGTTTGTTTAGACAAGTCATAAATAGTGTCTGGCAAAGACAAGGTCTGTGTGTACGGGTAGAAATATTAACCTAAGTTATTGCAAAAAAAATAACAGTTCAATAAACACCTTGGCACATCGCCACCTTTTTCTTATTACTTTTCGATGAGTTCTTACTTCGAGTTGGGCATTGGTTTCGATCTTCAATTGGAGGTATGGCTTGTTAATTACCGCATAACTTAGCTAATCTAAATCGATGACTCAATTTACTTCCATCGGCCAAGCCTTACTTAAGGTTTTGTCAGTATCGGCTAAATGAGCTGATTGGCTTAGATTAGCTAAGGTATCCACCATCCTGAAAAATATTCGAAGGCTTGATTATCTAGATATTATATCTCTTTTTACACTTTAAGTTGCATCAGCTCTAGTCATAATTAGAATCATAATCTCTAGCTTGTCTCTTGACTACAATAAGGGTAGCATCGGAGTTTCAGCCGATCTTATCTAATATAACTATTTAGTCTTGCTTAAATTATTTTAATCATGCTTTTTGATGTTATATCTGCCCCTTATACAAGGATATCACACTAAATAAATATATCAAGCTTGCATCTATATATTTACTTAGGTTGATATTCTTGTATATGACTGTATCAGAGTATTAGCCGATACAGTATCTATTTTTGACCTAATTATGATTCCATCGGCCATGATCTAATCTTTGCTTATAGATTATATATTTATAGCCAATAGAGCATATTTAGGGTTTGCATAACATTACTTTTCTTACACTTTACAGCCGATTCGATCAGATCGCATCGGCTATTGTACATCTAACCTATTTTTGTTGTATATCTTGTTGGTTGCAGGATCAAACCAACTAGCACGCCCTGAACCCTTTTCTAAGATTTGGACCTACACTGGAGTAAAGCAAGTCTCATAGGGCGGCGTGTTTTCGCATCAACATGCTTTTGGCACACCCAATGGGACACAAATTTCAAGATATTCATTATGCCTGAAATAACTGAGGACAATGTCATACCGGTCATGATTGAGCAGCTGTCTGAAGAGCAAAAGGCATAGATGGATCAACTTACGCAAGCTTTTCCCATGATGTATCTGAATTCCTTCACTGTGTCTCAGCAAGGCAAAGTTATTCAAAAAGAAAAAGTAATCTTCCCAAAGCCTGAGGCAGAGTCCAGTACATGACAAAATGAAGACAAGACAGAAGAGATCAAGGCTAAAGGAGAAGATCCAGCTATAGATGAAAAAGTGTCATTACAAGATAGGTTGGACTATGCAATGCATTAAGCCTTGATCAATCAGTCAAATGTGTTGGTGAACACATTAACCAATGTCGTCAGAAAGGTGATGGATGGAACTATAACTAAAGAGAAGGCTAAAGGACCAGTATATTTCCCAAACAATATATTTCCTCCATATAGGACCATTAAGAGTGAGATCCCAGGTTCTTCAGGGATGCAACAACAATTTATACCTAGGGGGCAGACATCTCATCAAGTTTTACAAAATCAGCCTCCAAAGACTATACCAACATCGGCTGGAATGTTTCAAAACTCACAGCCGATGGGGGAACAAGGAATTTAGATTCCTATTCAATAGCCGATTTTGCCACAGACATCAGCTAGACCACAATATGTGCATGAGGTGCCACAAAATTTTCAATATAAATCTCATCAAACTTACTTGGGTCAAAGTTCAAGCTTTCAACCTCAGCCGTTATCACTTTAACAGTATCGGCCAGAACCTTTTTCACAATACCAATATTAGCCTTAGTTCAATAATTATGATCAAATGCCATAGTTTGGAGCACAGCAATAACAATGGGTTGGTCTGATTGCAGAGGTGGTTAGGAAGCAATTTGGATTGAAGCCCAACGATAGTGAGAACATTTATCGGTATCCATATCTAGAATATTTTGACAAGGTGTCATTGCCAAGCCGATACAAGATTCCAAACATCTCAAATTTTTAGGACAAGATAATGTTTCTACATATGAACACATCAACCGATGCTTAGCACAGTGTGGAGAAGCATAGACTGTAGAAGCTTTGAGGGTTAGATTGTTCCCATTGTTATTATCTGGATCGGCATTCACTTGGTTTTCTTCGTTACCTTACAATTCTATTAGAGGATGGGCCGATCTGGAAAAGCAATTTCATAGATATTATTTCAATGGGGTTCAAGAGATGATGCTATCAGATTTGACATCAATTAGGCAAAAGTCTGATGAATTGGTTCCAGATTATATTCAGATATTCAAAGACATGAGAAACAGGTGTTATAGTCTTAACTTGACTGATCCACAACTTGCTGACTGGGCTTTCCAGGGATTAATTGGGCCGATAAGAGAAAGATTTTTTGCATAGGATTTTGAAAGCATAAGGTATCGGCTCATGAACAAAGATTCTAGGATAACAAAAGTTTGCCAAGAAAGCTAATAATGTCAACAACATATACAATTATGAATCAGAATCAGGAAATGAAGACCCAGAGATTGGTTTGGCAGAGTGGTCAAGAAACAAGAAGACAATTGTTTGCCAATGGGTTAAGGACAATAAAAAAGAAGAAAGATATGGTTTTGATATCAGTAAAGCCGATAGGATATTCGATTTGTTGCTGCAAGAGAAATAAATTCAACTTCCAGTAGGACATGTTATCCCATCGATTGAAGAATTAAGGAAAACGAAATACTGCAAGTGGCATAACACTGGATCACATCATACAAATGAATGCAAAATGTTTAGGCAACAGATCCAATCGGCTATAAAATAAGGCAGAATCATGTTTGATGATGGAAAGAAACTGATGAAAATTGAAGGCCATCCTTTTCCTATCAACATGGTCCACACCATTGAAACCGATAAAAGGGATTATCGGACTTATAAAATAGATTCAATTCTACTAAGTTGATCAGCAAATACCAGAAGAGGCAAGACAGGCAGATTCAAGTGTATTCTCAAGACAATGAAGCTTGTTTTGATCCTTATTGGAGATTTGAGTTCTTTAGGTTTTGCTGAAATGAGGGAATGAGATTGCCATCAATTGAAGATTGTCCAAGTTGTAGTGATGCAGATGCAGTATTCTAAGGTAGTTCTCATCAACCAAGTAGTCCAAGGATTGAGAATCGACCGATGCAGAAAAGATTGTTAGTACACTAATGTTTAGGGCCGATTGATCAAGATTATTTTAAGGATGAAGATGAAGAGCAGGAAAAGCAAGTTCAAAACCCTCAATGGTGTCCATCTGGAATTTTTACTAAAAATCAAAAGAGGAGGGTACAACGGCTACGAAACCAAAAGCAGATGTAAGAGGTTGATGAAGAGATTGACCATTGGCTGCAACGAACCAGGAAGGAATGGCGTGTCAAATCCAAAGTTGTATCAGCCGATGAAGTCAAAGCCAACAAGATTTCAACATCTATTAAAGGAAAAGCTAAAGCTTCGTCTTCGGTTAATATGGTGTTGTGTTACCAACAGAGTACAACATACATGTAGCCGATGAAGAGATTGAAGAAATTGAAGAATCATTGGCAAAGTTGACACTATCACCAGAACAAGCTGTTTTTGAAAAACCTGAAGATAATGAGTATCGGCATTTGAGACCTTTATACATTAAGGATTTTGTTAATGGGAAGCCGATGTCCAAAATGTAAGTTGATGGAGGAGCAGTTGTCAATCTGATGCCTTATACAATATTTAGAAAGCTTGGAAAAACTCTAGAAGATTTGATCAAGACTAACATGGTGTTAAAAAATTTTGTAGGGAATTCATCTGAGACAAAACGAGTTTTGAATGTTGAGTTGACAGTTGGTAGCAAGACAATTCTAACCACATTTTTGTCATTGATGAAAAAGAATCATATAGCTTGTTGTTGGGAATGGATTGGATACATGCAAAATGTTGTATTCCTTCAATAATGCATCAAAGCTTGATTCAATGGCAAGGAGACCAGGTAGAGATCGTATAAGTCGACATGTTAGTTAATGTTACTATTGCCAATTTATCTATTGGGAGATGGAAGGAGTTGATTGTTTATCAGGAAAGATTTGGGAGGCTGGTTATTTAAAAGTGTCCGATTGTGATATTCAGCCGATTGATGATGAAGGACCCCAACTTTTACTTTGAAAACATAGAGGATAGCCCCAATACATATGTAAAGGACACTATAGATGATTTTGAGGGTAAATTGGGGCAAGGGTTTATGTCGGCCAATAAGTTAGAAGAGGTAGATATTGGTGATGGTGATATACCTAGGCCGACATTTGTAAGTGCTAAATTATCAAATGAGTTCAAAAAGGAATTGATTAATTTATTAAAAGAATATAAAGATTATTTTGCATGGGAGTGTCATGAGATGCCAAAACTTAGCTGATCTATAGTAGAACATCGGCTTCCTATCAAACCAGGATATCGGCCATATAAACAGCCTCAAAGACTATTCAAGCCAGAGATGTATGATGCTATCAAGGCTAAGATTACAAGACTTTATGATGCCATATTTATACGGCCTTGCCGATATGCTGAGTGGGTTTCAAACATAGTACCAGTAATCAAGAAGAATGGAAAGCTTAGAGTTTGCATTGATTTCAGAGATTTAAACAATGCTACACCAAAGGATGAGTACTCAATGTCGATTGCTGATTTATTGGTTGATGCAGCATCTGGACAAAAGATTATTAGTCTTATGGATGACAATGCAGGATACAATCAAATCTTTATGGCTGAAGAAGATATTCATAAGACTGCCTTTAGATGTCCTGGTGCAATCGACTTATATTAGTGGGTGGTTATGACTTTTGGATTGAAAAGTGCTGATGCTACATATCAAAGAGCAATGAATTATATATTTCATGATCTCATTGGAGCATTGGTTGAAATCTACAATGATAATGTGGTTGTGAAGTCTAAATAGATTGACGGACATATAACCGATTTGAGAAGAGTACTAGAGAGCACAAGGAAATATGGTTTAAATATGAATCATAATAAATGTGCTTTTGGTGTATCGGCTAGACAGTTTCTTGGTTTTCTAGTTCATGAAAGGGGCATTAAGATAATGCAGAGAAATATAAATGCTATCAAAGATATTGAACCTCCACAAAATAAAACGAAGTTGCAATCCTTCATCGACAAGGTAAATTTTGTAAGAAGATTTATTTCTCACTTGTCAGGGAGAATTGAGCCTTGCACTCCATTGTTAAGATTGAAAGCCGATCAAGAGTTTGTTTGGGAAGAAAAACAACAGAAGGCATTGGATAATACCAAGGAATATTTAAGTTCACTTCCAGTATTGGTACTACCTCAGAAGGTGATTCCATTTAAGCTTTATATACCTATCAGCCGATGAGAGGTCTATCGGCTTAATTCTATTGACTCAGTTCTGGTATACCTTAGCAGAAGGCTTTTGGATGCCGAGACAAGGTATACTCCTGTTGAGAAGTTGTGCTTGTGCTTATATTTTTCATGTACAAAGTTGAGGCATTATTTACTTTCAAATGAGTGCACAATAGTTTGCAAGGCCGATGTAGTCAAATATATGCTATCGGCTCCAGTCCTAAAAGGTAGAGTTGGGAAGTGGATTTTTGATTTAACAGAATTTGATCTTAGATATGAATCGGCTAAGGCAGTAAAAGGACAAGCAGTTGCCGATTTTATCGTTTAACACCTAGGTGAGTCGATTGATTATGTTGAGATGATGCCTTGGACGTTATTCTTTGATGGATCTGTTTGTACACATGGTTGTGGCATCGGCTTGGTGATTATATCGCCTAGGGGGAAAGTTTTGAGTTTGCCTTAACAATCAAACCTTATTATACAAATAATCAAGCTGAATATTAAGAAGTGCTCAAAGGTTTGTAGCTCTTGAAAGAGGTTGAGGCCGATGCTATTGAAATTGTTGGTGATTTATTGTTAGTGATTAATCATTTGTTGGGGGAGTATGAATGTAAGAATGAAGTCTTAAGGGTTTAGAATGACAAATGCCAATAATTAATGAAGAATTTCAAGGTTATCACTATGAAACATATTCCAGAGAACAAAATATTGAGGCCAATGACTTAGCTCAACATGCATCAGGCTATAAACCGATGTTGAAAGATGTTGATATTGAGATTACAGAGGTCGATACCGATGATTGGATGTATGATATTGTTAATTACTTGAAAAATCCTTCTCAATCGGCGTCAAGAAGATTAAAATACAAAGTTTTGAAGTATCTTTTGCTTGATGATGATTTATATTATCAGACGATTGATGGAGTTTTGCTCATGTGTTTAAATTTGGAAGAAGCCAAAGTTGTCATGTATGAGATGCACGAAGGTATTTGTAGAACCGTTGATGCAAAACACGGCGGCCTAAGAGATTTGCTTCACTCTAGTGCAGGTCCAAATCTTAGACAAACGGGTTCAGGGCGTGCTAGTTGGTTTGATCCTGCAACCAATAAGATATACAATAAAATAGTTAGATATACGATAATCGATCAACCGATAAGCCGATGACATACCGTATAGACCTAGCCGATGCGATCTGACTGAATCGGCTGTAAGGTGTAAGGTATACAAAATAAAGCAAACCCTAATCATGCTCCATCAGCTGTGAATATATAATCTATAGACAGAGATTAGATACTAGCCGATGAAATCATAACTAGCTTAAAATAGATAATACACCAGCTAATACTCTGATACAACCTTATACAAGAATATCAATCTAGATAAATATATCGAGGCAAGCTTGATATATTTAACCAAGGTGAGATCTTGTATAATGGGCAGATATGACATGAAAAGTATGATTAATGAAATTTAAACAAAGGTAGACAGTCATATCAGATAAGATTGGCTGAAACTCCAATGCTACTCCTATTAGAAGCAAGAGATAGGCTAGAGATCATGGTTCTAATTAGGACTAGGGCTGATGCAGCACAAAGTATAAAAAGATGCATGATATCTAGATAATCAAGTCTTTTCATGTTTTTCAGGGTAGTAGATACCTTATGCCAATCTAGGCTAATAAACTGATTTAGCTGATATCGACAAAACCTTATGCAAGGTTCGATCGATACGGCTAAATCAGCCATCGACTTAGATTGGCTAAGTTATGTGGTAAATTAACAAGCCATACCTCAAACTGACAAACTCGAAGCACGAACTCGTCGAGAAAGCGAAAAAGAAATTGTGGCGATGCACCGAAAGTGTTGTATTGAACTGTTGTTGTTTTTTGCATAGGCCTTGGGATTATATTTGTACCCATACATACAGACCTTGTCTTTACTGGACACTATTTATAACTTTCCTAAGCAAACAAGTCCTAGGTGGACTCTCACCACAATATTACAAAAAGGAAACTAACTTTTATTCCTAATTAATAGATACAATTGCCTTATCCGGACTCAATTCCTAGTTGGCAATACCTTCAAGTCCTTCTTTGAAGTCAACACGAACTCAGGCTACCCGTATCGGCTCAGCCAAGTCCAATTCAGCACACCCGTATTGGCTGCCTGTCACACCCTGAAGTTTTTCCTAAGTTGTAGAAATCAAGTTTAAAAAATTATCTGAGAAATTATTTAATTAATCTGGAGAGAAACCCAATTAAATAATGCAGTAAAGAAGTGGAAATGGCAAGGTGAAATTTTTCTTGAGTTCCCCTTGACAAAATACATTAACAGGATTGTTAGTGGAATTTTCAGAGCCCTATAAATAATTTTAAACCAATTAAAATCAATTAGGAATTTAAATTAATCCCAGGGCTTTCTTTTTCCTTTTTCTTTTCTTTTCCTTTTTGTTTTCCCTCTCGGGCCGTGCCGCCCAGCTGCCAGCCGCCAGCTGCCAGCTCCCGCTGACACCAGCCCTGAGCATTAATTGCGCAATAATTCAATTAAGGTTTTTTCTGTTATAGTAAAAACACAGATAACTTCAAAAATTCATAACTAAATCATCCGAGTTCCGTTTAAGTCCATTCAAATTTCATTAAATTCATAAAAATGCAGAGAATCCATTAAAAATACTTTTGTGCTTTGTTTCGGTAGACTTATAGCATGTATTGTTGCTTGCTTTGTTTGTCGTGTAGATTCCGGCATTTTCGACGCGCCCGTTTATTTCGAGATCGTCGCAGAAGTAGCTTCAACTCAAGAGCAAGGCAAGTCATGCTTCGCATTGATCATATTGTGCCCAAATTTACAAATACCTTATTTTTCTGTAAATGCTGCATTATTTCGTAATGTCATTTTATGTTGGTTCTTACCTATTGTACCCAGCCAATTATATTGATTATCTTGTACCTTGGATAGCTTGGGTAATTAATTCTTTATTCGCTGATTTTAGGAGTGCTGAGCCATGCTTAGCTAACTTAGCTCACTAAAGGGGATCACCTTAAATAATTAATTAATGTAGTCCCTGTGGTGACACTTTGGTTTTGGAGCCACCATGGTAATAGTAATTAATTAAAATATGCTAATGGTGGGCTGTGGGTGCATGGTTTTGATGGAAGCACCCATGGTAATTAAGGACCGGTTCGCGGGAAACCCTGGAAAAAATACCGTGCGTACCACAAGCTAGCGTGGGCAACGGCTAGGCTTGTAGTGTAACTTGTCTCTAACTAACGTACCCAGGTGAGGGTGGGCGTGATGGAGTTGGGTCGACGGGGGTTTACCTGTTGATCGGCTGCCGGGTTCACCGTGGCACAAGAGGGGACTGCCCGTAGCTGGTTTAGGGAGCGGGGGCGAAACCTGAGGTGCGGTACGATTGGTTAGGGAGGGTTATGCGAAGGGTCCTGTCAAAGTCCCTTTCCGGGGTACCGTGGTGGTATACCGTTGTGGGGCTATGTCTTGTGGGTACGGATGTACACCTCTTATCAGAGTAGAACTATTCGAATATCCGTGCCCGCAGTTATGGGCGATCAACCAGATTCACCGTGATTAGTCCCACTTTCTTAATAATTGGATATACTGGAACTGATTTAGTTCAAGTGGATGGTTTGGGCCTGTCGCAATGTGGTGTAGCGTTGGACAGTGATGGTTTAATATTGTTCAATCAATTCAACATTTTACTACTGCTTTCAACTGTTGTTTTTAAATACTTGCTTTATGCAAATAAACCCCTGCCTTCCTTTGGAATACCTCGCATCATATCTCCCTTTTCTGGTATAACTTGTTGAGTACAGTGGGTAGTACTCAGCCTTGCTTAATTTTTCCCCACACCAGAAGAAGATTATGCGTCCGATGGAGGCTTCTCAGAGGAGTAGGCTTCGTCCGCCGTCGAGGATGCTTGTGGAATGGTGCCAGCCCGCTGCAAGAGTCCTGCTCTTAGCTTAGTTTGTTCTAGTCTTCCCGCTGCATTTTTGTAAGGTATTTACTCTGTTTGTAAGACGTGGAACTATATGCCAACTTTGTCGTATGTGTACCCTGGCTGGTCCTGGACAAGGATTTTAATGCACATTCAGTTTTGGAAATTCTGGTAGTGAATTTCTGGGCGTGACAAGTTGGTATCAAAGCCGACCTTGACCACAAGACAAGGCAACTGGAAACCCCAAGAGCCCTCTGAAACTCTTTCATATGCATATGCCTTTCTGCATTTGGAGTTGTTTCAAAAACTGGTTTCCCCGGTTTTCAAAAAAAAATTTTGGGTCGCTTGTTGAAAATTTTTTTTTCTTTTTTCTCACGTTGGTGTAGAGTATTGAAAATTTTTGGGTAAATCGACATCGGTTTATTGGAATTTTATTCGACAGTTGGTTGGGAAATTATTGGGGAAAACTGCATTAGGTCTGAGATAGGATTTATGGGTTGTAAAATTTATTTATGTCGTTATTATATTATTGTTGTTCCAAATACTGTTATTATTATATCTATTTTCTCATGCTATTTTATTGCTTAGGGTTAATAGTGTCTTTATTTGTATTCATGCAAAAATAGTTTATGCATAAAAATTCTGGCTTTATTGTGTCATTTATTCTAGTCTTTTGCCATTTATTTTAATTTGGATTTGAGCATGCATTGATTCCCATCCCTTGTCTTCTATAGATGGCAGGCCATCCCCCGACGCACCACAGTCAGAGTATGGAAGGCTTCGTGGCAGAATTGGCCCGCATGGCCTTGACAGTGGGATACCCAGAGGCCCCAGAGTACACCACACTGCTGCCCCTCACGGGAGAGTTGCCACACCGAGTCCGTTTGGAGGTACATGGCTTCGTGGGCACTAGTCTTCCCAACATGGTGGTCACCGCTTCAGGAGGATCTGACGAGCACGCTTGTCAGGAGGGAACTTACCTGATGATGGCCAGGATGCGAGAGCTGCACGACCACGCTCTCCACAACTCAGCGTACCGCTACCACCCTCGCCGCGGCAGCTCTTCCAACAGCAGTACCTACCGGTCCGCAGCGGAGGAGAACGACACCAGCATCGGTCACATGAGCACAGTGATGAAGGGCCTGAACAAGATGCATGCTGACCTCTATAGGGCTACGAAAGCCCTGAACGACCAGAAGCTGGGGCATATCGTGGACCTGCAGGACGAGGTGGCACGCCTCAAGAGGGAGAATGCCACCTTGAGGGGTCTGCCGGCACCTGGTGGATCGCGGACCCGCACGACAGCCATGAAGACTACCACCGCTCCCGTCCGCATCCAGCTAGCGCCCAGGCACCCACCGCCAGCAGCAGCTCCAGCTCCACCGCCGTCACCAGTCCCGACGCCTGCAGCAGCTCCAGCTCCGTCCTCGTCACTCTTCCTTACTTTCGCTCCAGCCTCGGCCTACCAGGGTGGCAGTGGCAGTGGAGGTTGGTTGTCTGCTACTCCTAGTGGCAGCAGCTCCGAGCCTACCAGCGGCGATACCTACATGATGGACTCTAGGAGCCGCTCAGAGGATGAGGGCGACGACCAGGAGGGCGATTTAGACTCCACCGACAGTAGAAGCGCTCGGAGTTTTAGAGCGTCACCCTTAGCTTTTACCGTTTTGCTTAGTTTGTTTTCCTGCTAGTTTCCATGTGTTAGGCTTGTTGCTTGTGGGTTAGTCGGAGGTCTATATCATGTGTTGGTATGGCTGCCCTAATAAGGATGTTGCTTGATTTTCCCGTGTTTTTAATTCAGATCAGAACAATTGCAAGTTAATGTTAATGTATTAAAGCTTAGTGCTAAGCAGTCTGTTTTCTTTCTTGTCCATCTCTTTCTGCCTGTTCTTCTCCTTCAGATGGTCAACACAAGAACGAGTGGTAACACCAACGGACAGGAGGATCCATCGACGGGATCACAAGCCAATGGAGCAAACAACAGTGTTCCTCCTCCCCCACCACCCGAGAATCCCACTATTGCTCAAGTATTGGCCAGTCAAACAGAAATGATGACTGCCATGATGCACCAGATGCAGCAGCAGCACAAACAGATGCAGCAGCAAATAATACAACACATGCAGCAGCAGCAGCAACAGCACCAGCACCATCAGCTATGCTCCCCCTCCACCACCCCAGTTGAAACTACCCGAGTTTCTTCGCGTGCGACCGCCCACCTTCTCAAGCACCACCAACCCCATGGAGGCCAACGACTGGCTCCATGCCATCAAGAAGAAGCTGGATCTCCTGTAGTGCAATGACCAAGAGAAAGTAGCATTCACCACGCACCAACTCCATGGTCCCGCTTCTGCCTGGTGGGACAATTACTTGATCACCCGCCCAGCCGAAACGGAGGTTGCATGGGCGGAATTCCGTCGTAGCTTCAGGAAGGCGCAAGTCCCCGATGGGATAGTTGCGTAGAAGAAAAGAGAATTCCGTGCACTCCACCAAGGCAATAGAACCGTGACGGAATACCTGCATGAGTTCAACCGGCTCGCACGCTATGCTCCAGAAGACGTGCGCACCGACGCCTAGCGAAAGGAAAAGTTTCTATCTGGCCTGGATGATGAGCTGACCAACCAGCTCATTTCGGGAGACTATGCCGACTTCGAGAAGCTGGTCGACAAGGCCATTCATCAAGAAGACCACGAAGGAAACACCAGGGCAGCAGTCAGAGGCCCCGCTTCGTGCCCGGACAGCACGGTGGACCCACCACCATGATCGTCCGCCAGCACCGTCCTTATAACCCCAGCAATTTGCACTCCAGTAGCAGCAGTGGACACAACAATAGCGGTGGCCAGCACCATCGCAATCTAGCTCCCTGTCCTTCGATGGCACCAGCACAGCCGACCCAGCCGGCTCAACCCAGGAGAGAGCCTGGAGGAAAACCCGGGACCTGCTACAACTGCGGCGAGCCTGGACACTTCGCTGATAAGTGCCCGAAACCCAAGCGTGCCAGACGACAGTTCGTGCAAGCCCGCGTCAACCATGCCTCGGCCGAGGAAGCACAGTCAGCTCCAGAAGTCATACTGGGTACGTTCCCTGTTAACTCGGTCCCTGCTACAGTATTATTTGATTCTGGTGCAACACACTCCTTTATTTCCAAGCATTTTGCTGGTGCACATGGGTTATCAGTAGTGGGACTTAAGGTACCTATTCTAGTTCATACCCCTGGAAACAACATGAACACCGCTCACTACTGCCCCTCAGTGACAATAGATATTCAAAGGTTACAATTTCTAGCCAACCTTATCCTTCTTGAATCAAAAGGCCTAGATGTCATTCTTGGGATGGATTGGCTGACGAGGTACAAGGGAGTGATCGACTACGCAAGTCGCACCATCACGTTGACCAACCATGAGGGAGAAAAGACCTCTTTTAAATCTTTCGCACCACAGAAGACTGCAGTGAGCTTGAATCAGACCGCCACCGAGGAACCGGATGCCAAGGTGGAGAAAACCCCTAAGAAGTTGGAGGATATCCCAATTGTAAGAGAGTATCCTGAAGTCTTTCCGGACGATCTGATGATGATGCTGCCTAAAAGAGAAATTGAGTTTCGGATTGACCTAGTACCGGGAACCGCCCCGATACACAAGAGACCATACAGGATGGGAGCCAACGAGTTGGCAGAGGTCAAGAAGCAAGTTGACGAGCAGCTACTGAAGGGATACATCCGCCCGAGCACGTCACCTTGGGGTGCTCCGGTAATTTTTATGGAGAAGAAGGACAAGACCAAGAGGATGTGCGTCGATTACCGCGCACTTAATGATGTCACTATCTAGAACAAATACCCGTTGCCCAGGATTGATGATTTGTTCGATCAACTGAAAGGAGCAACACTGTTCTCCAAGATAGACCTGTGATCAGGCTACCATCAGTTGAGGATCCGAGAAGAAGACATTCTGAAGACTGCCTTTGTCACTCGGTATGGATTGTTCGAGTGCATAGTTATGTCCTTTGGACTCACTAACGTGATACGACCACGCCATCCGACAACATGTTGCAACCTCCAAATCAAGCTACATCAACACCAGCCCAAGCATTTGATGGACCGATTACACGTAGCCGAGCTAAGAAGCTGCAACAAGAGGTGAACGCGCTACTTTCTGAAATTGATATTTATATTAACGAGAATTATATACTACCTAAGTCATGCACTTTGTTATTATTCAGGTTCACTAAGAAGAAAGATAGGAACACTCAAGGAGGTGCCATTGCCGTGAGGAAAACGGACCAGTTCGGTGTCGTTACAGTGAACAAAATGAACCAGTCAAAAACGGACCAGCTAAAGAAACTGTCATAACTATTGATTCCATGAAGCTTTAGAGGCCCATGAGGACTTGTTGGAAAACTAGTGAAGTCTACTTTCAAATGCAACCAGCCCCACCTCAATTGGACGTCGCAATCAACAGTTATTTTCAGATTAGTCAAGACTGCTCAGAAGTTTAATAGTCAGCCTGATGTTTAAGTTGACGTGCAAAACTGTACCAATCTACAACATTTCGTGAGGCACACCATACATGTTCTGAAAGCATATCAAGTTAACATTCCAACGTAACAAACGGTGCACCATTTGGAGTTTCCTAGGTGGAGTTATTAACAAAACACTGAAGACTGCGCAGAAGACCAACAGCCAAGAGGCCTGTTCACACAGTCCGAGCTATCTTTTGCATTTCGTGATTTCACCCATCTAGCAGGGCTGTTGCTAGTATAAATACCCCCTAGACTCATTATAAACTCATGATTTTGATGATAGAAATATAGACCCCCTTTGTTCAGCTGTGTGCTAACAAATATTGAGAGTGATCTCTACCCCTTTGCTCTTGTGATTTCCTTCGTGGGATTTACAGAAGCGGCGGCTTCATCCGCTCCCAATTGGTGCTCCTACTCCCTTCAAGGTTCTCCTTGATTCACTGTAGGTTGTGTTGGTTGGTTCCTTGAGAGTGTGGTTGGACGAATCCTCGATTCAGGTTGCCGGTTAAAGACGGTGGTTGGCTTTGAGTCTTATTCGTCAGATTGCACTAGTTATTGCTGCTTGCAGCAATTTATCTTGGCTTCTTGAAGCTAGTTATCTGAAGATTGAACCTACATCGTGAAGATCGGGAATCCGTGGTGTATCATCTGGTATCAGAGCTTTCGTTACCACGGTAGGTTTCATTATCCCTAGCTACTTATATATTCGTGTTCGTCCTATACACCAAAAAGCCATAAAAATATTTGTCATAGCCCTTTGTTTTCAATCTGTTATTCTTTTGAGTTTTGTTAAGTTTCTATCCATTAGAATCTTTGTTTAGTTGTGTTGACGACGGATTTTGGTAATTGACTCGGAAGGAAAGAGGAAACCGAAGCAGAGAAGAAGGATTGAGTTGGAATCGGACCAAGCTTTGTATCGGACTCGGTAACTGTATCGGACTTGGGGAGTGTTGCTATAAAGGGCATATCGGCCGATACGGATTTGGTTTGGTCACGGGCCGATACGGGTTGTGAGTTGACAGTGTCAACGTGGGCTTGGTCTGGGCTCGAAGTAAGCTTCAAGGAAGTTGCCGAATAGAGATAAAGCTCGGTTTTGGGCAATTGTATCTTGTAAATTAGGTAGTTTAGATCTAATCTGTGGCTAGAGTCTGCCGCAAAGACTTGTTTGTTAGTTGTAGATAAGATCGTGCCCTACAAGGGTTCTGTTGTAACCTCGGGTATAAATGTTCCGATAGTTTGTACAGGAAAGCTCTCTCGAATCAATCACAAAAAACCAGTTCAATCTACTTTCGGCGCATCGCCAACCCTCGCAAGAGGTCTTCTTCAGCGAGTTCTTGCTTCCTCCGAGCAGAGGTAAGAACTCGTTCCCGACGATCTGCATCGTCGGGGCTAGCGTGTCGCTTTAGACACGTTAAGCCTCGATGATGTGATCGTCGATTATCATGTCTTGGTTAATTTTGACGAGTGTCTCGATTAAGCCTTGCCAGCGGTTTACTCGTTTTAGGGTTTATTGCCGACAATGGTTTAATTCTCATGCTTGGCTAGATTATTCAATGCATCTGTCATCCCCAAAAGCAATCGACGGCCTGATTTTCTTTGTGTTAAGTCTCAATTCATACTCTGAGTTGCTATCGACCTTAGTCCTGTTTTGAGATCTAACACAAAGCCTGTTTTCGGTTGTAATTAAGGATAGTACCGGGATTTTAGCCGGTCTTACCTAGCATATGTAATTGCTTTATATTACTTGCATATGTTTGTCGCTTATATGTGCGGATCGATGAGTATAAATGTGTTGATCATGAAGTAATCTTAAGATCTCTTTCTGGTTGATGTATTTATACTGGCCGATTAGCTTATATAAGGTTGCACTAGAGTACTAGCTGGTGTAGTTGTCTTAGTCATTCTTATCGGCCAATATTATTAGTTGAAGCCTACATGTCAATGAAGGCCGATAAGATTAGATTCATGTCTTACATATTTTCTAAGTGAGCCGATACAGCTTTGCCCTATCGGCTGGGCTATGACAATGTGTCATCGGTCTGTTGACCGATCGGCCATTGTTTTTTGACTCGGTTCGCTTGTTTCTTGTTGATTGCAGATCAAATCAACTGGCACGCTCTACTTACGACTAGGCAAGCCATTTGGACCTGCACTGGAGCTAAGCAGATCTCCCAGGCCGCCGTGGTAACGCGGAACCCGTTTGGTTGCTGGACGGGTCGAAATTCTGCGCCAACAAGTTGCTGATCATCAATCCTTCGTGTGTCCTTTGTGCCTCTTATATATTTATATATCTGAAAAATCCCCACAAAAAAAAGCCTATATCATCCTTTGTGTTAACTTTGATCCTATCAATCTATAGCTACTGGTTGTGTTTGTTTCTATCATTAAGTGTTCAAGTGTGATATCTGATCTTATTCTTAGTTCTATAAAAAAAAGTGTAAAAAAAAAGAGAGAAAGATTGCTGAAAAAAAAAAGGGTTGAGAAAGATTGAGCAAGAAGAATACAAAGTTCAGTTTGGTTTATGTGTGCAAATGCTGAAATTTTTATCTAGAAACACACCAGATTGCTATCTATCTTTTGGTGCAAAGTTTTGCTTGGGTTTGATTGCAACACCTGCATCCTAAGCATAATCCTTGTTTGCATCAAATCTGAATTTTTCTTTGCGCGTGTGTTCGATCTATTTTCTGCACTGATATCTTGTGATCAGCACTAGGCAGGGAACTTCTAGTTTGGATTGCTATTTGACATTACAACAACTAGAACTCAGATTGTTTTCCTTGTTTATCACTCCCCACCAAGCTCCACATAAAAGCCATCGTAATTGGTATACTCTAATCTTGTATTCTTCCAACCATCACTCTCGGATACCACCACAATTGTTTCTGTAACCTGCAGGGATTTCATAAGAGCTTCGGTTTGAAAGAGAGGTGAGGTTGAGAGAGCTACCAAATATTTCCATTTCCACTACAACATATTATTTGTTGTGAGCTAACCTTTACAGGAAGATGGGTGGAGTTGAGATAGATGATTGTGTCACTATGGCACAATTTAATGAATTGAGGCAGAGCTTAGAAGAGAGGCAAGATCGTTTGTCTCAAGACCTTCAGGCCTTGATGGCTGAAATCCGAGCAAACCGACCACCTCGTGGTGGTGCAAGCAACCAAGGTGAACATGGAGATGATAGTGATGGAAGCACTGCTGCTCGGAGGGCAAGAGAACAAGAGAGAAGAAATCGAGGTGCTGCACATGGTAGAGGAAGAGGTCGTAATTGAAGAAACAATGATCATGAAGAATCTGAAGATGAGGATGATGATAATCACTCCCAACTTCGTTTTGATCGCCGACGAAATAGAGGAGGCAATCGTGAGGAGAGGTTTGGCAAACTGAAATTTACCATGCCAAAATTTGAGGGAGGATCTTATCCTGAAGCTTATTTCACTTGGGAGTTAAAAGTGGAAAAGATCTTTCGTCTGCATAATTATTCCGAAGAGAAGAAACTAGCCATGGCATCTCTAGAGTTTGAAGGATATGCTCTGATTTGGTGGGTGCAACTCCTTCATGATCTTGAACAAGAAGGAGAACGTCCTATTGCAACATGGCAAGAAATGAAGAGAGAAATGAGGCATCGGTTTGTGCCCAGGCACTACCGACGTGATCTTTTTGATAAGCTACAAAATCTGAAGCAAGGAAGTTTCTCTATTGAAGAATATTATAAGGAGATGGAGAAGGCTATGATTAGGGCCGATGTGCATGAAGATGAAGAGCAAACCATTGCACGATTCATGGCTGGACTTCATCGCAACATTCAACGTATTGTTGAGTTTCAGCCGTACCGACATCTAATTGATTTGGTACATCAAGCAACCAAAGCTGAACGCCAACTGCAGCAAGATGCTAAGAGTAGCAAGTCCTTGTCATTTGGTACAAAGAATTTTTCTGGAGGAAATAAGTCAGTAACAAAGTTTGCTGCTGCACCATCATTGGTAAAAAGTTCAAGTGGAGGGTCACGTTCTAATGTTCAAAGTGTGAAGAACACTGCTGCCCCAAATATGAGCTCTAAACCAGTGGCTTCCACCTCTACTTTGGTAGGTTCTACAGCCAAGAGCAGTGGAATTCAGTGCTTCAAGTGTGGAGGTCGTGGGCATGTGATTAGGGAATGCCCAAATAATCGGGTAATCATTGTGAATGATAATGGAGAGTATGGATCAGCTAGTGAAGAGGAAGTTGAGGAAGAAGCTGAAGAGAAAGCCCATGAAAATGAGAACCATACGGGCTGCGAGTTTGAGCAGGGTGCTGCTCTTGTGGTCGCTCAAATTTTGAGTGTCCAAATGAAGGAAGCTGAAAATGGGCAGCGACACAATTTATTTCAAACTAGAGCAAAAGTGCAAGATAAAGTAGTGAAGGTGATCATTGATGGTGGGAGCTACCATAATCTTGCTAGTCGTGAGATGGTTGACAAGCTTGGTTTGAAACTGCAGCGACACCCTCATCCATATCATGTCCAATGGTTGAATGATTCAGGAGATATCAAGATTGAATATAAGGTGAAAGTCCCATTCAAGATTGGGGAATATGTTGACACGGTGGAGTGTGATGTGGCACCCATGTTGGTGTGTCACTTGCTGTTTGGAAGACCATGGCAATATGATCGATATAGCCAACATTGTGGGAGAACAAATCAATACACGGTAGATTTGAAGGGGAAGAAGTTTGTGCTCAAGCCTATGACTCCTCAACAAATCATGGTCGAGCACTTGCAAAAGAAATCTGAAATTATTCCAGCAAGTAAGCAAGGAGAAGAGAAAAAGAACATGAGTGCCATCCACAATTCGGTGAGTGAGAGCCACAAGCCAAATTTGAGAGATAAAAAGAAAGGAGAAGGAGAGCATCTAGTCATGCTAACCACAAAATCAGAACTGAGAGAAATGAGGAATAACCCAGATCAAGTGCTCTTTGTACTTGTGTGCAAAGACATTTTAATTTCAGCTAACAATATCACATCTCTTCCTAGTGTTGTGTCTCATCTGTTGCAGGACTACAAAGATGTTTTTTCAGAAGAAACGCCGGCTCGACTACCTCCGATTCTTGGAATTGAGCATCAAATTGATCTCATTCCAGGGGCTGCACTCCCTAACCGTCCACCATACCGATCCAATCCTGAAGAGACAAAGGAGATACAAAGGCAAGTGCAAGAACTTCTTGATAAAGGTTTTGTTCGTGAAAATTTAAGTCCTTGTGCTGTTCCTGTGATCTTAGTACCTAAGAAAGATGGTTCTTGGAGGATGTGTGTTGATTGTAGAGCTATAAATAATATCACTGTTCGCTATCGCCATCCTATTCCACGGTTAGATGACATGCTTGATGAATTGAGTGGTTCCACCATATTTACTAAAATTGATTTGAGAAGTGGTTACCATCAAATAAGAATGAAAACTGGAGACGAATGGAAAACTGCTTTTAAAACAAAATTTGGGTTGTATGAATGGTTAGTTATGCCCTTTGGTTTGACTAATGCTCCAAGTACTTTCATGAGATTAATGAACCATGTTTTGAGAGCATTCATTGGAAAATTTGTGGTTGTTTATTTTGATGACATCTTGATTTACAGCAAGTCCTTTGAAGAACATGTGAATCACATTCGACAAGTCTTCGATGAGCTCCGAAAGGAGAAATTATTTGCTAACCTTGACAAGTGAAGTTTTTGCACAGACCATGTTGTGTTCCTTGGCTTTGTTGTTTCAGGAAAAGGAATAGAAGTTGATGAGACCAAGGTGAAAGCCATCAAGGATTGGCCAACCCCTACGAATGTAAGTCAGGTAAGAAGTTTTCATGGCCTTGCTGGTTTTTATAGAAGGTTTGTGAGAGATTTCAGTACCATTGCTGCTCCTTTGAATGAATTGACAAAGAAAGGTGTTGATTTTAAATGGGGAAATTCGCAAGAAAATGCTTTTCAAGAATTAAAGAAACATTTGACGGAAGCACCCTTACTTGTTCTACCTGATTTCACTAAAACTTTTGAAGTAGAATATGATGCTAGTGGAATTGGAATAGGAGAAGTTTTAATGCAGCAAGGAAAACCTGTAGCATATTTTAGTGAAAAATTGGGAGGTGCTCAACTGAATTATTCTGTATATGATAAAGAATTGTATGCTTTGGTGCGTGTTCTTGAGACCTGGCAGCACTACTTATGGCCAAAAGAGTTTGTTATTCATTCCGATCATGAAGCTTTGAAGTATTTGAAAGGGCAAGCAAAGCTGAACCGGCGCCATGCCAAATGGGTTAAGTTCATCGAAACATTTCCATACATTGTAAAATATAAGAAAGGTAAAGACAATGTTGTTGCTGATGCTTTGTCTCGAAAAATTGTGTTGCTAAACCAACTTGAGGTAAAAGTTTTGGGTCTTGAAAGTTTGAAAGATTTGTATAATGATGATCCTGAATTTTCAGAACCTTATAATCAGTGCAAAGATGGAAAGGGTTGGGAGAAATATCACATACATGATGGATTTCTTTTTAGAGCTAACAAACTTTGTGTGCCAAATTCCTCGGTTAGATTGCTTTTGTTGCAGGAATCACATGGAGGAGGGCTAACAGGACACTTTGGACAAAAGAAAACTTATGAACTGCTTGGTGATCATTTCTATTGGCCCAAGATGAGGAGGGACGTCATCAAATTTGTTGAGCGTTGTGTCACTTGTCACAAAGCTAAGTCAAAACTGAACCCTCATGGTCTTTATACTCCCTTGCCTGCTCCTAATATTCCTTGGGAAGATATAAGCATGGATTTTATTTTGGGACTGCCTAGAACTCAGAGAGGAGAGGACTCTATTTTTGTTGTAGTTGATAGATTCTCAAAAATGGCTCATTTTATCCCTTGCAATAATACCGACAATGCTTCACACATTGCTAATTTATTTTTCAGGGAAGTTGTAAGGCTGCATGGGATGCCTAGGACCATAGTGTCTGATCGCGATGTCAAGTTTGTGAGCTACTTTTGGAAAACATTATGGGTAAAGCTTGGAACCAAGCTTTTGTTTTCCACCACCTATCATCCTCAAACCGATGCACAAACTGAAGTGGTGAATCAAACATTGTCAATGTTGCTGCGAACAATGGTGAAAAAGAACTTGAAGATTTGGGAAGAATGCTTGCCACATGTGAAGTTTGCTTATAACAGGGCAGTACACTCTACCACTAATTTGTGTCCTTTTGAAATTGTCTATGGGTTCAAACCTATTGCTCCGATAGATTTGTTGCCTTTGCCATTACAGGAGAGAACAAATATGGAGGCCTCCAAGCGTGCTGCATATGTAAAGAAGATACACGAGAAGACCAAAGAAGCAATTGAGCTGAAGGCGACACGCAAGGCTGCAAGTATGAACAAACATCGGAAGAAAGTGTTGTTTGAACCAGGGGACTTAGTGTGGATTCATTTGCGCAAGGATCATTTTCCTGATCAGCGCAAATCCAAGTTGATGCCACGAGGAGATGGTCCATTTTGTGTTCTTGCAAAGATCAATGATAATGCATACAAGATAGAACTCCCAGCAAGCTATGGCGTGAGCAACACCTTCAATGTTGCTGATTTATCACCATTCACAAGTGAAGATACTTCAGAGTCGAGGACGACTCCTTTTCAAGAGGGGGAGGATGATATGACCACGCCATCCGACAACATGTTGCAACCTCCAAATCAAGCTACATCAACACCAGCCCAAGCATTTGATGGACCGATTACACGTAGCCGAGCTAAGAAGCTGCAACAAGAGGTGCACGCGCTACTTTCTGAAATTGATTTTTATATTAACGAGAATTATATACTACCTAAGTCGTGCACTTTGTTATTACTCAGGTTCACTAAGGAGAAAGATAGGAACACTCAAGGAGGGGCCATTGCCGTGAAGAAAACGGACCAGTTCGGTGTCGTTACAGTGAAGAAAACGAACCAGTCAAAAACGGACCAGCTAAAGAAACTGTCATAACTATTGATTCCTTGAAGCTTTAGAGGCCCATGAGGACTTGTTGGAAAACTAGTGAAGTCTACTTTCAAATGCAATCAGCCCCACCTCAATTGGACGTTGCAATCAACAGTTATGTTCAGATTAATCAAGACTGCTCAGAAGTTTAACAGTCAGCCTGATGTTTAAGTTGACGTGCAAAACTGTACCAATCTACAACATTTCGTGAGGCACACCATACATGTTCTGAAAGCATATCAAGTTAGCGTTCCAACGCAACAAACGGTGCACCATTTGGAGTTTCCTAGGTGGAGTTATTAACAAAACACTGAAGATTGCGCAGAAGACCAACAACCAAGAGGCCTGTTCACACAGTCCGAGCTATCTTTTGCATTTCGTGATTTCACCCATCTAGCAAGGCTGTTGCTAGTATAAATACCCCCTAGACTCATTATAAACTCATGATTTTGATGATATAAATATAAACCCCCTTTGTTCAGTTGTGTGCTAACAAATATTGAGAGTGATCTCTACCCCTTTGCTCTTGTGATTTCCTTCGTGGGATTTACAGAAGCGGCAGCTTCATCCGCTCCCAATTGGTGCTCCTACTCCCTTCAAGGTTCTCCTTGATTGAGTGTAGGTTGTGTTGGTTGGTTCCTTGCGAGTGTGGTTGGACGAATCCTTGATTCAGGTTGCAGGTTAAAGATGGTGGTTGGCTTCGAGTCTTATTCGTCAGGTTGCACTAGTTATCGCTGCTTGCGGCAAGTTATCTTGGCTTCTTGAAGCTAGTTATCTGGAGATTGAACCTACGTCGTGAAGATCGGGAATCCGTGGTGTATCATAACGCACCAGCGTTCTTCATGAACCTGATGAACAAGGTGTTTATGGAATTCTTGGACAAGTTTGTCGTGGTCTTTATCTATGACATACTCATCTACTCTAAGTCTGAGAAGGAACACGAGCAGCATCTTCACTTTGTGCTCGAGAAATTGAAGGAGCATCAGTTGTATGCCAAGTTCAGCAAATGTGACTTTTGGCTAAAGGAAGTGCAATTCTTGGGTCACATTATAACTGCTCAAGGAGTAGCGGTGGACCCAGCAAATGTGGAGTCGGTTACGAAGTGGACCCCATCGAAGACAGTCACGCAGATCTGAAGTTTTCTTGGACTTGCGGGTTACTACCGTCGGTTCATCGAAAATTTCTCCAAGATAGCGAAACCGATGATGCAGCTATTGAAAAAGGACGAGAAGTTCAAATGGTCAGCAGAATGTGATAAAAGTTTTGAGGAGCTTAAGAAAAAGTTGGTAACGGCACCAGTCTTAATTCTGCCAGACCAGATGAAAGATTTTTAGGTTTATTGCGACGCGTCTCGCCAAGGGCTTGGATGCGTGCTGATGCAGGAAGGCAAGGTGGTCGCATATGCTTCATGACAGTTGTGTCCACATGAAAATAATTACCCCACTCATGATCTGGAATTAGCAGCAGTGGTACATGCCCTAAAGATCTGGAGGCATTACCTTATTGGAAACCATTACGAGGTGTATACGGATCACAAGAGCCTGAAGTATATCTTCACCCAACCGGACTTAAATCTCCGTCAGCGAAGATGGCTGGAATTGATTAAAGATTATGATCTGGGAATCCACTACCATCCCGGTAAAGCTAATGTAATGGCAGATGCTTTAAGCCGGAAGAGCTACTGCAACTCCACCAGTACGGAAGAGATGAGCAACCAGTTACAGCAAGACTTCGAACGGCTGAACCTCGGTATTGCTGAACATGGGTTCGCGTCCGCTCTAGAAGCGCGATCAACGCTCGTGGAGCAGGTCCGAGCAGCTCAAACTAAAGATCCAAAGATAGCAGAGCTCAAGAAAAACATGAGGGTCGAAAAGGCCCGAGACTTCTCCGAAGACGAGCACGACACGATCTGGATGGGAGAAAGACTGTGCGTCCCGAAAGACAAAGAATTAAAGGAGTTGATTCTCACGGAAGCCCATCAAACTCAGTGTTCAATCCACCCTGGAAGTACCAAGCTGTACCAGGATCTTAAAGAAAAATTTTGGTGGGTTAGCATGAAAAGAGAAATAGCTGAATTCGTCGCACTCTGTGACGTATATCAGCGAGTCAAGGCAGAACATCAAAGGCCCGCAGGACTGTTACAGCCTCTCCAAATTCCGGAATGGAAATGGGAAGAAATTGGAAAGGATTTCATCACAGGTTTGCCAAGAACGTCGTCTGGACATGATTCTATTTGGGTCATTGTAGATCGACTCACGAAGGTGGCTCATTTCATTCCTGTGCACACTACCTACTCCGGAAAGAAACTAGCAGAACTCTACTTCGCAAGAATCATGTGTTTGCACGGAGTGCCTAAAAAGATCGTATCGGATCGAGGAAGTCAGTTCACCTCAAAGTTCTGGTAGAAGTTACAAGAAGAATTGGGTACCCGTTTGAATTTTAGCACACCTTACCACCCGTAGACCGATGGTCAGACCGAGCGAGTGAACCAGATACTCGAGGATATGCTCAGAGCCTGTGCGCTCGATTTTGGAGGAGCATGGGACAAGAGTTTGCCATATGTCGAGTTCTCCTACGACAACAGCTATCAAGCCAGCTTGCAGATGTGTTGGCACGGAATTTCGACCCGCCTTGCAACCAAACGGGTTCCACGTTTCCACGGCGACCTGGGAGGTTTGCTTTACTCCAGTGCAGGTCCAAAGGCTTGCCTAGTCGTGTGTAAAGCGTGCCAGTTAATTTGATCTGCAATCAACAAGATAAACAAGCAAACCGTGTTAGAAAACAATGGTCGATCGGCCGATAGGCCGATGTCGCATTGTCGTGGCCCAGCCGATAGGGCAAAGCTATATCGGCTTACTTGTGATAAAATAAGATTAAAGCATGGATTTAATCTTATCGGCCTTCATCAACATATTAACATCGATTAATGGCATCGGCCGATAAGGGATAACAAAGATAACTACACTAGCTAATACTCTAGTGCAAATCTATATGAACCAATCAACCAATATAAATATGTCGATCACAGCTAAACCCTAAAGAGTAATCTATAACAGATATATCTATATTCATCGATCCGTTCATGTAGATGGCAGATACACATAAAAACCTTACGAAAATCATGCATATTAGGCAAGACTGGCTGAAACTCCAGTGCTATCTTTAGGTTAGATCTCAAGACAGGACTAAGGTCAATGGCAACTCAAAGTGTGAATTGAGACTTAACACAAAGAGAATCAAGTCGCCGATTGCTTTTGGGGATGGTAAATGCACTGAATGATTTAACAAGGCATAATAATTAGACCACCGGCAGCAATAAACCCTAAAACGAGTAAATCGCTGGCAAAGCGTAATTAAAACACCTGTCAAAATCATCCAAAACATGATAAACAACCATCACATCATCGAGGCTTTAACGTGTCTAAAGCGACACGCTAGCCCGGCAATGCAGATCGTTGGGCACGAGTTCTTACCTCTGCTCCGAGGAAGCAAGAACTCGTCGGAGGTGACCTCTTGCGAGGGTTGGCGATGCGCCGAAAATAGATTGAAACAAACTGGTTGTTGCATTTGGTTGTGAGAGAATTTCTATGTACAAACTATCGAGATATTTATACCCGAGATTACAACAGGGTCCTTGTAGGACATGATCTTATCTCTAACAAACAAACAAGTCTTTGCGGCAAACCCTTGCCATAGATTAGATCTAAACCTACTTGATTTACAAAATACAATTGCCTAAAACCGAGCCTTATCTCTATTTGGCAACTTCCTTGAAGCTTATCTCGAGCCCAAACCAAGCCCACGCTGACTCTGTCAACTTCCGGCCTCTATCGGCCAATCAACCATATTAAATCCGTCTCGGCCGATACACTCTTCCTACTAGCGCTCCTCCCAGTCCGATACGTTCACCGAGTCCGATACGATGCTTGGTCCGACTCCAACTTAATCCTTCCTCTCTGCTTCAGTTTCCTCTTTTCTCTCTGGGTCGATTACGAAAATCTGCTGTTAACACATGCCCCCCAATTCCGCTTCATTATATAATGTGGCGGAATTAGCTCTGAGGATCCCATCGACTTCTTCACTAGGGTTTTCCTGAAAACCGCGCAAATCCAGATTCACAGCTCTCTGCCGCCGATTTTGTAACCACTCGCGTTCTTCAACTCCGGCGACCCCTCGGTGTCCAATCGGCATCAACCCCCTCAATGGCGACCTCTTCAACAACAATGGCTTCCGCTCCGTTTTATACCTCCGAGATCCCTGTGGTAAGTCAGCCCCTTCGCATTTCCATTTTCTCGCCGAGTTCTTCAAATTAGGGTTCCTGCTCTTGCCCCCCGGGTCTTATCCTTCATCGTTGTTCTTATGACATAGGTCTTCAAAAACCAAATCTTGATCCCCACCAACGACAAATCACATCGATTCCTGCTAGGCCCCATGGGCAATTGCGACCCAACCTGGCTGATAAACGCCGAGACAAACAGAGTCCCTTTCCAACAAGCCAAGCCCCATGTTTCTTCGTGGAAGCATACTTTTAGATCCTGGCCATCGAAGCTCAATGGGTGCAGAACCTGGCACAAGAGGATTGCTGCATCCAAACAGGTTCACTGGGACGAAATAGGAATCGGCCAATGCATTACCTTATCCCTGGCCGATACCAAGAAAAACGAACCACTTATGTCAGCGGCCACCTACTTCTGGTCCAGCACCTTGAACGCTTTCCTGTTCAAGCAAGGTCCAATGACCCCAACTTTGATTGACGTCAAGCTGCTAACAGGACTAGACATCCAGTCCGAAATCAATCCCTTCAGCCTCCTGGCAAACAGCAGCCATAAATTGAAAACCAAGAAAATTGGAGGCTGGTCTAGATATATCTCTGAGCATATGGAACAAGGATCAATCTCAGAGAGAGAACATGTGGCCTTCCTGACGCTATGGTTGGAAAGATTTCTTTTCTGTGGATCAACCTGCGGCCCCACTCTAAATTGCCAACACTTGGCTCAAGCCCTAGTTGATAAGAAACAAATCCCCCTTGGCCGATATCTCCTAGGAGCTGTCTATCGGCTGCTTCACTCCGCCACCCACCCAAGATCTGATGCTGAAGCAAAGAGTGGCGCATGGAGGACCATGGTGGTTTGTCCAACTCTGGCTAACTATTCATACCAACACTAGAGTCGATCGGCCTCCATTATTGGACTCCTGCTGCCCATCAAAGTATGCCGGTCATGAAGATCCCAAAACCAGAAGGTGCATGTCTTTTGGAGAAGTGGTCTCTGTTTATCCTGGAGCGGATCAATTGGCCGAAGACATGTCCACATGGTTCATCCGGTTCTACACCGGTCCCCCATTAGTTAAGATGGACATGTTCATCTACACGTCAGACCAGGATTTTGAACTCCCCGATGACCTTCACTTGGACTTGGTGAACAACGATATGGAGTCACGGGAATCGTTCATGATCGGCATCACCCCATGCCTGCTCCCAGTAGGCATATTCCAAGGAAGAAGCACCAGCCTGTCCTATGAATTTTACAATCCCATGGTGGCTGCTAGACAGTGCGGGCTTAGACAACTTCCCATCAATTTATATTTCCACAAACTTCTAGAGAGCAGAGGCACGGTTTCATCAGCGCTGGTCATGAGCAAAGCACTAGAGATTGAAACCCCAAATCTGGGTGACTGTGACCGATTGCATCTGAGCACCTTCATCCATATCAGCTTCCAGGCATGGTGGCAAGAATGGGCTGCTCATATCTTCCATCAATCGGCCAGATTTCACTTAACAGAGCTCATCCAAGATATCAACCCTCAAGTCCCCGATGGTCTGATTCAATAAGTAAGCAAAAGCGGAAAAAAGATATAATATGCAATGGTCTTGTCTCCATCGGGTAACTCTGTCATGGAATTGACTATCGGCCTTACTGCCCCAAAGGTCTCATCACTGCTCCAGGGGCCGATAGCCAAAGAAGCCACCAAAAGGAAGGCGCCAGCAAGGGACAAGCCCCACAAACCTGTGAAAAAACCCAAGGCTGCCGACCAGGCCGATCCTGCAGAACTAGACCCCTCCGTAGAAGAATTCCTCGATGAACAAGTAATAGAGGAGGAAGTCGATGCAGCTACTGCCGATCTAGCTGAAGAAGAAAATCCATCGGCTGAAACCGCTAAAGAACCATCGGCCAAGACCACTACAATCCCATCGGCCGATGACCAAGTCGTTGCTGCCCAACCAAGGAAAACCAGACATGCAGTCTGCAAGGTTAGCGCATTTCCTTTACTGAATCTACGCAATCCCCTTCTGTTGGTATGCTATAATTTGATATCCTTTTCAGGCTGCCGCGTCATCTGTGCTCAAGGAGAGAACTCAATCGGCCTCTTTAAGAACTAAGAAAACAACCTTACAAAGGCATGAACAGACCAAGGCTCGATTAAGAACTCCTTCTCCTTCTCCACCACCCTCTCTGATTGCTTCGGTAAGAGTTGACCCCCTTTTCTTTTTTTTTTATTCTTTTAATGATAGAGATCTGATTGTCCTCGCTTATCCCTCTTCAGCCGCGTGCTCCATCGCCCGCACCACATCGGCCCTCGCCTTCGCCCACCGTTTCAAGACAGCAAAAGGAGGCCGATGCGGGCACAACCGATGTCCCATCACAGGTAAAACAAATCACTTCAAATCCCTTGCCGATTTTTATT
This sequence comes from Oryza officinalis, assembly GCA_008326285.1. Classification (NCBI taxonomy): domain Eukaryota; kingdom Viridiplantae; phylum Streptophyta; class Magnoliopsida; order Poales; family Poaceae; genus Oryza; species Oryza officinalis. Next base: position 22,445,992 of record BDMV01000006.1, read on the forward strand.
TGACCGAGCTAACCCTGCCCCATCTTGTTGTTCGCAGAACTTAGCCGATATGTTCTCTTTTGACATCGGCCAATTTCTAGATGACGAGGACCAAGAGCCACCTGTCACGGTGTCACGCCCAGAAATTCACTACCAGAATTTCCAAAGCAAATTGTGTATTAAAATCCCTGTCCAGGACCAGCCAGGGTACACAAATGACAAAGTTGCCATACAGATCCACGTCTTACAAAACAATAAAAAAAATCTCTTACAAAACTGCAGCGGAAAAAGGAAACACTCTATTCTAACAAACTAAACACTCGCAACGTAGCGACTCCAATCCACAGGCATTCCTCGACAGTAGCAACAAGCCTACTCTTCTGAAAAGTCTTCCTCTGAAACATACTCCAACTCTGGTGTGGGGAAAATAAAGCAAGACTGAGTACTACCCACTGTACTCAACAAGTCATACCGGAAAGGAAAATAATGATGCAAGTAATAACAAAGGAGAGCTGCAAAAGCTATTTTGCATAAAATACGCATTTAAAAACAAAAGTTGAAAACAGTAAAATAGTTGAATTAATTAGTCATAATTAAACCATCACTGTCCAACGCTACACCACGTTGCGACAGGCCCAAACCACCATCTGTACTACACCAGTTCTATTAAGTCAAATTATTAAAAAGTTCAACTAATCACGGTGAATCTAGTCGATCGCCCATAACCGCGGGCACGGCTATTCGAATAGTTTTACTCTGATCAGAGGTGCGCAACTGTACCCACAAGACACGATTCCACACATGTTGCCATGCCCCGAAGTATCACCACGATACTGCAAAGGGGGAAATCGTGACAAGACCTTTCGCATAACTCCTCCTAACCAAGCGCACCACACCGCAGGTTTCGCCCCCACCCCTCAAAAGGCAGTGGGCAGCCCTCCCTCGTGCCTTGGTGAATCCGGTAGCCGGTCAGCCGGTATATCCCCGGCCGAACCGACTCCATCACGCCCACCCTTTCCGGGGAGCGTCGGCTAGGAAAGAGCTATACTACGAGTCCAGCAGTTGCCCATTCTTGCTTGTGGTAAGCACTGTTATTCTTCCAGGGTTTCCCATGAACCGGTCCTTAATTGCCATGGGTGCGACCAGCAAAACCATGCACCCACAACCCACCATTAATCAAGATTTTAGTTGAAACATTTATTAAATCGCCCACGATTAACCATCGTGAGCCATTATGAGATAACCATCACGAAATATTAATGAAGCTTCAATTATCCCATTAGTGAACTAATGTTTCTAAGCATGGCTAAGCAAGTTCTATTGTAGCAACTACTCAAATTAATTCCCAAGCTATCAAAGGAATAAGGTAAATGCAATATAAAGCTGAGTACAATAGGTAAACTATCCCATAAGTGACATTCTAAAACAATGCAAAATTTAGAGAAAAATAAGACTGTTTCACAATTTAGGTACAATATGATCAAATGAATAAGTATGACTTGCCTTGCTCTTGCGCTGGGTCGACTTCGGCAACGACCTCGAAATAAACTGGAGAGTCGGAATTACCGGAATCTATACGACAAACAAAGCAAACAACAATACATGCTATAAGTCTACTGAAACAAAGAACAACACTGTTTTTAATGGATTCTAGACATTTTTATGAATTTTCTGAGACATAAACGGACTAAAACGGAGTCCGGATGAATTAGTTATGAATTTTTGAAGTTATCTGCGTTTTTACTATAACAGAAAAATCCTTAATTATTTATTGCGCAATAAAACCTTAGGGCTGACGTCAGCGGCTAGGGCTGACGTCAGCCGCGGTGGCGGCTGCTGCGCACCACGTGGCGCACACGTGGCGCCGACGCGGCGGCCACGCGGTGGCCATGTGGCGGCCACGCGGGACGGGAACGGGCGACCGGGATCGGCCCGAGTGGCCGATCCGACGGCTGAGGCGCGCGGCGGCGGCTAGGGTTTGGGGCCGAGCGGCGCGGGCGGCGGCGGGGCGGCGGCTCGCGGCGGCGGCGCACGCGGCGGCGCGGGCGGCGGCGCGGCGGGCGGCGCGGCGCGGCGGGCGCAGCGAGCGGCGGGCGGCGAGGCGCACGGCGGCGACGGAGAGGGGAAAAAGGGGCGGCGGCGGCGCTTACCGACGGCGGAAAAAGGCGGCGGCGCGGCTTCGGCGACGGCGGCGCACGGCTAGGGTTAGGGCGGCGGCGGCGCGGGGAAAACGAGGGGCGGCGGCCTCGGGGGGGGGAAAATAAATAGGGGCGGCGCGCGCGGGCAGTCCGGCCGGGAAAGCGGCGGCGGCGCGGGCGCGGCGGCCGGCCGTGTCGGAGGCGGACTCGGCCGCGGGCGGGCCCACCCGTCAGCGAGCGAGCGGCGCGGGGAGGCGGCGCGGACTTCCGGGCGGCCTTGGGACGGCCCGGGAGGGGAAGCAGCAGGGCGCGTGGCGGCTTGGGCCGGCTGGCGCGAAGGAGAGAGGAGGGAGAGCGGCGGCCGAGCGGGCGGCTTGGGCCGGCCGGGAGGAAGGAGAAGGAGGCACGCGCGACGGCGGCCCGGGAAGGAGGGAAAAATGGGCCGACGGCCCAAGAAGGAAAAGAAAAAGGAAAAAGAAAAGGAAAAAGGATTCCAGGGTTTAATTTATTGTGCTTCAGGGTTTTTAATTGGTTAAAATTATTTTTAGGGCTCTGAAAATTCCACTAAAAATCCTGTTAATGTATTTCGACATGGGGAACTCAAGAAAATTCCACCTTGCCATTTTCACTTCTTTAATGCATTATTTAATTGGGTTTTTCTCCAGATTTAATTAAACAATTTCTTAGATAAATTATTAAATTCAATTTTTACGATTTGGGAGAACTTCAGGGTGTGACAAACCTACCCCCCTTAAACGGAATCTCGACCCCGAGATTCGGAGGTGCTGGCGAAGAGGTGCGGATGGGCAGCCTTCAATTCATCCTCCCTTTCCCATGTAGCTTCTTCCTCGGAATGATGGCTCCATTGAACTCTTCAGAACCTGGTAACCTTGTTTCTGGTCCTCCTCTCGCTGGTTTCGAGAATACGAATCGGCTTCTCCACATAAGTCAAGTCCTCTTGAATCTCAATTTGATCGGGACTGGCCTGTTCTTCCGGTACTCTCAAGCATTTCTTCAATTGCGAGATGTGAAACACATCATGAATACCCGCCATGTTGGGTGGAAGCTCAAGCTGGTAAGCAACTTCTCCTCGACGCTCGCGGATCTTGTATGGTCCCACAAAGCGTGGTGCCAATTTTCCTTTAGTTTGAAAATGGTGTACTCCTCGAAGCGGTGTGACACGAAGGTACACGTAGTCCCCTGCTTCGAAAACTAACTCCCTTCGACGATTGTCGGCATAGCTTTTCTATCGAGACTACGCAATTCTCAACCTTTCTCTGACGGTTCTGACCTTTTCCTCCGCATCGCTCAAGACTTCAGTCCCAAATAGTTGTCGTTCTCCGGTCTGATCCCAAAAGAGCGGGGTACGGCACTTTCTGCCATACAACGCCCCAAATGGTGCCATCTGCAAGCTGGCTTGATAACTGTTGTTGTAGGAGAACTCGGCATACGGCAAACTCTTGTCCCATGCTCCTCCAAAATCAAGCGCACAAGCTCTGAGCATATCCTCAAGTATCCGGTTCACTCGCTCAGTCTGGCCATCAGTTTGTGGATGGTAAGCCGTGCTAAAGTTCAAACAGGTTCCCAATTCTTCTTGTAATTTCTGCCAGAACTTTGAGGTGAACTGGCTTCCTCGATCCAATACGATCTTCTTAGGCACTCCGTGTAAATACATGATTCTTGCGAGGTAGAGTTCTGCTAACTTCTTTCCAGAGTAGGTAGTATGTACAGGAATGAAATGAGCCACCTTCGTGAGTCGATCCACGATGACCCAGATAGAATCATGTCCAGACGACGTTCTTGGCAAACCTGTGATAAAATCCATTCCAATTTCTTCCCATTTCCATTTCGGAATTTGGAGAGGCTGTAACAGTCCTGCAGGCCTTTGATGCTCTGCCTTGACTCGCTGGCACACGTCACAGAGTGCGACGAATTCAGCTATTTCTCTTCTCATGCTAACCCACCAGAACTTCTCTTTAAGGTCTTGGTACATCTTGGTACTGCCAGGATGAATTGAATACTGAGTTTGATGGGCTTCCGTGAGTATTAACTCCTTTAACTCTTTGTCTTCTGGGATGCACAGTCTTTCTCCCATCCATATCGTGCCATGCTCGTCTTCGGAAAAATCTCGGGCCTTTCCAACCCTCATGTTTTTCTTGAGCTCTGCTATCTCCGGATCTTTAGCTTGAGCTGCTCGGACCTGCTTCACGAGCGTTGGTCGCGCTTCTAGAGCGGATGCAAGCCCATGTTCAACAATACCGAGGTTCAGCCGTTTGAAGTCTTGTTGCAACTGGCTGCTCATCTCTTCCATACAGGTGGAACTGCAGTAGCTCTTCCAACTTAAAGCATCTGCCACTACATTAGCTTTACCGGGATGGTAGTGAATTCCCAGATCATAGTCTTTAATCAATTCCAACCATCTTCGCTGGCGGAGGTTTAAGTCCGGTTGGGTGAAGATATACTTCAAACTCTTGTGATCCGTATACACCTCGCAACGGTTTCCAATAAGATAATGCCTCCAAATTTTTAGGGCATGAACCACTGCTGCTAATTCCAAATCATGAGTAGGGTAATTATTCTCATGTGAGCGCAGTTGCCGCGAAGCGTATGCAACCACTCTGCCTTCTTGCATCAATACACATCCTAGCCCTTGGCGAAACGCGTCGCAATAAACCTGAAAGTCTTTAGTCTAGTCTGGCAGAATTAAGACTGGTGCCGTTACCAACTTCTTCTTAAGTTCCTCAAAACTTCTGTCGCATTCTGCTGACCACTTGAACTTCTCATCCTTTTTCAGCAACTGTGTCATTGGCTTGGCAATCTTGGAAAAACTCTCTATGAACCGACGGTAATAACCCGCAAGTCCAAGAAAACTTCAGATTTGCGTGACTGTCTTCGGTGGGGTCCACTTCATAACCGATTCCAAATTCGACGGGTCTACTGCCACTCCTTGAGCGGTGATGATGTGGCCTAGGAACTGTACTTCCTTGAGCCAAAAGTCACACTTGCTAAACTTGGCATACAACTGGTGTTCCTTTAATTTCTCAAGTACCAGGCGAAGATGTTGTTCATGCTCCTCCTTGGACTTAGAGTAAACAAGTATATCATCGATAAAAACCACGACGAACTTATCCAGAAATTCCATGAACACCTTATTCATCAAGTTCATGAAAAAGGCCGGTGCATTGGTAAGTCCAAAAGACATGACTGTGCACTCAAACAACCCATACCAAGTAGTGAATGCTGTCTTCGGAATGTCCTCCTCTCTAATCCTCAATTGGTGGTAGCCTGATCGCAGGTCTATCTTGGAGAACCATGTTGCTCCCTTTAACTGATCAAACAAATCATCAATCCGAGGTAACGGGTATTTGTTCTTGACGGTCACCTCATTGAGGGCGCGATAGTCGACGCACATCCTCTTGGTCTTATCTTTCTTCTCCACAAAGATCACCGGAGCACTCCAAGGTGACGTACTCGGGCGAATATATCCTTTCTGCAACTGCTCATCAACTTGCTTCTTGACTTTTGCCAGTTCATTGGCTCCCATCCTATAGGGTCTCTTGTGTATCGAGGCAGTTCCCGGTACTAAATCAATCCGAAATTTAATTTCTCTCTTTGGTGGCATTGTGGTTATGTCATCCGGAAAGACTTCAAGGTATTCTCTAACAATAGGAATATCCTCCAACTTCTTAATAGCTTTCCCTTCTTCTGTGACCTGTTTCGTCCCATCTACTTGGTTCAAGCACACTCTCTGCTTTTGGGGTGTCGGCGACTGGAATTTCACGACTTCTCCTTTCTCATTAACCAGAGTGATAGTGCGACTAGCGCAATCGATAACTCCCTTGTGCCTTGTTAACCAATCCATCCCAAGAATGACATCTAGGTCCTTGGATTCTAGAAGGATAAGATTGGCTAGAAATTTAGAACCCTGGATTTCTATTTCCACAGAGGGGCAATAGTGGGCTGTGGTCATCTCATTCCCAGGAGTGTGAACCCACATAGGCGTTCTAAGTTTCACTACTAACAACCCATATGTCCCAGCAAAACGCTTTGATAAAAAGGAATGTGTAGCACCGGAATCAAAAAGAGTGATAGCTGGAATTGAATTGACAGGGAACGTACCCAGTACCACTTCTGGTGTAGCCTGTGCCTCCTCTGCTGACGCATGGTTGACACGGGCATGAACAAACTTGGGTCCTGCATGCCTTGGCTTCGGGCACTTGTCGGCGAAGTGTCCGGGCTCATTGCAGTTGAAGCAGACAAATGATTTTCCGCCGGACTCCTTCCTGGGTTGAGTCGATGGAGCTGGCTGAGCTGCGGCCATTGGCGGACGCGGAACCGGGTTGCGGTTGGGCTGTCCCCCGTTGTTGTTGCAGTTGCCGGAATTGTTGTTGTTGAAATTACCAGGCTAGTAAGGTCGATGTTGACGAACAATCATTGTAGAAGGTCCACCCTGCTGTCCGGCGATGAACCGGGGCTTCTGTTTGACTTCCCTGCCGCGCCCTGAATTGGACTGCCTTCCTCTTTCAATCCATCCTGTTGCATTGATCCTCTTGACGGATCGCCTTATCAACTAACTTCTCGAAATCAGCATAATCCCCTGAGATTAGTTGGTTGGTCAATTCATCATCCAGGTCGGAAAGAAACTTTTCTTGCCTTTCCGCATCAGTGCGCACATCCTCCGAAGCGTAACGTGCGAGACGGTTGAACTCATGGAGGTATTCCGCCACCGTCCTATTACCTTGGTGGAGCGCCCTAAACTCCCTCTTCTTCTGGGCTACTATGCCGTCAGGAATTTGGGCTTTCCTGAAACTGCGGCAGAACTCCGTCCAAGTGACCTCCGTTCCGGGTGGACGGGTAACCAGATAGTTATCCCACCAAGCCGAAGCGGGACCCTGCAATTGATGGGTAGCGAAAGCGACCTTCTCTTGATCATTGCACTGGAGTAGATCAAGCTTCTTCTCAATAACATGAAGCCAATCGTTCGCTTCCATGGGATTGGTAGTACTTGAGAAAACCGGCGGTCTGACACGAAGAAACTCTGGCAACTTGGATTGGGGTGGTGGTTGATTCTGTTGGGCCTGCTGCTGCTGCTGTTGAGCTTGTTGTTGCATCTGTTGCAACATCTGCTGTTGCATTTGTTGATGCTGCTGCTGCATTTGCTGCATCATAGCCGCCATCATCTGAGTCTGGCTGGCTAGCACTTGAGCAAGAGTGGGGTTATCCGGTGGTGGAGAAGGAGTGTTGGTGTTTGTTCTATTAGCCTGGGATCCCTCCTGTCCGTTGTTGTTACCACTTGTCCTTGTGTTGACCATCTGAAGGAGAAGAACCAGCAGAAAGAAATGGACAAGAAAGAAAACAGATTGCTCAGAACTAAGCTTTAATATATTATTAATTTAACTGTAATTGTTCTGATCTAACTTAAAACACTTCAAAACAGCAGGCAAAAATCCTTAATAAGATAGCCATACCATAGGCACATGGTATCGACCATCGGCTAACCCCAAGCAACAAACCTAGCACACAGCATCTAACATGAAAACAAACTAAAAAGAAAACGGAAAAACTAAGGGTAACGAGCCTAATACTCGGAACGGCTTCTGCGGTCGGTGGAGTCGTAACCAGGCTCCTTCTCATCTATAGAGGACAAAGGAACAAGACTCAACACATGCTCAAAAAGAAAATTTTTGATGCAAGGAACCCCTTTTTTTTTCAAAATTCCCAAAGACCACAGTTCCCAGATTTTTCCCAAAACAATTTCAAATTAAGGGAAAATGCACATGAAAAGTTTTAGAGGGGTCTTAGGGTTTCCAGTTGGCTTGTCCTACGGTCAAGGTCGGCTCTGATACCAACTTGTCACGCCTAGAAATTCACTACCAGAATTTCCAAAGCAAATTGTGTATTAAAATCCCTGTCCAGGACCAGCCAGGGTACACAAATGACAAAGTTGCCATACAGATCCACGTCTTACAAAACTATAAAAAAAATCTCTTACAAAACTGCAGCGGAAAAAGGAAACACTCTATTCTAACAAACTAAACACTCGCAACGTAGCGATTCCAATCCACAGGCATTCCTCGACGGTAGCAACAAGCCTACTCTTCTGAAAAGTCTTCCTCTTAAACATACTCCAACTCTGGTGTGGGGAAAATAAAGCAAGACTGAGTACTACCCACTGTACTCAACAAATCATACCGGAAAGGAAAATAATGATGCAAGTAATAACAAAGGAGAGCTGCAAAAGCTATTTTGCATAAAATACGCATTTAAAAACAATAGTTGAAAACAGTAAAACAGTTGAATTAATTAGTCATAATTAAACCATCATTGTCCAACGCTACACCACGTTGCGACAGGCCCAAACCACCATCTGTACTACACCAGTTCTATTAAGTCAAATTATTAAAAAGTTCAACTAATCACGGTGAATCTGGTCGATCGCCCATAACCGCGGGCACGGCTATTCGAATAGTTTTACTCTGATCAGAGGTGCGCAACTGTACCCACAAGACACGATTCCACACATGTTACCATGCCCCGAAGTATCACCACGATACTGCAAAGGGGGAAATCGTGACAAGACCTTTCGCATAACTCCTCCTAACCAAGTGCACCACACCGCAGGTTTCGCCCCCACCCCTCAAAAGGCAGTGGGCAGCCCCTCCTCGTGCCTTGGTGAATCCGGCAGCTGGTCAACCGGTATATCCCCGGCCGAACCGACTCCATCACGCCCACCCTTTCCGGGGAGCGTCGGCTAGGAAAGAGCTATACTACGAGTCCAGCTGTTGCCCATTCTTGCTTGTGGTAAGCACTGTTAGTCTTTCAAGGTTTTCCATGAACCGGTCCTTAATTACCATGGGTGCGACCAGCAAAACCATGCACCCACAACCCACCATTAATCAAGATTTTAGTTGAAACATTTATTAAATCGCCCATGAATAACCATCGTGAGCCATTATGAGATAACCATCACTAAATATTAATGAAGCTTCAATTATCCCATTAGTGAACTAGTGTTTCTAAGCATGGCTAAGCAAGTTCTATTGTAGCAACTACTCAAATTAATTCCCAAGCTATCAAAGGAATAAGGTAAATGCAATATAAAGCTGAGTACAATAGGTAAACTATCCCATAAGTGACATTCTAAAACAATGCAATATTTAGAGAAAAATAAGACTATTTCGCAATTTAGGTATAATATGATCAAATGAATAAGTATGACTTGTCTTGCTCTTGCGCTGGGTCGACTTCGGCAACGACCTCGAAATAAACCGGAGAGTCGGAATTACCGGAATCTATACGACAAACAAAGCAAACAACAATACATGCTATAAGTCTACTGAAACAAAGAACAACACTATTTTTAATGGATTCTAGACATTTTTATGAATTTTCTGAGACTTAAACGGACTAAAACGGAGTCCGGATGAATTAGTTATGAATTTTTAAAGTTAACTGCGTTTTTACTATAACAGAAAGATCCTTAATTATTTATTGCGCAATAAACCCTTAGGGCTGACGTCAGCCGCGGATGCGGCTGCTGCGCACCACGTGGCGCCGACGCGGCGGTCACACCATAGCCACGTGGCGGCCACGCGGGACGGGAACGGGCGGCCCTGGATCGGCTCGAGTGGCCGATCCGACAGCTACGCGCGCGGCGGCGGCTAGGGTTAGGGTTTGGAGCCGAGCGGCGTGCGCGGGCGGCGGCGGAGCGGCGGCTCACGGGCGGCGGCGCACGGGAGGCGGCGAAGCGGCGGCTCGCGGCAGCGGAGGAGCGGCGTGACGGCCACGCGGGGCGGCAGCCGAGCGGCGGAGCGGGCGCGCACGGGAGCGGTGGAGAGGGGAAAAGGGGCGGCGGCGGCGGTGCTTACCGGCGGCGGAAAACGGCGGTGGCGCGGCTTCGGCGACGGCGGCGCTCACGGGGTAGGGTTAGGGTTAGGGCGGCGGCGGCGGCATGGGGAAAACGAGGAGGGGAGCGCCTCGGGGGGGGATAAATAGGGGCGGCGCGGCGGGAATCCCGCCGGGATTTGCGGCGGCGCGGGCGCGGCGGCCGGCCGTGTCGGAGGCGAACTCGGCCGCGGGCGGGCCCACCCGTCAGCGAGCGAGCGGCGCGGGGAGGCGGCGCGGACTTCCGGGCGGCCTTGGGCTAGCCCGGGAGGGGAAGCAGCGGGGCGCGCGGCGGCTTGGGCCGGCTGGGCCGAAGGAGAGGGGAGGGAGAGCGGCGGCCGAGCGGGTGGCTTGGGCCGGCCGGGAGGAAGGAGAAGGAGGCATGCGCGACGGCGGCCCGGGAAGGAGGGAAAAATGGGCCGACGGCCCAAGAAGGAAAAGAAAAAGGAAAAAGAAAAGGAAAAAGGATTCTAGGGTTTAATTTATTGCGCTTGAGGGTTTTTAATTGGTTAAAATTATTTTTAGGGCTCTGAAAATTCCACTAAAAATCCTGTTAATGTATTTCGACATGGGGAACTCAAGAAAATTCCACCTTGCCATTTTCACTTCTTTAATGCATTATTTAATTGGGTTTTTCTCCAGATTTAATTAAACAATTTCTCAGATAAATTATTAAATTCAATTTTTACGATTTGGGAGAACTTCAGGGTGTGACACACGGCCAAGGCGTCAATCTCTGACGATCTAAAGAACCGGCTGTCCGATATCGTCAAGCGGCTGGAGTCGTCATTGGAGTACTTGGTGGAGGACTGCAATCCCATCAGGAGCAGAGTACAAGAAATTGAAGATCAATTGCCTGAAAACCTGATGGAAATCCTAACACCGGCCATCTTCTTGGAACAATACCGCTTCAAGCTTCAGAAGGCTAAAGAAAGAATCGCAGAGAGGCGGGAACGTGAGAGCTTGGACTCGGCCTTAACCGCCAGCAAAGCTCAAGTCAATTCTGATAAGACCAAGCTAGATGAGCTGGCCGTTGAGCCGATTGTCCTGAACAACAGACTCGAAGAACTTCACCGCCTCGAAGCAGATCCCGTGTCTAAGCTGGAAGCAACTCGCAAAGAAATCCAAGAAGTCAAGGCTGGGATAGCTGCATCGCCAAAGTCCATAGAGGACCAGACAGTGAAGCTGAAGGCATCGGCCAAATACTTGGCAACCCTGAGCAAATCCTTAAAACCGATTCCAGGGTCGATGGCCGATGACGCCCAAGCCATAGAAGACATTGATCAAATCCGTCGTAGGGCCATTGCAGCTATTAAAAACTTCATAGGGTAATGTAATATATTTTGTGTCCTTCTTGTAAATAAACATCCCCCTAATTTAGTTAATCTCATCGGCCCATTAACCGAATTTGATCTCAACCTGAACAAGTCCAAGTCTGAAAAAGTTTTGATAATTAATCTCATCGACTCATCAGCCGAATTTGATCTCAACCTGAATAAGTCCAAATCTGAAAAAGTTTTGAAACCCCAAACTTGTATTATTCTCATAAACTTGATAAACTTGAAGAATTTTAAGTCCATAAACTTGGATCAATCCGATAAGACCGATAAACTTGAAGAGTTTTGGGCCTGTATATATAGATGCCCCCCAAATTTTGAAAGATGAGAGCTCATGTTATAAAATTTGAACTAAGGGCGATAATGCATATCGGCTATCTAAAGACGATGTATACCACATCAGCTATTATCATAAATCGGCTGATAGGCCGATCATGAGTCGATCCAGACGCTAGGATAATATTTCTTTAAATACTTGCCATTAAGAGCTCGTCCATAAATTTCACCATCTAGCCCCTTGAGAAAATAAGCATTGTGGGGAACACATCGATGAATTTGAAAAGGACCTTCCCAATTAGGTGACCACTTGCCGAATTTATTATCTCTGGAGCCAATCGGCAATATCAACTTCCAAACCAGATCCCCTTCATCAAAGGACTTGGCAACAACTTTTTTGTTATAATGATGAGCCACTCTATCTTTATCTTGTTTGATTTTCTCCAAGGCCCGCAACCGGACGTGTGCCAAATCATCCAACTCATCGACCATAAGATTGTGGTATTCATCGGCTGTCAAGTCGTTTTGCAAAGCAATCCTTCTTGAGCCGATGTTGGTTTCCCATGGCAGCACAGCTTCATGTGCATAAACCAGCTGATATGGAGGCACTTGAATCGCACCATGACAGGCCATCCGATACGCCCAAAGGGAATCGGCCAGCGTCGTATGCCATTACTTCGGCTATTCGTCAATTTTTCTCTTGAACAACTTGATTAAAGTCTTATTAGAAGCTTCTGCCTACCCATTAGCTTGCGCGTAATACGGAGAAGAATTCAATAATTTAATGCCCATGCTGTCGGCAAACTGGACGAACTCATCGGACACGAAGATTGATCCTTGATCGGTGGTCAGTGCCTGTGGTAATCCAAACCGATATATGATATACTCTTTGACAAACTGAATCACTTCCTTAGAATCAACCTTCTTGAGACGAATGGCCTCTACCCACTTGGTGAAATAATCTGTAGCCACCAGGATATACTTGTGCCCTTTGCTTGACGGTGGATTGATCTATCCGATCATGTCTATACCCCATCCTAGAAACGGCCACGGCTTTATGATTGGATGCATAGCTGATGCCGGTGCTCTCTGAATTGCTCCAAACTTTTGGCAATCTTGACATCCTTTATAGTACTTGAAACAATCCTCAAGCATTGTCGGCCAAAAATATCCGACGCGCTTCAAAAGCCATCTCATTTTATGGGCCGATTGATGGCTTCCACAGATCCCCTCATGTACCTCGCTCATCACAACTTTGGCCTCCTCGGGACCTAAGCACTTGAGCAAGACACCATCAATCGTCTGATGGTATAAGTCATGGTCTAACAGGACATACTGCAACACTATGTATTTCATCTTCCGCGACACCGACTGGGAAGGATTTTTCAAATAATCAATGATAGCAAATCTCCAGTCGTCGGCATCCACGGCCTTAGCCATCGGCCTGTATCCCGATGCCCCCTGAGCGAGATCATTGGCCTCGAAGTTCTGCTTCCTGGGTATATGTCTCATCGTCACAATCTTGAAAACTTGTAGCAACTCCTTGCATTCCTCATTGTAAACTCTGAGCATATCGTTCTTGCATTCATACTCGCCAGAAAGTTGATTGATGACCAGCTGTGAATCACCAATGATTTCTACGGAATCGGCCTCGACCTCCTGTAATAATTGCAAACCTTTAAGCACCGCTTCATACTCTACTTGATTGTTAGTATAATAAGGCATGATGGTGAAAGCAAACTCGAAGCTTGCCCCCCGAGGGGATATGATGACCAGGCCGATACCGCATCTATGTCTACAAATAGATCCATCAAAATACAGTGTCCATGGCACAATATCTGCATATGCAACTGAATCATTTCTGTGTTGAACAATGAAATCGGCCAGGGCTTGTCCTTTGATTGCTTTGGCCGATTCATATCTGAGGTCAAACTCTGTTAAAGCAAAAATCCACTTTCCAATTCTTCCTTTTAAAACGGGGGCCGATAGCATGTATTTCATCACATCGGCCTTACTTACCACAATGCACTCGTTGGAAAGTAAATAATGCCTCAACTTAGTACATGAAAAATACAAGCATAGACATAACTTCTCAACCGGCGTGTACCTTGTCTCGGCGTCTAACAACCTCCTACTGAGATAAAAAATAGCTCTTTCCTTGCCATCGATGTCTTGAACCAAGACTGAGCCGATGGATTTCTCATCGGCCGATAGGTACAGCCTGAATGGAACCCCTTTCTATGGAGGGATTAGAACTGGGGGAGAACTTAAATATTCCTTGATATCGTCCAGTGCTTTCTATTGCTTATCACCCCATACGAACTCCTGATCGACCTTTATCTTCAACAACGGAGTGAATGGCTCTATCCTGCCTGATAGGTTTGATATGAAGCGCCGGACGAAGTTGATCTTCCCGAGCAGAGATTGTAATTTAGTCTTGTTTGTTGGAGGCTTGGTATTTTTTATAGCATCAATGTTCTTCTGCGTAATTTCAATTCCCCTCTCATGGACCAAGAAACCCAGAAACTGATCGGCCGATACGCCAAAGGCACACTTCTTAGGGTTCATCTTTAAACCATATTTCCTTGCTCTTTCTAGTACCTTGCGTAAATCGGCCAAGTGCATATCGTATTCCTTGGACTTCACGACGACATCATCAATGTAAACCTCGATCAGCGAACCGATAAGATCATGAAAAATGTAATTCATAGACCTCTGATAAGTAGCTCTGGCATTTTTTAAAGCGAAGGTCATGACAACCCACTCATACAGGCCGATTGCCCCCGGACACCGGAAGGCTGCCTTGTGAATATCTTCCTCGGCCATGAATATCTGGTTGTAGCCTGTGTTTCCATCCATGAAACTGATAATTTTGTGTCCAGACGCGGCATCTACCAGCAAATCGGCCAACGGCATAGGGTACTCATCTTTTGGCGTAGCTTTATTCAAGTCTCTGAAATCGATACATACCCTAAGTTTGCCATTTTTCTTCAACACCGGAACTATATTGGAAACCCACTCCGCATATCGGCAGGGTCTAATGAAATTAGCGTCATAAAGTCTAGTGATCTCTGCTTTGATAGCTTCATGCATATCGGCCTTAAATCTCCTAGGAGCTTGCTTAAACGGCCGATAGCCTGGTTTGATAGGTAACCGATGTTCTACGATCGATCGGCTTAAACCTGGCATCTCATGATATTCCCATGCAAAGCAGTCCATGAATTCTTTCAAAAGGTTCATCAAATTATTTTTATATTCTATTGGTAGGTTAGCACTTACATACGTCGGCCTAGGCCTATCACCTGTGCCTATATCAATTTCTTCGAGTTGATCGGCCGACGTAAAGCCTTGTCCTAGTTTTTCGTCTAGCTCATCGTCTGTGTAGGGGCTAGCTTGCTCATCTTGGGCAGTGGATGGTTCATCTTTGTTAAAGTAACTGCTTGTCTTGATCTTCAATCGTCTCGATATCACAATCAGTCACTTTGAGGAAATCGGCATCCCAAACTCGTCCGGATAAGCAGTCGATTCCCTCCATCTCCCAAACTGCGAGATCGGCATTGGCCACGTGTACTGACCGATCGGCCTGCACGATCTCGACCTGGTCCCCTTGCCATTGTATAAGGCATTGGTGCATTGTTGAAGGGACGCAATAATTTGCGTGGATCCAATCTCGCCCCAACAACAGGCTGTAGGAACCCTTTCCATCGAAGACGAAGAAGGTGGTGGGTATTGTCTTGTTGCCCACGGTGAGCTCCACGTTTAGCACCCCCTTCGCCTCGGATGTGTTGCCACCAAAGTCTTTCAGCACCATGTTGGTCTTGATGAGGTCCTCCGGTACTTTTCCAAGCTTCCGGAAGGTTGAATACGGCATTAAGTTCACTGCCGCGCCGCCATCGACCAGCATCTTTGTCATCGGCCGCCCGTTGATGAATCCCTTGATGTATAGCCTGTGGCTGCTGTCAGCCGGCTTGTCGAATATAGTCTGGTCCGGTGACAACTGTAGTCGAGCCGAGGACTGCTCATCGTCGGCGATTGCTTCATCGGCCGTCTGCACGCTGTATTCTACTGGCAATATGAAAACCATATTAACAGAAGCCGATGCCACACCTTTACCTTTGGCGGACGCAGGAGCTTGAGCTGTCTTGGAGGTGCCCTTATCGGCCTTGACCACCGTAGATTTTATCCTCCACTCTTTTTTAGTTCTGGTGGGCCGATGGGCTGTTGTCGCTTGCTGCTCCTGGACCTGCTCCTTCTTCCTCAGCCTTTGTACCCGTCGTTTTTGGGTCTTGGTAAACACGTCGCTTGGGCACCACTGAGGATTCTGGGGTTGACCGTCGTCTTTGTCGTGACGATCTTGGCGCATCGGCCCTAGCCTTTCATGCATAGATTTTCTTTGCTTGGCTGGCCGATGCGCTTGCCGACTTGAACTACCCTGATGAGAGTCTTCTGTGTCATTGCAGGCAGGGCACTCCTGGATGGATGGCAACCTCATTCCCTCATTCCAGCAGAACCGGAAAAACTCGCACTCCCAATGCGGGTCAAAGGAGTTGTCTTGATCGGCGTAGTCTTGCGCTTGCTCTTCCTGCCGCTGCTGGTATTTTTTGATCAGGCCCTCCGAGGTCTGATGAGGTCGCTTGCCGGCCCGATGGCCACCGCCGTCGGCCCTGTCCGCCCGCACCATGTTGACTGGGAACGGGTGTCCTTCTATTTTCATCGGCCGCTTGGCATCGTCGATCTTAATCCTGCCTTGCTCGATGGCCGATTGGATCTGTTGTCGAAAGATCTTGCATTGATTAGTATGATGGGAATAGGAGTTGTGCCACTTGCAATATCTCCTCTTCTTGATTTCTTCGGCCAATGGAAGTATATGACCTACTGGCAGCTGGATCTGCTTTTCTTGCAGGAGTAAGTCAAATATTTTGTCGGCCTTATTGATGTCGAAGTCGTATCTGTCCTCCTTATCGCCCTTTTTGGCCCATTGGCATGTTGTCGGCTTCTTCATTCGGGCCCACTCGGCCAGATCGACATCAGCATCTTCTTCATCATCTTCGTCGGAGGCGTATTGATAAATTGTATTAATTTTCTTCGTGAACTTCTTCGCCTCCTAGAATCGTTGCTCGTGGGCCGATACCCGTTGTGCTAGCTGAGCTAGGCTTTCAAATTCCTCAGAAGAGAATCTCTCTCGTATCGGCCCTAATAATCCTTGGAACGCCATATCGGCTAGTTGAGAATCAGTCAGGCTGAGGCTGTAACACCTGTTCCTTATGTCCCTGAATCTTTGAATGTACTCTGGGACTGATTCATCAACATGTTGCCTGATGGCGGTGAGATCGGACAGTTTCATCTCTTGTACACCATTGTAGAAATATCTGTGAAACTGTTTCTCAAGTCCTATCCATCCTCTGATGGAATTGCAGGGTAAAGAGGAGAACCATGTAAATGCAGACCCTGACAAGGACAGAGGGAAAAACCTAACCCTCAACGCCTCTATGGCCGATGCCTCTCCACACTGTGCTAGGAATCGGCTCACATGCTCGTATGTCGAGACGTTGTCGTGCCTTGAAAACTTGGAGAAGTCCGGGATCTTGTATCGGCTTGGCAGTAGTACTCTGTCAAACTCCTCGGGGTACGGATGCCAATACACCGTAGAGTTCTCCTTGGGCTTCAAGCCGAACTGATCTCGCATCACCTCGGCTATCATGTCGGCCCAATATCCTGCGGGTAGGACTGTTGCAGGCCCTCTGCCCGATATTGCTTGTGAGAGTACGGTTGGAAGTGATGATTTAAGTTCTGCGCATCGTACTGCCCTGCAGCATACTGCTGGTAGCCTTGCGGCACGTTGTAAGCAGTCTGTGGTGGAGGGTTACCGAACACAAAGGCTTGAGGTTGTCCGGCCGATGGCGGGTTTACTGGATTCTGCTGCATCGGCTCGACCACTAGTTGTTTCCCCTTTGTCCACTGTGCAAATTGCTCCTCCGTGATGTGCTGGAGACTTCCTCCCGCTTGCTTGGCCAGGACCAGTGGCATGATTGGCACCGGCTGAGCCGATGGAGGCGAGATCGGCGCCATCGGCTGTGGAGCTGAACTCAGATTGGTCCTCAGGGTCCGATAAGCTGGGAACTTGTTTTTAGGCAAGAAAATCGACCCCTGAGGTTTGTACTGGTGAATTGAGCCATCTAAGATTGACTTGACCGTGTTAGTCAAGGTGTTCACCAGAATCCCCGACTAGTTAACTAGCGCAGAGTGGACTGCGGAGTCGATGCGGTCTTGCAACGTCGGTGCGGCGTTTTCTTAAGTTTTTACGGCATGGTCGTGGGCTGCCGCCGACGTGCTGGCTCCATCTCCAGGGCTCGGCAATACCATCTTAGTTTTTTGAATGAGTGTGCCATGCCGAGTCCTAGAATACGTTAGCAGGTACATATTCCGGAACTGCTCGACCAGCTTGTCCATTTCAGCTGTTTGCTCCTCGTTGAGCTGGTCGGCGGTCACGGTGACGACGTTCTCCTCGGAGATCTCACCCTGCTTCGACATGTTGCAGTGATCTTGTTGCTGTTGCAAAGCTTGTGTTCTTGAGGTCCCACCAGGCGTGCCAAAAGCGTGTTGGCGCGGAATTTCGACCCGCCTTGCAACCAAACGGGTTCCACGTTTCTACGACGGCCTGGGAGGTTTGCTTTACTCCAGTGCAGGTCCAAAGGCTTGCCTAGTCATGTGTAGAGCGTGCCAGTTGATTTAATCTGCAATCAACAAGATAAACAAGCAAATCGTGTTAGAAAACAATGGCCGATCGGCCGATAGGCCGATGTCGCATTGTCGTGTGTAACATACCCAAAATTTGAATTTCAAATTTTGCATCTAAAAATGTCGAGAATAACTTTTCCTAAATAGGAATACTAGAATTTTCAACTAAAGACCTAGGTGAGTCTAATATGACCAGTTAAAAATACAAATTGGTGGCTAATTTAAAATCTTTTTACTTGTTAGCTCAAAGGAATAAAACTAAGACATAGTGTGTGCATGTATTTGCATAATATATTGTTGAGACTTGAGTCTTTTGCTTGTTTTTGGGTTTTACTAGCATTTCCTAATAGGATGAATATAAATTAAAAACTCTGAGGCAAATACTAAATATATATTCACGAGAATGTATATACATGTAATACATGGAGTTGAGTAATTAAAAGTTTAAATCATGATCAACAACATCATGTCAGGTCAAGAATAATCTAAACATAATTATACAATCATTTAATTATATTTTATAATAGGAAACCTATATGTAAAGATGAGCTTAATGAATTTCTAAAAATAATTAGTATAAGATAAAATCATGGAATAATTCAGGTGGATTCTACCCAATATGTTAGACTCACTGGAATTTTGGCATTATTTTATATTTACATATAAACCCTCAGTTAATTGGGCAAGGAGTCAAAATTCGGTTTAATTCTAAACCCTAATCGGCAAAACTCATACCTCATCCAAAAATGCATTAAATTATATGAAAGTATAGATGGAACATAATTTATTCAAATACTAGCTGATTTATCATGAATTAATATAATTTTTACAGAATTTATTTTATTAGTTTTGACCTCCTAAAAATTCAATATAATTTCAGCCAGACCCATTTTATTTATTTTGCTGAGAATAAAATATAGGGAATTTTTGTGTGCAACCAAGGAAAATGGAAACTAGGAATTTATATCTACCTACAGAAAAATCTACATTAATTTATCATGCACAAAAATTAAGTTATGGAATTATAAAGAAGGGAGAAAGAAAGAAAATGGGAGAAATCCTGAAATTAGCCACAGTTCTTTTTCACCAATGATTCTACGTAACCCTCTAACCCCAGCCTAGTACACAACGAAGTGGACCCACATGGCAGTCACTTTGGCTAGCTCCACGTCTGTTCTTTTTCCTCCTTATCTATTTCCATCTTCCTCAGCCATCCAGAGAGAAAGAGAGAACGAGAGAGATCGGTGTTGGCATGCTCGACGCGTGGACTCATCTCCCTCCCGATGAGTCGCACAGCCATTCCCACCATTCCAGTACTGAGCCCACCGAGGAGAGGAGCTCCTGCTGCTCTCTTCCATCTCTCTTTCGTCACCGGCCATGGAAGAGAAGCCGCTGCCGATCGCCGTGGAGCCATCGCCATCCCTACCTAATCCACGTTCCATTACCTCCTCAAGACGCCGGTTCCATCCCCGCTGACCTCGCCCTCAATTGTGCAGTGAGTCGCCGGGAACGCCGCTGGGTCGACGACGCCTAGAAGCGTGCTCCGGAGTCCGCCGCCGGTGACATCATTGCCGCATAGCACGAAGGAGAACACCCCGAGCCGATTCCTCTCGCCATCAGCTTCCCCATGAGCTCCGTAGCAAAACCCCTCAAGAATCCCCAAGGATCATTCACCGACAAGGGAGATCGACGTCGTCGTCTTTGGCTCCGGCCGTCGGTCACCATCGCCGATTCCCGCCGCTCCAGTGAGTACCAATCAAATTCCTCGCACACATAGCTTCCCTAAGATCTTACTAACATCATGGTCACACATGTGTGGTCTCCCCTCGAGTAGATCAAGCCGGTCGCCATCTTCCCGGTGTGAAGCGCCGCCGCCGGGATGCCTCCTTCAACGCCGTCGCAATTTGGACCTCTCCAACTCCAACCAAGCTTTTGGTGAGTGTCGTAGTACCTTATAGAAACACATGCATGCATTCGTTCTAGCGAAAACAAGTCTTGACTCGACATTCACTTGCCTGCTGAGAACCACCGCCGCTTGCGCCACTGTCATTTTTGATTCCGACCATCTCCGGCGGTGAGACTACCTTCTACAGGTTCTCAAGGATGTCCTCTACCTTTCTTCTTATGGTTGTATCGGTCGAGGAGTCGCCATTCGCCGCCGGCACAGGCAAACAGCACCGTCGGCCAGGCTTGCCTGCTCTGTCCAGGTCGCAGGGATCTCGTTTTGAGAAGAATCAAACATTGAGGTACTAGCTTGTAAAATTCACCTGAGACTGATAATAAGACTAGAACTTAATCGTAATAACTATAAACTTAAAACACTCTTTGGGAATTTTGTTTCTCTCACATGGCGTAGTGCGGGTTGGTTTCAGGAAAAACAAGGAGCTTTTCTGCAAAACTGCCAGTCACTGCCAGTGGACCCATTCTAATTAAAATTGGGAAAAATATAAAGGAAATGACCAAAGCATTAAAAATTAAATTGAAATTTTGTGCAAACTTTGTAAATTCCTAGAAAATTCATCTTAGCTCCATTTGGAGTGAACCAAATTCCAGATGACTCACAAAATTTATGATCTTTAATTTGGTAGTATAAAACTTACCATTTACAGTAGGATATTTATTTCTAATTTTTAAATATGAAATAGATAACATGGAACTTGTAAAATTTGTAGAGAATTCATTTAAACTCCAAATGGAGTGAACTAAATTTATGTAAAATCAGCAAAGTATGAGCTTTAACTTAGTGATATAAAATTGGACACTTTTTGTATTGGAAATAACACTGATAATTCGTATAACAAAATGACTATCACATGTACAATTTAATTTCTAAAATTTATAAGGAATTCATACTATCTCTAAAAATTATGAAACCAATTATATTAATTTAAGAAAACCATACCCTATACTGCTGTAACTAGAAACTTAACACCATTTAAATAAAAATGTGATCTAAGTCTAGTTAAGACTTAAATAACCTACTACTAGTATAGAACATAAAATTCATATACCCTAAAATACAAGTGATAAAATGGAAATTACTTCACCATAAATTAAGTTTAGTCATTACCTATCTACTACAATGAATTCATGCATATTAGAAGCATTTTGGATCTTTACTTGTTTTGGTGTTTATATCGTTACCGTTATTTCATATAGTGAACGACATCACTTTCGGTGAGGAGTTTGGATTTTATCGCTGACCGTGAGGGAGATTCTAACTAAGGCAAGTGCCCTCATCCTTTGAACACTTTGATCCTATGTTTAATTGGGCAAACGTTTTCTATTGCAAAGTTGCATACGTTAAATAGTTATGTTTGGGAAAAATTATTTTGAAAGTGATGAAATGGTAGCTATGACCTATTTGTTGCATAATCCTCCTTGAGAATTGCTATCCTTGATGTTTGTAACCTTAGAATGGTTTAGAGTACTCTTTATGTACTCAAATGGGCTTATAATTGCTAAATATAATGTTGTATGCTTAGCCATGCTTAGTGAAATGGTTTCAAACATTGTGATCACTTTATGTATTTGAAAATGGATGATTTACAACTCCTGAACAGAGGTGAAGCCTCTGGTTATTTGTGAAATAAAATGGAGTTAAACATATTTCTAGACTTGGGCGACGAGTGGTGTACATATGGTAGTAGTTGTGCACCGATAGGGGGAGCGTTTGCCTGAGTGGATTAAGGACCGAACTCTATGTTACCAACTAAGTATACAGTACTACCACGTGTTAGTATGGGATGACCTTAGCTTATTGAGTTGTCCAGTGTTTAGCCTTGCATATTGGTAGGCCGGAGCAGAATGAATTAGTCTGAGCGATGATTCATAGGAACTACCTATTTACCCTGTTGATTATGGGGGTAGTTTAGGCGTCTAAGTCTGTCCAATTCAATGGTATAGTGCCTCGTGGGGGAACGGATGTGTTCGCTGCCACGGCGTTAGGTTTAAGGCGTGGGTGTTGGCGCAGAATTTGGACCCGTCCAACAACAAAACGGGTTCCGCGTTACCACGGCGGCCTGGGAGATCTGCTTAACTCCAGTGCAGGTCCAAATTGGCTTGCCTAGACGTGCGCAGAGCGTGCCAGTTGATTTGATCTGCAATCAACAAGAAACAAGTAAACCATATCAGAAAACAATGGTCGATAGGCCGATGTCACATTGTTATAGCCCAGCCGATAGGGCAAAGCTGTATCGACTTACTTGTTATAATAAGCAAATTGACAAGATTTAATCTCATCGGCCTATGCTAAAAGCATGTGACAGATTAATGAAATTAGCCGATGAGGGTTTCATGAGGATAACTGCGCTAGCTATTACTCTAGTGTAAACTTATACAAGTCAATTGGCTAACATAAATACACCAACCACAAAGAAGTCTTTAAAAAAAACACTCTGTGATCGATATGTTTATATTCGTTGATCCACATGTATAAGTGGCAAACACATGCAAAAACCTAAATAATCACATGCATTAGACAAGACCGGCTGAAATCCCGGCACTATCCTTAATTACAATCGAAAACAAGCTCCGTGTTAAATCTCGAAACAGGACTAAGGTCGATAGCAACTCAAAGTGTGAATCAAGACTTAACACAAAGAAAATCAAGCTGTCGATTGCTTTTGGGGATGGTAAATGCATCAAATAATCTAACCAAGCATAACAATTAAACTGTCGTCGGCAATAAACCCTAAAACGAATAGACCGCCGGCGAAGCATAATTAAGACGCCTGTCAAGATTACTCAAAACACGATAGACGACGATCACATCATCGAGGCTTAACGTACCTAAAGCGACACGCTAGCCCCGACGATGCCAATCGTCGGGGACGAGTTCTTATCTGTCACGCCCCAATTTTCGATCGGGATTAAAAATTACCTAATAATACATTTTCCAAAAATTTAATAAAAATTTAAAGTAATTAATCAAATGAAATTAGCAAGGAAATCAAAAATTTCCTCTAAAAATCATGGCCGGAAATATTTTTGTAAAATTCTCTGTGCCTTAAGGTACTCTCCAAAATTTTTCGTGAATTTTTGGAGCTCAAGAAATAATTTTAAAGTCACAAAGATCATTCAACTGATTAAATTAATTAAAAAACGAATTTAAAAATGTCCCTTTTTGTTTTGGGCCGTTTTCGGCCCAAAATCCTCTCTCTCTCCCGCGGCCCCCGCGACTCCTTCCCCTCCTTCGGCCCGAGGCGGCCCAAGGCTGCGCCGCGCCGCCCCCTCTCCTTCCCGGGCCGGCCTGAGGCCGTGGCCCAAAGGCCGCCCGGAAGTCCACCACGCCTCCCCCGCGTCGCCCGGTCGCCGACGGGTGGGGCCCGCGGCCGAGTCGTCCCCGACTCAGCCGGCCACCGCCGCGCCCGCTCCGCCGCTTTTCCCGGTGGGATTCCCGCGCACCGCCCTTATATTCCCCCCCCCCGAGGCCGCCCCTCGTTTTCCCCTCCGCTGTCGCCCCAAACCCTAGATCGGAGCCGCCGCCGCCTCCTTCGTCACCGCCCGGGTGAGCTCTGCCGCCACCCCTTTTCCTCCTTCCTTCCCGGCCGCCGTCGTGTGTGCCGCCCGTGTCGTCGCCGCCGCGCGCGCCACCGCTCTGCCGCGCCGACCGCCGCATCGGGCAGCGGCCACGCCGCGGCTTCCCGGTCGCGCCTCCGGCCGGCCTTCGTCGCCGTTGCCGCCCAGAGAGCTCCTCTCTCTCCCGTTTTTCTTTTTTGTTCCCCCGGTGCGCCGCCGTTGGCACAGCGCCTCCGCCGTCCTCGCGTCGCCGCCTCGCGCCGCCGCCGGCCGCCGCCGCACCTCCCGCGCCCGCGTCGTCGGCTGCCAGCGCTGGCCGCCCGCTGCCGCACCGCCGCCGCCGTGCCCTCACCAGGTTGGCCTAGGGTTTCGGCCGAACCCTAGCCGCCCGTCCCGGCTTAGAGGCCGGCACCTCCTTTTTCCGGGCCGGCCCACCGCTCCCTCCGGCCCAGCGGCCGTCGGGCCAATTGGCCCATCTCCCCGCAAAAGTCTATTTTGCGTCCCCCTCCCCTTTTCTCAGGCCGGCCCATCACCCCGCTCCGCCCGATTGGCCCACCTTCTCGCGAAAAGTCGACTTCACGTCCCTCCCAGCCCTTTCTCCTTTATTGGGCCGTCGGCCTATTATCCTTTATCCACACAAAAGTCTACTTTATGTCCCTCGGCCCTTTTAACTTTTTTCGAGGAAACCCAGTTCACCTCCTCAGGTCTAGTTTACCTCCTTTCCCTCCCCGGTTCGTCGACACTTGTGTCGCCGACACGTGGGCCCCCTTTGTTTACTCCAATCCACACCCAGACCACGTGGCCGCCCGCGGCTTCGCCACGTTGGCGTCCACGTCGGCGCTACCTTCTCCCTTTCGTCCGCCGTGGTCGCCACGTCAGTGCCACGTGGTGCGTCCGCACCCGTGCGTGCGTGGACTTGGTCCACCGTGTACTGTCCGCCCTTGACCCGTTGACACGTGGGACCCGCCGTTCCGGCGCCGATTCCCTTTGATAAGGTCAGCGTAGTCCTTTCCTTTGTAAAATTAATTAATAATTGCGCAATAAATCAATTTAATTTCCAGAAAATCATTTAAAAGGCTCAAAACTTCTAAAATTCATATCTAATTCAGACGAACTCCAAATTGAGCCATTCAACTTGCAAAATTCATCTAAAATTGAGCTCTACATGTTTGTTTACTTTTTATGTACTATTTACTTGGTTTTTATTAGAGATTTTCCTCGTTTTGCGTGCCAACATGTAGATTTCGTCGTTTCGGAAGTTCGCGTTCGCGAGGAAAAGAGCTCGGATGATTGTTTGAAGAAGCAAGGCAAGTCACACATTCCCCTTGAGCATGTTGTACCTATTTTACGAAATGTTTTACGTTTGCAAATAAAGTGCATGTTTTGCTAATTACGTGGGAATAGGGTTTACCTATCCGTTCGCTTGTGCCATGTTTACTTGTTAACCGTCCTTTGTTAACCTTGGGTGATAATCTGACTAGCGTGAGTCACTTATGTTGACTTTGCTAGAATTATATATGCTTAGCCATGCTTAATTACCACTAGCTCATTTAATGGGATAATTACACCTTTACTTTTAGCTTCTAGTTGAGCTGTGAGCTCGAAACATCTGACCACGTTTCATTGGTCGTAATTATCCAACTAAAATATGACCTAATGGTGGGCTGTGGGTGCATAGTTTTGCTGGTCGCACCCATGGCAATTAAGGACCGGTTCATGGAAAACCCTGGAATAATAACAGTGCTTACCACAAGCAAGAATGGGCAACTGCTGGACTCGTAGTGTAACTTTCCTCTAGCTGACGTACACTGGTTAGGGTGAGCGTGATGGAGTTTGAATGGGCCCTGCGACGGTCTATGCGGCTGCCGGATTCACCAAGGCACGAGGGGGGGCTGCCCACTGCCTTTTGAGGGGTGGGGGCGAAACCCGAGGTGGTATGATTGGTTAGAGGGGGTTGCGCGAAAGGTCTTGTCACGATTTCCCCCTTTGCAGTATCGTGGTGATACTTCGGGGCATGGTAACATGTGTGGAATCGTGTCTTGTGGGTACAGTTGCGCACCTCTGATCAGAGTAAAACTATTCAAATAGCCGTGCCCGCGGTTATGGGCGATCGACCAGATTCACCGTGATTAGTCCCACATGCTTAATTAATTTGACTTAATGAACTGGTGTAGTTCAGGTGGAATGGTTGGGCCTGTTCAACGTGGTTGTAGCGTTGTTCAGTGGAGATTTAATATTGCTTTAATTAAACAACTGTTTTACTGTTTTAAAATGTAAAGGTTTTCGACCGCTTTTCTGCAAATAGCCATAAGCCTCCCTTTGTCTCCCCTTTGCACGTTTGCATCATTGGTGTGGCTTGTTGAGTATGGTGGTTGTATTCAATCTTGCTATTTTTTCCCCTTTTCAGAAGTTTAGTACTTCTGAGTTGAAGATGAAGTTAGAGGATCAAGGCTCAGACCCCAGTTGAGTTTGCCTGTGGAGTGGAGCTGAAGCCCGCTAGGATCGTCTCTTTCCGCTGCTGTTTTCTTTTTGGTGTGAGGACTAAGTGCCTCTGTTGTAAGTATTTATCGCGTTATTTACGTTTGGATCTGTTTATTGATTTGTCGTTTTGTGTACCCTGGCTGATGTTTGGACAGGGACTTAATACACAAAATGGTCTGGAAATTTGGGAAAAATTTCCGGGCGTGACATTACCTTTGCTCTGGGAAGGCAAGAACTCGTCGAGGTCAACCTCTTACGAGGGTTGGCGATGCGCCGAAAGTAGATTGAATTGGTTGTATGATTTGATTGAGAGAGGTTCTATATACAAACTATCAGGATATTTATACCTGAGGTTACAACAGAACCCTTGTAGGGCACGATCTTATCTACAACTAACAAACAAGTCCTTGCGGCAGACTTAAGCCACAGATTAGATATAAACTACTTAATTTACAAGATACAATTGCCTAAAATTGATCTTTATCTCTATTTGGCAACTTCCTTGAAGCTTATTCCGAGCCCAGACCAAGCCCACATTGACGCTGTCAACTCACAACCCGTATCGGCCCACGACCAAACCGAATCCATATCGGCCGATACGTTCTCTATGGCAACCCCTCCCCAGTCCGATACGGTTACCGGGTCCGATACGAAGCCTGGTCCGACTCCAACTCAATCCTTCCTATCTGCTTCGGTTTCCTCTTTTCTCTCCAAGTCGATTAGCAAAATCCGTCATTAACACATGCCCCCCAATTCCGCTTCATTATATAGTGTGGCGGAATTAGCTCCAAGGAACCCATCGACTTCTTTGCTAGGTCTAATCTAAAAACCGCACAGATCCAGATTCGAATCCTTCCGCCGCCGATTCAACAAACCACAAGTTGAATCGGATACATAGCAGCCACAAGTTGAAGACCAAAAAGATTGGAGGTTGGTCTGGGTTCATCTCTGAACACATGGAACAGGGATCGGTCTCGGAACGAGAACATGTAGCCTTCCTGACATTATGGTTGGAGAGATTTGTCTTTTGTGGATCGACCTGCGGCCCCACTACAAACTGTCAACACTTGGCTCAGGCTTTGGTCGACAAGAAACAAATCCCCTTGGGCCGATACCTTTTGGGAGCTGTCTATCGGCTGCTTCATACCTCCACACAAGATTTAATATTAAAACGAACTGTAGCCCATGGAGGACCATGGTGGTTCGTTTAGCTCTGGCTCACCATCCACACCAACCCCATGGTCAATCGGCCCCCGTTATCGGACTCCTGCTTCCCCTCCAAATATGCTGATCATGAAGACCCCAGGACCAGAAGATGCATGTCCTATGGGGAAGCAGCTTCTGTCTACCCAGGCGCAGACCAATCGGCCGAGGATATGGCTACATGGTTCATCCGCTTCTTCACCGGCCCTCCATCGGCCAAGATGGAAATGTTTGTCTACACATCGGACCGAGACTTCGAACTCCCTGACAATCTTCAACTGAGTTTGATAAATGATGATTCAGAGTCAAGAGAATTGTTCATGATCGGCCTCACCCCATGCCTGCTCCCAGTAGGCCTATTTCAAGGAAGAAGCACCAGCCTGTCTTATGAATTTTATAATCCAATGGTGGCCGCTAGACAGTGCGGGCTTGGACAGCTTCCTGTGAGTTTGCATCTTCATAAGCTCCTAGAAAGCAGAGGCACGGTTCCATCGGCACTGGTCATGAGCAAAGCGATGGAAATCGAACTCCCAAATCTCGGCGATTGTGACCGATTGCATCTGAGCACCTTTGTTCATATCAGTTTTCAGACATGGTGGCAAGAGTGGGCTGCTCATATTTTCCATCAATCGGCCATATTCTATGTGACGGGCCTTATCAAAAACATCAGCCCTCAAGTCCCCGATGGTCCGATTCCGGCTGTGAGCAACAGCGGGCGAGACATCTTCTATCATCAAGCCCTAGCCCCGTCAGGATCAACTGTCATGGAGTCAATCATCGGCCTTACTGCCCCAAAACTGACGTCGCTTCTCCAAGGTCCGATGCCCAAAGAAAACCCCAAGAGGAAAGCGCCGGCCAAAAGCAAATCGCAGAAAGCCAGCAAGAAGGCTAAAACCGATGACCAGGCCGATGCCGAAGAGCTAGACCCCTCCTTGGAAGAATTCCTTGATGAACAAATGATGGAGGAGGAAGTTGATGTGGCAGCGGCCGATGCACATGAAGAAGAGAACCCATCGGCCGAAGCTACTGAGATCCCGCCAGCCGATGACCAAGGCGATGCCCCCCAACCAAAGAGGACCAGACATGCAGTTCGCAAGGTCAATATAATCCTTTCTTTGCGTTTACATAATCCCCTTGTAATGCCATACTTTAACTTCATATCCTCTTCAGGCTGCGGCGTCGCCTATATTGAAGGAGAGAACTCGATCAGCCCCTTTACCAAGAACCAAGAAAGCCACTCTACAACGGCGCGAACGAGCCAAGGCACGATTGAGGACTCCCTCTCCTTCTCCACCACCCTCTCCGACTGTCTCGGTAAGAGTTGATTTTCGCATTGTCTTGCTGTTTACATAACCTATTTACCAATTTCTTGCTTTTCCAGCCTAGGGCTCCATCACCTTCAACACATCGGCCAACCCCCTCGCCTACTGCCTCAACACAGCAAAGGGAGGCCGATGCAAGCACCACTGATGCTCCAACACAGGTAACCACGATTACCCTGATCCCCTTTCTGTCGATTCCTGTTTAACGAGGCTAACCTCGACCCATATTGATATTTGCAGAACCTAGCCGATATGTTTTTCTTTTGATATCGACTAGTTTCTTGATGATGAGGACAAAGAGCCACCCACCACAGCCAGGGCGTCAAATTCTGATGATCTAAAGAATCGGCTGACCGACATCGCCAATCGGCTGGAGTCCTCGTTGGAGTACTTGGTGGAAGATTGCATCCCCATCAGGGTTAGGGTACAAGAAATTCAGGATGACCTGCCCGAAAGCCTAATGGAGATTCTAACACCGGCCATCTTCTTGGAGCAATACCGATTCAAGCTCAACAAGGCAAAAGAAAGACTCGCAGAGCAAGGAGAGCGTGAGCAACTGGAATCGGCCCTGTCCGCTAGCAGGGCTCAAGTCAATGCTGACAAGACCAAGTTGGACAAGCTAGCGGTGGAGCCGATTGTCTTGAAGCACAGACTTGAAGAACTCCGTCGTCTCGAAGCAGAGCTAGAATCGAAGCTGGAAGCCACGCGCCACGAAATCCAAGAAGTTGAAGCCGGGATAGCTGCATCACCCAAGGCTATCGAAGACCAGACGGCAAAGCTCAAGGCATCGGCCAAGTATCTTGCCATCCTGAGTAAGTCATTGAAGCCAATCCTAGGGTCGACGGCCGATGACGCCCAAGCTATAGAAGATATTGAACAAATCCGCCGTAGAGCCATTGCAGCTATTGCAGACTTTATAGGGTGATGTAACCTATTTCTTCTTTTTACCGTGTAAATACAAACCTTATCGGCCACGCAGCCGAATTTGATCTGAAAATTCTAGTGTGAAAATTGTTTCTGAAATCCATCCTGCAAATAGATGTCCCTTTACCAATCAATCTCATCGGCCAGAAAGCCGAATTCGATCTTACTCTGAAGAAGAAAATTCCTTAAAAAATTCCGCGCTTGTATATATATATATATGCCCCTCAAATTTTAGAAGATGAGGGCTCATGTTGTAAAATTTGAACTAAGGGCGATAGTATGTATCGGCCATCTAAAGACGATGCATAACACATCGGCTGTAATCATAAATCGGCTGGAGGGCCAATCATGAGTCGATCCAGACGCTAGGATAATATTTCTTCAAGTACTTGCCATTAAGAGCTCGTCCATAAATCTCGCCATCCAACCCCTTGAGCAAATAAGTGTTGCGAGGAGCACAGCGATGAATTTGAAAAGGACCTTCCCAATTAGGTGATCACTTGCCGAATTTATTATCTCTGGAACCAATCGGCATTATTAATTTCCATACAAGATCCCCTTCTTCAAACGACTTGGCGACAACTTTTTTGTTGTAATGACGAGCCACTCTATCTTTATCTCGTTTGATCTTCTCTAGGGCCTGTAATTGGACATGCGCCAAATCGTCTAACTCATCCACCATAAGATTATGGTACTCATCGGCTGTCAAGTCGTCTTGCAAAGCAATCCTTCTTGAGCTGATGTTGGTTTCCCACGGCAGCACCGCTTCATGTCCATAAACCAGCTGATACGGAGGCACTTGAATTGCACCATGGCAAGCCATCCGAGACGCCCAAAGGGAATCGGCCAGCGTTGTGTGCCATTGCCTCTGTTGTTCGTCGATTTTTCTCTTGATTAACTTGATTAAAGTCTTATTAGAAGCCTCTGCCTGTCCATTAGCTTGCGCGTAGTAAGAAGAAGAATTTAATAATTTAATGCCCATGCTATCGGCGAACTGGACGAACTCATCGGACACGAAGATTGATCCTTGATCGGTGGTTATCGTCTGAGGTAACGCAAACCGATATATAATATATTCCTTGACAAACTGAATTGCATCTTTGGAATCAACCTTCTTAAGGGGAACGGCCTCAACCCACTTTGTGAAGTAATCGGTAGCCACCAAGATATATTTGTGTCCCTTGCTCGATGGCGGGTTAATCTGGCCGATCATATCTATTCCCCATCCACGAAACGGCCACGGCTTTATGATTGGATGCATAGCCGATGCCGGTGCTCTTTGAATTGCTCCAAACTTCTGACAATCCTGACTTTGTTTATAATACTTGAAACAATCCTCTAGCATGGTTGGCCAAAAATATCTAATGCGTTTCAACAGCCATCTCATTTTATGGGCCGATTGATGTGTTCCACAAATCCCTTCATGGACCTCGCTCATAACGACTTTGGCCTCCTCAGGACCTAGGCACTTGAGCAAGACACCATCAATTGTCCGATGGTATAAATCATCATCTAACAGGACATACTGCAATACTTTATATTTCATCTTTCGTGACGCCGATTGGGAAGGATTCTTCAAATAATCAATGATAGCAAATCTCCAATCGTCGGCGTCCACGGCGGCGATTTGAACCCATACATCCTTGGCCATCATCCCGATGCCCCCTGAGCCAGGTCATTGACCTCGAAGTTTTGCTTCCTGGGTATGTGCCTCATTGTCACGATCTTGAATGCCTGAAGCAACAACTTGCACTCTTCATTGTAGACTTTGAGGACGCCATCTTTGCATTCATACTCTCTAGAAAGTTGATTAATTACCAGTTGTGAATCACGAATGATCTCTACAGAATCGGCCTCGATTTCTTGTAATAACTGCAAGCCTGTAAGCACCACTTCGTACTCTGCTTGATTGTTAGTATAATAAGGTTTGATAGTAAAGGCAAATTCAAAACTTGCCCCCTGAGGGGTTATGATAACTAGGTCGATACCGCATCCATGTCTGCAGACGGATCCATCAAAATACAATGCCCATGGCACAATATCTGCATATGCAACTGACTCGTCTCTGTGCTGAACAATGAAATCGGCCAGGGCTTGTCCTTTGACTGCTTTGGCCGATTCATATCTGAGATCAAACTCTGTTAAGGCAAAAATCCACTTCCCAATTCTTCCTTTTAACACAGGGGCCGATAACATGTATTTCATCACATCGGCCTTACTCACCACAATGCACTCGTTGGAAAGTAAATAATGCCTCAATTTAGTACATGAAAAATATAAGCACAAACATAATTTCTCCACCGGTGTGTACCTTGTCTCAGCGTCTAGCATCCTCCTACTGAGATAAAAAATAGCTCTTTCCTTACCATCAATATCCTGAACCAAGACTGAGCCGATGAATTTCTCATCGGCCGATAGGTACAGTCTGAACGGAACCCCTTTCTGTGGAGGGATTAGAACTGGCGGAGAAGTTAAATACTCCTTGATATCGTCCAGCGCCTTCTGCTGCCTATCACTCCATACGAACTCTTCATCCTCTTTTATCTTCAATAACGAAGTGAACGGCTCTATTCTTCCTGACAGGTTCGATATAAAGCGTCGAACAAAATTGATCTTGCCGAGCAGAGATTGTAACTTGGTCTTGTTTGTCGGAGGTTTGATTTTCTTTATAGCATCGATATTCTTCTGTGTAATCTCGATTCCTCTTTCGTGGACCAAGAAATCCAGGAACTGACCGGCCGATACGCCAAAGGCACACTTGTTAGGGTTCATTTTTAAGCCATACTTCCTCGCTCTTTCAAGTACCTTGCGTAAATCAGCCAAGTGCATATCACATTCTCGTGACTTCACGACGACATCATCAATGTAAACTTCAATCAAAGAGCCGATGAGATCATGAAAAATATAATTCATGGCCCTCTGATATGTAGCTCCAGCATTCTTCAAACCGAATGTCATGACAACCCATTCATATAGGCCGATTGCCCCTGGGCATCGGAAGGCTGTTTTGTGAACGTCTTCTTCGGCCATGAAAATTTGGTTGTAGCCTGCGTTCCCATCCATGAAGCTGATAACCTTGTGTCCAGACGCGGCATCGACAAGCAAATCGACCAGAGGCATAGGGTACTCATCTTTTGGTGTTGCTTTGTTCAAGTCTCTGAAGTCAATACATACCCTAAGCTTGTAATTTTTCTTCACTACTGGAACTACGTTGGAGACCCATTCTGCGTATCGGCAAGGTCTGATGAAGTTGGCATCATAAAGTCGTGTGATCTCTGCCTTGATAGCTTCGTGCATATCGGCCTTGAATATCCTAGGAGCTTGTTCAAACGGCCGATAGCCTGGTTTGATTGGTAGCCGATATTCTACAATCGATCGGCTTAATTCTGGCATTTCATGATATTCCCATGCAAAACAGTCCATGAATTCTTTTAACAGATTTATAAGATTACTCTTGTATTCCTTTGGCAGGTTAGCACTTACGTACGTCGTCCTAGGCCTATCACCTATCCCTCTATCAATCTCTTCAAGTTCATCGGCCGACGTAAAACCGTGTCCCAACTTGCCATCTAGCTCGTCCACCACATCATCTGTGTAGGGGCTAACTTGTTCATCTTCAACGGCGGACAGCACATCTCTGCTAAAGTAACCGCTTGTCTTGATCTTCGATCGTCTCAATGTCGCAGT
Source organism: Oryza officinalis (assembly GCA_008326285.1). Taxonomy (NCBI): domain Eukaryota; kingdom Viridiplantae; phylum Streptophyta; class Magnoliopsida; order Poales; family Poaceae; genus Oryza; species Oryza officinalis. The sequence goes on from BDMV01000006.1 coordinate 22,479,481, forward strand.
CAGTTACTTTGAGGAAATCGGTGTCCCAGACTCGTCCGGACAAGCAGTCGATTCCCTCCATCTCCCATACTGCGAGATCGGCATTGGCCACGTGTACTGTCCGATCGGCCTGCACGATCTCAACCTGGTCCCCTTGCCATTGCATGAGGCATTGGTGCATTGTTGAAGAAATGCAACAGTTTGCGTGGATCCAATCCCGTCCCAACAACAAGTTATAGGAACCCTTTCCGTCGAACACGAAGAAGGTGGTGGGTATTGTTTTGCTGCCCACGGTGAGTTCCCCGTTTAATACCCCCTTCGCTTCGGACGCGTTGCCACCGAAGTCCTTTAATACCATGTTGGTCTTGATAAGGTCTTCAGGTACCTTCCCAAGCTTCCTGAAGGTTGTGTATGGCATTAAATTGACCGCCGCGTCGCCATCGACCAGCATCTTCGTCATCGGCCGCCCATTGATGAATCCCTTGATGTATAATGGCCGCAAGTGTCTGTAGCTGGCATCAACTGGCTTGTCGAAGATGGCTTGATCTGGTGACAACTGTAGCCTAGCCGAAGATTGTTCATCGTCGGCCACTGCTTCATCGGCCGCCTGCACGCTGTACTCTGCTGGCAGTATAAAAACCATGTTAACAGGCGCCGATGCCGCTCGTTTACCTTTTGAAGCCGCAGAGGCCCGGGCTGTATTGGAGGTGCCCTCATCGGCCGTTACCACCGTGGATTTTATCCTCCACTCTTTCTTGGTCTTGGCCAGCCGATGGGTTATTGCCACCTGTTGCTCTTGGATTTGTTCTTTCCTCCTTAGCCTCTGAACCCGCCGTTTTTGTGTCTTAGTGAATACATCGCTTGGGCACCATTGAGGGTTCTGGACCTGTTCCTCGGCTTCGGTCTGTTGGTGTTGGTGCATCGGCCCTAACCTCTCATGAACAGATTTCCTTTGCTTGGCCGGCCGATGCGCTTGCATGCTTGAGCTGCCTTGATAAGAATCATTTGCACCATTGCATGCAGGACACTCCTAGATAGATGGCAACCTCATTCCCTCATTCCAGCAGAACCGGAAAAACTCGCACTCCCAATGCGGGTCTTAGGAGTTGTCTTGATCGGCATAGCCTTGAACTTGTTCTTCCTACCGCTGCTGGTATTTTCTAATCAGGCCCTCAGAGGTCTGATAAGGTCGCTTGCCGGTCCGATGGGCACTGCCATCGGTCCTGTCTGCCCGCACCATGTTGACTGGGAACGGGTGTCCTTCGATCTTCATCGGCTGCTTGGCATCATCGATTTTAATCCTGCCTTGCTCGATGGCCGATTGAATCTGTTGCCTGAAGATCTTGCATTCATTTGTATGGTGTGAATAAGAGTTGTGCCATTTGTAATATCTCCGTTTCTTGATCTCTTCGGCCGATGGCAATACGTGACCTACTGGCAACTGAATTTGCTTTTCTTGCAATAGTAGATCAAATATCTTATCGGCCTTGTTGATGTCAAAGTCATATTTATCTTCCTTGTTGCCCTTCTTGGCCCATTGGCAAGTTGTCGGCTTTCTCATCTGGGCCCATTCGGCCAGGTCGACATCAACATCTTCCTCGTCGTCGTCATCGGAGGCATACTGATAAACTGTGTTGATTTTCTTGACAAACTTCTTTGCCTCCTGGAATCGTTGTTCATGGGCTGATATGCGTTGTGCTAGCTGAGCTAGGCTGTCAAATTCCTGCGAGGAGAACCTCTCGCGTATCGGCCATAGCAATCCTTGAAATGCCAAATCGGCCAACTGGGAATCGGTCAAGCTGAGGCTGTAACACCTGTTCCTTATATCTCTAAACCTCTGGATATACTCTGGGACCGATTCATCCACTCGTTGCCTGATGGCAGTTAGATCGGACAGTTTCATCTCTTGTACGCCATTGTAGAAATACCTGTGAAACTGTTTCTCCAGATCTATCCATCGTCTGATGGAATTGCAGGGCAAAGATGAAAACCACGTGAATGTAGACCCTGATAAGGATAGAGGGAAAACCTCACCCTCAACGCCTCGATAGCCGATGCCTCCCCGCACTGTGCTAGGAATCGACTGACATGCTCGTACGTCGAGACGTTGTCCTGCCCCGAAAACTTTGAAAAGTCCGGGATCTTGTATCGGCCTGGCAATGGCACTCTGTCAAATTCCTCGGGATACGGGTGCCGATACACTGTAGAGTTTTCCTTGGGCTTCAAGCCGAACTGATCTCGCATCACTTCAGCTATCATATCGGCCCAGTATCTTGCGGGCCGATGTGGGAGGTCTTGCTGATATGATTGCTGCAAGCCCTCTGCTTGATACTGCCTGGGGGAGTACGGCTGGTAGTGGTGATCAAGATTTTGCGCGCCATACTGCCCTGCGGTGTGCTGCTGGTAGCCTTGTGGCACATTGTATGCAGCTTGAGGTGGAGGATTGTTGAACACCGGGGCTTCTGGCTGTCCAGCCGATGGCTGGTGAACAGGAACTTGCTGCATCGGGTCGATCACTGGTTACTTCCCCTTGGTCCATTGAGCATATTGCTCCTCCGTGATGTGCTGAGGGCTTTCCCCCGTCTGATTGGTGAGGACCAGTGGCAGTGTTGTTGTTGGCTGCGCCGATATGGGTGGCATCGGCGCTGTCGGCTGAGTCGTGCTCAGGTCGTTCCTCAGGGTCCGATAGGCAGGGAACTTATTTTCTGGTAAGAAAATCGGTCCCTGAGGCTTGTACTGGTGAATCGACCCATCTAGGATCGATTTGACCGGATTGGTCAATGCGTTCACCAGGATCCCCGATTGGTTGACTAGCGCAGAATGAACTGCGGAGTCAATCCTATCTTGCAACGTCGGCGCTGCAGTATCTTCAGTCTTGACGGTGTGGTCGTGTGCCGCCGCCGACATGCCAGCTCCATCTCCGGGACTCGGCATAACTACCTTGGATTTTTGGATCAAGGTGCCTTGCCGAGTCCTAAAATATGTTTGTAGGTACATATTCTAGAACTGCTCGACCAGCTTTTCCATCTCAGCCTTCTGCTCTGCATTGAGCTGGTCGGCGGTCACAGGGACGATGTTCTCCTCGGAAATCTCGACCTGCTTGGACGTCTTGAGGAGATTTGTTGTGGTTGCAGAGTTTGCGTTCTTGGTCCCACCGGGCGTGCCAAAAGCGTGTTGGCGCAGAATTTGGACCCGTCCAACAACAAAACGGGTTCCGCGTTACCACGGCGGCTTGGGAGATCTGCTTAACTCCAGTGCAGGTCCAAATTGGCTTGCCTAGTCGTGCGCAGAGCGTGCCAGTTGATTTGATCTGCAATCAACAAGAAACAAGTAAACCATATCAGAAAACAATGGTCGATCGGCCGATAGGCCGATGTCATATTGTTATAGCCCAGCCGATAGGGCAAAGCTGTATCGGCTTACTTGTTATAATAAGCAAATTGACAAGATTTAATCTCATCGGCCTATGCTAAAAGCATGTGATAGATTAATGAAATTAGCCGATGAGGGTTTCATGAGGATAACTGCGCTAGCTATTACTCTAGTGTAAACTTATACAAGTCAATCGGCTAACATAAATACACCAACCACAAAGAAGTCTTTAAAAAAAACACTCTGTGATCGATATGTTTATATTCGTCGATCCACATGTATAAGTGGCAAACACATGCAAAAACCTAAATAATCACATGCATTAGATAAGACCGGCTCAAACCCCGGCACTATCCTTAATTACAATCGAAAACAAGCTCCGTGTTAAATCTCGAAATAGGACTAAGGTCGATAGCAACTCAAAGTGTGAATCGAGACTTAACACAAAGAAAATCAAGTCGTCGATTGCTTTTGGGGATGGTAAATGCATCAAATAATCTAACCAAGCATAACAATTAAACTGTCGTCGGCAATAAACCCTAAAACGAATAGACCGCCGGCGAAGCATAATTAAGACGCCTGTCAAGATTACTCAAAACACGATAGACGACGATCACATCATCGAGGCTTAACGTGCCTAAAACGACACGCTAGCCCCGACGATGCCAATCGTCGGGGACGAGTTCTTACCTTTGCTCTGGGAAGGCAAGAACTCGTCGAGGTCAACCTCTTACAAGGGTTGGCGATGCGCCGAAAGTAGATTGAATTGGTTGTATGATTTGATTGAGAGAGGTTCTATGTACAAACTATCAGGATATTTATACCCGAGGTTACAACAGAACCCTTGTAGGGCACTATCTTATCTACAACTAACAAACAAGTCCTTGCGGCAGACTTAAGCCACATATTAGATCTAAACTACTTAATTTACAAGATACAATTGCCTAAAACCAAGCTTTATCTCTATTTGGCAACTTCCTTGAAGCTTATTCGAGCCCAGACCAAGCCCACATTGACGCTGTCAACTCACAACCCGTATCGGCCCACGACCAAACCGAATCCATATCGGCCGATACGCTTTCTGTGGCAACCCCTCCTCAGTCCGATACGGTTACCGGGTCCGATACGAAGCCTGGTCCGACTCCAACTCAATCCTTCCTCTCTGCTTCGGTTTCCTCTTTTCTCTCCAAGTTGATTACCAAAATCCGTCGTTAACAGTGGGCCTGTCACCTAACGATTTTGGGTCATGCCCAGGATGGATTCACACTTGCCATTGCTGATGCAAGGCTAGACACTAGGCAATGTAACAGCTAAGTTGTGACCTCTAGTCCGCACTCAACGTGTAGAGTGTGGGGTGCTAGACCGGCACCGAACCAACTAGAGTGTAGCCTCCAGGCTTTTATCGCATCATGTGGATTTGTACGAACTCTGCAGAGTAAAACTAACTGGTTAGCCGTGCTCACGGTCATGAGCGACTTGGGGAAATAGCATGAGTGTAATTTTATCTTTTCTAAAATGCTTTATAAAAATGGTTGAGGAATGGGAAATTGAAGATGATTTTGATGATAATGATGGTTTGCTACCAGGGAAGGTGCAAGTTGTTGTTTATGACTTATGATAATGATGATGAGGAGAAATGATGATTAGGTTGCTAAAATTATTTATATTGATCACCATGCTCTACTTTATATACTTATTCTACAAATGTTTACAAAGTTATCATTTTGTGAAATGTTGTGAACCAACTTAGCTTTATGCAAATGAACCTTCAAATAGCTATTCTTTGATAATTAGAGCTTGCATGTAGGTAGGATTGTATTGCCTTGCCAGTACATTAACATAGTTAATGTACTGACACTTGTTCGATTGGAATATTCATTTTGCAGGTTAGTTGAGTGCTACGGGTTCCGTTGTTCTCTTCAGGACGGTTCATTAGGAGTTTACCCCTAGTCGGATTGCTTAAGGGTCTTGGGTAAATAAGCTTCCGTGCGAACCTTTAAATTATAAGGCCGTTTGGCCATATATATATATATTAGACTTAGATTCTAAGTTATTTGTTTATTAGTAGTCATTTATGAATATCATTTGCTTTGATGAAAGTGTCTGGGTTCGTTCTAGCTTATAGAACTATCTAGACATGAGTATGGATGTTGAACAAACAAGATGTTGTAGAGCTTAGCAAATTGTCAAGTCTTCTGGGATGTGTAACACATCTGGTCGCTGTCTTCGTGTGGTTTGACGGGCACGTCTCAGGCTGAAGTTGACTGGCACGCTAAGTCCCAGCAATGTCTCTTTTGCTCAATATTCGGCACTACGTTATTTATATTGAATGGTGATTAATTGTGATCATGGGGCACATTGAGGCTTGAGTGGCTATAATGCGTGTATCGATCCCACTCTCCCAAAATCATGTGGTGATCACAAATGACACGGGACAATATAAATTTTCGGGTGCTCGACATCGTGGCCTAGCCGATAGGGCAAAGCTATATCGGCTTAGTTGTGATAAAATAAGATTAAAGCATGAATTTAATCTTATCGGCCTTCATCAACATATTAACATCGATTAATGGCATCGGCCGATAAGGGATAACAAAGATAACTACACTAGCTAATACTCTAGTGCAAATCTATATGAACCAATCAACCAATATAAATATGTCGACCACAGATAAACTCTAAAGAGTAATCTATAACAGATATATCTATATTCATCGATCCGTTCATGTAGATGGCAGATACACATAAAAACCTTACGAAAATCATGCATATCAGGCAAGACTGGCTAAAACTTCAGTGCTATCCTTAATTACAATCGAAAACAAGCTTTGGGTTAGATCTCAAGACAGGACTAAGGTCGATGGCAACTCAAAGTGTGAATTGAGACTTAACACAAAGAAAATCAAGTCGCCGATTGCTTTTGGGGATGATAAATACACTGAATGATTTAACTAAGCATAATAATTAGACCACCGTCGGCAATAAACCCTAAAACGAGTAAATCGCTGGCGAAGCGTAATTAAAACACCTGTCAAAATCATCCAAAACATGATAAACGACGATCACATCATCGAGGCTTTAACGTGTCTAAAGCGACACGCTAGCCCCGACGATGCAGATCGTCGGGCACGAATTCTTACCTCTGCTCTGGGAAAGCAAGAACTCGTCGGAGTTGACCTCTTGCGAGGGTTGGCGACGCGTCGAAAATAGATTGAAACAGACTGGTTGTTGTATTTGGTTGTGAGAGAGTTTCTATGTACAAACTACCGGAATATTTATACCCGAGATTACAACAGGGTCCTTGTAGGACATGATGTTATCTCTAACAAACAAACAAGTCTTTGTGGCAGACCCTTGCCATAGATTAGATCTAAACCTACTTGATTTACAAAATATAATTGCCTAAAACCGTGCCTTATCTCTATTTGGGAACTTCCTTGAAGCTTATCTCGAGCCCAAACCAAGCCCACGCTGTCTCTGTCAACTTCCAGCCTCTATAGGCCAATCAACCATATTAAATCCGTATCGGCCGATACACTCGTCCTACTAGCGCTCCTCCCAGTCCGATACGTTCACCGAGTCCGATACGATGCTTGGTCCGACTCCAACTTAATCCTTCCTCTTTGCTTCAGTTTCCTCTTTCCTCTCCGGGTCGATTACGAAAATCTACTGTTAACAAGATGGCACCCTTTGAGGCATTGTATGGCAGAAAGTGCTGCACCCCGCTCTTTTGGGATCAAACCAGAGAATGACAAAGCACCCCGTTCTTTTGGGATTAGACCAGAGAACGACAACTGTTTGGGACTGAAGTCTTGAGCGACGTGGAACAAAAGGTCAGAACCGTCAGAGAAAGGTTGAGAATCGCTCAGTCTCGATAGAAAAGCTATGCCGATAATCGTCGAAGGGAGCTAACTTTCGAAACAGGGGACTACGTGTACCTTCGCGTCACACCACTTCGAGGAGTACACCGCTTCCAGACTAAAGGCAAATTCGCACCATGCTTTGTGGGACCATACAGGATCCGCGAACGTTGAGGAGAAGTTGCTTACCAGCTTGAGCTTCCACCCAACATGGTGGGTATCCACGATGTATTTCACGTCTCGCAATTGAAGAATTGTTTAAGAGTACCGGAAGAGCAGGCCAGCCCCGATCAAATTGAGATTCAAGGGCACTTGACTTATGTGGAGAAGCCAATTCGTATTCTCGAAACCAGCAAGAGGAGAACCAGAAACAAAGTTACCAGATTCTCCAGAGTTCAGTGGAGCCATCACTCCGAGGAAGAAGCTACATGGGAAAGAGAAGATGAATTGAAGGTCGCCCATCCACACCTTTTCGCCAGCACCTCCGAATCTCGGGGTCGAGACACCGTTTAAGGGGGGTTAGGTTGTCACACCCTGAAGTTTTTCCTATGTTGTAAAAATCAAGTTTAAAAAATTATCTGAGAAATTATTTAATTAATCTGGAGAGAAACCCAATTAAATAATGTAGTAAAGAAGTGGAAATGGCAAGGTGGAATTTTTCTTGAGTTTCCCTTGACAAAATACATTAACAGGATTTTTAGTGGAATTTTCAGAGCCCTAGAAATAATTTTAAACCAATTAAAATCAATTCGGAATTTAAATCCCAAGGCTTTCTTTTTCCTTTTTCTTTTCTTTTCCTTTTTGTTTTCCCTCTCGGACCGTGCCACCCAGCCACCAGCTGCTAGCCGCCAGCGCCCGCTGACGTCAGCCCTGGGCACTAATTGCGCAATAATTCAATTAAGGTTTTTTCTATTATAGTAAAAACACAGATAATTTCAAAAATTCATAACTAAATCATCCGAGCTCCGTTTAAGTCCATTCAAATTTCATTAAATTCATAAAAATGCAGAGAATCCATTAAAAATAGTTTTGTGCTTTGTTTCAGTAGACTTATAGCATGTATTGTTGCTTGCTTTGTTTGTCGCGTAGATTTCGGCATTTCCGACGCGCCCGTTTATTTTGAGATCGTCGCAGAAGTAGGTTCAACTCAAGAGCAAGGCAAGTTATGCTTCGCATTGATCATATTGTGCCCAAATTTACAAATACCTTATTTTTCTGTAAATGCTGCATTATTTCGTAATGTCATTTTATGTAGGCTTTTTCCTATTGTACTCAGCCAATTATATTGATTATCTTGTACCTTCGATAGCTTGGGTAATTAATTCTTTACTCGCTGATTTTAGGAGTGCTGAGCCATGCTTAGCTAACTTAGCTCACTAAAGGGGATCACCTTAAATAATTAATTAATGTAGTCCCTATGGTGACACTTTGGTAATGGTGTGCATGGTTTTGATGGTAATAGTAATAAATTAAAATATGCTAATGGTGGGCTGTGGGTGCATGGTTTTGATGGAAGCACCCATGGCAATTAAGGACCGGTTCGCGGGAAACCCTGGAAGAAATACCGTGCGTACCACAAGCCAGCGTGGGCAACGGTTGGGCTTGTAGTGTAACTGGTCTCTAGCTGACGTATCCAAGCTAGGATGGGCGTGATGGAGTTGGGTCGGCGGGGGTTTACCCATTGATCGGCTGCCAGATTCACCATGGCACGAGAGGTGCGGTACGATTGGTTAGGGAGGATTATGTGAAGGGTCCTGTCAAAGTCCCTTTCCGGGGTACCGTGGTGGTATACCGTCGTGGGGCTGTGTCTTGTGGGTACAGATGTACACCTCTGATCAGAGTAGAACTATTCGAATAGCCATACCCGCGGTTATGGGCGATCAACCAGATTCACCGTGATTAGTCCCACTTTCTTAATAATTGGATATACTGGAACTGGTTTAGTTCAGGTGGATGGTTTGGGCCTGTCGCAACGTGGTGTAGCGTTGGACAGTGATGGTTTAATATTGTTCAATCAATTCAACGTTTTACTACTGCTTTCAACTGTTGTTTTTAAATACTTGCTTTATGCAAATAAACCCCTGCCTTCCTTTGGAATACCTTGCATCATATCTCCCTTTTCCGGTATGACTTGTTGAGTACAGTGGGTAGTACTTAGCCTTGCTTAATTTTTCCCCAACCAGAAGAGGATTATGCGTCCGATGGAGGCTTCTCAGAGGAGTAGGCTTCGTCTGCCGTCGAGGATGCTTGTGGAATGGTGCTAGCCCGCTACAAGAGTCCTGCTCTTAGCTTAGTTTGTTCTAGTCTTTCTACTGCGTTTTTGTAAGGTATTTACTCTGTTTGTAAGACGTGGAACTGTATGCCAACTTTGTCGTATGTGTACCCTGGCTGGTCCTGGATAGGGATTTTAATGCACATTTAGTTTCGGAAATTCTGGTAGTGAATTTCCGGGCGTGACACTGCCCGGGTCCGATCCCATATCGGCCGATACGACTTCAGCCGATGCGCTATCCGTTTTGGAATACTCCTTTATTCCTTCAAATGTGCCTCGGATCCAATCTCGATTGCTGGCATATCTTACAAAATTTTTCTGTTAACACATGCCCCCCAATTCCGGAGTATAAATTAATATGCTGCGAAATTATCTCTTAGATCCACAAAAATCTACGGTTTCTATATTATGACCGTTATAAGCCTTGCGCAATAAATACCAACAGTTTTGGTTTTAATTCTCACGCCGTTAACTTTTTCACCGCCGCTTAAACCGCCCAAGCTCCTCAAGCTTTCTCTCTCTTCTCCGACGAACTTCTCGAAGACGCAAGCCCCGACGACGACCTCTATCAACTTCCAGCGACCGTCTTCTTTAATTTCCAATGGCAACCATCACCGACGTCCCCCTAGTATATGCCTTGAAATTTTTAAGCTTTATTAGCCTCTTTTTCTCACTGCCCCTGTTCTAGGTTGAATTTCGTTCTTAGATCCCCTTTCTTAGCAAATTCTTGATTCATCCCTATTTTTTATTCAACTGTAGCACCTAAGAGACCAAATTACAATTCCTTTCCTAAAAGAACCAACTCATTATTTCCTTGGGCCGATGGGTGATGTGGACCCTGTTACCTTATTAATGCTAAAACTGACAGAATCCCATATAAACAAACCAAGCCCAGCGTGACCGACTGGCAAACCATTTTTAGATCTTGGCCTTCCAGCTTGGATGGATGCAGGAACTGATATAAGAGGATATCAACCTCCAAGTAGTCTTTGTGGGAAGAAGAGGCATAGCCCAATGGTTAGCCCTATCTTTAGCCAGTATGAAAAAAGACGAACCAATGCTATCATCGGCTACATATTTTTGGTCCGATACGCTCAATGCCTTCCTATTTGGTCAAGGGCCGATGACACCAACCTTATTGGATGTTAAGATGCTTACTAGCCGAGACATCATCTCATCGGCTAACCCCTTCTCCTTGAAGGTCAAATGTGAGCATAAGTTGTCAACCAGGAACGTAGGAGGTTGGTCAGGCTATATCACTAAGCACATCGGCACAAGTTCAGTAACAGATAGGGAACACATAGCCTTCCTCAACCTTTGGCTATAACGATTCATCTTCTGTGGATCAACCTGTGGCTGAACAGCAAACATGCAGCATCTAGCCCAGTCACTGGCAGCAAAGAAATCCATCCTCTTGGGCAAGTTCTTACTCAGAGCTATGTACCAAACCCTAAGACAGTCAACAGCTAAGCTTCTCTTAGGGAATCTTGTTGGTTATGAAGGTTCTTGGTGGTTTTTACAAGAGATTTTTACCTGTGTGCCATTATAAAAGTTCAAAATGCCTTGTATACCATTGAGATGAAGAAAAGCTCCTCAGTACCCTTGCTCAAAGTTTCTTTTACCTACATACCACTTTCGTCACACTGCCGTTTCCTTCTAACAGAGCTGACTGTAGGCTGAGGCTAAAATTACCTTTATGCCCATCAGTAATTCTACTAGACAAGCACCCGTCGTTCTTCCCCCATCTTGGTCACTCTCTGTGGTTCGTTCCCCATCCTGAAACCCTAGGAGAGCTCTGCTTGATCCGGCCGTGTGGAGGGAGCCACAGCGTGGGTGGCTGGAGGGAGGACCGGGCGGCCGTGGCAGTAGGAGCTTCGCGTGCATGGCGCAGGGCATCGCGACCCCTGTGTCGCGGGCGTAGGGAGGGCTCCAGGCAGGGAGTGCAGGCGGTGCCGCGGTGTTGCGTCGCACGGCCCCTGCGCTACGGGAGATAGGCCGCGGGGCCTCGCGCGGGAAGGCTATAGTGCCCACGCGTAGGAGATGGCGGACGACGAGCGACCAGCTGATGGGTGAGTTGCAACAATGCTTCAATTGCATTACATCAGTGCCATGTTTGCTTTGGTTGGGATTTGATTAAACTCTGTAGACATGTATGTTGTTCATCTTTCAATTGTAGGGATGAAATTCAATGGGGCTTTTTGAATCCACCCGAAATTCTACTATGGGACAATGTTGCAGTCCCATGCACCCCATCAATGCTAGCCCCTAGCCATGTAGAACATAGCAAAGGAACTAAAACTGGGACTGTTACAGAACTAGAAAATGACATGGTTGATGCTGAGGATAATTATCTTATGAATCCTGAACCAGAGAATGAACATGTGGGGTTTGATGAGGAGGGTTTATACCTTGACATAGCACCTGCTTCTCATGCAAATGCTAACACAACTGAGTAAGAGGATGAAGATTCAGAATCAGGTTCAGACTCCGAATCTAATTCTATGCCTGACTCTGATATGGATACTGAGGTAGATGAGATTGTTAATGATAGATTGCCATCTCACATGCCTCAAGTTGTATACAACAAAGATGACCCTCCTATGGAAGTAGGAAGCATTTATCCAAACATGCGTGAATTTAAGTTGGCTCTTGCTACACATGCTATCAAGAAATAATTTGAGTATAACATTGAAAAGAGTGAACCAGGGAGGTATCGAGCATACTATGCGGGAGTGGAAGATGGTTGTAACTGGAGGCTTCATGCATCGACGTTGAAAGGTAAAGTCACTGTACATGCAATTTTTTTTTCATTTATTTTTCTAGTTTGTTCATCCTTTTGAATTTATTTAAGTCCAATTGAAACTAAACTTTGTAGGTCAAGGTGAACCGTTATCCTGGTCATGAATGTCAAAGTGGTAGGAGGACTGGTGGGTGCTCGAAACATGCTACCAAGTTTTGGATTCGTGAGAAGATTAAGCATTGGTTAGCTGAGGACCCAACTGTTTGGCCCAAAGAACTTACGAGAGGATTGAAGGAAGATTGGAAGGTCACTATCAGCTACAAGAAAGTGTACACGGGTGAGGAACTTGCTATGGACGAGTTGTATGGTAACTGGAAAGGAAGTTTTGACAACTTATACAGGTTTAAGGCACAGATAGAAAAATCCTGTCCTGGCAGCTTTGTTGTCATTGATCATCATACAATAGAGGATAAGATCAGATTCAATAGGCTTTTTTTTTGCAATGAAACCTTGTGTTGAAGGTTTCCTTAGAGGTTGCAAGCCTTATCTGGCTGTTGATAGTACATTCCTGACTGGAAAATTTAGAGGTCAGTTATGCATTGCTTGTGCAGTTGATGGGCATCAATGGATGTACCCAGTTGCTATAGAAGTTATTGATTCTGAAACCAATGAAAATTGGATTTGGTTCATGGAGAGGCTTAAGGAAGCTATAGGTACCCCACCTGGTCTGACCTTTTGCACAAATTGTGGTCAGGCAGTCATGACAGGAGTTAGTGAGGTATTTCCAAATGCAGAGCATAGAGAATGTATGTCTCACTTGGTGCAGAATTTTAAGAAAAGGTTCTCTGGAAAAGTGTTTGATGAACATTTGTGGGCTTGTGCTTATTCTTGGACTGCATATTGGTTTGACCAGCATATGGAGGCCATGTCTGAAGCAAATCCAGCAGCAATATTGTACCTGCAGCAATCTCATACAAAACTGTGGACAAGAAGTCAGTACTCTGCATTGTCAAAAGTTGACTATGTCATCAATAATTTAGCAGAAAGCTTCAACAATTGGATAAAAGCTGATAAGGGGTTGCATCTAGATGACTTGATGGATACTATAAGGCAGAAGATTCTAATCAAGTGGAACTTGAGAAAAGAAATTGCACATAAAATAGAAGGAAAATTTTTGCCCCACATCATAAGTAAGCTAAAGGAGGAAAGTACAAACCTTGACATTGATGTTGTGACCAGCTCACTTGATGGCATTGCAGAGGTTTTGGCAAGGAAAGATTCTACTTATAGGTTTGTTGTGAACCTGCGTGAAAGAACATGCACATGTAGAGTATGGGATGTCTCTGGATTACCATGTAAGCATGCAATTGCTTACATCACCTCTACACCTACAGAGAAGATAGAAGATCATGTCGACAACTGCTACTCTGTACAGAGCTTTAGGGCTGCATATGATGGTACAATCCCTTCTATACAAGACAAATCCATGTGGCCCAAAAAAGAGCATGGTTTCTTCATGCATCCTCCATTGTTGAAGTCAACGGCTGCGAGGAGAAAGCAAAATAAATACAAGGGTGCAGCAGAGGGTGGCAGCAAAGGACCAAGGGTAGGCATCAGTGTCCGATCTGTCAGCAATATGGACATCATTGGTACACTTGTAAGGATGGTGACCCAGCAGACATAGCAGCAATGCTTGCTGAAAGGTAACATAGAGCCTGAACTTTATTCTTATTTTTACATGTTTACATTGTTGCTAACATATTTGTCCATGCAGAGGTCCACCTAAAAGGAAGAAAAAGAAGATAACAGTAGCTACTACTGAGACCAGCATTGTGCCTGTAGCACCTGCACAAAGGATGGTCTTTCCAGTTCTGCCTACTGTTGTGGATCTATCAAAGAAAAGGAAGAACAAATCATCGTCATCAACTCGTGTGAAGAAACAAAAGTGTACTTCCAATACTTCAACAGCTGAGGCTAGTGACCCCTCCGTGAGGTAAGCTAATTTCTTATAATTGTCTGTTCACCACTTTAATAGGTTAACTAAAGTTTGTACGCATGTCTTCTTTTTTCAGAGGATCTAGAACAGGATCAAATCACCTAGATCCATTGGCCATCACGTTCCCTTCAGGATCAAGTGAGCTGCACACAACTGACAAGAGCGCAAGTCAGCAACAACGCAAGAAGAAGAGAGCCATCGTGAAGAAATTGACTCCAAACAAGGCTAGTCCAGCCATGTCAACCCGCAGCAAGGCCCCTACTTCCCCTTCTAGTCCAGCCATGGGAACTAGAAGCAAGAAAACAATTAATCTTTGATGAGTTTGCATCTGTATGGCAAGCTTTTGTAGTACATCAGATCTGCATGACCAAGACAATTTTTAAATTAGTAATGATGTCAACGTGGCCATCTTTTGTGTGTAAATATGACTGGCTATGCACCTTATTAGTAATGAGGTCATTGTGACCATCTTTTGTGTGCAAACTTGATTCTGTAATCAAGCTGACTATGCACGTCATGATAAATTTGGACTTCATTTATGTCTGAATGTATTTTAGTCTAAATATTTATTGTGTTTGTCACAATTATCGATTATTTTGGATGCATTTCAAATTTATTATTATAATTATTAGAGATTTTCATATGGACATATACAAAGAAAAGAGGGTATACAGAGAGAAGGGGGAATCGCAGGATCACAGTGGCACCTAAGGAAAGAATGAAAATTTTGATGCATTCCATAACTGAGGGCGAATTCGTCTTTTCCGCTGGCTGTTAACTGCTGTTACAAGCAAAACTGACCGAAGTGGCATCTGGGGAAAGAAAACTTTGGACAAGAGTACTGAGGAGCTTTTTTTCATCTCAATGGTATACAGGGCATTTTGAACTTTTATAATGCCACACAGGTAAAAAGCTCTTTTTACAACTATGGTTAAACTTGTATACAATCAATGTTGCTGAAAGGACTCCCTTACATTCATCAATCTTCCCGTCGGACCACTCAGACGATGAAGAATCTATCACCCGCTGATGCATGTCTTTTGGAGAGGTAGCATCAACTTATCCAGGATCAGGTCCATCGGCTGAGGTCTTTGAAGGATGGTTTGACCAATTCTACAATGGATTCGCTAAGAGCGCCAGACTTAGCGCCAGAATATGGTTTTCCTATGATAGCTTTACAGATTATGAACTAGCAGCCTATTTGAGGCTCAACGACTTGAACGATGCAGCCGATCCCAGCTCAAGAGAAAACTTTGTATCGGCCATCTCTCCATGCATCCTCCCAATAGGAATATCCCAAGGCCGCAATGTACAAGTGTCTTATGAATTTTATCACCCAACATTGGCTGAAAGACAACTTGGTTTATGCCAACTTCCAATCAGCTTGCACTTCTCAAGAAAAATCCAAACAAGGGGTGATGTGACATTGACTTAGCAGATGGACAAAATTCTAAACATTGAGGATCCTGTACTTGGATCTCTAAACCATGTAAACATCCATCTCTTGCGCAGCCAATTGTTTGACAAATGGTGGAGTGAGTGGAAGAAGCATTTATTCCATTTACCGGCTAGCTACTTTTTGACGACAATCATCCCTCCTCTTAGCCCTTAGGTAAACTTTCTCACTTTCAACCAACTTCAAACTTTACCATATATTCTTCCTCCAGTTCAAAGCTTAAGCGGCTAGCCGATCATGTATGAATCGGCCTTAATGCCATTAGGAGACCCAGCTTCGCTGATCATCGGCTTTGCTGCCCCTATGGTAGCATATTTGCTAGCAGGCCAAGTTAGGGACCAATACCTAAAACTGGTAGGAAGCGCAAACCATCGGTCATCAAGAAGTTGACAAAGAAACCCAAAGTTGCATCCCCCAGGAAACCTGCCGATAGCATTCCTACTCTTGATTCTCATGTTGAAGAATTCTTGGATGAAGCAATCATGGAGGAAGAAATTGACAAAGCTGCAGCCGATATGAGTGACACCGAAGATCAAACTATAGCCGATCCAACCCCAGCCGATGCAGCCATTCCTCCAAGATCACCAGCTAGATCAGATACTCAAGCTTCACCAAAACCACGTCAACACAAAACAATCCGCAAGGTGAAGGAAAGATATAATTCATCTTCAGACTTAACTCTTTAACAAAATTGCTAACACTTGCTTTGTGCAGCCCAAGATGGTATCAGCTATGGCCAAGGACAAGAGCTTCCCGATGCCCCCCTTGTCTCCAAATCCTCAAGCTTCTCCAACAGCATCAGTAACCTTCAAAAACCCTTAATCTTTCACCATCAGCCGATAAAAACAACTAATACTTATCTCTTCTTCAGCCAAGAGCTCCATCAGCTTCTCCTCATCGGCCAACTCCAAGTTATCAAGCTCCTTCTGCCGTTGGTAGCCACCATGTAGAAGAACAAGAAAAAACAATTGCCACGCCGACAGTCCAGATAAACCTTATAAAAAACATTCCTTTTCAGCTCAATCCTATCTTCTCTTCACCATGAATTCCCTTTTGCAGAACTTGGCCGATATGTTCTCCTTTGACATCAGACAGTTCCTAGAAGCAACAAGCAGAATCAAGTCTCCTATCTCTGATGACCTACGGGCAAGGCTCCTGGACATAGTTGACTAGCTGAGATGTTCCCTAGACGCCTTAGTTGCCAACTGTGGGCCGATCAGATGTAGTTTCAGGAAATCCAAGATCAACTTCCTGAAGAGCTCGCAGATATCATATCCCCAGCCATGTTCCTTGAACAACATCAATTCAAACTCCAAAGGGCTAAACAAAGGATAGCTGATCGGCTCGAGCACCGAGACATGGAAGCAGCAATTCAGACCAGCCGACAGCAAGTTAATGAAAACAAGGCCAAGTTGGATGAACTCACAATTAGCTCAGAAACAGTACAAAAATGTATCACCGAACTTGAACAACAAGAAGCTGATCTCCTGGCCAAACCCGTAAGGAGATTACTCAAGAAAACCAAAGATTGGCCGATCTCCCAAAAACCATTGAAGATCAAACAGCCAAATTAAAAGCATCAGCCAAACACTTAGCAAGCCTCAACAAGACCCTAAAGCCGATCCTTGGGACTATAGCCGATGATGCACGTGTAATTGATGAAGTTGAAAAAATCCACCTGCGTCCGATATCGGCAATCCAAAACTTCTTGGGTTGATGTAAAAATTTTAAATTTTTGATATACTTTGTCTCGCTAAACTTGAAACCTTTTTGTGTAATATATCCATCGGCTCCTTACTAAGGTTTTGTTGTATTTTTTTATCTAAGGGCGATAATAAATATCGGCCATCTCAAGGCGATGTTACCATACATCGGCTAAACAACCAATCATGAATTGATACAAACACTTGGGTAATACTTTTTCAAATATTTTCCATTTAAGGCCCTTCCAAAAACTTCTCCATCAAGACCTTCGAGCAAATATGCATTTCTAGGCACACAACTATGAATTCGATAGGGTCCTTCCCAATTAGGTGATCACGTTCCAAATTTGTTATCTCTGCTCCCTATCGGCAGGATCAACTACCAAACAAGCTCTCCTTTCTTAAAAGCCTTTGGCACAACTTTTTTATTATAATGTCTCGAAACTCTTTCGTTATCTCGTTTGATCTTTTCTAAAGCGTGCAATCAGACATGTGCCAAATCTTCCAAGTCATCAATCAGCAAGCTATGATAATCATCGGCTGATAACTCATTTTGCAAAGAAACCCTTCTTGAGCCGATGTTAGTCTCCCATGGTAGAATAGCTTCATGCCCATATACAAGTTAATAAGATGGCACTTGTGTAGCCCCATGACATGCCTTCCGATAAGCCCATAGTGAATCGGCCAGCGTAGTATGTCGCCTTGTAGGTTGTTCAACAATCTTCCTCTTAATCAACTTGATCAAACTCTTGTTAGAAGCTTCAGCTTGCCTATTAACTTGTGCATAATAAGGAGAAGAATTTAACAACTTGATGCCCATACTATCAATAAACTGAATAAACTCATCGGCTACAAAAATAGATCCCTGATCCATTGTAATAGTTTGTGGAATCCCAAAGCAATAAATTATATGCTCCTTCACAAACTCAATGGCATCTTTGGAATCAACTTTCTTTAAAGGAATCGTTTCAACCGATTTTGTAAAATAATCCATTGCCACCAGGATATATTTATGCCCCTTACTCGGTGGTGGATTAATCTGGCCGATCATATCAATTCCCCAACCTCTGAATGGCCATGGTTTAATAAATAGATTCATAGCCGATGCTGGTGCTCTCTGAATGGCTCCAAATTTCTGACAATCTTGACAACATTGTCGGCCAAAAATATCCAACCCTTCTAAGTAACCATCTCATTTTATGAGCCGATTGATGTGTTATACAAATCCCTTCATGAACTTCACACATGACAATTTTAACCTCCCGCAGGTTCAAACATTTAAGTAAAACTCCAATCGTCCGATAATATCAATCCTCATCGAGCAACACATATTTCAAAGCTTTATATTCCAACTTTCTCGATGCCGACTGAGAAGGATTTTTCAAATAATTAATAATATCATACCTCCAATCATCAGTACCAACTTCTGCAACCTCAATATCAACATCTTCCAACATCGGCTTATAGCCCGAGGCACCTTGAGCTAAATCATTGGCTTCAATATTCTGCTCTCTGGGAATATGCTTCATAGTTGTAACCTTGAGGTTTTTCATCTACTCTTGGCACTTCTCATTATAAACCCTTAAAATCTCATTCCTGCATTCATATTCCCCTAATAACTGATTGATTAGCAACAATGAATCTCCAACAATCTTAATAGGATCGGCTTCGACTTCTTTCAAGAGTTGCAAACACTTAAGCACTGCTTCCTACTTAACTTGATTGTTTGTATAATAAGGTTTGATTGTAAAAGCAAACTCAAAACTTACCCTCCTAGGCGATATAATTACCAAACCGATACCACAACCATGTGTACAAACAAACCCATCAAAGAATAACGTCCAAGGCATCATCTCAACATAATTAACTGCCTCACCTCGGTGCTGATTGATAAAATCGGCAACTGCTTGTCCTTTTACTGCTTTAGCCGATTCATACCTAAGATCATACTTTGTTAAGGCAAAAATCCACTTCTCAACTCTACCTTTGAAGACCGAAGCCGATAGCATACATTTTATCATATTGGCCTTGCAAACTATTTTGCCCTCATTCGAAAGTAAATAATGCCTCAACTTTGTACATAAAAAATATAAACACAGACGCAATTTCTCAACAGGAGTATACCTCGTCTCTACATCCAGAAGCCTTCTGCTAAGGTACAATATTATCCTTTCTTTCCCATCAACCTCCTGAACTAGAACTGAGCCAATAGACCTCTCATCGGCCGATAGGTAAAGCTTGAACGGAATCCCTCTCTGAGGTGACATTAAAACTGGAGGTGAACTCAGATATTCCTTAATATTGTCCAATGTTTTCTGTTGCTTTTCTTCCCAAACAAATTCCTGATCGGCTTTCAATCCCAACAATGGAGTAAAAGGCTCAATTCTTCCTAATAAGTTAGAAATAAATTTCCTTACAAAATTAACCTTGCTAATCAAGGATTGCAACTTGGTTTTATTTTGTGGGGGTTCAACAACCTTAATAGCATTTATACTCCTCAGAGTTATCTCAATCCCCATTTCATGAACTAGAAAACCAAGAAATTGCCCAGCCGATACAGCAAAAGCACATTTGTTGGGATTCATCTTTAAACCATACTTCAATGTTCTTTCCAGCACTCTACGCAAATCGGCCATTTGTCCATCAATCTCTTTAGATTTCACAACCACATCATTAATATAAATTTCAACCAATACACCAATGAGATCATGAAAAATATAATTCATAGCCGTTTGATATGTAGCAGCAGTACTCTTCAAACCAAAAGTCATAACAACCCACTCATACAAGCCGATTGCACCAGGACACCGAAAGGTTGTTTTGTGAATATCTTCTTCAGCCATAAAAATTTGGTTTTATCCTGCATTGCCATCCATAAAACGAATAATCTTATGTCTAGATGCTGCATCAACCAATAAATCAGCAATCGGAATTGGGTACTCATACTTGGGTATAGCTTTGTTCAAATCTCTGAAGTCAATACAAACTCTAAGCTTCCCATTTTTCTTGATTACCGACACTATATTTGAAACCCACTCAGCATATCGGCACGGCCTTATAAAATTGGCATAATAGAGTCTTGTAATCTTAGCCTTGATAGCATCATACATCTCTGGCTTGAATCGTCTCTGAGGTTGTTTATATGGCCGATATCTTGGTTTAATAGGGAGCCGATGTTCTACAATAGATCGGCTAAGTCCTGGCATCTCATGGTACTCCGATGCAAAATAATATTTATAATCTTTTAACTGCTTAACTAATTCTTTTTTGAATATATCTTACAATTTAGCACTTACAAATGTCGGCCTAGGTCTATCACCATCACCAATATCTACTTCTTCTAGTTCATCAGCCGACATAAACCCTTGCCCCAATTTTCATTCGAAATCATCCACAAAGTCTTCTACATATGCATTGGGGCCATATGTCGTCAAAGTAAAAGCTGAGGTCCTTCATCACTGATCGGCTGAATATCACAATCGGACACTTTTAAAAAATCACTCTCCCATACTTTAGCTAACAAGCAATCAACTCCTTCCATATCCCAGATAGTTAAATCAGCAATAGTTATATTAATTGACCTGTCAGCTTGCATGATCTCTACCTGGTCTCCCTACCATTGAATCAAACTTTGATGAATTGTTGAAGGTATACAAACTATAAGATCCCTTTCCATCAATGACAAAAAATGTGGTCGAAATTGTTTTACTACCAACTGTCAACTCAACATTCAGAACTCGCTTTGTGTCGGATGAATTCCCTTCAAAAGCTTTTAACACCATATTGGTCTTGACCAAGTCTCCTGAAGTCTTCCCAAGCTTTTTGAACATAGTATAAGGCATAAGATTGACAGTCGCTCCTCCATCAGCTAGCATCTTGGACATCGGCTTCCCATTGACAAAACCCTTAATGTATAAAGGTCTCAAGTGCCGATGTTCACCATCCTCAAGTTTTTTGAAGACAACTTGTTCTGGTGTCAGTTTCAACTTTGCCAATGATTCTTCTATCTCCTCATTGGCTGCATGTATACTGTATTCTGCTGGCAACACAAACACCGTATTGATTGAAGATGAAGCTATAGCTTTACCTTTTGCAGATGTTGAAACCTTATCGGCTTTGACTTCATTGGCTGACAAAATTTTGGATTTGACACGCCACTCCTTTTGGTTCGTTGCAGCCGATAGTCAATCTCTTCATCAACTTCCTGCATCTGCTCTCGGTTTCGCAACCGTTGTACGCTCCTTTTTTTATTCTTGGTGAAAATTCCGGATGAACACCATTGAGGGTTTCGAACTTGCTTCCCTTGATCTTCATCTTCATCCTTATGAATCGGCCCTAAACGTTGGTATACTAACAACCTCTTCTGCATTGGCCGATCTTCCATCCTTGAATTTCTCAGTTGATGAAAACTACCTTGGAATATTGCATCTGTATCACTGCACCATGGATAATCTTCAATTGATGGCAGTCTCATCCCTTCGTTCCAGCAAAACCTAAAAAACTCACACCTCCACTGAGGATCAAAACAAGCTTCATCATCCTGAGCATATATTTGGACCTGCTTATCTTGTCTTCTCTGGTACTTGCTGATCAACTTCGTAGAATTAAACTTGTTTTGTTGATAAGTTCGATAACTTCTCTTATCAGCTTCATTGGTGTGGACCAGGTTAATAGGAAAAGGATGGCCTTCAATCTTCATCGACTTTTTTCCATCATCAAACTTTCTTCTACCTTGTTCTATAGCTGCTTGGATCTGCTGTCTAAATACCTTGCATTCATTTGTATGATGTGATCCAGTGTTATGCCACTTGCAATATTTCCTTTTCCGCAACTCTTCAGCCGAGGGAATCACATGACCTACTGGAAGTTCTGTTTGCTTCTCTTGAAGTAGTAGATCAAATATCCTATCAACTTTGTTGATATCAAAATCATATCTGTCTTCATTTCCATTGTCTTTGACCCACTCGCAAACAATAGTTTTCTTGTTTCTTGACCACTCTGCCAAACCGATCTCTAGGTCTTCATTTTCTGATTTTGACTCATAGCTATAAAAATTGTTAACATTATTAGCTTTCCTGGTAAATCTCTTAGTCTCTTGGAATCTCTGTTCATGAGCCTATACCTTCTAAACCAACTAAGCCAAACTCTCAAAATCTTGTAGAAAAAATATTTCCCTTATCGGCCCAAGCATCCCTTGGAAAGCTAAATTAGCAAGTTGTGAACCAGTCATGTTCAAACTATAACATTTGTTCCTCATATCTCTAAACCTTTGAATATAGTCTGGAACTGATTCACCAGACCTCTGTCTGATTGATGTTAAGTCTGACAACTTCATCTCTTAAACTCCATTGAAAAAATATCTAGGAAACTATTTTTCCAGCTCGGCCCAACCTCTAACAAAATTGTAAGGTAGTGAAGAAAACCATGTGAAGGCCGATCGAAATAATGATAATGGAAATAATCGAACTCTCAAAACCTCTACAGCCGATGCCTCCCCACATTGTGCTAAAAATCGGCTGATATGTTCATATGTAGAAACATTGTCCTGTCCCAAAAACTTTGAGAAATCTGGAATCTTGTATTGGCTTGGCAATGGCACCTTGTCCAAATACTCTGGATATAGATACCGATACATATTCTCACTGTCCTTGGGTTTCAAACCAAATTGTTCTCTGACCACTTTTGCAATCATACCAGTGCACTATTGTTGTTGCCCTCCAAACTGTGGAGTCTGCTCATAATGGTTGAACTGAGGTTGATAGTAGTATTGTCGAACAGGTTCGGGCCGATACTGTTGAGGTTATATCGGTTGAGGCTGAAAGCTTGAAGTTTGGCCCAAGAAAGGTTGATGAGATTGATATTGATAATTTTGAGGCATCTCATGTATATATTGTGGCCCATATGATGTTCATGGCAACATCGGCTATTGAATAGGGATTTGATTTCCTTGAATCCCTATCTGCTGTTGAATAGGATTTTATAATCCAGCCGATGTTGATGGTATAATACTTGGAGCCTAATTTTGTTGATCTTGCTGAGATATCTGTCCCTCAGGCACAAATTATTGTTGCAACCCTGAAAAACCTGGGATCTCAGTCTTGATGGTCCTATATGGAGGAAACACATTATTTCGAAAGTATACTTGTCCTTTTGCTTTCTCCTCAACTATAGTTCCATCCATCACATTTTTGACCACGTTAGTTAATGTGTTCACCAACACATCCAGCCTATCTTGTAACAAGATTGTTTCATCCATAGCTGGCTTCTTCTCTACCCTTGATTTCTTCTATTTCTACTCCATCTTGTTGGGTACTGGATTCTGCCTCCGGCTTTGGGAAGACAAATTTGACTTTTTGGATAACTTTGTCATGCCGAGAGACAGTGAAAGAATCCAGATATATCTTGTGAAAAGCTTCAGTCAACTGATCGATCTCCGCCTTTTGCTCATCAGACAATTGTTCAACCATTACTAGGATAATGTTGTCTTCAGTTATTTCTAGCATGATGGATGTCTTGAAAATCATGTCCCACTGGGCGTGCCAAAAGCGTGTTGATGCAAAACATGGCGGCTTGGGAGATTTGCTTCACTCTAGTGTAGGTCCAAATCTTAGACAAACGGGTTCAGGGCATGCTAGTTGGTGTGATACTGCAACCAACAAGATATATAATAAAATAGTTAGATATGCGATAGCCAATCGGCCGATAAGCCGATGACATACCATATGGACCTAGCCGATGCGATCTGACTGAATTGGCTGTAAGGTGTAAGGTATGACAAACCCTAATCATGATCCATCGGCTGTGAATATGTAATCTATAAACTGAGATTAGATACTAGCTGATGAAATCTTAACTAGGTTAAAATAGATAATGTACCAGCTAATACTCCGATACAGCTTTATACAAAAATATCAATCTAGATAAATATATCGAGGCAAGCTTGATATATTTAACCAAAGTGAGATCCTTGCATAAGGGGCAGATATGACATGAAAAGTATGATTAAAGGAATTTAAACAAAGTTAGACAATCATATCAGATAAGATTGGCTAAAACTCCAATGCTACTCCTATTACAATCAAGAGACAGACTAGAGATCATGGTTCTAATTAGGACTAGGGCTAATGCAGCACCAATTGTAAAAAGATGCATGATATCTAGAAAATCAAGCCTTTGCATGTTTTTTAGGGTGGTAGATACCTTATGCCAATCTAGGCTAATAAACTGATTTAGCCGATACCGACAAAACCTTATGCAAGGTTCGACCGATACGGCTAAATCAACCATCGACTTATAGTGGCTAAGTTATGTGGTAAATTAACAAGCCATACCTCCAGCTAACAAACTCTAAGCACGAACTCGTCGAGAAAGCGA
Source organism: Oryza officinalis (assembly GCA_008326285.1). Lineage (NCBI taxonomy): Eukaryota > Viridiplantae > Streptophyta > Magnoliopsida > Poales > Poaceae > Oryza > Oryza officinalis. Next base: position 22,504,233 of record BDMV01000006.1, read on the forward strand.
AAATGAAATTGTGGTAATGCGCCGAAAGTGTTGTATTGAACTGTTGTTGTTTTTTAATAGATCTCAGGCTTATATTTATACCCGTAAATATAGACCTTGTCCTTGCTGGACACTATTTACAACTTGTCTAAGCAAACAAGTCCTAGGTGGACTCTTACCACAATATTATAAAAAGGAAACTAACTCTTATTCCTAATTAATAGATACAATTACCTTATCCGGACTCAATTCCTAGTTGGCAATACCTTCAAGTTCTTCTCCGAAGTCAACACGAACCCAAGCTACCCGTATCGGCTCAGCCAAGTCCGATTCAGAATACCCATATCGGCTACCCGAGTCCGATCCCATATCGGCCGATACGACTTCAGCCGATGCGCTGTCTGTTTTGGGAAACTCCTTTTTTCCTTCAAATCTGCCTTGGATCCAATCTTGATTGCTGGCATATCTTTACCAAATTTTGCTGTTAACAGAAACACATCAATCGGCTCATAAAATGAGATGTTTACTTTGAAGGGTTGGATATTTTTGGCCGACAATGCTGGAGGATTGCTTTAAATATTATAAGAGATGTCAAGACTGTCAGAAGATTAGAGCAGTCCAAAGAGCACCAGCATCGGCTATGAACCCAATTATCAAGCCTTAGCTGTTCAGAGGTTGAGGAATTTATATGATTGGCCAGATTAATCCACCATCAAGCAAAGGGCATAAGTATATTTTGGTGGCAACATATTATTTTACAAAGTGGGTTGAGGCAATTCCTTTGAAGAACGTTGATTCCAAAGGAGCATATAATCTATCGGTTTGGGATTCCACAGACTATAACAACAGACCGAGGATCTATTTTTGTAGCCGATGAATTTGATCAGTTTGCTGGTAGTGTGGGCATCAAGTTGGTGAACTTGTCCCCTTATTATGCACAAGCCAATGGGCAAGCTGAAGCTTCTAACAAGAATTTGATCAAGTTGGTTAAGAGAAAGGCTGCAGAACAACCTAAGAGGTGACATGCTATGTTGGCTGATTCGTTCTAGGCTTATCGGATGACATGTCATGGAGCTATCCAAGTGCCGCCTTATCAACTTGTTTATGGACATGAAGCTATTTTACCTTGGGAAACTAACATCGGCTCAAGAAGGTCAAATAATCATAATCTAATGATTATCATGAGTTATCAACCGATGATTATCATAATCTAATGATTGATGGCTTAGAAGATTTGGCACAAGTACGATTGTGTGCTTTACAAAGATCAAAAGAGATAAGGAGAGAGTTTCAAGACATTATAATAAAAAGATTGTGCCAAAAACTTTTGAGAAAGTAGAGGTTGTTTGGAATTTGATTCTGCCGATATGGACAAGGGATAACAAGTTTCAAAAGTGGTCGCCTAATTGGGAAAGACCCTATCGGATCCATCGTTGTGTATGTAAAAATGCATACATGCTCGAAGGTCTTAATGGAGAAGTTTTTGGGAAAGCTTTAAATGGAAAATATTCGAAAAAGTATTACACAAGTGTTTGGATTAATTCATAATCGGTTGTTTAGCCGATGTGTGACAAAGCCGATGTGTGTGGTAACATCGCCTCAAGATGGCTGATATGCATTATCGCCCTTAGACCAAAATTACGACAAGTTATAGAAAATACAAGTGTGGAAGCCAAAATCGGCTAAGAAGTCGATGAATATATTACACAAAAATTTTTAAAATATCATGAGACAAAGTGTATCCCAAGACCTAGAGCTATTGCATCAACTCAAGAAAGCTTGGATTGCATATATTGCTTGCAGGTGGATTTGATCAACTTCTTTGATAATTTTGACGTCATGGGCATCCGTCCCTAGGATCGGCTTCAAGGCTTTACTCTGCGCTACCAAGTGCTTAGCCGATGCTTTCAGTTTTGCTTGTTGGGCTTCGATGGCTTTTGGGAGATTGGTTAATTTCTGTTTTTCTTGGGTGATTTCCTTGTGGGTTTGTTCCAGTTTAGCCAGGAGATCGACTTCTTGTTGTTCAAGCTCGGCGATACATTTTTGTGTTGCTTCTTAGCCGATTGTCAGCTCATCAAGCTTGGCCTTATTTTCATTCACCTGCTGTCAGCTGCTTTGAAGGGTTGATTTCAAAGTTTTGAGTTCAAGCCAATCTGCAAGCCTTTGTCTCGCTCTCTGGACTTTGATATGATCCGATTCAAGAAAAGCTACCAGGGATAAGGTGTTGATCACTTCATCAGGCAATTCGTCTTGAATTTCTGGAAACCTGCCTCTGATCGGCCCGCTGTTAGCAACTAAGGCATCGAAGGAGGCATTGAGCCAATCAGTGATATCCAGCAGTTGTACTCTTAAACTTCCAGAGATTGGAGATTTGGCCTTGCTGGTGGTTTCTTCGTCATCTTCGTCCAAGAACTGGTTGCTTGCGCAAAGAACATATCGGCTAGGTTCTACAAAGAAAGTTGCTGGTTAAAGATGGATCAGCTTGAGACGAGGAAAAAATTTTGTGATAGGCTTAGCTGGGCTATTGTTGCAGCAGTTGTTCCTTCTTGTTCTTCTATATGGTGACTACCGGCAGCCGAGGGAGCTTTATCACTTGGAGCTGGCTTATGTGGGGAAGCCGATGGAGCCCTTGGCTGGAAAAACAGTAAGTATTAAGTGTTTATGTATGGACTGGTATTACAAGTTTGAAAAGTTTGAATGTTACCGATGCTACTGGAGAAGCTTGAGGACTTGGAGTCAGGGGGGCATTGGAAAGTGTTTATCTTTAGCCATGGCCAATACAGTCTTGGGATACAAAAAGCAAACATTAGTGATATGTTGAAAAAGAGATAAGTCTGAATGAATTGTGTCTTAGCTTCACCTCGCGAATTGTTTTGCGTTGTCGTGATTGAGGTGAGGCTTGGATGTCTGACATGGCCGGTGATCTTGGAGAAGTAACTACATCGGCTAGGATTCGATCGGCTGTGGTCTGGTCTTTGGTGTCACTCATATCGGCTGCAGCTTTATAAATTTTTTCCTCCATGATTGCTTCATCCAAGAATTCTTCAACATCAGAGTCAAGTGGATGATTGCTATCGGCTGCTTTCTTGGGGGATGCAACTTTGGGTTTCTTGGGTAGTTTTTTTTGATAACCGGTTGCTCGCGCTTCCCACCAGCTTTGGGTATCGACTCTCTGATCTGGCCTTGTAGCAAGGATGTTATTGTAGGAGCAGCGAAGTTGACAACTGACGGAGCCAAGTCCCCTGATGGCATCAAAGCTGGTGCATACACGATCAACTGGCCACTTATACTTCCAACTGAGAGAAGAGTGCTTGGAACCTGCAAAAAGAAAGTTAGATAATTTTTTAAGACAAAATTTGTGGTTGATTGAAAATGAAAAGAAGATTAATTTACCTGAGTACTAAGGGATGGAATCATTGTGGTTAGGTAGATGCTGGCTGATATATGAAATAGATGTTTTTTCCATTCACTCCACCACTTAGCAAACAATTGGCTTCGGAGGAGATGGATGTTTACATGACTCAGAGATCCAAGTACAGGGCCCTCAATATTTAGAATCCTATCCATCTGAAGAGTCGATATTATAATACCCCTTGTATGGATTTTTGTTACAAAATACAAGTTGATGGGGAGCTGGCCTAAACCAAGTTGTCTTGTAGTCGATGTTGGATGATAGAATTCATAGGACACTTGGACAGTACGAACTTGGGACACCCCTATTGGGAGGATGCAAGGAGAGATAGCCGATACAAGATTTTCCCTTGAGCTGGGGTCAGCTGCATCGTTCAAGCCATTAACCTCAGATTGGCTGGGAGCTCATAGTCTGTAAAGCTGTTATAAGGGAACCAGGCCCTTGCAATCTTTGAGAAATCATTGTAGAATTGGTCAAACTACTCTTGAAAGGCTTCAGCCGATGGTCCTGACCCTGGATAAGTTGATGTTGCTTCACCAAAAGGCATGCATTGGCATGTGTTAGATTCTTCACCATTTGAGTGGTTTGATGGGAAGCTTGATAAATATAATGGGGTTCTTTCAGGTACATTGATTTTGTACAAGTTTAGCCAGAGCTGCAGAAAGCACCAAGGACCTCCATAGCATATAGGGTTCCCAGTTAGAAGTTTGGCTGTTGATTGGCTTAGCATCTGATAAATAGCTCCAAGCAAGAATTTGCCCAAGGGGATAGACTTCCTTGCTACTAGTGCCTAAGCTAGGTGTTGCATGTTTGCTGTTGGGCCATAGGTTGATCCACAAAATATAAACCTTTCTAGCTAGAGGTTGAGAAATGCTATGTGTTCTTTATCTGTTACTGGGCCTGTACCGATATGCTTGGAGATATAGCCTGATCAGCCTCCTACATTTTTGGTTGATAGTTTGTGCTCACACTTGATTACTAGAGAAAAGGGGTTTGCCGATGAGATGATATCCAGGCCAGTAAGCACCTTCACATCCAACAAAGTGGGGGTCATCAGTCCTTGACCAAATAAAAAGACATTGAGTGTATCGGACCAGAAATAAGCTATGCCTACTTCTTTCCACATAGATTGCTTGGAAGCCGATACTCTCTTATACCATGTTCTCTATCCGTCCAAGCTAGAAGGCCAAGATCTAAATACAGTCTACCAATCGGTCTCGGCATTGATGAGCTAGCAGGGGTCTACATCGCCCATTGGCCCAAAGAAGTCATGGGTTGGTTCTTTCAAAACAGGGATGACAATTTGGTCCCTTAAGTGCTACAATTGAAGAGAAAGGGGGAGAAATCAAAGATTTGCCAATAAAGGGGATCTAAGAGCATAATTCGACCTAAAACAGAGGCGATGAACAAGAAGATGATAAAGCTTAAAAAGTTTGAGGGGCGTACTAGGGGGACGTCGGTAATGGCGGCCATGGAGATTGAATAAGAAGAAGTGCCGATGGGTCGATGGAGGTCACCGCTAGGGAACTTACGTCGTCGATGAGGTCGCCGGAGATGACGAGGAAGGCTTGTCCGATTTGGGTGTCAGTTGGCGTGAAGAAGAGTAACAGCGTGAAGTTTGGGACCAAAACCATTGATATTTATTATGCAAGGTTGGTAACGGTCATAATACAGAAAGCCTAGCTTTTTGTGGATCTAAGAAATAATTTCGCAACATATAAATTTATACTCCGGAATTGGGGGGCATGTGTTAACAGCAAAATTTGGTAAAGATATGCCAACAATTAAGGTTGGATCAGAAGCAGATTTGAAGGGATAAGGCGGTTTCCAAGAACAGTTAGCGCATTAGCTGAAGCTGTATCAGCCGATATGAAATCGGACATGGGCAGCCGATGTGGGCAACATGAGTCGGACTCGGTTGAGCCGATACGGGTAGACTAGCTTCATATTGGTTTTGGAGAAGGAATTGAGTCTAGATAAGACAATTGTATCTATTAATTAGGAATAAGTGTTAGTTTCCTTTTATAACTTTATGGTAAGAGTCCACATAGGATTTGTTTATTTAGGCAAGTTGTAAATAGTGTCTAGTAAGGACAAGGCTTGTGCGTAAGGGTATAAATATAAACCCGAGGTATTGTAAAAAATAACAACAGTTCAATAAACACCTTCAGCGCATCGCCACCTTTTTCTTATTACTTTTTGATGAGTTCTTGGTTCGAGTTGGGCATCGGTTTCGATCTTCATTTGGAGGTATGGCTTGTTAATTACCACATAACTTAGCTAATCTAAGTTGATGGCTTGATTTACTTGCATCGGCCAAGCCTTACTTAAGGTTTTGTCGGTATCGACTAAATCAGCTGATTGGCTTAGATTAGCCAAGGTATCACCACCCTGAAAAACATTCAAAGGCTTGATTGTCTAAATATTATGTCTCTTTTTACACTTTGTGCTGCATCAGCTCTAGTCATAATTAGAATCATAATCTCTAGCCTGTCTCTTGACTGCAATAAGGGTAGCATCGGAGTTTCAACCGATCTTATCTGATATAACTGTTTAGTCTTGCTTAAATTATTTTAATCATGCTTTTCATGTTATATCTGCCCCTTATACAAGGATATCACACTAAATAAATATATCAAGCTTGCATCGATATATTTACTTAGGTTGATATTCTTGTATAAGGTTGTATCAGAGTATTAGCTGATACAGTATCTACTTTTGACCTAATTTTATTCCATCGCACACTAAATAAATATATCAAGCTTGCATCGATATATTGCTTAGGTTGATATTCTTGTATAAGGCTGTATCAGAGTATTAGCAGATACAATATCTACTTTTGACCTAATTTTATTCCATCGGCCATATTCTAATCTTTGCTTATAGATTATATATTTGTAGTCGATGGAGCATATTTACGGTTTGCTTAACATTACTTTTCTTACACTTTACAGCCGATTCAATCAGATTGCATCGGTTAGGTTCATACGGTACATCATCGGCCTATTGGCCGATCGGCTATTGTACATCTAACCTATTTTTTTTTGTATATCTTGTCGGTTGCAGGATCAAACCAACTGGCACGCCTTGAACCGTTTTCTAAGATTTGGACTTGCACTGGAGTAAAACAAATCTCCTAGTCCGCTGTGTTTTCGCATCAACAACGTGGTTGGTGAAGATTCCATATAGCATACGATGGAGATATTGTGTGCGTATGGGATGAGAGGTCAAATTTGGAATGAGTCCAAATTTGGTATGATTGGTTTTGTACAGTTTGTTTCTTATACGGGAACATTTCCTACGGCATTAGGACTTCATGTATGAGTTGGATTTGTTTCTTTAGGCTGTGGATCTATGGGTATAAATAGAGAGGGAGGTTGGGGCCTCTCAGTATCGATTTTGTGAAAGTTGAGTTGAGAGAAAAGTTAGTGTTTTGAGTTTTGTCGAGATTTTTGAGAGGAGTCCTGTTCTTCCACTTTGTAAACAAATTTAGTAGCAATAAAGTTTAGTCTATTTTTGAGAAATCATCTATTTGTGTTTGCTTTGGTGCGGCGGTTCAACCGGTGGGACACCGGCGGTCAGGCCGACGGCATCGCACAGGTCAAACTGGCGGATTAGAGGCGGTCAGACCAACGGCGGTTGTGGTGATAGGAGGTGACACGAAGGCGATTAGACCAGGAGATTTACTTCGGTCAGATCGGTTGATCAACATCAGTCAGACCGATCTACATTGAATTCGAGGGTAACTTTTATATTCTGCTAAGAGTTTTGTTTTTGGGTACTCCAACCATTCACCCCTATCTGGTTGGCTTAGTTCTTGCTGTTCGATTCTACACATGGTATCAGAGCCTTGTTTTCTTCTTTGGATCTTTACCGATCTTGAGTTTTAGCCATAGCTAACAACTTTACAACTAAGCCCCATGTTTTCAATGGATTGGATTTTTCTTATTGGTGTAAAAACATGAAAGCTTTTATGATGGCAGAAGATTATGATATTTGGCTTAAGGTTATTAATCCCTATGAGATTCCTCCTCAGATCAATACAGCTGCTTTGAAAACTGAGTTTGAAAATAATTGTAAAGCTCGCAATTATTTACTCAATGGAATTTCTCATTTAGATTTTGATCATGTTTCTCATCTTGAAACTACGTATGAGATTTGGAATGGCTTAAACAATTTTTCATCAAGGTACTTTTGATATCAAGGAATTGCGTAAAGATGTTTTTAAAAAGGATTACATAAAATTTGAGATGAAATCTGGAGAGGCTTTAGATGATTATCTTGCGCGCTTTGAGCAATCTTAGTTGTGTTGATTCATCTTTTGATATCAATTATTCTAAATCTGAGGTTTCTCGCCACTTCTTGAACGGACTTGATATGTCGTTTTGGGAGATGAAAGTTACATCTATTCAAGAGTTTGTTAATATGTCTACTTTGACTTTGGATTTGCTTTACACTAAACTCAAATCTCATGAAATGAATATTCTTTCTCGTAAAGTTGACTCCAAATCAAGTGCTTTGGTTTCCTCTGTATCTTTTCTTGATGATAGTCCTTCTACATATGTTCATAGTACGTTTTCTGCTTTTATTGCCATGTTCGATGATGAACCTGAGCAAATCAAGGAGTAGGATTTGGCTTTGACTATTAACAAGTTGTCTAGAGCTATGAACAATGTCAGTTATTATTCAGGAAAAGAGGAGGTCGTGTTCGTTGCTTCAAGTGTGGAGAGTTAGATCACATCCGTTCACACTATCCCAACCTAGGAAAAGCCAGGAAGGAGGACAATGGAAACAAACTCATGGAGGATATGCCTAGGAGCACGTTCAGGGGAAGAAAATCCAAGAAATATCTTAAGAAGATGTTGAATCAAGTGCACACAACTTTTGAGCCTTCAAGTGATGTTGATCTTGAGAGTGATGAAGATGATGACAAGGGAAAGAACATGTCTGGCGTGTGTCTCATGGCCTGTGGAAAATCAAACTCAGAGTATGAAGACAATGAGGTAAATCCCCATGTGAATTCTTGAAGAGGTTATTTTGACATTTAACTCCAAAAATAAAAGATGTGAGAAGTTGATTAAGAAACGGAGTGTACCATTGAATCTCTTAATTCTAAAATTGCTAGATTTAGATTGTGTATTCCCAATGACGATGATTGCAATAATTGTGAGGTTTTAATGACTGATATTTCAAAAACAAGAGATGCCAATGCTTCACATGATTTGAGATTAAAATCTTCTCTTGCGCTTGGAGTTGCTATGCACACATGTACTTTGGATGAGTTGTTTTAACTAAAAAAGTTGTTGAAAAAATATCGAACTGCTTTTTATGCTAGTTCGATGTTTAACATGATTTGTGCCAAAAAGTTAAAACAACAATATGATGTTTTTAATTGCTCAACATGTACACTACACAAGATGAAACTAAAATATGCCTTAGGTCATGTTGAGTACATGGAAAACTCTGTGAAATCCGACGAAGTGCTTTCTTGCTCTAGATGCCGCAAGCAAAAAGATGTTAAGCTTGATTGTGATAACTGTGCTAAATTGACTAGTGAAGTTTCTTACTTGAAAAGTTCTTTGGAAAGATTTTCTGATGGTAAAAAGAAACTTAACACGATTTTGGATCAATCTAAAGTGACTAGTTACAATAGGGGTGTTGGTTTTGATGCTCATGATTATTTTACTAAACATCAACCCACTGTTTTTAGCATAACTAATCAAGGTGAAATGTTGACAAAACTTGAACCTAAGAAAAAAATTTTTAAATCCGCTGGAATTATGCCCTCTCTTTCTTCGACATTAAAAGAAACAAAACTTGAAATTTCCAAACCATCCAATTCACGTGAAAAGTATAGTTGTTCTTTCTCTGGTAAAGATGGTCAGTTAGTTGGATTTTTCTTCAGACTTTCTCATAAACAGGAAAAGGAAAGAGAAATTACTTTTGCAAAATCAAAGTGGCAAAAATATGGTTTTTACTCGAGGAGACCGATTAGATCGTAGTGGGTCCAACAGTCAGACCAGAGCCCGGTCAGACCGGCAGCCATGCCTCAGTCAGACCGGCGGCACAGTGGCGGTCAGACCGGCCCCCGGTCAGACAGACTACACCACCACAGTTAGACAGACCTGGGCTAGATTTTTCAAAAAATTCACAAATTGTTCTCGCATGGATATATGCCTATTGGATCGTCTGGTCGTGTGTCTCAGTACTGGATTCCTAAATTTCTTTTATCTAACCCTAGTACTAAGGCTTCGACATCTTCTTCTGTGTAGGCTTTAGTGGCGAGGAAGGAGAACATGTGGATCGTGGATTCCGGTTGTTCATGGCACATGACCGATAATAAAAGTTGATTCTCCTCCCTCAAACAGGCATCCAGGACTGAATCAATTATCTTTGGAGATACTTCTACTAGTGTCGTTCCTGCTACAGGATCTATCAAGGTAAGTGATAAGTTTGTTTTTGGATTGTCAAAAGCTTTGTATGGTTTAAAACAAGCACCTAGAGCATGGTATGATAGACTTAAAAACTTTTTGCTTGAAAAAGGTTTTCAAATGGGAAAGATTGATAAAACTCTTTTTGTTCTAAAGCATGGTGATAATCAACTTTTTGCTCAGATTTATGTGGATATTTGGTTGTTCATCTCACACTTTGGTAGTGGAGTTTCCTGAGATGATGCGTAAGGAATTTGAGATGAGCATGATAGGTGAGTTATCATACTTTTGGGATTGCAAACTAAGCAAACACCTCAAGGTACGTTTGTGCATCAAACAAAGTATATCAAGGATGTTCTATGACGTTTCAAGATGGAGAATTGCAAGCCAATTTCTATACCAATTGAACCTACTGCTGCTTTGAATCCTGATGAAGACGGTGAAACTGTTGATCAAAAGGGGTACCAAAGTATAATTGGATCTTTGTTGTATCTTACTGCTTCAAGGCTAGACATACAATTTGTTGTGTGTTTGTGTGCTCATTGTCAAGCTTCTCCACATGCTTTACATTGTCAAGCAGTCAAGCGGATTATGAGGTATTTAAATCATACACTTGAGTTTGGAATTTGGTATTCAACTTCGTCATCTATATGCTTGAGTGGATTTTCCGATGCTGATTTTGCTGGTTGTAGAATTGATAAAAATAGTACTAGTGGAATATGTCATTTTCATGGTACATCATTGATTGCATGGTCTTCTAGGAAGCAATCTAGTATTGCTCAATCAACAGCTGAATCTGAATATGTTGCTGCTAGTTGTTGTTCTCAGATTCTTTGGCTTATATCTACATTGAAAGATTATGGTCTTGTTTTTGAGAAAATTCCTCTCTTTTGTGATAACACAAGTGCTACTAACATTGCTAAGAATCCTACACAACACTCACTCACAAAGGACATTGATATATGCTTTCATTTTTTGAGGGATCATGTTGAGAAAGGAAATGTTGACTTGAAGTTTTTGGACACAAAGTTGCAACTTGCTGATATTTTCACTACACCATTGGATGCTTCTCGCTTTGCTTTTCTTCATGGAGAATTAGGAATTATTCATCCTTTTGGCATGTTTTGAGGGGGAGCTTTTTTTTTTTGGTTTTATCAAGGAAATCTGAAGATATAAAGAAAAAAAGAAAAAGAGAGTTTTGTTATATGCCTATTGTATGTTCATGTGCATGCTAGCAATATAATTAAGATATATTTGTCGCTAGTATAGCTTGTATGCATTCTAGTGTTTCATGAGATATAGATATCGCTTTTAAGGAAGATGATGCATGATACTAATTCTTTTACTTGAATTAAAAAAATATGCAATGTTGAAGCTAGTACTTAGTTTGGATGACTAATGCTTATATATATAATTATTGCTTTGTTATTCCTCAAACTACTTTTTGTTCCAAATGCCACAAGTGCAAATATTATTTTAAAGAAAGAAAAAAATGAATACCGAATACTTGAAAACATTCTTGATGACAAGGACGTATTCTCTATGAGGAAAATAATGGGTGTCGAATCCTTGGAAACCGTCTTGACGATAAGGATGTACCCGGAATAATTGACAGATTTTAATGATCAATGAAAAATAAGCACAAAAAGCTCGAATAAATGTTGAAAGTTCTCTTGATGGAGTTGATTCGAGAAAGAGTAATAATGCATTGAGTATATGCGTAGGGATTTTTCTTTCAATCTATGTTGTAGTGAATATATTGCATTATAAATCGTTTGCAAGCATGAATATTGATTGTTGACTTAAGCTTAAATGTAATATCTTTGGTTCATGATTATACTCTAGTGCATGCTTGTTATCTATTTGATGATTATTTCTTCTTTATATTGCACCACATGTATATGAATAGCTCTTGGTATATTTCTAAGCTCTTGAATATTGTGAATATAATGCAAATGCTTGATGAAATCATTGTCAAAAGGAGGAGAAGAGATACAAGAAGTGCATGTTTTTTAGTTTAAGGGAATTTCTTTCTTTTCAAAAGTGATAGAAGTTTTCTTTTGAATTTTTTAGCATTCGGATGCTTTTTAACACTTCTTTGTTTTTATTTTTCAAAACATCAAAACAATTTTTTATGAGTTTCCCAATGTGTTCATCTAGGGGGGAGATTGTAAAATCAAAGTGTGTTTGATTGGTATTTCATGATGAAAAATTGGCATGTGAGATTATCGGTTTTGATGTTTGGAGATATTTGGTGAAGTGGTTTTGAAGATGTGTGATTTTCAGATGATGGACATGATATAGCTAGCTGTGTGTTTCGGTTAGACCGGGTAGGTGCTACTGGTCAGACAGATATGTATTGCGCGGTTAGACCGGCTAGCCTGACGGTCTGACCGACCGACACTGTGTCGGTTTTGGTTTCAGGTTGTTTCTTTGAATATTTCTGATTAATTCATGATTATGACTTTGAGATTATTTCTATGCGTATGTAATACTGTTGTGTGCTAACATTGAGTCCTGTTGGAAAGAACTTGTGCTCGGATATGGGTAGGGGTGAGTCTTTGTTGTCTCAGGAGAGCATTGTCGGTGATGGATCGGGAGTTAACTTGGGAGAAGATGACGTCCGGACGTTCAGGATGCTTATGCTAAAGATCAATGCATGTGGTTGGTGAAGATTCCATATGGCATAGATGGAGATATTGTGTGCGTATGGGATGAGGAGCTGAGTCAAATTTGGAAGGAGGCCAAATTTGGTATGATTGGTTTTGTAAAGTTTGTTTCTTGTGCTGGAAGGTTTTCTAGGGGATTAGTACTTCTTGTACGAGTTGGATTTGTGGCTTTAGGCCATGGATCTATGAGTATAAATAGAGAGGGAGGTTGAGGCCTCTCGGTATCAATTTTGTGAAAATTTAGTTTAGAGAAAAGTTAGGGTTTCGAGTTTAGTCAAAATTTTTGAGAGGAGTCTTGTTATTGCACATTGTAAGCACATTTAGTAGCAATAAAGTTCAATCTATTTTTGATAAATCTTCTGCTTGTGTTTGCTTGGGTGTGGCGGTCTAACGGGTTGGGCACCGACGGTCAGATCGATGGCATGGCACCGGTCAGACCGGCGGCGGTTGTGGTGACAAGAGGCGACACGAAGGCAGTTAGACCGAGAGATCTACTTCGGTCAGACCGGCAGCATAGGCGTGGTTAGAACTGTAGTTCAACGTCGGTCAGACCAGAATTCGAGGGTAACTTTTATAGTCCGCTAAAAGTTGGGTTTTTGGGTACTCTAACCATTCACCCTCCTCTGGTTGGCTTAGTTCTTGCTGTTCGATTCTACAGACCCAACTCCATCACGCCCACCTTGTCCTCAGTGCCTAGGAAAGGGTCAAGCTGTACTGTAAGCGCGGCCATTGCCTACGTTGGCTTGTGGTAAGCATGGTAATTCTTCTAGGGGTTTCCCGTGAACTAGTCTTGAAATGCCATGGGTGCATCGATCAAAACCTTGCACCCACGACCCACCATTAGGCATATTTTAGTTGAATTAAGACCACAGTGAGCTAGTTGATCTAAGCATGGCTAAATATTTCCTAAACCAATACCTATTCATGTTAATACCCAAGCAATCAATGATACAAGGTAAACAAGCTTTGGTTGAGTACAATGGAACCGTCCCACATGACATTGTAAAACAATGCAATATTTAAATAGAAAGCAATATATTTGCAAAGTAGGTACAATATGTTTAATGAGGATGCATGACTTGCCTTGATCTAGTGTTGCCAGAACCTCTACAACAACTTCAAAGTAAACCGGAGCTTCGAAACTGGCAGAATTAGTGATAAACAAAGCACACAAAGCAAAAAAGGCTATAAGACTACTGAAACAGAGAACAAAACATTTTTTAGTGGATTCTAGGCATTTATATGAATATATTGCAATTTGAATTAATATATTTATATGAAGCTCAGATGAATTTTCTATGATTTTTAGAAGATTCACTATGTTTTTACTATAAACAGAAAAACCCTTAACGATTTATTGTGCATTGAAGCCTGAAGGTTGACATCAGCGAGGGAGAGGCCGTCACGTGGGCCCCACCTGTCGGTGACGCAAGATGGGTGGCACACAGTGGACCATGTCCACTGGGCCGAGGACGGGCGCACAATGTGGCGCACGCGTAGCACCGACACGGCAGCCTCGTGGCGGCCACGTGAGCAGTGAGATGGATGGTCCCGTTCTGCCCCGAGGCAGGTCGGGAAACGGCGACCAGCGATCAGCCGTTCCAAACAGGGGGGGCTTGTTGGCCCGGTGGTCGCCAACAGCGACCATCTGGTGCGGCAACAACCATCTGGTGCAGCGACGAGCGCGTTGAGCGACAACAGAATGAGGAGAAAGGGGATGGGCGGTTCACCAAGGGCTCACAGAGACGGGAGACAGCGCGAGGATGGCGGTGGCCTCGGGTTGGCATCGACGGTGGCGAAATGGTGATGGGAAAGACGACGGAGGAGGTGGACGAGCACCGGCGTGACCTAAGGTAGATAGAGAGGGGGTTTAGAGGGGAAATGAGGCCGCGAGGCGGTGGACATTACCGATCGGAGGAGAGGGGGAAGATGGGGCTCATCGGCAAACGGCAGCAGGTTCATTCCGATGGGATTCTGGTGGTTGGAGATGGCAGCCGAGGGGCATTTTGGAATCGCGAGCGCGGTAGTGGCGACGGCTCAAGTGACGGTGAGCAAAAGCCGGTTGTGGCGGAGAAGCGGCAGTGCTAGGGCTGACGCTGCATGGGGGGCAGCGGTGGTTCCAAAAAAAGAGAGAGGGTGAGCTGGTGGTCTAATTTATAGACCTAGGGTCGCTAGATCATGGCGGGGAGGCGCGGAACGGCTGACAGAGTGCGCGTGGAGGGGGAAAAGGGCGGCGGCGAGCTCAATTTCAGGTTGAAAACAAGGGGGATACAGTGGGGTGCGCCCACACGGGTTGGCGCGGGACGTGGACGCACAGGATGCGGGAGGAGTTGCGGCGTGGCTAACGTCAGGCCCGCCCCTCTTGGTTGGAGGTTGGGAATGATCCTGACAGGTGGGCCCCATCTGTCAGCGTCCCATAGCGGAGGCGGTTCGAGCGGCCTACTGGGCTGTGTCCTTCGGCCAGCCCAACAACAAGGCGAAGCGCGGGCGCGTGCAAGGGTAGGCCACCAGGAGGAATTGGGCCGAAAACAGCCCAATGGCCAAAAGGAAATAGAAAAAGGGATTTTGAATTATTTTAATTCTGATAATCGATTTTGAATTTCTAAAATTACTTCCTTTACTCTGAAAAATCCACTAAAAATCCTGTTAATGTATTTTGGCAAGGGCAACTCAAAAAAAATCCCACCAGGCTATTTCCACTTATTAAATGAGATTACTAATTAGGGTTTAATCTAGGCTAATTTAAATTCTTTAGGAAATTTATTTATTGTATTAGAGGCTAGGAAGGGGAAGCTTCAGGGGTGTAACATGCCACCACCCACCGGAGCGCCGGCACCGCATGTTGCCATGATTAAGTAATTGATGAATAAGAGTTCTTCTCTATTGAGTTCTTGGGAATTTTTATGAAAAAAAAATGGTATACCTTTACGTACTCTGCATTGATGTATTATTCCTACCAAAGCCACATGTCGATCATAATGATAAACCTAATACATTTGCTGCTTGTTATTACATTGAGTTTGATCAAATTGTCGAGACCCTTGTTAGATTCTTTTTATACTTTTATGATCAAAGATCACAAAAACACCAACCATATTTGCTCGCCCTCTATACTAGATGGTAACAAACACATACTTTCCATTTACCATATTTGCTCGCCCTCTATACTAGATGGTAACAAACAAATACTTTCCATTTACCACAGATGCTCTATTTGTATACTGAAAGTTAGCATCAATTATCCATCTATCACAGATGCTAAACTTTTACACTGGAAGTCTGCATCAATCAACTATCCACAAAATAAAGACTCCACATATTTATGATCTTCCCTCCAACTATCCATGAAAAATGAGACATTAGCTAGAAAAAAATGAAGTTGAGAAAAAAATGCACACATGAGAACGAGACAATATTCTCGAGCATGAGAAAAAGAAAAAAATTGATGACATAGAAAAAATAGCCATGTTTTCCAAATAAGTGGAAGGAGGAGGACCATACAAAAAAGAGTCATCTTTGAAATTCCCACTTTTCCATATATATTCCTTGTCCACGCACATGCACATCTTGATCATGATGGTACGACTAGTTATCTTCCTAGGTCTGGTTCTTGACTTTAAAATATATGTGATGCAAGAATGTCGTTCTTATTCCCTGCCTGTGCTCCACATAAGCCTTATTACAAGTAGGAATAAGAAAGGAAAAAGTCACTGCCTTGGTGAGGAATCATACACATTGAGCAATCTGAGAGAATCAATTGAGGAGTAAAGTTATGTTTCGTTTAAGCAGAATGAAAAACCCAAGGTACTTATTACGAGAAGTGCAAGTAACTTGAATGAAGGCCATTCAATTTTTTAGTCCCCCAAGATGACATGGTAGACACTTCAAGATTCACAAGTACATGTATGACTTGGAATAATTATTATGTAGGTATGATTAGAAAGGGAATCATATCTCTGTTGTCATCCATGATCCCTGAGTAAAGGCTAAGTGTGGGGGTGTTGTTGACTGTTCTTAAGTACCAAATCTGACTGTTAATTTGTGCATAAAACCAAATGAAAAAATACAAAATGGAAGACCAAACCTAGAGGTAGTGGTTATTACTAACCATTTCCACAAGTCTTGGTGAATATCTGTATGAATGTGAATTATGGACGAAAACCACCCACCATACGATGAAACACACCTCCCGCCAATCGGATGCGAGTAAACGAATTAGAGGGCCCACAAACCAGAGGAAAACCAACATATTTGAGGCTAATCATTCTGCACCGTCATAAGGACCCACATGACAGCCTCTCATTGAAGTCGGTGGCCAAGAGGTGCCTCCCAGGTTCAACCAAACTAGGGGTCCAACCCCCAAGCAGTGGGCCTCCTCGGCCCTAGCTTCCATGTGGCAATTTCCCATAGGCTCCCAATGATGGTTGTTGGTGGTAACTGCCATTTCCATCTATATAAGGAGGAGAAGCTCTCACTCTCAAATGGCACAACAAGTTGAGTACAACTAACTTACACATTTAGGCTGCTGTAGAATAGAGTTAGAATATTGAAAGAGAGTGAGGGGAAGTGTGGAGATTATGGGTACCGGATACCCTCACGGATAGCTTATCCGACTTACTATAGGGGATAGGTTATGCTTTATGATTATGTAAACCGGCTATGACTTGGGTACTACGTTACCATTGAGATAAGGTAACAGCCCATAGTTTATAGTTGGTTAGATTGAGGATTCCGACTTAGAATAGAATAGGTCTCCGACTTGTAAACCCACCCTCCGAGACTATATAAGGAGGGTAGGGCGTCCCTTGAGGGGCAGACAAGAAAAGATACACGGACAGACAGAAAACTTGCAAGAGCCCCTATTGAAAGAGATCAATAAACACTCGGCGGATCGAATCCCCGAAACAGGAGTAGGGTATTACCTCTCGTTATAGAGGGCCTGAACCTGTCTAAACCTTTGCCCCGACTAACCCATTGTGTTTGGCACTTGACTGCTACCCCCGGATTGATATTGCCGAAACCAAGTTTCGACAGTTGGCGCGTCAGGTAGGGGCTCCGCGTCAAGTTCTTCTTCAATATCTCGCCAACAAGCGCAATGGGATCTCCATCAAGCTTCGCCGACTTCATCTTCGCCCCTGGGCAGGCACTTCGCTTCGGCGGACTCGACTTCGTCGCCGACAAGTTCGGTAAGCTCTCTCTTCTCGACTCGGGTTCGAACCAGTCGGGGTGGGAAAGTTCCTTAGCGCCGCTCGGATTACCGGACGACGCTAAAATCTATCATAATCTCCTGTCTTCTGTGTTGGATCCGATCCACTCGGGAGAACCTTCTGAATCTTCTGAGTCATCATCGCCTTCATGCTGTCCCCCGGCCTCACAAGAGGTCGCGGTCATACTCGAACGACTCGGGTCGTACTCATCCACGGACATGGACGAACATATGAGCTCTACCGACTTCGACGACCTCTACGACATCTCCACGGATGAAATCAACAGCTACGATGCAGATAAAGACTACTACGATCTGGACCTTCTCAACGTTCTCATGGCCGAAGTAGCTGAGACCGACTCGGCCGTGGCCCGAAGGATCGCGGAGGAGGAACGAGCTAAGCTAGAGCAAGAGCGCAAGCGCGTGGAGGAAGAACGAGCCAAGCTGGAGCAAGAGCGCAAGCGTGCGGAGGAGGAGAGTAAGCGCAAGGAGCAGGAGGAGCTCAGGAAGAAGCAAGAAGCCGACAAAAAGAGACGAGACCTGAGGGCGACTGGGCGCTCAGCCCGCGAGGCCATAATGCAGACGCGAGTCGACAACGCCAATATCTTCCAGACGCCTCAACAAAACGCCGTCGCTGCCCTCACCCTCATCGACACCGTCATAGAAGCGGCGCCGGCTGCGGTGACGCCGCTCCTGGACAAGATCAAGACCATCGTCGCAGCTACGGCCAACGGCCATCCTTCCAGCTCCGCACGAAGGCCGACCGAGTCCGTCGCTGAAACACCGGACAGAAGCCAACTGCCGCCGCCGCGGTCCAAGGACTACAAGAGACCCGAGCAAAGCAAGACACCAGTCAGATCTAAAGACCCTCGCCATGAGGCGGTATGGAGGCCACGAGTTCATACGGCTGACTCTCACGAGAGACAACACAGCCGACAACCCGTCCACGACCGGAATCGTCGCTACAACAACTCCAACCACCAAAGCAGCCCGTGAAGGCCCCCGCCGAGCGATCTGCGGAAGGTACTCGACCGACGCTACCGGGAACATGAACGGAGCTCTTCTGAAGACAAAAGGAAATCACCCGACGACTACGATGATGGAGTGCCCGCTTTCACCAGGAACCTACGTCGAGTGGACTGGCCGAGTGGTTTTAAACCCACCGGGATTGATAAATATGACGGTAAGACCGACCCCGAGTCCTGGCTAACTGTGTACACCCTCGCCATCCGCGCAGCAGGAGGAGACAGCAAAGCTTTGGCCGACTACCTGCCCGTTGCTCTCGCCGACTCAGCCAGAAACTGGCTCACAAGTTTGCCAAGAGGCTCGATCGACTCGTGGAGTGAGCTTCGGGACTACTTCATCGCCAACTTCCAGGGTACTTTCGAAAGACCTGGAACCCATTTTGACCTCTACAACGTCATTCAGAAGCCGAACGAATCATTGAAGGACTACATTTGACACTTTTCGGAGAAACAGAACAAGATTCCCAACATCACCGATGAAGTCATTATTGCTGCATTCCAGAAAGGCGTTCGTGACGAGCTGCTTATCGGCAAGTTTGGGCGCAAGCCACCGAAGACGATCAAGCAGATGTTCGAGATAGCAAACTCCTACGCCAAATCTGACGATGCAATCAAGGCCTCGCGACAAGACCGGCACGACAAGAGGGACGACAAGCCATCTAGAAGCAGCTGGCGTCCTAAGAAGGACAACGGCAACAACAACGGGGGCCAAAAGGATCGCAAGCGCAAGCCCGAGGATCTGGTTGCCACGACATCAAACTACCAGCAACAGCGTCCCCGAGTCGCCGCCTACGACAAAATCATGAACGCTCAGTGCACGCACCATCCAAACCACAAACATGCGGCAAAGGATTGCTTCATCTACAAACAGTTCGCTGAGCAATACGCGGCACAACTACGACAAAAGCCGGCTGACGAAGCCGGCCCATCGGGCACCAAGAGGAGCGACCCGGTTAGCAACACAGAGCCCTTCCAAGACCCTGTGGGCGAGCTAAATCACATCTTCGAGGGACCACAGGCGTACGAGTCCAAGAGGAAGCAAAAGCTGACTGATCGCGAAGTCAACACCGCGCAACCGGAAGTCCCGCATTATCTACGATGGTCGGAGGTGGCTATCACGTTTAACCGCTCGGATCACGCTGACCGAGTGGTTCACCCGGGCCGGTATCCCCTGGTACTAGACCCGGTGGTTCGCAACATCAAACTCAAGCGCGTCCTCATCGATGGCGTAGTGCTCTCAACATCCTATTTGCCAAGACGCTGGACGAAATGCAGATTCCAAGATCCGAGTTGAAGCCGAGTTCAGCTCCCTTTCATGGAGTCATCCCGGGGCTTTCATCCACGCCACTCGGGCGCATTACTCTTCCAGTCACCTTCGGGGTTCGGGAGAACTTCCGGACGGAGAACATCACTTTTGAGGTTGCCGACTTCGAAGCAGCCTACCACGCGATCGTTGGAAGACCAGCGCTCGCTAAGTTCATGACAGCACCACATTATACCTACCTCATCATGAAAATGCCCGGGCCCAATGGAGTCATCACCCTGCGCAGCGACGTCAAACAAGCCTTCACTTGCGACAAAGAAAGCTGCGACATGGCCCAGTCTCACGAGAGACTACACGGCCAATTAGAGGTCCGACTCGCTGCATCGACATCTGGAGAAGGCGAAGTCCCTACCAAGAAGATAGCCAAGTCGGGAGATGGCGACGCCAAGACTAAGAAAATCCCCCTTGATCCATCTGATTCTTCTAAAACTGCTGTAATAGGCGCAGAGCTAGATCCTAAATAGGAAAGCGCGCTCGTCACCTTCCTTGAGAATAATAAAGATATTTTTGCTTGGAAACCGTCTGACATGCCGGGTATTCCTAGGGAGGTGATCGAGCACTCTTTAAATGTCAAAGATGATGCTAAACCTATAAAACAACGATTGCGCCGTTTCGCTCAAGACCGAAAGGATGCCATCAAGGAGGAACTCGCCAAGCTCTTAGCTGCCGGGTTCATCAAAGAGGTTTACCATCCCGACTGGCTAGCCAACCCGGTTCTTGTCCGAAAGAAGACAGGGCAATGGCGCATGTGCGTGGACTATACCGATCTCAACAAAGCTTGCCCCAAAGATCCTTTTGGACTACCTCGAATAGACCAAGTCGTCGACTCAACAGCCGGCTGTGAGCTTCTGAGCTTTTTGGATTGTTACTCGGGTTATCACCAGATCAGTTTGAAGGAATCCGACTGCCTGAAGACATCTTTCATCACCCCGTTTGGAGCTTATTGCTACATCACGATGCCTTTTGGCCTGAAGAACGCCGGGGCCACCTATCAGCGCATGATCCAGAGGTGCCTTCAGACCCAGATCGGGAAAAATGTGGAAGCCTACGTCGACGATGTCGTCATCAAGACCAAGCAGAAGGAGGACCTGATTGCTGACTTAGAAGAAACCTTTGCGAACATTCGGGCCTTCAGAATGAAGTTGAACCCGGAGAAGTGTACCTTCGGTGTGCCATCAGGGAAGCTGCTCGGTTTCATGATATCGCATCGTGGCATTGAGGCAAATCCAGAGAAGATCAACGCTATCCGGAGCATGAGGCCCCCGAGTACCCAGAAAGACGTCCAGAAGCTCACCGGTTGTATGGCAGCATTGAGCCATTTTGTCTCCAGACTCGGCGAACGAGGTATGCCTTTTTTCAGGTTACTAAAGAAGACCGATGATTTCCAATGGACCACTGAGGCCCAGAAAGCTTTCGAAGACTTCAAGGAGTTCCTCACGACACCACCCGTGTTGGCGTCACCGCACCCTCAAGAACCCCTGTTGCTCTACGTCTCCGCAACTCACCAGGTGGTCAGCACGGTATTGGTCGTCGAGCGCGAGGAAGAAGGCCGCACCCAAAAGGTTCAACGGCCAATTTACTTCGTCAGCGAGGTGCTGGCAGGAGCCAAAACCTGCTATCCACAGGTGCAAAAATTGTTATATGGAGTCTTAATCACTGCTAGGAAGCTAGCCCATTATTTTCAGAGCCACCCGGTCACCGTCGTCACGTCCTTTCCACTCAGCGATGTCATCCACAACCGGGAGGTTACTGGACGCATCGCGAAGTGGGCACTGGAGTTGATGCTGCTGGACATATCTTTCAAGGCGAGGACGTCTATAAAGTCTCAGGTCCTGGCGGATTTTGTAGCCGAGTGGACCGAACGACAAGAAGATGTACCTAGAGAAGATTTGCAGTACTGGACTATGCACTTCGATGGATCTAAAAAAGTCACCGGCTTGGGAGCGGGAGTTGTGCTGATTTCCCTGACTGGGGAGAGGCTAAGGTATGTCCTTCACATCCACTTTCCCACCTCACACAACGTCGCCGAGTATGAAGCCCTCCTTCACGGCCTACGACTTGCTGTTTCACTCGGGATACGACGGATGATCGTGCGAGGAGATTCCCAGTTGGTGGTTAACCAGGTGATGAAGGACTGGTCCTGTTTGAATGAGACCATGGAGGCCTACCGACAGGAAGTTCGCAAGCTTGAAGACAAGTTTGACGGATTGGAGTTATCCCATGTCTTGAGACATAATAACGAAGCGGCAGATCAGTTGGCACAGCTTGGGTCCAAGCGCGAAGCAGCCCCGACTGACGTTTTCGTGGAACATCTCTATGAGCCGACTATTGCCAAAGCACTAACCTCCGATGAAGGAGTTACCAGCCAAGTGGCCATGCTCGACACCGATTGGAGGACATCGTTCATCAAGTTTTTAACTCAGCAAGAGCTACCGGATGACCGGGATAATGCGGAACGAGTTCGACGTCGCAGTTAAGGTTATGTCATGGTTGATTCAGAGCTATACAAGAGAAGCCCCTCTGGAGTTTTGATGAGATGCGTCACCCCAGAGGAAGGACGACAATTATTGCATGATATTTACTCGGGCATCTGCGGCAGTCATGCCGCCGCGCGCACTTTGGTGGGTAAGGCTTACAGACAAGGATTCTTTTGGCTCACGGCGGTCACTGATGCAGATAAGGTAGTTCGCACGTGTGAAGGTTGTCAATTCTTCGCTCAGCAAAGCCACATTCCAGCTCAAGATCTCCAAACAATTCCCTTATCATGGCCTTTCGCCATGTGGGGCTTGGACATGGTGGGCCCGTTCAAGAAGGCGCCAGGTGGATTCACGCATCTGTTCGTCGCGGTTGATAAGTTTTCCAAGTGGATCGAGGCTAAGCCGGTTGTTACGATAACCGCGGACAAGGCGCGAGACTTTATTCTAAACATCGTGCATCGGTTTGGTGTCCCGAACAGAATTATAACTGACAATGGGACTCAATTCACTGGAGGCGTTTTTAAGGAGTTCTGCGAAGACTTTGGTATTAAGATTTGCTATGCATCGGTGGCGCACCCCAAGAGCAACGGACAAGTTGAACGAGCTAATGGTATGGTTCTTCAAGGTATCAAAGCACAAGTGTTTGACAGACTACGACCATACGCCGGAAGATAGGTTCAAGAGTTGCCTTCAGTATTATGGTCATTACGGACCACGCCTAGTCAGGCTACCGGCCAATCCCCTTTCTTCTAAGTTTACGGAGCAGAAGCAATGTTGCCGAGTGAGATGGAGTACGAGTCTCTTCGTGTTCGTAGCTTCGATGACGAGCGCTATGACCATGACAGAGTTGATGACCTCACCCGACTGGAGGAAGCTCGCGAAGCCGCATTGATTCAGTCGGCATGGTATCTTCAAGGACTTCGGCGCTACCATAACCGCAATGTTCGGTCACGAGCCTTCATTGTTGGAGACATGGTTCTACGCAAGTTTCAAACCACCAAAGATCGCCACACGCTATCTCCACTATGGGAAGGGCCCTACATAATCGCTGAGGTAACTCGGCTGGGAGCATATCGTCTAAAGCGTGAAGATGGGACCATGGTGGAGAACTCCTGGAACATTGAGCATCTTCGTCGATATTATACTTAGGCATTTTTTGTCTCTATGTTCTTCTCGACTGCCAACTTCAAGCAGGATGACCTCTTGGGTTGTCAGTCGGGGGCTATACATATGTCAATAAAGTATTATTTTCTTTGATAACTTGTTTATATTTAGTTTATCATTGTTTAGTGTTTTGATTCGAGTCCAATAGATAAGGACTGAGAATTTTTTGATGGCTTAATCAAGCTTAGGCTTGGTGACAGTCGGACGAAAATTCTTAAGAAATTATATATGAAGACTCGGATCAGGGCATTAACATAAATAAGCTATATATTTACAAGTCAACACTACAGCGAGTCATATACTTCAAGACAAGTCAGCTACTCCTGGAAGTTTGCGGCTACATCTACGGCTACCTTTTTCGCCGACTCCTGTGCTTCACTTATGAGCTCTAGGGCTCGCTCATCTGAGGTACCAGCTGCGAAGCCTTCTCCAACAGAGTCTACATCTACCCGGGGATAGAGTGACTTCGTCTGTACAAGGGCGAAGCTTGCGCCCATAACGGCCGCATCAGAGATATTTTCCATATATTTAGCTGGGGCCGTCCTGAGTTTGTCAAAGACTTCAATAGCATCCAATGAGCTTGTCCCGAGTCCGTTCTTAAATAGTGCTGACAAGATCGGCCTGGCAGCATTGGCAATGTCATCCCTTACACTTTCAGCCCTCCGGACTCTCTCGGCGAACACATCGAATTGTGCTTGGGATTTGACCTTATAAGCTACAAGAAGAATATGACTACATAAGTATTCAAGACCGAGCAATTAGCAGAGGGCCATCTAAAAAGGCTTACCTTCGAATTCTTCCAGAATTTTCTCATTGTCAGATTCCAGCTTGGTCTTACTGGTACTTGTTTTCTTTAGCTGGGCCTTAAGAGAATCAATTTCGGATGAATTTGCTACAAAGACAGAGCAAGCATCAGGATCAAAATAGATTATATGCGAAGATAGAGCAAGTATAAAGGTGGTTTGACTTACCCCCGATTGAGCCACGGAGTTCCAGGTTTTCATCTCGAAGCTTTGCGATCTCTGCTCGCAAGACGACCTCTCGAGCTGTGGCTTCTTCTCTGGCAGCCTTGAGGTCTTGATGAACGTTTTCCAGAGAATTTACATGAGGAACCAGCTTTTCGAGGGTGTCTGTTTTGGCCATTGAGCGACAATATATTCTCTGCATAAGGGGATGAAGATAGTCAATCACACCGAACAATGATGACAAGACAAAGAGGAGATACACTTACATTCATTAGCCGGGTCGCTTCGTTGAGGCTAGCTACGAGCATGTCGCGTTCCTCATTCTCCTTTTGCTTATTTAGCACGATGCCTTGCTTCACGCCTTCGGCATCGCGCCACTCGATCTTGATAGGAGGGACCGAGTCACTTGAAGACTTCAGTCGGGAGATTTCCTCCTCTTCGGCTGATTGATCTAGAGAAGATGAATAATGAAAGAAGAAGAGATATGATGAAGACAAGAATCTGGCGATTATTGCAAGGTTTTACCTGTTTTGGGAGCCGGATCCTCGGATGGTGCTTCTTGATTGTACGGGCCCCGTGGATTTTCATCCAGCTGGTTTCCAGTCGGAGCATCTTGACTGGCAGTCGGGGGCTGTTCTTCTTCGACCGACTGGTTTCCAGCTGGGAAGACTTGGCTGGCAGTCGGGGGGTCAGCCTCAGGAGCATTTTTGCCTAAAGATTCTGCCCCAGGAGCGTCTTCACTTGGGACAGGGTTTTGAGCTTTTGGTTCTGCAGGCCTTGGCTTTTCTAACGCAGCAGATGGATTGATGGCTTCAGCCCGCCCGGTGGGATCAATATCTTGAGGTTTCCTGCAAAAGGGAAGATAAAGACAATTGAGTAAGAGGTGAAAAAGATTTTTAACCAAAGGCTGATTCTGGTTATGTGAGATACCTATTGGACCTCCTGATTTTAGGAGTGGACCTGGCTGTTGGTTTCGGAGGATTTATGTTAGATTGTGAAATCTGGGCTTCTTCGTCATCCGAGTCATCAACGACCAGTCTCCTTTTACTCGCTCGCCTGCTAATATCTCCGTCAGCGGCAGCTCTTTTTTCTTGAGGCTCAACCTTGATTTTGGGGCCGCCGGTTGGTTTTTTGGCAGCAGGCCGAGTTGGTATATCGTCATGATACACCTTGTATGGCTTGGAGATAATAAGAGCGTTTGCCTGCAAGTAGAGTTTTTGAGATATATTGACGGATGTGTGCAAGATTGAAAGAGTTTTAAAGACCCGAGTCGACTTACCGGGGGAGGAGGTCGGAACAGGTTGAACGGAGGAACCGGCATCTTATGGCTGCAATCTACTGTGATTTCCAGAGGAGAAAATCTTGTACATGCGAGTGCACAAGGCCTGGTAACTCAGAGCATCGCGGTCCTCCCGATTGGGGTCGTTTTCACCCTCATACTCGAACGCTGGCTTAGATCTTTCCTTGATGGGAGCCAGTCGGTTCTTGATGAAGTGCCGGGTGATTTGTTCTCCTTGGAGGCCTTTTTTCTTCATTTCAAGAATATTAGCCAGGAGGTTATTTGCTTCTACCCAATCTTGGTTCTCCGGTATTGCGCTCCAGTTAGCACTTTGGATCGGTGGAAGGCCGACGAAGTCGGGCAAACTGGGATGGGGGTTCGAGATATAGAACCAGTTTGCGTGCCAGCCCTTGTTGGAAGATTTCAAGGGGAGAGAGAAGTAGTCTCTGCGGAGAGTCCCGCGGAGTTGAAAGCCAGCACCACCGACGACGCAGGGGTCATACTTGTTTGGGTGTGGTTTGACATAGAACATACGGCGAAATAGATTGAAATGGGGAAGGATGCCTAAAAATGCTTCGCATACGTGGATAAATATTGCAATGTGGAGGACAGAATTGGGATTCAAATGATAAATTTGAAGGCCGTAGTATTCGAGGATGCCACGGAACAAGTCGGAAGCAGGAAGACCAAATCCGCAATAAAAGAAAGAGGTGAAGACCACAATCTCACCGGTGTTTGGAGTGGGGAACTCTTCGCCGGCCGCCGGGTGCCAGCCGATGATTTCCTTGGGTGGGAGAACTCCGTTCTTCACCATCTCCCGCAAGGTCGACTCCTTCACGTCTGAGGTCGCCCACTGGTCGAAAGGGATTTCTCTCTCTTCCGCCATGGATGCGAGTTAGGTGGAGGTGGGTCTTACGCAAGAGATGGGGATTTTTTGAGGGGATGTTGGTGGCTGGACGCGGATGATGAATTGCGGTGGAATGTGAGTTCTTGGATGGATGATTTTGCGTAAGCGCGAGATTCCGGAATTCCTTGGAGCGGTTGATGAACAGGAGCACGAAAAGGGGAAGAATTTCGGGAAGAAGAAGCGGTAGCGACGACGCTGGCGCTTTGAGAAAGATTTTAGGGTTTTTGTTGGGTTTTCTCGTATTTGGGCCGAGCCCATGAGAAACTTACGGCCCATCTTATGAGTACGGCTTGACATAAGTCCATGAGGACTTAAGCAAATTTGCTCTAGCAATATGCGTATGTCTCATTGCCCGATGACTTTAAAATCCTTCCATACAGCAGTTACACAACTTGTTGAAGGTTGGTACGATGCAACTTGGAAGGTAACAAACAGTAAGGTTTTTTGTAACTGTTCTGGTGACTTTTTATAGGTTGCAGGAGCTGTTTGGTTTTTTCAAAGCATTTGATTTTTTATCAATGCTGATTTGCCACCTTGGTGTGCTCTTTTTATCAAGATCAACATTACGGCAAGAGCTATTAAATATTTCGGTTGTATTTTTCACATGACTGATACATTTATTAACTCATATTGTATATTCATGAGAATTGATTCAGCTGTATGTTCTGGGACGACTCGGGCATAACGACTTAGATAAGCATGAGCTTGCCGAGTGCTCAGATTTTTACCCCTGAGGGTCAGCTAAGTATTTTGTTCTGAGACGACTCAAGTCAATTGACTCGGATAAGCATGAGCTTGCCGAGTGCTTGGATTTATTATACACTATGCCTTGATTATAAGGTTTTGTGTTATATGATCTTTTATGATTGCTTTTGGCTTAGGCTAGGCATTCATTTGACTCAGGAGAGTATGATTAATATAGTTCTTGACTATATGCTTAGTTTATTTAACTAAACACATAGTCGAGGGCTACGCCTAATTAGGTGCATCAGTCGATGCACCTAAATTTTTATATTTGAACTTTTTTGAATTGATTTCAGCCCTTCACAGTCTTTTCTTGGATGCTGAAGCACTCGGGAGACTCAGGTAGAGGTGATGAAGGCACTCGGCAGTAGAGGCACTCTGCTAAGAAGTCACTCGGCCGCATGTTATTCAAGTTTGAGGCCAAATTATCTCATCGACTGCGAAGGTCTCGGGGGCTACTGTGGATATTATGGGTACCGGATACCCTCACGGATAGCATATCCGACTTACTATAGGGGATAGGTTATGCTTTATGATTATGTAAACCGGCTATGACTTGGGTATTACGTTACCATTGAGATAAGGTAACAGCCCATAGTTTATAGTTGGTTAGATTGAGGAATCCGACTTAGAATAGAATAGGTCTCCGACTTGTAAACCCACCCTCCGAGACTATATAAGGAGGGTAGGGCATCCCTTGAGGGGCAGACAAGAAAAGATACACGGACAGACAGAAAACTTGCGAGAGCCCCTATTGAAAGAGATCAAGAGATCAATAAACACTCGGCACATCGAATCCCTGAAACAGGAGTAGGGTATTACCTCTCGTTAGAGAGGGCCTGAACCTGTCTAAACCTTTGTCCCGACTAACCCATTGTGTTTGGCACTTGACTGCTACCCCCAGATTGATATTGCCGAAACCAAGTTTCGACAGGAAGCACCAAAAGGAGTGCCCCAAATGTTTGCTTTTTCTCCGGATGTTCCGGAGATGTTGGCCTATCTTTGGGAAAGTCCTGGTGGAGCGCCGGAGTTGTCAGCCCTCTTTCCTCGTTTGTACCTTAACAAATGCTTCTTTAATAAAGTAAGTGGTCGAGATTCCCTTTTGGTATTTAATTAGCTAACTTAATCTCATTGTTGCAGGTTTGTCGCTTTCTTTTTATACTGAGAGTTCTGGTACTAAGACTCTACATGAAGAAAGTAGTTCTTGGTTGAGGCTAAAGTAGTAATTGATAACATAGACCTGGTGTCTAGGTTAGAGGTTACCTTTGTTTGTTGTGTGCTTCAAGGAATGTGAGGTAGACGGTAGGTGATGAAAGCCTTGTCCGTCTTTTGTATCCATTCACGTTCAGGTACATTGTAGAGCTACAAGGGTGAACCGGAGTCTTTTGGTGTACCAGGTCAAACCGGCGCCTGAAGCAATCGATACAGTTTTATCTTTGACTTAAATGTGTTAATTAATCCAGATTCTAGCCTAAGCCTACAATTAGCTATTGTCCTTGGAGGAATCCTGATCTTAAATTATACATACACGTTTCCTGTGATTCAATACCCTTGGAATAGTTTAAGGTGAAGTGCTATAGTGGTATCCATGAGCTTATGGATTTATCTATGACCGTAACAAGTACCAACAAAATGATTTCTCTGTACTTTAATTGATGTCATTGGGAGGCAGCATGATACTAGGCTTGGAGGGGGAAAGGATGAGAGTGTTAGTAGCAACTGGAATTTTTTGCCAGCAATTAGATGATGAATAGGAAAAACAGAGCAAGGGGATTTTGTGGCGCTGAAATGTTGCAGCTTTTTTTGGTTGATTGAAGCTTGCTTAAATACAAAAAGCTAGCAGGTTTGACAGCCTCCCTAATAAATCGTGTAATTCCATGATAGTCGGCCATCCGCGCAATGCAGTCCTACGACCCTAGGATTATCTCCATGACTCCCGACTGGGCCATGCCATCCCATGACCAAAGACATGCACTGTACACACACACGACGCCTAAAGGTGCAGTCCTACAAGTACGAGCCACTGCTACAGAAACGGTTTTTCCATGCGGGCCGAAAGGCATCTTCCCGTGTGGAAGGCCTGCCCGCACGCGCGAGAAGGTCTGGGAAAAGACCATTTTTGCGTGCGGGCGGCCCAACCGCACGAAAAGATCGATTATCCTATGCGATCGGCTTAAGCGGCCCGCACGGGAAGATCTATTATCCCGTGCGGTCGAGTTAAGTTGACCACACGGGATAATAGATATTCCCGTGTGGTCGCGCTAAGTCGACCACACGAAAAAACAAAAATTCAAAAAAAATAAAAACCCTAGCTATCCCGGCGGCAGCGGCGGTGCAGATCCGGCCGTCGCGAGCGCACGATGGAGGAGGCGAAGGATCCATCCATCGCGGTCGCAGGAGCAACGTAGATCCGACCGTCTCCTCCTCCTCGTATTGGGCCAGCGGCGCCGTTTCCGGCGGCCTCGTCCTCCTTGTCGTTGGCGGCGACGCCGGTGGGGACAGAGATGGCACCGCTCCCGAGCGGCCC
Source organism: Oryza officinalis (assembly GCA_008326285.1). Lineage (NCBI taxonomy): Eukaryota > Viridiplantae > Streptophyta > Magnoliopsida > Poales > Poaceae > Oryza > Oryza officinalis. The sequence continues at coordinate 22,534,342 of BDMV01000006.1, forward strand.
GCTGCCCGCCCGCTGTCGGCTGTCGCACGAAGTCCCACTGCCGCCTCTCGTCGCCACGTTGCTGCTCCTGGCCGTCGCCGGGGAAGCGCGGGGCCGCGCCGCTGCTCGCCCGCTCCCGACCGCCGCCTCATCGGTGGCGGCGCCGAGCCAGCTGCTTCTGGTGCCCAGTGCCCCACGTGCTCGGAGGAAAGGAGAAGAGAGGAGAGGAAGAGAGAAGTGGAGAGAAAAAGAGAGAAGAGTGAGAATAAAAAGGAAAGGAAGAAAGAGTAGTGTTCACACCAGAATTTGGTAAGCTCCGATGTCCTGATCGGCCCAGGATCTATATCGGCTCAAAGCTAGTATCGGCCTAGAGTTCTACATCGGCCGATGGGGGTTATCTCAAACCAACCACCAATAGCAGTCGGATTCTTGTTAGATTCGGGAAGATCTTATCCAGAGAAGACCGAATTTGAGGAGGATGCGGCTTGTATCTTTTAATTAGGATAAGTTTGTTAGTTTCCTTCTTATCTTTAGGAAAGTTTGAGTCGTATTCTGTTAGGATTTTTGTTAGCCTATGGGTATAAATATGTAAGCCCGTAGTTCATGTAATTTTTATCTCACGATCAATACAACTTCGGCGCATCGCCAACCTTTTTACTTTCGTCTTCTTCGACGAGTTCATGCCCTTCTCACGAGGGGTAAGTCTCGTTATGGCTGCCTGCGTTGTCGAGGCTAGGGCTTCGTCGTTCTGATCTCAACAACGTAAGCACCTATTATCATATATCTTAGTCAATCTGGTTCGGCTTATCGAATTAGTCTTATCGGCCGAGATTCGCTTTAGGGTTTATGCTGGTATTGACTAAATTGCCTTGCTAGATTAGATTGGCTAAGGTATCCACCACCCTGAAAATCAGTCAAGGGCTTGATTGTCTAGGTCTTGCGTTTCTTCTCATACTTAGTGCTGGATCAGTTCGGTTTGACCTACTAAGTCGTGATTAGAATCGTAATCTCTAGCCTGCTTATTGACTGCCAATAAGGGTTTCATCGGGGTTTCAGCCGGTGAGTTATCTGGACGTTGCATCGGCCCAAGAGTTTTACATATAGATTGGATCTGGCTGATGACAACAGAGTATATATTGTTTATCTGCTTGTTGAGAGTTTATGCCATCGGACTTCTGGCCGATGTGTGCTTTAATCTTCATATCAATGTTTATCTTATATTTATCTGGATTATGCTATATCATATTGCTACATCATCATGTTATCGTCAGCCGATCGTCTCTATATAGATATTTGTTCAGTACATCGGCTGGAATTGTGCCATCGGCTCATTGGCCGATCGGTTGTTTTGGCTATCGGCCTATCGGCCGATAGGTTTTTGCCCTATCGGCCTATCGGCCGATAGACCTTCTGTTCTGTAGTTTTGCATATCTTGTCAGTAGCAGGATCAAACTGACTGGCACGCCCACGCTTCATAAATTTTAGGACCTGCAATGGAGCTAAGCAGATCTCCCAGGCCTTCGTGTGTCCGCGCGCCGAATCCACATCGACGGTACGGCTTTGGCGTCAACACATTTTTGGCACGCCTGGTGGGACAGTGTTTTGGATTGATGATTTTTACACGGCTCGTGGAACCCATGATCACAACAATATGTCTGATCAAGAAGTCAAGGCCAAGGAAGAACAATCTCTCAAGCTGGTAGAGGAAGAAGAAGAGCTGATAGACGATGAGACGCTTCAAAAGACAGTTGATGAAATCGTTCGTCGCGCTGTGTTTTATCGATCTGGAGTTTTTGTGAGTACATTACATGATTTGATCGAGAAGATAGTTCCCAGAGTGATTGCCTTAAGAAATCAGATTGGGGGGCAAATCGACGAACAATTTCAGCATCATCGGCAACAGCGACATTGGCTTGGGGGGCAAATAGATCAGCATCAGCCTGGAGAGCCACATCAACAATATCGGCCAGAAGAAGCTCAAAGATATCAGTCTAAAGAAGATTAGGCCGATATGATTGCAAAAGTAATAGAGGAACAGTTTGGAATTAGACCTAAGGGACAGATTTCTGTGTATCGGCTGCCATATCCCGAGTGGTTTGATAGCGTTCCACTTCCAGGCCGATACAAGATTCTAGACTTTTTCCAATTTTCAGGGCAAGATGATATATCTACGAGGGAACATATCAGCCGATTTTTAGCTCAATGTGGGGAGGCATCGGCTGAAGAAGCTCTGAAAGTTAGATTGTTTCCATTGTCTTTAACTGGATCGGCCTTCTCATGGTTTTCATCATTGCCACCGCATTCTATCAGAGGTTGGGCCGATCTTGAGGAGCAATTTCACCAGTACTTCTTTGCTGAGAATAATGAGTTAAAGTTTTTAGATTTGATATCAGTTAGGCAGCAAGAAAGGGAATCGGCTGTGGAGTATATTCAAAGATTTCGTGATGTCCGCAACCGATGTTATAGCTTGAGCCTAAGTGATGAACAACTAGCAGATCTTGCGTTCCAAGGGTTATCAGCGCCTATCAAAGATAGATTCTTTTTCCATGAGTTTGACAGCCTAGCTCATCTAATACAGAAGGTGTCGGCTTACGAGAGCCGATGTCAAGAAGAAGAGAAGAATCAGTTTTGGGGCGATCAAGGCAAGGGTAATTTTGAAGCATGACTTCTCATACTCCAAAACTGGGGGGCATGTGTTAACACCAGAATTTGGTAAGCCCCGAAGTCCTCATCGGCCCAGGATCTATATCGGCTCAAAGCTAGTATCGGCCTAGAGTTCTACATCGGCCGATGGGGGTTATCTCAAACCAACCACCAATAGCAGTCGGATTCTTGTTAGATTCGGGAAGATCTTATCCAGAGAAGACCAAATTTGAGGAGGATGCGGCTTGTATCTTTTAATTAGGATAAGTTTGTTAGTTTCCTTCTTATCTTTAGGAAAGTTTGAGTCGTATTCTGTTAGGATTTTTGTTAGCCTATGGGTATAAATATGTAAGCCCGTAGTTCATGTAATTTTTATCTCACGATCAATACAACTTCGGCGCATCGCCAACCTTTTTACTTTCGTCTTCTTCGACGAGTTCATGCCCTTCTCACGAGGGGTAAGTCTCGTTATGGCTGCCTGCGTTGTCGGGGCTAGGGCTTCGTCGTTCTGATCTCAACAACGTAAGCACCTATTATCATATATCTTAGTCAATCTGGTTCGGCTTCTCGATTTAGTCTTATCAGCCGAGATTCGCTTTAGGGTTTATGCCGGTATTGACTAAATTGCCTTGCTAGATTAGATTGGCTAAGGTATCCACCACCCTGAAAATCAGTCAAGGGCTTGATTGTCTAGGTCTTGCGTTTCTTCTCATACTTAGTGCTGCATCAGTTCGGTTTGACCTACTAAGTCGTGATTAGAACCGTAATCTCTAGCCTGCTTATTGACTGCCAATAAGGGTTTCATTGGGGTTTCAGCCGGTGAGTTATCTGGACGTTGCATCGGCCCAAGAGTTTTACATATAGATTGGATCTGGCCGATGACAACAGAGTATATATTGTTTATCTGCTTGTTGAGAGTTTATGCCATCGGACTTCTGGCCGATGTGTGCTTTAATCTTCATATCAATGTTTATCTTATATTTATCTGGATTATGCTATATCATATTGCTACATCATCATGTTATCGTCAGCCGATCGTCTCTATATAGATATTTGTTCAGTACATCGGCTGGAATTGTGCCATCGGCTCATCGGCCGATCGGTTGTTTTGGCTATCGGCCTATCGGCCGATACGTTTTTGCCCTATCGGCCTATCCTTCTGTTCTGCTGTTTTGCATATCTTGTCAGTAGCAGGATCAAACTGACTGGCACGCCCGCGCTTCATCAATTTTAGGACCTGCACTGGAGCTAAGCAGATCTCCCAGGCCTTCGTGTGTCTGCGCGCCGAATCCACATCGACGGTACGAATTTGGCGTCAACAAGTAGGTGAAAAATTTGAAGTGAGTGAGAGGGAAAAGGGGAGTTATTTTTCCATGCGGGCCTCTTAAGTGGCCCGCATGCGAAAATGGGAGGACGATTTTTGCAGACGCGACTAGTTACGGTCCGTCTGCAACCTATAGTGGTACTCGTACAGAAAAATCATTTTTGAAGTAGTGAGCGTGCGTCAGAGCCCACGATACAAGCGAATGATCACCACGTGCTGCTAACAGAAAGAAGTGGAGCAGGAATTGGACATGGCGTTAGGATTTATCTTAACATTCTCCCCCCTCCTAATTCTTGTTGCCATCACCGGTGTGCTTGATGATGCCAATCCCAACGTAGAGAACTTGGAATCAAACATGGCTAATTGGCTTCTTTAGGACATCCGCTAGCTGCTCCACCATGCGAACATAGCCGATGATGATCCCCACCTCCTTCCCCCTTAGCACACTCTCGAATAAAATGATACTTAGTATCTATATGCTTGATGCGGTAATGGAATTTATATGTTGTTCATTGTAATTGCGATGGCGGACTTGTTGTCCACCTTGATCTTAGGCATGCCGGGCTCCACATCGAGTAGAAAACCCAACAGTCGCGTCAACCAGATTTCCTGACAGGCAGCAGCCGTCGCGGCAATTGCCATGAGATGGGGCTCGAGACATGGAAGAACAGGACACTGCCGGTCTCCGAAGTGTGTCCAAGCCACTGGCCATGTCCCTATCATTGTAGCCAATGAAGAATTGGTCGGCCTTCCAACTTCTTGGCAAAGAGGACACCGTCGTGTTCTGGTGATGCACCATAGTACGTGCTAGAATGCCGCTTCATGATCCTCATGCGGTTCTTCCATGGATCTGCATATGTAGTCAACATTGTAGGCGTGGTCCAGGCATGTGTCCACCAAGTAGCATAGCCCCCGATGACACAGTGATACTGTTGACGTGAAATTTGTCACACACACGAAGGCCTAGGGATCCGCTTAGCTACAGTGCAGGTCCTATCTATCGGGTTTGGACATGTCAGTTAGTTTGATCCTGCAACTAACAAGATAGATAGATGGATCGTATAAGATCAAGGAACCAATCGGCCGATAGGGCGATGTGATGTAATGATGCCAGCCGATGTCAATAGGGTTTCGATCAATCGACTATAGACTCAATGTAGATTCATATAATCAGATGAACAATAAGATTTGTGCTATTATCGGCTAGAATTAAACTATGTATAATCATCAATAGACCATTTTTTATCAAATACAATCTTGATAGATCAGAACAAACCGAGACAGTATAAGGTTTGAGTTGATAAAGATAGATTTGACTAAAGATTATACAGGTTTGGGTATGAGCCAATGTAGCTCAAAAATAGCAATGAAATAATACAATATAAACCAACTGGTAAAAACTGATATAGTGTGATAGATGTAATCCCGATGGTTAAAACATACATCGGCTGGAGATCCGACGTAAGTAAATTAAAGTGTATATTGGCACCAACCGATATATCTGATAGGTGAAGCCCACAATAATGACAACCCATTGGCTTGAACCCCGATGAACGTTTTATAGAAACCTATCGACTTACTACAATTAAACTTTTTAGCAGCAATCTAATAGATCGGACCTGATCAAGACAGTATAAGATTGAAGACAATAAGTAAAACATATTTAGCCAATAGATATATATAATCGTGATCGATATATAAATCTATCTAAAATAGTAGTATGATTAGAGAAACATCAACTTAGTCGAAATATCAGACCTAACTGAGAAAGTCCTAACTAAGCCAATATGACTCCAAACAGTAATGCAATTAAAGATAGAATCAACATGTAAAATTGGGAATGCTTGTGTCAACCTAGATAGAATATGAGACTTAACCGAGAAAGTTCTAGCCACGCCGATACAAGCGAAGATGACGAAACTTACTTCCTCACCAGAGATAGAACTCAACCAATCTAGCCCAACTCGAAACTAAGAACTCACTGGAATAAAAGGATGGTGATACCCCGAAAGTAATTATATTGATCTGTGGAGATGATTTACAAAGACCTCGGTTGTACATATCTATACCCATGGGTTGATACTAGTCCTGATCGGACACGTACAAGTTTTCCAAAGATAAAAGGAAAAATGCAAGTCTTGTTCGGACACTAGACAAAACTTTTTAAATATAAAGGAAAGTTACTAAATCCTGCCTAATTAATAGATAGAAATAAATTGTCATGCCATGATCTTCACGATTCCTTATTGAACTCTATCTCTTCTAGATAGGCTCCCTTGACTGACCGACTTTTTTCTTTAACCAAATCCGCTAAAGAACTGTACCAAATTTTGATGTTATCATATGCCCCCCACTTTTGGAGTATGAGAACTCATTTTTCAAAATTATCTTCTTCATGATTTTCATGACTCCAAAATTTCCTCCTCCTTAGCCTCTGGCAATCGGCTTTCATGAGCCGAAATCTTCTGTATTAGATGAGCTAGACTCTTGAACTCTTGGAAGAAAAATATTACTTTGATAGGGCTTAATAATCCTTGAAATGTCAATTCTGCTAATTGTTCAACACTTAAGCTCAAACTATAGCATCGGTTGGGAACATCACGAAATCTTTCAATATATTCTAGAACTGATTCATCCAATCCATGTCTAACTGATGTCAAATTTGAAAGCTTCATCTCATTGATTCCAACAAGGAAATATTTATAAAACTGCTTTTCTAGATCGGCATATCTTCTGATCAAATTTGGAGGTAGTGATGAAAACCATATAAAAGCCGATCCAGATAATGATAATGGAAAGAATATAACTTTCAAAGCTTCTTCAGTCGATGCTTCTCTACATTGAGCCAAAAATCGGCTGATATATTCAACTATAGATTTGTTGTCTTGTCCTGAAGTCGTGGAGAAAATCTGGGACCTTGTTTCAGTGAGGTTGTGGAACCCTATCAAACCATTGAAGATATGGTTGTCGATACATAAAAGTTTGGTCTTTGGGCTTGAGTCCAAACTATTCCCTTATTATCACAGCAATTCTATCAGTCCACTATCATTCCTTGCATTACCCATATTATATTAAAACTCTTCACCATACCTTTACAGATGAGGTTCTTTTGACCGATATTGATGTGGTTCTTCATGCTGATGGTAATATGGTTGCCCCCGAGCTGAATTCTATGAACAATTAATTCATCAACTGTCTTCTTGATCAAATTTTGCAATGTATTCATTGGAACTCCAGATTGATCGATTAATGCAAAATACATAGCTTCGTGGACCAAATCTTGAAAAGAATTATGTGGACTAGTGAGCTCACTTGGTTTGGTTTCCTGAACAGAATTGCCCTTGGAAATTGTGTCTTCTGGATTGGTCCTTGTTGTCTCATGCCAAAAGATTCAAGACAAAACCTTTGAAAATCAGCCACAGATCGCTCCACCTGTTGCCTCTGTTCCTTCGTCAAATTGTCCATCGTGATTGGGATTGTGCCATTATCATCGACTTCTCCTTTAGACATGTTGGCTTGAATATAATCATCCTACTGGACGTGCCAAAAGCATGTTGACATCCTACTCGGAGTCAGATTCTGCCATTCTGACCGGCCACATGCTGCCGGTCAGACCGACACTACACGCTAGTCAGACCGGCCTATACATGGCTGTCAGACTGGCCCTGCAAAAGAAACCGGGTCCTTTCCAAACTTTGGCAATATTTTTCTATTTCGACTATAGGGGCCAAATTTGGGTGTAAACACATGCCAGCTATCTTTTTTGTGAACTTGTGAACCCAAAAACATAAAACATATGGTCTTAGGGCGATAATCTAATTACCGGCCATATCACCCCCTAACCATCTTGCCAGACACTTGGAAAGTATTTCTTCAAGTATTTCCCATTAGTTGCCCTCAGTTTCTCCTTGTAAAGTTTCAAGAAAATATCCATTCCCAGGAACGATTCCACATATCTGATAAGGACCATCCCAACTAGGTGACCACTTGCCAAACTCCTTAGATCTTAGTATCCAAAAGCAAAATCGACTTCCTTACCCAACTTCCTACTCGAAATGACTCTGTTTTCACTCTTTTATTGTAGGCTTTGGCTACTCTATTTTTTTTCCTTTTCTATCTCCTCTAAAGCCTTCCAACGTTTATCGGTTACATCATCAATACAATACTAATAGGTGCCGATTGTTCTAAAGAACCAGCACCTATTAGGGCAGCCATGTGGCTCTTTAGGTTAGACCGATACCTATAATATCATATAAATGCTGGTTCTAACCTAAAAACCGATATCTATTACACTATAGATTCTGGTTCTGAAACCGGTACCGATGACCAAAGTCATCAGTGCCGTTATCTTGATGCCGGTTGAAAAAACTGGCACCTAAGAAGGTTTTCCAACCAGCACCAATTAGGTTTTCTATAGTAGCGGGTGTGGTTGTACATTGTCCTACAGTTTTTGTGCCAAGCTACAAGTTGCCTCGTGTGGTTTGGCAAAGTTAGTTACTAAGCAAACAACCCCTCATAGAACAATCTGAATTGCACAATCTGCAATAAGTACTTGCCACTTACTAGAATATATAGTTCCGTTGTCCTCCGTACAAGGTCTATTTTGCTTTGTGCTCTGTCGATGTGCGCGGCCACTGGACGCGGAGCTGGTCACTAACATGACACCCACCCAGTAACGCGTTATATTAACAAATTAAATTATATTGCCGTAACAACAGATGTACGAACTGGCTAGTGAAGGCCTGTCCTAATGAACAACTTCATCAGGACGGGCGGAAGTACCACGGACTGGTGGACATGTACGTCCAAGCACATTTGCAACATGTTGTTTTGGGGATGATCTCCCTTAATCCTGAAGCCCCATGTCTCTCTGATCAGAGGTTGAGACACTAGTCACATGGGGATCGGCCGCCGATCGAGGCTAGGGACCCCTAAATTTAATTTTTCTAACTTCCTTTAATACTACTTACTACGCTATTAATTAAGCCAATCGAGATGAACTACAAAACCAAGAGGTTAATTAGAAGTATTTTGTTCAGATCAAGGAAAATCCACAGGAGAAAGAAACCCGAGCATGCGTGCAGGAGTTCAAATCGATATTTTCTTGTGTACACAGGTTGGCGTGCCAGCTACTGCCTGTGTGTCTGCGTGGCTATATTCGATAAGCCAATTAGTAAACCTCAGCCTGTTAATTACGATGGCCATTTGACCTTTGAGAAGGACAAACGAGTACTAGTTGTATTGCGTGCATTCATGTGCAAAAGGGCAACCATATGCCTCTCCTGTGCTCGCGCAAACCGCTATATATGTAAACGGTAAAACAGATCGATGTGGTCGTCACATGGTCTCTGCATGATGCAGTCTCAGTGCAGCACATGATAACTCGATTAACTCGCATGTTCAGACGTCCTAATTGGCTGTCCAGTTAATTATTTAACCTGTCTCTGCTAGATTCTTGCCATCACATATAATCTGTGTAGCTGTTCATCATGCATGTGATGCCACGGTTCCGTACATTTGTTCCCGTGCAGAAACGTACAATGGCCCATATTATTTTGAGCTTTTGCCGCGATATTGTCTGGTTCTCTGGACTCAGATGCGTGTTCCATGGACCTGTGGAGAGTAGTTGGAGGAGCAGCACAAAGATCATCTCTCTATGATCGCTTTGTGCTATTTGCTCTTTTTTATATTTATTTTGTGGCAAGTATAAGTAGTTGGGACCATATAAGTGCAGAGAGAGAGAGGGGGAGAGATCGGAAGAAGATAAGCAGTGGTAGCTATATACTTTTGGTTTGAATTGTTTTTAGACATTTAAATTATGTGTTAAGATATTAATTAGGGAAATCTTTAAGAAGATCTAACTAAATTTAACAAGATCATCACTATTATAATTTTTAGTTACAAGCAATAAACAACTTATTATGTGGGCAACATGGGAAGTCATTTGTTGTTAAATGGCTCGCAATATGATGTGAATGCAGGTAGTAGGGACCGGGGACAATGTATGAATGTACTTGGAGATAAAAGAAAAGGTGAAAACAGTATAGCATCGCAAAAGAATATTGATACGACCCAGATAGGGGTGGTATGCCGATCTTCACGGCATAGGATTAACAACCGATAATTGGCCACAAAGAGACCAAGATAACTAGCTGCAAGCAGTCAAGATAACAGTGCAACCTAACGATCGTACTCGAAGCCAACCACCGTCTCTATTACGGCAACCTGAATCGAGCTTTAAGTTACCAACTAACACAATCTGCAATCAATCAAGAAAAACCTCAAACGGACCAGGAGCATCAATTGGGAGGCGTCGAATACCTGACAAATCTTGCAATGGATTGCTCCTTCATCTTCATAAATATTAGCTCAGATCATGGCCTTCTCCATCTCCTTATAATACTCCTCAACAGACCAATTACATTGATTCAAATTCTACAATCTATCAACAATATCACACCGGAAATGCCTCGGAATAAATCTTGCTCTCATTGCGGCCTTCATTTCAGCCCAAGTTGCAATTCCATCTTGACCAGCCTCTTGTCGTTCATTCATCAATTGCTCCCACCAAAGTAGAGCATAATCATCAAACTCAAGTGAAGCCATTGCCATCTTTTTCTCTTTGGAATAATTATGGATGCGAAATATTTTATCAAACTTCAACTCCCACGTAGGATATGTTTCTGGATAAGATCCACCATCAAACTTTGGCATGGTGAATTTCAGCTTACCAAACCTCTTTTCATCATTAATTCTTCATCCTGGTATGCGGCCAAAACGATAGTGCTCATCATCATCATCCTCTTCATCAAATTGAGCATAATGATTGTTTCTTTGAACACAACCTCTGCCTCTGCCATGAGCACCACCTCTCCTTTTATTACCACGAACATGGTTTATTCTTTCTCGAACTTCTCTAGCAGCCTGAGCAGCAGCCTCTTCCTCATCCTCCTCATCTTGTCAATTGTGCACATTTGCATCTCCACCAAAAGGATTAATATTTTCAATATGACCCAAAATATTTTGAACATCTTGTGCAATTCGATCTTGTCTTGCCTTCATGTTCCGCCTCAACTCATTAAATTGAGCCATGGTAACACAATCCTCCGGATTAATTTCAGACATCTTCCTCCATGGTTAGTGATACAAGTAACAAAAAAAATATATGTCGAATAGGAAAATATGTGGAAACTCTCACAACCTCACCTTCTCTTACCAACCGAAGCTCTTATGTTTCCCCTGCAGGTTACAGAAGTATATGTGTGGCGGTAAAAGTGTGATGGTTAAGCGAAAACAAGAATAAGAGGATGTAAACGATGGTTTCTTTGTGGAGCTTGATGGGGTAAACCTACACTAAGCAATCTGAAATCTAGTTGTTGTGAAGATAAGTAACATTCCAAACTAGAAGTTCAATGCCTAGTGCTGAACCAAGATGACAGACATATAAATGGCAAACTCACACACAAAGAAATATCAGATTTTTGATGCAAAACAAAGGTTACTCTAGTGATGGTTGAATTACATTTCAGACCTAGCAAATTTTGCAGCATAAGATAGCTAAAAGTTGATTATGAGACATACAAGGATATGCAATCGTGCAAAACAGTAGATGGATTTCTCCACTTCTCTTCTCACAATTTTTCTTCTTGACTCTTCTTCTTTTTTAACTCTTCACTTTTTTCAGCACCTTTTTTTTCTCAATCTTTTCTCAAGTCCTTTCTTTCAGCAACTTTTTTTTTCACCAAACTCAACACTATAACAGATATAGCACTTGCACAGAACCAAATATATATAACCAACAATTAGAACATAAAGGATCAAGGTATACGCAAAGGATAGATATGGTTTACTATTTTCTTTGGTGGGGATTTTTTAGAGACAACAATAAATCGGCTCAAAAGACATACGAAGGAAAATATGATCAGCAACCAAACAAAGACTCTAATGAACTGAAACTTAACCAAACTCACTAGAATAATAGATGCAATTAAAGGTTACAGAAAAAAATTTTGTAGGCTTTTTCTGGATAGGAAGAAAATGAATATATGTAGCTAGGGATAAAAAATCCTACCGTGTAAACGAAAGCTCTGATACCAGATGACACAACCCAGATAGGGGTGGTGTCTCGATCTGCATGGCATAGGATCAAGAAGTGATAACTAGCCTCGAAAGGACCAAGATAACTAGCTGCAAGCAACTAAGATAATAGTGCAACCTGACGATCGTACCAGAAGCCCACCACCGTCTCTATTACGACAACCTGAATCGAGGGTTCGCCCAAACCACACTCTAAGTTACCAACCAACACAACCTGCAATCAATCAAGGGAAACCTCGAAGGGAGCAGGAGCACTAACTAGGGGGTGTCGAACGCCGCTTCTATAATCCCACAAGGAAATCACAAGAGCAAAAGGGTAGAGATCTCTCTCTGAATTTGTTACCACATAGCTAAACAAAGGGGTTCATATTCTCATTGTCAAAAGTCTTTCAAATGGTAAAACAAAGGGAATATTTGTACTAGGAACAACCCTACTAGTTGGGAATGAAAGGTCTTGGGAGTTCGCTGGACATAAGCAAGCTCAAAGGTCTCAATAAGTGAATTCCCGAGAAGACTAAAGCGTCTATTTGGCTTGTGAGCAGTCCTCAATGATTTGTCCATTACTCTTTATTGGGAAGTCGAAATGAAGAGCCGTTTGTTGGAGGTGAAACTAGACATGATTATCTTTCCAACCATATATATTACGCATGGAGGAAACTGGCTGGGTCGCACATTCCTTGAAATTTGAAGAAAATGTTAGGAGACAGTGGACTCCAAAATCAGCTTGGTGTAAATGGTCATCGTCTTCACATAACCCATCATTAATTTTATCTTCTAGCTCATTGTCGGTTCCCAGCATGTCTTGTGCATGTGTGAACCTAAGTAAAAGCAAAGTACATGATTTAGGTAGTATATAATTCTCATCAATATTGAAATATGTTTCAGCTAGGAGCGAGTTCACCTCTTGTTGTAGTTTCTTTGCACGGCTACATGTGATGGGTCCTTGAAATGGTGTAATGGATTGGCCCTCTTCAATGGATGAGTCATGGGCATGTGTCTTCTCACAGGATTGTCTTGTGGATTTAGGTGATGGGAGCTGGGGCATATCAAATATTCTATGAAATGTGCCCTTCTCATCACAGAAACCAAATAACGCTGAGTACAGAGCATCACATCCATAACATCCTCATAGGTGCAAGTTTCCTTAAAATCTATACTAATGAAGGGTATTCCGTGCAAACGAGTCTATTTTGACAAGATCAAATTAAGAATATGCAACTATCGGTACTACAGAAAAGATTTTTCCATACAAGACTAGCAGTAGGTTGTAGGCAGGCTATTATCGCACGCGGATGCTTAAGCCGGCCGCATGCGATGGTGGCTCATATATCACCACTTACCCCGAGTTGCATCCATTTGAACCTGAAGTTTCTCTCTCCTAAATGAAGCAACAAAAGGGGGGAAGGTTTTCAACTCAACATCTTTGCTTGAATTTTGTATGGAAGGTAACATACTTGCTTTCCTCCTTCATTTGCCTCCATGTATTTCAAATTTCATCGGTGCAATGTAGAAAAAATCACATTTTTATGAGAGGACATTTTTGAGTTTTTTTTCCATAATTTAGCTCTAATAGAATGTTTTGATGAGCAAAATATTATTGTAATCACCAGTACATACTACTTCAATGTAATGTTGCATTAATTTTCAGGAGATACATGTATTTTTATTTTTTTTCAAAATACCTATGCTCTATTTTTATTCTTACTATGATTTTATATAGATAGATCGGTCATGGATGTACGAGATTCGAAGAACTCATTTGACGTTCATGAACAAAGCATCCAAATTTGTTGCCAAGGCTAAGGCACATGCTTTGAGGGAGAATATGAGAAAATATTTGTGTCCGTGCTTTGATTGCAAGAATCAGAAATTGCTGATAGATACGAGTGAAATATAGGGCACATAGTGGAGCATGGATTCATGGACAATTACATGGTTAGGACCTTTCACGGGGAACGCATCGCTCTTGAAGATGATGGTGAAGAGTTCAATTTTCAGATGGATGTGGTAGAGAATTATACAATCGAGGACATGGCTCGTGAAAGGATGGAAGAAGATGGTTCCACCAGTAGTGATGATTTGGAGGTTGATTTCGATCTAGAGGATATGCTGCAACACGCTGAACCAGACATGCAATAGGGTACAACACGAGGATTAGAGAATTGGAAGACATTAGAGAAGTCAGTGAAGGATCTTCTTTACGACGAATTCAAGGGATGTGATAAGGATTTTATAGTGTTGTGTTCAGTGCTTTAGCTTCTTAGATTAAAGGCTATGCACGGATGGTCCGATAGCAGCTTCAACGATTTAATGGGTCTCTTGGGAGTTTTGCTTCCTAAGCCTAACTTGTTGTCATCCAACACGTATCAAGCACAGAAATTGTTAAGTCCATTATCTTTAGGGTTCAAAAGATCCATGCATGTGTAAATCATTGTATATTGTACCGTAAGGAATACGTTGACTTGAACAGGTGTCCAACGCGTGGAACAAGTCGATACAAAACGGGTAACGGGGCCTCTGATTATGGGGTTGTCAACCTAGATTTATCAGTGGATATAAAGAAAAATATTTCGGCCAAGGTGATGTGGTACCTGCTAGTGAAACATTGCTTGAAGCATTTGTTTTCAAATCCTAACGACGTCGAGTTGATGAGATGGCATCAAGACGACCGAAAGAAATATGGTATGATTCGACACCCCGCCGATGCTCGGCAATGGAAGACATTTGATTCAACATATCCAGAATTTGCTAAGGACCCGAGAAATGTAAGGTTTGCGTTGAGCACGGACGGCATGAACCCATTTGGTGACCTTAGTAGTTCACACAGCACCTGGCCAGTTTTGCTCACCATGTACAACCTTCCTATATGGATTTGCCAGAAACGAAAATATATTCTTATGATTATCCTTATACAAGACCCAAAACAACCTGGCATCGAGATAGATGTCTTTGTTGAACCTTTGATGGAGGATATGAAAGATCTATGGAAAGAAGGGCTACGACTGTGGGATGAGTATCGACAGGAGTACTTTACTCTACGTGCTATCATATTCGTTACCATCAATGACCTACTTGCAAACTTTTCCCTATCCGGTCAGATTAAAGAGAAGACCGGATGTCTTATCTGTCTGGAGAACACGTCGTACATATATCTAACGTCCTCAGGCAAGATAGGATACATGCGACATTGATGGTTCTTACCTCAAAAACACAAGTATCGTATGATGGCCAAATTTTTTGAAAAGACAATAGAGAACGCGACTGCCCCTGAAACGCGAAGTGGTACTATTGTGTTTGAAATAACAAAGAATATTAAGGTAATTTTCGGGAAGGGAAAGAAGATGGCAGCAAAGAGAAAATATGTTGCCATTCAAGAGGCACTCAATTTTCTTCAAGTACTTGCCGTACTAGAAGGACTTGAAGATTTGTCATGCCATTGATGTCATGCACCTCGAGAAGAACATATTTGATAGCAGCAGCGATACCTTACTAGATATCCCGAGTAAGACGAAGGATGGACTAAAGTCACGTAATGACCTTGTAAATTTGGACATAAGGCAGGACCTTCACCCATAAGAGCTGGCAAATGGAAAGATCGAGATTCCTCCTGCTTGTTACTCCATGACACCATAAGAGAAGAAGGCATTCTGTAAATGCTTACATGGGGCTGAAGTGCCTACTGGTTTCTCATCGAATATCAGGAAGATAGTCTCAATGGAAGATTTGACCATCTCCGAGTACAATGCTCATGAATATCATAGGATGCTAATGGTGTTCCTCCCTGTCAGGGCAGTCAAACCTGATCACACTAAGGTAATGATAACAAAGTTGTGTTACACTTTTAATCGAATTTCCCAGAAGGTATTGATCCTCTATAATTAGGCCCAGTTTAGAAATTTGCAATTGAGACTGTATGCCAGCTTGAGATGTATTTCCCTCCATCTTATTTCAATATGATGGAGCATTTGATTGTTCACATCGTCCCTCAGATTATTAAACTTGGTCTATTGTACTTACATCAAATGTGAGCATATGAGCGTTACATGTCGATTATGAAAGGTTATTTCTGCAATCGTGCTCACCCAGAGGGATCGATGATAGAGAGATACACAACTGAAGACGTGGTTGAGTGTTGTATGGATTAAATAAAGGATGTTAATGCATTGGAATACCTGTGCCCAGACAAGAGGAAAGATTGAATCGGAAGGGGACTATAGACAAGAAACGATTCTTCCATAATGATTACAAAGCAGTGTCGGAGGCATACAGTAGCGTACTACAATAGCTTGCTATTGTCGAGTCCTTTATTGAACAACACATGGAAGAGATTAGTGCCTGCAATGCCAGATGATCCGCTGATTGGGTCTCAAAAGAGCAAAAGCGTCGCTTCCCTCAATGGTTGGAGGATCAAAACCTGCCAGTTGGCGATTCTATGGAGAAAAAAATATTACGAAGGTTGCATCTGGCAAGTCAACTCTTGTGACCTCATGACAAGGATATGACATCAATGGATATACCTTGTACACGAAAGCAAAGGACAATAAAAGCTTAGCCCAAAATAGTGGTGTTCGTGTCGAAGCGTTGGACACAATGGGTCAAAAGAAATCATATTACAGGATCATAAAGGAAATTTGGGAACTTGACTACGAACTAAACATCTAGATCCCTATGCTTTGATGCCAAAGGGTGAAAGACACAATAGGCGTTTCACTAGATAACTACGGCCTAACGATCGTCGACCACAGTAAAACAAGGCACAAGGATGATCCATGGGTACTCGCTGAGGATGTGACATAGGTTTTCAATGTGAAGGACCCTTCCGATGCGAAGAAAGACATAACTTTATCCGAAAAGCAACACATCGTAGGCATCGATAACATTGAAGATGCATCTGATTACAACCAGTACAAAGACCATCCATTATTCATCGATCTTCCTATTAGGATAGCTTATAGAGAGGACCTTAAACGAAGAGAAGATCCCATATGTGCATCCCGATGGTGTTGTAAAAACTGTTAAACGGTAGTTCCATTATGTAATGAAGTTGTTTTCATATAGTATGTAATGAAGCTCTATTGAATATAATGTGTCCTTAAGGTTTTTGAGAAGAATATTGGATGGACATGTTAATTAGTTTCTTTATTTCCGTAGGGAAAACATTTAATTTTAATATATTTACAGGATATATATTTTTTTGAGACCATTTTTAAATATTATTAGTACTATAATCAATTAGTTATGCTCTCTAAATATTTTGCATTATTTTAACACAAAAACTTTTTGTAAATTACATTTGCATGCGGCGGGTTTAATGGCCTACATGCAAAGTACATCTTTGCATGCGGCCGTCTTAAGGAACTGCATGCAAAGAACACCTTTGCATGCGGACGGCTTTACGTCCCGCATGCAAAAATCATTTTGGCATGCGGTCCCTTAACCCGCCCTCATGTGATGATCTGTCGCTCTACAAGCCCAGGGCGGGACTTGGAAATCTTCCAAGTCTCAAATCCCGTCAACCCTAGCCACCAGGCTGCCAAAAAATTCCCCGTCGCCGCCTCGTCGCCATCGACCCACGCTCCTTCTTCCACGTGCCAGCTGCTATGTCATCCACGTCGACCGCCCTCTCTCCGCTGCCTGCTACATCCACGCTGCCCATCGCCATCATCTATGCCGGCCATCGTCTCTCCACCGACCACCGCCTCCACGCCGTCCGTCCTTGTCCTCCATGCGGCCCGCCGTCTCTCCGCCATCCACCGCCTCTATGCTGCCTGTCACTGGCCTCCGAGTCGACCTCCATCTCTCCGACCACTGCCCAACTGCTCTGCAAGGTGTGAAATTTATGTGACATTAATGTCAAAATTTGTGCAAATTCTGACGTGTGAAATGTTTGATGCGAAATTTGTGAGATGTGCAAATTGTGTGTGCGGTTTTCAGGTTTTTTTGCACTGGATTTGTGGACAATGTGTGGATAATTAGCCAGTTTTAGCCATGGCATTAGCACAGAAAAAGGTCATAAATGAGATAATACCAACATGCTAATTGTAGAGTGTGATATTGTCAAACTTTTTTTTAAGGATTTGTCACGCCACAAACCGATAAAAGAGGCATAGAAACCAAGTTTTCATCCTTGGTATGAATTTGGGACACGTTGCATATTTTCTATTTTATTCAGCTTAAGCTAGCTTCTGTCAAACCAAAATGTTTTTTAAAATGGACCCCATATGGCATGTTCCACCAAATTAAAAATACCAATCGATCGACCCCATATGAGATTTATGTTATGAGATTTATGTTGTGAGATTTAATTAATTTTGTATGAGATGTGAAAATTTTTATGACAAGAGATTTATAATGTGAAAAAATTTTATCACATGTGAAATTTTTTTTTGAGATTTATATTATAAGATTTATACTATGCGATTTAATTAATTTTGTATGAGATGTGAAAATTTTTCATGAGATTTATATTGTGAAATTTTTGAGATGTGCAATTAGATGTCAATTTAGATAATTACATACAAATTTATTTGTTATGTCATATTTGTGATGATACATTTTCGATTGTGAAGAATGACTGAGCAAAATTCCCTCCGATCCACCTGCAACAGCTGAAGACAAAGTTCATTCTGACACGCCCGGAGCAGCTGAACAAATAGAAGGCGTAGAGAAAACCAGAAACAAAGTTCACGAAATGGCGTCAAGCAAAGAAACGTGGCGTACCCCAAGTGACCCATTTCCAATGGAAATAACACTAGTGGCTCCTTGCGATGATGACCTGGACAACATACCTATCGAGCAGGCAGTAAGATACAGACATTGTTAGCCCAGTTTATAACTGTCCTGTTTGGAAATTGTAGCCGCCTAATGGTTCTTCACAATGTGTTTGTGCGGATGGTTATACGACGTCGCTCAAAACGAAAGGCGGCCCAGATTGTCACCGTTGATGAAGTCGAGCTGGATACCGCCACGTCTGCCCCTGAGCATATGGATACGATGGCAAGTGCAGGAGGGCGTGTAAAAAAAAGACGCGATGAGAGAAGTAAGAACTAGCTGCCGAAGGAAACATATTATGTGACTGCTCTCGATCGGGATGGGATTCCCGTCGAGCCAAAGACTATGATGTCCAACTTGAGCAACACATCCGGAACTCTGGTGAGACTCCACGGCCCGATACATGTAAAGTTGTGGGAGATGGTAGACGAGAACATTAAGACACTACTATGGAATGAGTTGCAAAAATATTTAGTGTATCTGCCTGGTTCGGAGGTTAGGGGGTGGGAGTTTGCACTTAAGAAAATTGAAGACCGTTGGAGACAGTGGAAGTCCGATCTGAACCGGGACTACGTTCAAATGAACAAGACTCCCTTAGCTGATTATGGGAGGATCTCGCAGGCCGACTAGGATGAGTTTGTCGCCAAGATGACAACACTAGAGGCATTGGCGATGAGGAAAAAATTGTCAGACCTTGCAAAGAAAAACAAATATCTGCATCGATTGGGGTCGAGCGGATACGTAGGCCACATAGATCAATTGCGAGAAACCGAATAGAAGTTTGCAGCGAAAGGAAAACCCCTTCTGGTGGACCCCCTACAGGAACAGAGCAAGAATTAGGTATGGGCACGAAGTACGGGGTAGGTCTTAGAGAAGGCATAATCTTGTTCGATGATCCTAATATCAAGCATGTGACCATCAATTTGCAGCAGATCATCCAGAAGGAAAAATCAGGTTAGTTCGTCGCAAGGAGGGAGAACGACAAACTTACTGCTGCATTGGGGAACCCCGAACACTCCGGGCGGGTCAGAGGTATGTCCTCAAAGACGAGTTGGAAGGTAGGGATTCCACAGGATGCGATGAGTTATCAGACGCGTGACAAATACAAAGAGAAAATGGAAGACAAAATTTTCCAACAAGTGAACGACCATTTTTACTCTCTCGTGGCTAAAAACACCACTGCCTTTCCAAGGTTATTCCCTGAAAGCTAGCAAACCGCCCAAGCTCCACATCAAACTACTTAAGTGCCAAGCAGTGTCGGTTCAGTAGAAACAACCCCTTACCCTTTGGATGGTATAATTGGGCCAACTCCATGCAGATTTATCGTACCCATCAGCAGGGCTGGGAAGACAAAATAGGTAGCAACAGGCTTAGCGATACCCGACCGACAATTTCACTACACTCCCATTCCGGAGTACTATGCAAGGGTGCAAGTGGCTAAGGTCCGTATCGAGCATAACATGTTGGAGCTAGATATCCCTGCACCGAAGGGGATAGAGTTTCTTGGTGATGCAGTAAATCCGTTTATCTTGTGGCATCATCGAGACATCATCCTTACTGGACAGTCGCCTTCATCCCTAGCCCCATCGCAACCCATGACAGCTGCCGCTCCAACACCACCTTTGCCACCAGGATCACCTTTCCCTCGACCTTCCCCACCTCTGATTAGGTCACCACCTCCTCTACCTTACCACCTCCTTCCCCATCTCCAGTAAGGTCACCACCTCATCTATCTTCTCCACCATTCCCCAACTCCAGTGAGGTCACCGCCTCATCTACCTTCTCCACCATATTCTCCAACTCCATTGTGGTCACCACCTGCATCCCCTACTCAAACGTCGGCTCCTCCCTGTCCGCCCACAGTTCAACCGTCTCCACCTACGTCCCAATCGACTCTTATCGAACAAGTCCCTCCACCCCAAGTAACTACATCTGGCCCAAGTCTATTACCTTGGAACCTTGTCAACTGATACCAAAGTTGGTTTCCACGTACAACCCAAAGGAAATGGTTCGAGATAAGGAGAGGTTCATGTTTTCGGCCTTCAAAGGGACAGGTTCATCAAGTAAGGGGAAGGGTAAGAGCACATAAGCTATTGATGAGCTATTGCAGAAGTCAGTACTAGCCACCCAAGATGAATTGCAATCTTGGGTATCTGCAAATATGCCCAAGAAATATGAATATGCTAAGCCTTTCTTACCCACGTACCTTTTGAACGAACTACCATGGCAAATGAAGGTGATGCATGAATGGTACCTTAAGGTAGCTAGGAAGGGCCTCGAATTCATTAGTGTCGCCGTCCCGAAAGGAACTTTCATGAGTGGACCCAACGGGATATTCCTCATCGATTTTCGTGATCTACACGCCTTCTTCAAGCTAGATAAGATGGACGTGAATCTCGTTGCCATGTTTTGCCCTTAAGTCTTAACTCTTCTGTGTTCTACGTAAATGTCTGAAACAAAACTTCCATTTCATTAAAGTTTGGTTGTACAGGTCCCAATTTCACAAAGCGGATAGAACGGGTACACTGGTTGGCTACGTCGAACTAACTAGTGTTTGCAAAACACAACACAACATACAGATGCATGTGGATACTGTGGAATTAGCGAATAAGACACCTAGGGAAAAGGAAGAATATATCAACAATTTGCACAAGCGCAAGAAGCTGGAGGTAGCAAGATACTTGGCACTAGCAATGTTGGCACACGCCGACAAAAATGTCTTAATGATCCCTTACGCATTCACATAAGCATCGGCACGTAAATCTGAGTTTTTTTCGCAGTAATACATCATTTAAAGCAATTATTTCGAACGATTCATCTTTCTTATTTGAAGTGACAACTATATATTATTCTTGGTATATCGGAAGGACCAATTGACCGTAGCGTGTGACCCAGCACACTATGAGAAGGAAATATTCTGAATTTGTATGTAATAAAATAACACATATGTACATAATTGCTAGTTTGAAATTTCTAAGTGACTACAACAATTGTTTTCTCGAAACAGCGCACACAAGTATTACCGAAAAAAGAGGCGGGCCAGTAAAAGATCGAAAAAGGTTAAGCTAACTATCAAGACAGGCTGGCCGGTATTGACATATGACATTAATACAAATTCTGTTACAATCTTTACTTATTTATATTGACCGGTCTCTTATTATTATGTTCGTAGTGTTTCAAACAACCACCAGGAACTAACCTATGTGGATATTATGTGTGCGAGATGCTTAGGGTCAACGGTAGGTACACAACATCCAGTGACCGTGTAAGTCCAGATATTGTTCTCCATATATATAGAGTAGCAAATCGGATCCCGCAAATCGAGATTCTAACATTTATTGCTTTCTTTGTCCACAAATCACTGAACTCCCGTATGTAGCAAATCCGATTGACGACAAAACTATAAGGAACTTGCGCACTGACCTTTGTCGCTTTCTTTGTTTGATGTTTGCAATGCACTTGGGCTATTCTATGATAAGGAGAGTCAACTTGCATTAGAAGAAAATTGAAGCTACTAAGAGAGTTGGAGAAAGAGTATATGCAGTGAAAATGTAATACTTTTTGTCCATGATAAAACTGTTGATTATTTATAACATATGTATGTTATGCACATAAAACTTTGATGTGTTATGTATTTGAACACTATTTACTTATCAATGCAAGATTGTAGTAAAAACAATAACTTGGTTTGCTCCAATGCATAGCATTCTAAATTTTGATCATTAATCGCGGAAAATATGATATTACATATGGAACACGATCTTCCCAAATGGCCAGTATAGGAAAATGATACACTTGGAAAACCTATTTTTGCATGCGGGCCACTTAAATTGGCCTTATGTGAAAATATATCTTCTCATGTGGCTGTGTTAAGCGGGTCGCATCCGAAAATCGATTATCGCATGCGGCTGCCTTAAGTGGACCGCATGCAAAGATCATTTTTCACATGCGGTTGTGCTGGTCGCATGCAAAAATGGTGTTTTTCATAAACCTTTTCGTGCATGCAGGCTGGCCAACCACAAGCAAAAACCAATTTTGGCCGTCTGCAAAAACCGTTTCTGTAGTTGTGTATAACCACTCATTGCAGTCGGTTTATAATAGAACCAGCACCAACTGTGCCATCAAGTCATAGGTGATGATTCTTATAATAAAATGACATATTTGGATGTCATATATGTGTCGGTTCTTAAAAAAATTGGCACCTATGAGTGAAGCGTCGTAAGTGCTGCTTTTTACAGTGTACTGGCTCATATGGGTAAAACATACGCGTCGGTTCTAATGAGTCCATATGATGATGTCACTTATATATGTATTCTTTTTACCTAACATTTTCATATGAAGTTGGACGGAGGTAAATTCTATATCAAATTTGTAGAGCTCGACGTGACCTATAACTTTCTAGTTGATGGTTGCTTCATTTGAGTTCGTTTGGATGTCTGAAAATATGTTATAAGTTCTAGGATCTATTTGGATAAGGTATTTTTTGAAATTTGTAAACGATCACGGATGGGGAAAAAATCAATATGAAAGTTGACAATGTTTTCATTTGAGTCATCTATGGTATTAAATATGTATTATATGTTTTGGATGAGTGTAGTTTCAATAGAATAGTACTTACTTCCAAGATAATAAATGCACTACTACAAAACACATAATAGGTGTCAGCTCATAGGTGCCGGTTCATTTAAAACTGACACCTATTTGACTGTTTCCCATAACCGTGGATGGAACAATACAGAATCGGCACCTTTGAGCAACTATAGATACCGGTTGTAGATAAAAACCGTCCCCTGCAGTGATTAAGTAAAAAAAACAATAGTATAGGTGCCATTTTTTCAAAAGAATGGAAACTTATAATATATCACAAGGCGTCAGTATTTAAAAAACTGACACCATTAACAAAGCTGAGCCTGACTGAGCCAAGAGCATGAGCTGAGCAAACCGATAATTGAGGAAATTTTAGCCGTTATCCACTCCTCGCGCTCCCTCATCTACTCCCCTCCTCCTCTCTCCCAAAACGGCACCGGCACCGCCGCCCCATCCTCTCTCTTCCTGTGCGCCCGCGAACTACGATTTGGCACCTCTCCCCTCCTCCTTTCCGCTAACACCTGTAGGTCGGGGCTGCCGGATCCACGACCTCCCTAGGCGACGGGTTCACAGCGGGCCCCTCCTCTCCTGTGAGATCTCCGTGCGACTATCCGGCCTTCCCACGACGCTCAGCATCCCCCCCCCCCCCCCCCCNCCCCCCCCCCCCCCCAGACACACAATCACTCACTTCCTCCTCCTCTCCAAGATCCAACCTCTTCACTTCATCGTCGTCATCTTCCAAGGTCAACCACCATTCTTTTTCTTCTTCTTGATTCTTGTTGTAAAGAAAGTTGCTTCCTGCTCTTCTTCTTGATTCTAAATCATCCAAGTTGAATTGCAGATGCAGGGTCTGGATGGGCACGGATTCGAAGAGGACAAGATGGTAAGATCTGGCTGTCCTGGTGTAGCTCGTCGCCGCGTGCGTGAGCATCACCACGGGGAGGCACCTTGCCGAGCTCTACTGCGACGAGTACCTAGCCACAGCTTTCTGCCGCTCTTGGTTGGCGTCATCATCAATGCCCTGGAGTGGGCAGGTTTTTGTGACCTTTTTTGTTTGGTCGATTTTGATTCCTGAATATGCTTGTATGGTGGATCTTTCTCATGGATTTATTGACTTCTGAATGGTGGTCGGTGGAGGGATTCTGCAGTGGTGGGTTCTTGTTTGATTTTCTGCATTGCTTGCTCTTCTCGGCTCGGCTTTACTCCAGCATAGCTAGGGCTTTTTTTTTTCTGGCCTCGTTCATCCCAATTGATGCCGGTTTCACACCTATAAGTCTTATAGATGCCGGTTGTAGACCTGGCACCAATGAATATGGGTCGTTAGTGCCCCCCCCGGTGCCTATACTGGTTTTCTTAACCGGCACCTATCCATGTTTCTATAGTAGTGTGTTTGCTAGATGAGATGGCACTGCTACAGAACCGCTAATAAAGGATAGTTCATATGTGCCCTTTTTTAAGCGGCACCTATGTTTACTTATAGGTGCTGGTTCAAAAGACTTTCGGTCGGTCGTCATGGCTAAGAATCTTTCCAACCCCATGTGTAAAATCTTGTGAGTTCTGAAAATCGCATTGTGCTCATGTATAGGTGCCTAGTGAAATACAAAATGTTTTTTCGTTCCTGAAAAATAAAAAGCAGGTGCACCCTAACACCAATGAGAGTTTTAAACCGACACTAATAACTACGATGATTAGTTCCGCTATATTTATCTCGTTCTTTAAACCGGCTCCTACAATTTGGAACCGGCATCAATGATGGTTTCAATACTAGTGTGATATTGCAAGCACTATCTCATCTTGCTCCATGTGAACATAGCGACGTAGCACACTTCCAAAATATCCAATGCGTCATGGCGCTTCCATTGTTAGCTTTTCTACGGCAAGATGTTTCCTTCAGTACCATTGTTCGATTTACATATGCATGATGTCAACATGGCGCACTGGGTCTAGTTATACATATGTCCCTATTTTAAATTGATGCTGATGCCCGTCGAGATAATAAAATTAATTTTATGCGTGTAGATATGTACAGCCATTTATCTATTGCACAAAAATGAGGATGACTTTCGAACAATTAAGCTGGACGCTTGGCTGGCTTCAAGCTCTCAAATTGACATGTATTTTATTCCGTTAGCATCAAATTTACAAGCGTCTGCTTGTCCTGTTAGTTGACTAGCTCGCTAAACTGATAATGGAGACGAAAGTACACGCAATGTTATATTAGTAATGGCGTTAATACAGAAGATTGAGGTCACCACAAGCAGTATTGATACTTGTCTAAGGCAATGGTTCTGAGAATAACTGTCTACCTTTATATTGAGATTATATGTATCACAAAGACTATATATAGGTATCTAAAGTAATAAATATGATACTTGTCTAAGGCAATGGTTCTGAGAATAACTGTCTACCTTTATATTGAGATTATATGTATCACAAAGACTATATATAGGTATCTAAAGTAATAAATATCTACGTCGACAAGATAGTATGCATGGTCAAATGTACCAAGCCCTAAATAAAAATTAAGCATCTGATTGGAATAATACGCTAGTGAAAGTAAACAGCAGAGACGGTCGATACCCTCGCGTGGCCTTTGGGAGGCTTCTCACTAACATGGAAATGCATGAAAATCTAGATGAATATATGATGATATGACAGTGCTCAGGTCAGCATTGAACATAAAGTGAGGGCTGGGCACTACTACAGATTCTATTTTTTTGTGCGATCAAAACATGTTTTTGCGTGCGGAGGTATTGGCCGTCTGCACACAGGGATATGGGAAAATAAACATTTTCATGTGCAGGCGGCCCAACCGCATGAAAAAATACATCTTCCCGTGTGGTCCACTTAACTCGACCATGCGGTCCAGTTAGACCGACCGCACGGGAAGATGTATTATTGCAGACGCCCTAGCACATACTAGCCGTTTGGATAGATCTCGTACAGATTTGTATTTTTTTTCGTTGTGTTTATGAATGGTGCACTACCAAATCTAGTCGCAGTTATTCACAATCAGTTACAAACACGATTGAATTTTATAATAAAAATATCACAAGTTAAACCATATAAAACGTCCATTTATATAATTAAATAGTATATATACATGAAAGTAGCTACATTGGTAGTGTAACAAATATTACAAGTGCTGTTTCCCTCACAAATAAATATTTTTTTTTACACTGCATGTTCTCTCTCCCACTCCCTTAGGCGTTTGAATTTGTCATCGCAAGCAAGTTCGCTCTCAGGGTCATAGAACTCCCCTAGATGGTTGCAGATGTCACGACGAATGAACCGGCACAAGTCTGCGCACAAGTTGAGAAGCGTTTTTTTGTCGAACCGGTTTGCGGTGGACGGAATGCTTGGGAGCTATTGAAAATAGAAGAAAAATGATATGTGTTAAAATCAACTTAAATGAACTAGTTCGTATATATAAGGAGCACGATGACTTACATCTGTAAACTTAGTTCTATATCTCCCGCAGACGCTGAGCATCTCGCACACGTAATATCCGCATATGCTAGTGTCGGGGGGTTGCTTGTAACACTGTGTAAGAAAAGTACACACGTCAGTTTTAAAAACTAAAAATCGCATCATTAAGTTATCGAATATATGATCACATACCGGCCAACGTGCCTTTACAAGAAGCTTTGTTCTCTTTTGATCCTTTACGAACCCGCCATGTCTTCTATAATAGTCGTGTCCTCTACAAAGATAAAATATTTGTTTGAGCCAACTTTACAATTACATCTAAGCAGTATGGTATACAGGAGGTTTGATTAAAACTTACAAATTCAGCAAGACAAGGAACTCCATGAACTTCTGTTCTTTGTAGTGGGCCGGATCAAGAACTATGATCAAGTGGTCCCTTGGATATACGAGGAATAGTATGTAGTGATCGCTGCAAACACGGTTTATGAATTACATAAGGCATCTGGTAGATATTTTGATGTGCTATGACATTATATGAACGGAACAAAGGGAATGTTGCTTATGTTAGGTGGTATGGGACATCAAGACTCTTTTGTCCACGTGCGTGAGCATAGCTTGTCCCAAGTAAGTTGCCACCTCGACCCTCTTATTCCTGTGCAACCTATCGACATATGCTTGTCTTTTCTCCAGCGTCTTGTCTTTTAGTTGCAAACCATCCAGATTTAGCCTCACAGTGTGGGCCATCATGCAAACCCTCGTCGGGTTGGCGTAGCCTGCTGAGGCCCCCGTTCTTTGGGCTTCTACCCATTGTGACCTAAGAAATTATGCAAGTTAAATGACTTATAATTTGTTGGAACACATTCGCTAACAACAAACAAGAGCAAAAACTTACAGGCACCACGCGCCGACGAGATTGATATCCATTTTTTCCATCTTAAAGAAGGCGTGTAGGTCACTGAAAGTGATGATGAAGTTTCCGTTGGGTCCCTCGATGAAAGCGTTATCCGGGACCTTGACACTAATCATCCCCAGACCCTTCTCACTTGCTCTTAGATACCAGTCATGCAGCAACCTCATTGTCCATGGGAGTTCGAGCAGGACGTGGTACGGCAAGAATGGCTTGCCATATTCGTACACCTTTGGCACTTCTGTAGAATCCCAAGATTGCATTTTGTCTGCATGACCTAGTACGCTTTTCTATGCTTCTGTTTGCGGTTCAGGTGAGCTTGGCTTTGGCGGATCCTATCCCCTGAATGACTTGAAAACTATTCTCGCCTCATACTCTGCCATTTTCTTCGGTTTGTACGTAGAAACCATTTGTGGTATGAGCTTGCGGGCTTGCAAATGGATAGATGCATCTTCCCTTGAAGGTGGCATAGGTTGCACGAGAGCAGATTGTGGAGTAGGAGGCGACTGATGTGCAGGAGATGGCTGCCGAGGTAGTGGAGTTGAGGATTCTGCTGCCGCAGGCTCTGCAGGTGGAGAAGGTACTCTTTTTGGGGACGGAGATCTTGCTGGGATCGGAGATCTTGGTGGGATAGGAGAACCTGGAGGGGTTGGGGAATTCAGTGGGGATGGCGGTGCTGGAGGGGCAGCCGTCTGTGGCACCGATGGAGCTAGGGTCGTCCACGTTGCCTATCCCGTGAGGATGATGTCTCGATGATGCCAAGGGATGAACTTGTTCACCGCATTTCCGAGTAGTTCTGTCCCCTCTGATGTTGGAATGTCCAGCTCCAACGACATTTGATCGGCATTAACCCGTCCCACTTGCACCCTTGCGTAGTCTTCCGGAATTGGGATATTATGGAACTGTCTCCCTGGTATCGCTAGTCCGGACCCAACCTCCTTCATTTTCTCGGCTCTGCCTATCGGAATGACAAGGTTGCATGGTGTCGGGCCGGTAATAAGATCGACCGGGTATGGGGTTGTTTCTACGGATCCGACACTGCTCGGGATTTGCACCGTCTGCTCGGCTTGGGGAACTAAGCCCGGGAAGGCTTGGGATGTTGTGCGGCTAGCCTGTAAAACTGTTGGGTGACTTGTTAGGTTACTTGTTCGGTTACTTCTTCGCGCAACTTCGCCTTGTAGGCGTCCCGCTTCTTGTAACTTTTCATTTCCGTTAGAAACCCTACCTTGTAACTTCCAACTCATCCTTGCAGATTTTCCTCTTATCAACGTTCAGCGGCCCACGAAGTCTTGCCACTCTCCCGCATGCGCTGCTAAACTTGGCCATAACGTGTTTCGGCTCGACGGGCTTCCCATCTTCGTTCAAAGCAGCAATGTAGTAGGTCTCCTTCGGTAGCTAGTTCCTGCTCCTCTCACCACGTCGTTTCTTTGCACGTCCTCCTCCACTTGCTGACGCGTCCGTTGAATCTGGCCCTGATGTGGCTGTGTCGGCCTCTACTTGAGCCCTGGCGGTAATCTGGTCAGCCTTCCGTTTCAACCGATGCCGAGTAGCCATCTGCACGAGAAAGCCATTAGACAATAGTAGAACGGTTAGGACTGTGAACTTACTGCTTGCTCGATAGGAATATAATCAGGGTCATTCTCTAGTTGCTCGGTGGCCATTTGCGCTAGTCCTATTTCAAACGGATCGCTTGGTGTGCGCCAAGATTCCTTGCTTGACGCCGCTTCATTTCCGACAGCTGCTTCATGTCTCTGAGTGCGGATTGTTCGTGGGCTCTGCGCCCGATGCAGCTATGGTGTCGGGGAGGGCTGATTGACCGTTGGTTCTGTGCCCGATGTTGGTACGGGTGTCTTGGAGGGAACTTCGTTCTTTGACATTTTCTTCTACGTGCGCTCTTCGAAGGGGAAAAATTAGCATCTCAATATATATTACTAAGTACATACATATATAGAAATTATATATACTACATGCGAATAGTATGGTATTTTTTTAGTTTTGTGCTAATTGATGTGATTTTTGATATTATATTAATTACGTACATACTAAATACATTGAACATACTATAATTGAATATACTACTATAGTATATGTAATTCCAATATAGAAATTATATATATATAGAAATTATATATACTATATAGAAATTCGCATCTCAATATATATTACTAATTACATGCATATATAGAAATTATATATACTACGTGCGAGTAGTGCGGTATTTTTTTTAGTTTTATGCTAATTGATGTGATATTTGTTATTATATTAATTACGTACGTACTAAATACATTGAACATACTATAATTGAATATACTACTATAATTCAATATAGAAATTATATATAATATATAGAAATTCGCATCTCAATATATATTACTAAGAAATTATATATATATATAGAAAATATATGTACTATCTATACTAAATTCACATATAATCATCCAAAATTCACCTATAATCACATAGTCATCAAAATTCACATATGATCACAGTCATCAAAATTCACATATAATCATCCAAAATTCACATATAATTCACATATGGAGGAGAGCGGCCGGCGGGAGGAAACTAGGCGGCGGCGTCGGCGGCGTGGAAGGGGCCGGCGAAGATGGAGGTGACCGTGGAGGAGAGCGGCATCGACGGCGTGGAGGGAGGAAGGCGGCGACGTCGAGGGGACCAGCGGCCGGTGGCATGGGCGAGGAGATGAGGCGGCGACGTATTTCAGCAGCCAGGTGGTGGGAACGACAAAAATTTCTCCGGACTTAGAAATTTTTAGAGCCCCCCACATCTTATATAGGCGGCGATCATCACGTGCGGGTGGCTTAAGCCGCCCGCACGAGAAAATATCTTTCCATGCGGGCGACTTAAGACACCCACACGTAAAAGTATTATCCCGTGCGGGCCATCAAGTGACCCGCAAGGGATAATGGTTATTCTGTGCGGGCCACTAAGGCGTCCGCACACAATAATTATTATCCCGTGCGGGTCTTGGACGTGGACCGCAAGCAAAAATATTTTTTCAAAAATATTTATAGTACCTAATTATTTCTTTATTTCTTTCCTGATATTTATTTTTTAAATAATTATTTCTTTATTTCCTGATATTTCTTTCTTTCTTTCCTGATATTTATTTTTCAAATAATTATTTCTTTATTTCCTGATATTTCTTTCTTTCTTTCCTGATATGTATTTTTCAAACAATTATTTCTTTATTTCCTTATATTTCCTTTTAATGGTTCTTTCTTTCTTTAAACCATTAAAAAAGTACCACAATTTTAAAAAAATACCACATAAATTGTGTTACACAATTTTTTCACATAAATAGACCATACGATGTAAGACACATGTAACATTTTGCCGCTGATAAATAAACCATTACGAAATATTTTCTTTTACATGTGACAAGGACATCTAACATATTTCCACAGAGATAAACAATTACAAAAAGTTCTATCGTTTTACACTTTTTACAAAATCGTCCGTCCGCTTTTTGCAAAAGTTGTCTTCATCAATCTTTCGCTCTATGTGTTTGACAACTTTTGCAAACGACATAGGATCTTTCTAACCGGATCAAGCGAATTGAGACAACCCTTGACGAAGAGAAGTTTTGCAAGAAGATCCGTGAATAACGGTACGTCGTCATATTGGTTGTAATTTGACGCGTCTTCGATGTTATCAATGCCAACGATTTGTTGCTTGCCCGGTACAGTAACGTCCATCCACTCATCGGATGGGTCCTTCACATAGAAAACTTGTGCAACACGTTCAGCGAGAACCCACGGATCATCCTTGTGGCCTAGTTTACTGCGTTCGACAACCGTAAGGCCGTAGTAGTCGATGGATATGTCTGTTGTGTCTTTGACCTATTGGCACCGAAGCACCGGGATCTAGATGTTAAGACCGTAGTTAAGCTCAAAAAATGTCCTGTATGATGTCGTAGTATGACTTCTTCTCGCCTGTTGCGTCCAACGCCTCTACGCGAACTCCACTATTCTGAGCTGCGCTTTTCTTATCCTTGCCTATAGTGTAAAATGTATATCTACCGATGTCGTACCCTTGCCATGAGGTCACGAGGCTACTTGGGCCAGTTGCCAGCCTCTACAAGATTTTTTCCTTGAGCGTTTCACCAAACGGCAAGTTTTGCTCCTTCAACCATTCAGGAAATCTGCGCTTTTCTTCCTTTGAGATCCAAGGAGCCGGTCTTCTGGGGTTGGAGGCTCTAATCTCATTCATGTGTTTCTCAATGTACGGCTCGAGGATGGCGAGCTGTTGTAGCACGCTGCTTTGTGCTTCCGCTACAGCAATATAGTCGTTATCATGGAATCTTTTCTTGCCTATGGTCCCCTTCCCAGTTAACCGACCCTTGTGTAGAGCAGGGGGTATCCCAATGGGTGTGGCATCCTTTATGTAATCTATACAGCAGTCGACCACCTCCTCAGTTGTGTACCCCTCTATCATTGATCCCTCCGGATGAGCTCGGTTACGGACATATCCTTTCAGAACCGACATGTACCTCTCGTACGCCCACATCAGATGTAAGTATAGGGGATCAATTTCGATAATCTGAGGGACGATGTGGACAATCAGATGCTCCATCATATTGAAGTACGATGGAGGGAAAAACATCTCAAGCTGGCACGCTGTCGCGATTGCGAACGATTAAAGGAGGTCTAACTCTTCAGGATCAAAAACCTTCTGTGATATTCGATTGAAAAAGTAGCACAACTTTGTTATCACTACCTTAGTGTGAACTGGCTTGACCGCTCTTATAGCAATAGGTAGGAAGACAGTTAACATCTTGTGACAGTCATGAGCATTGTACCCAGAGATGGTCAAATCTTTCATGAATACAAATTTTCTGATGTTCGATCAGAAACCAGTCGGGACTTTCAAACTATGCAAGCATCTACAGAAAGCCTTTTTCTCTTCTAGTGTCTGTGACTAGCATGCCGGAGGAATATCGATCTTCCCATTTGCCAGATCTTTTGGGTGAAGGTCATGCCTTATGTCCATATTGACCAGGTCGGTATGTGACTTCAGTCCATCTTTCGTCTTACTCGGGATGTCTAGTAAAGTGCCAATGGTGTGTCAAACACATTTTTCTCAAGATGCATTACGTCAATGGCATGGCGAATCTCCAGGTCTTTCCAGTAATCCAGGTACCTGAAAAATATTGAGTGCTTCTTGAAAGGTAACGTATTATCCTGATCCGTTGCATCTGTTTTATCTTGATCCGTTGCTTTCTTCCTCTTGCCTACCTTCTTCTTTCCCTTCCAGAAAATGACCTTAATATTCTTTGTCATGTTGAAGACTTGTGTACCAGTTCGTGTTTCAGGAGGAAGATCGTTCTCTACTGTATTATCGAATAATCTGGCCATCGCACGCCACTTGTGCCTCTGTGGTAAGAACCGACGATGGCGCATGTATACTACCTTGCTTGAGGCGGTGAAGTACTTGTACGCCGTGTTGTCGATACATATAAGACATCAAAACTTCCCCTTAAGCTGACTTGAGAGCGAAAAGTTCGTCGCTAGGTCGTTGATGGTAACGAATATGATGGCACGCAGAGTAAAATGTTCCCTGCAGTACTCATCCCACACTCGTAACCCTTCTTTAAACATTTCTTGCATGTTCTCCATCAATGGTTCAAGAAACACATCTATGTCAATCCCAGGCTGTTTTGGCCCTTGTATAAGGATAGTCAACAAAATGTACTTTCGCTTCTGGCAAATCCATGTAGGCAAGTTATACATGGTGAGCAGCACTAGCCAAGTGCCGTGTGAGCTGCTTAAGTCACCGATGGGTTCATTCCGTCCGTGCTCAAGGCAAACTTTAAATTTCTCGGTTCCTTTGCAAATTCCGGCTGTAGTGCATCAAAGTTATTTCACTGTCGAGCATCGGCGGGGTGTCGAATCATACCATATGTTTTCCGACCCTCTTGATGCCATCTCATCAACTCGGCATCGGTACGATTTAAAAACAGCCGCTTCAGGCGATCTTTCACTGGCAGGTACCACATCACCATAGCCGGAATCTTTTTCTTTGCTGGCACCGATGAATCTTGGTCGACTACCTCTCTGTCTGAGGCTCCGTTGCCCATCGTGTACCGACTCGTCCCACATGTTGGGCAACAGTCTAAATCCACATATTCCTTGCAGTACAATATACAATGATTTACACATGCATGAATCTTTTGAACACCTAGAGATAATGGACATATCAGTTTCTTGGCTTGATATGTGTTGGTCGGCAACAAGTTCGACTTCGGAAGCATAACTCTCAACAGATCCAACAAATCATTGAAGCTAGTGTCCGACCATCCATGTCTGGCCTTCAATCTGAATAGTTCAAGTACAGAGCGTAACACCGTGTAGTCCCTGTCACATCCTTTCGATTCGTCGTAAAGAAGGTCCTTCGTTGCTTTTCCCAACGCTTTCCAATTGTCCAACCCTTGTTTTGTCGAAGTTAGGACATTTGGTTCAACGTGTCGCAACATATCCTCCAGATCAAAATCAATATCTGCATCATCTATCCCAGAGCTACCAAATTCCGGGATCATTCCCTTGGACATGTCTTTGATTATAAAATTTTCTCCTGCATCAAAGCAAAAAATATCAGCCTCTTCATTACGAATGGCGACTTCCCCGTGAGAAGTCCATATCTTGTAATCATCCTTAAATCCACGCTCTACAATGTGCCCCAAAATTATCTTTGGGTCTTGCAATATCTTTTCATTCTTACAATCAAAGCATGGACAAAAAATGTCCCTCCTATTCTCTCTCAAAGCATGTGCCTTTGCCTGATCAACAAATTTGGATGCTTCCTTTAAGAACGCCGGATAAGTTCTTGTGTAGTACATCCATGCCCGATCCATCTCCTAAAAAACATCTTCGATGGGTCAAATTGAACTTTATAAAATCGTATAAAAAATGATACGACTTAAACGAACATTATATTACTCTTCGTGCACTAGTGAGCCCAATAACATTAATTTACAAATAAAAAATTAACTATAATTACTAGATTTGCAAAACTAGTATATTCATCGCATTCCACCGAACAAATTTGAAATAAATGAAGGAAACTAAACAAAGAGTAAATTAACGTACTATGCACTACTAAATACTATTCAAATTTATTCATGCAAACAATATATTTAATCGATAAACAAATAGTCCATTTCCAAAAATGAAAAAATTCGTCGCTTTTAACCGATAAAAATTGAAATAAATTGAGGCAAACCTAACCAAGAATTACACACTTTTTGACACATGCCATGCAAATAATATATGTTAGCTAAAAATAAAAAGTGTCTACACTACTCCATTTAAAAAGGTGCAAATTTCATCGTATTGCACCGATAAAAATTAAAATAAATGAAAGCAAATGAAGGAGGACAACAAGCATGTCACCTTTTATATGGACCCCAAGCAAAGATTTGAGGTTGAAAATCTCCCCCTAATTTGTGTCAAGTTTAGGAGAGAGAAAATGCCGGGCTTGAATGGGGCAAGCTTGGGCTAGGGCTATATATGGCATTCATCATCGCGTGCGGTCGCATTAAGCGGCCCGCACGGGATAATCTGCGGGCGGCTTAAGGCGACCGCACGCGATAATGGATATTATCGCGTGCGGTCATGTTAAGACGCCCGCACGGGATAATAGATTATCCCGTGTGGGCGTGAGTCCGGCCCCCGGTGGACCAGTTTTTCCAGGTGGCGCCACTTACGGCTCGCCTGGAATTTACCAGGGGCCTTGTACCGAAAAATCTTTTCTGTAGTAGTGGGGAGAACTGCAAATCACTAACCAACCACTGTATAGTAAAGTATTATTGATCTTTTGTGGAGAATATGAGTACCGAGTATCTACACGGTCGTCATATTCGACTAGATATAGGAGGTGGAATAGATCCATATATTATGTAACTAGCAAATATGCTCGTGCGTTGCAACAGAAAAAAAATATAAAATCATAATAATTACCATATGATCAGGTTTAATTTTTTAGTATGAGCCCTTTAAAAAATATATTCTTCAAATGGACCTAGTAATCTTAGGTGCAATCATAATTTTATAATAATAATAATAATAATAATAATAATAATAATAATAATAATCAAAATGTTTTTTCTTCATCCTAAATAGCAGAAGAAAAATCATGTGCTGAAATCAAGAATCAAGCACGATCTCATTACGGAAACGAATAAGAGGAAATATATCTTGTAACAAGAAACGGATAGGAGGGAATAGCTTTGTTTTTTTTCTAGGTTAAATGGAGTTCAATTTTTCATGAGGACGACAGACAAAAACCTTGCATAACGAAAGCAGTTCAGTTTTTTTAAGTAGTGTATTTATGTATAATTTTAGGTAAAACTAAAATTTAGAATGTTTCAATATGAAAAATGTGTTTTGGTGTGCTGTAAAGTAGTAATGTTCTTCAGCTCCACTGAAAGTAGTGAAGTAGTGACCGAGTATCACGCATCTGCTAGAAATGTGACTCAAACCTCCAACTGGTCTTTGTTAGCCGAAACAAAGCATGGTCAGGAAGGTTACTTCAATCCTGAGACCTTGAGTCCTTAACGTAAACATATCTGAGTCTTGAATTTACCATGCAGGGATGCTTTTGCGAATATTTTTATTTAATGGGGCATAGGATGAGACTTATCAATAACGGTGGGAACGAAAAAGTGCCACAAGTCTTTAACTTTCGCAGTCACAGGTCGCGGCAATGGCCAACGAAGGCTCAGCCATTTCTCTCAAGATGGGCTTCGGCTCGTCGTCATCGTTCCTATTATCTCAACCAAATCTGCAGCCATCGAGAGCATAGTAGGCAGCGGGTCCAAGCCAAGCACCCACGCTGCTTCCATGAAGCGCTCGCTAGTAAGCCGGAGCTTCGCCTGCTCGGGAAATGTCCACCACCCGAGATCTTCTTTCTCTGAGCCCTGTTGCCTCCTAC
Organism: Oryza officinalis; assembly: GCA_008326285.1. Classification (NCBI taxonomy): domain Eukaryota; kingdom Viridiplantae; phylum Streptophyta; class Magnoliopsida; order Poales; family Poaceae; genus Oryza; species Oryza officinalis. Next base: position 22,571,028 of record BDMV01000006.1, read on the forward strand.
TGGAGACCTGCCCCCAAGGCGGTCTCCGCGACGACCTACCTCTTTGATGGTATTGCCCTGTGGTGAGCACTTTGCTGTCTGCACGCCTTCGCACAAGGTGTGTGCGTTGCGCCCAATAAATCTAAGGTCAGCTATCATGTGTTGCTTGATGATTTCCTCAATTTCATTGCATTGCGATGTGTTACAATACAATCCCGTGGTTCTTTCCTAGTTGATTTTATTAAGGTTATTGAGTTTGACTTAGAGTCCGAACTGATGTGGATGCGCTAAGAGCAACGATGGACGAAACAGGCATGTGTTGAATCTCAACTCAAACCGAGACGATATTGATCGAAGATGGACGAAGTGAAACGAAGGAACAACGGATGAAAATACAGTGTACGGAATCATCTTCAAAAACTACTAATTTGAAACGGAAAAACAACTAATTTGAAATCGTGCCACCGTGCATGAATAAATAATATTCGGTCAGAACAGTACTCGTGTAGTTTTGGCTATTACATCACAAAAATTGTTAGCTTCACACTTCAAGATAAAAGAAATCGTACATTAAAATCACGTCACTTTATGATAGAGAAAATAATGTCATAAATTATGACACAAAATTATAACCCACTTTAGTCGAAAACTAATACCATATCATGAAAAATATCTAATTAAAATTTCCGTTGGTTCTTTTTAGTTAGAAACATTTTAATGAGCATGACAAAAAAATATTTTTGTGATAATGTGGTTACTTCTCCTAGCTGATTTTATTGGGGTTGTTGTGACTTAATTTCTCATATACGTCTTCTCCTCGTGTACTTTGTGGCCGTGATAAGCTGGAGTTCTGTTTATAATATTTTGCTTAGGAGTTTGCTTCGTGAACGCCACAAAATACATGATTTTGTTGAAGTGTTGATTGCTTCTTTTTTTTTTTGAAACAACACGCACAAGCACCTCGTTTGAATGCTTTTGTTGCGAACAGTATTGGCATCTACTCATCATCTTATATGTCATCTTAAAGAACTCATCATCTTATAGTTAGTTTTGGAATCGGCCGGGATCATCTATGCAATAATGCGAACAGTATTGGAATCATGTGAGTAGTCGCTAGGAATCAGGAATACGGGGCGATTGGAGAAAGAGAACGGACGAGCGCGAACGACCCATAGAAATCGGATGACACGAAAGCATGCACGAGCGTCGCGCGCATGAATTGGACGACTTCATGCAGCTTCACATGGGAATCGCAACATGATTATGTACCAAAACGGAGGAAACAAATAAAATCGATCAGGAGCCAAGGAGCGACGGACGAATAAGACGTAAGTATGAATCATCTTTAATTTTTATAATAGGTAAAGATAAAAATAGTGTAGTGGTTGTAATGTTGCCTTATATTCTATAGCAAGGCCAAAAGTCTCGATTAAGTATTACCATGTAATAGATTAGTAAACTGATGTCGTATCCGGCTAGATTTTTCTCTTTGTAACCTTGTCCCCCAATCAATATAAGATGGGCAGGGAGCCTTCTAGGAGCATATAAAAAAAGATAAACACAACTCGATCGTTAGATCAATATACACCTAGTAGATACAATTCCTAAACCAGAGTAGGGTATTACCTCTCATCGAGAACGCCTGAACCTATCCAAATCTTTGTCTTTCGCATCCATCCATTTTTAGATCTCTTGCAATACCCACTACCCCTTTTATTGTTGTCGATTTCCAAAATCGACAATTGACGCGCCAGGTAGGGGTAGCACTAACTTTATCACCGATGAGTGCAATGGAACCAATCTCTGACATCGCCGGATTCATTTTCGCCACAAGTATCCGTCTTGGATTTAGTCTAGCCAAGGATATCAATCTCGATGAGTTCAACGATTTAATCTTCGACATCACCGGGTTTTTTCCCTTCCAACTTATCGCTATTTAATTAGATTGATTTCTAATCTCAGATTAATCTCTTGATGTTTTTTGTTGTTATTCGCATATAATTAAGCGGCACTACTAAGGCAATTGATGCCTATCATGGACTCGTGGCATTGCTATGCGACCAACCGGCCATGAGCCTACTCTACTGCCACCGTTGCTGATGACGACATCATCTTCTCCGTTGACCGCTTCCGACACCGCCAACTGGTTTCTTCGCCACAACGGTTGGTGGATTTCTCCGCTATTACTGAGGGCGACATCGTCTTTACTGTCGGCCACTTCCGCCATCGTCGACTGGTTTCATCGTCACCATGGTTGGTGGATTCCGCCGCCATTGTTGATGGCGACATTATCTTCACCGTCAACCGCCTCCGCCACAGCCAACTGGTTTCTTCGCCTCCACGGTTGGTGGATTCCATCGGTGTTGCTGATGGTGACATCGTCTTCACCGTCGGCCGCCCCCGTCGCCACCGACTGGTTTATTTACCAACACGGGTTGGTGGATTCCGCCGCCGTTGCTGATGGCGACATCGTCTTCACCGTCGGCCCTCTCCGCTGCCGCCGACTGGTTTCTTCGCCTCCACGGTTGGTCGATTTTGCCGCCGTTGCTGATGACGACATCGTCTTCACTGTCGGCCACCTTCGTCGTCGCGGACTGGTTTCTTTGCCTCCATGGTTGGTGGATTCTGTCGCCGTTGCTGACGGCGACATCGTCTGCACCGTCGATCACCTCCATCGCCGCTGAATGGTTTCTTACCCACAACGGGTTGGTGGATTCTGCTGCCGTTATTGGCATCATCATCTTCACGACTGGCCGTCTCCGTCACCGTCAACTGGTTTCTTCACCTTCATAGCTGGCCTATTGCATCGCCGCTGATGGGCGTCTTCATCTTCACCATCGGTCGCCTTAGCTACCGTCGATTGATGTTCCCGCCTCCACGGTTGGTGGATTCCGTCGTTGTTGCTGATTGCGACATCGTCTTCACTATCGGCCACCTTCGCATGGCTGACTGATGTTCTTGCCTCCACGATTGGTGGATTCTGCCATCATTGTGGATGGCGACAATGTCGTCTTAGTTGGCCGCCTCCACCGCCGCCGACTAGTGTTCTCACTTTCAAGGCCGTGCGTCTTTGCCACGTTGTTGGGCAACTTCACCTCCACCATCGGTCGCCTTAGCTAGTTTCATGGTTGGTGTCTTCATCATCATTGATGAATGACTTTGTCCCTACATCGACCACCTCCACCATCACCGATGGAAATACCAACAAGCAAAGTCATCATTAATTTTCATTTTTATATGATTTTTTCTTTTTCTCTTCTTCACTACATCAACTGGTTCTCCGTTGAGTAGTGAGTCAAGGGCTACAAATGTTATGTAATATTTTTGCAATAATTTTTATAATATTTATCCTGATTGCTTGCGAATAAATCTGAGTAAAAAAATGCCAAGTAGTGAAGTTCTATTTTCTGATGCTTTCCGTTTGGTGTGTTGACGGATGGTTGTTGTGAGCCGATTCCTAGCACCTGGGGACTTATCGGGTAGAGTGTATAAACGAAAGGTGCTAAGTACTACTCGGTGAAAATAAAAAACATAAAGATAAAATAATTTGTTTTCTGCTCTTAACAATTGTAAAAGTACTCGACTCGAGTAGCACAAATTCTGATTCGTGAAACTTTGCTCCATGAAAGACATACTCATGTTACTCATATGCATGTTTGGAAAGTGCCATCAGTCAACTCCCAGTGCTTGGGGGCTATGACTAGTCAGACAAAGTGTTTTAAACGTAAGGACTCAACTACTCGAGGAAATTAAAATCGACAAAAGGAGAAATATATGTTTGTAAATATTGCAAAATACTTGAATTTTCCTCAAGTACTACATTTGCATTAGATACTACTCATGCTTCATGTTTATACTATAGGATACAAATCCAAATACACATAGTAGGGATTGATGGCCATAAGCTTATCTCCTACGCTCTAGGATTGCATCAGTCAGTATAACACCATCGCCTTGTGTTCGCCAACTGGTGTCCCCGCCTTCATGTCTGGCCTATTATGCCACCATTGATGGGCGTCTTCGTCCTCACCGTCGGCTTGCCTCCGTCATTGTCGATTGTTGTCTTCGCCTTCATAGCTGGCCTATTATGCCACCGCTGATTTGCATCTTCATCTTCGCCATCGGCTTGTCCCCGTCACCGTCGACCAGTGTACTTGCCTTCATCGTTGGCCTATTATACCGTCATTGATGGGCGTCTTCGTCTTCACCGTCAGCTTGTCTTCGTCGCTGCCGATTGGTGTCCTCGCTTTCATGGCTGGCCTATTATGCTGCCACTGACAGGCGTTTTCGTTTTCACCACCGGCTTGCCTTTGTTGCTATCGTCTAGTGTCATCGCTTTCACGGTAGGCCTATTACGCCACCGCTGATGGACATCTTCGTCTTTACCGCCGACTTGCCTTTGTCGCCATCGTTAGGTGTCTTTGCTTTCACGATTGGCCTATTATGTCGCCGCGGATGGGTGTCTTCGTCTTAACCATCGGCTTGCCTTTGCCAACACTGACTAGAGGCCTCTCCCTGACGGTTGACCTATTACGCCACCACTGATGGACATCTTCGTTTTCACCCACCGGCCATCTTCACTGCTTCATCTTCATCGTCCGGCTACCTCTGCCATCGTCGACTGGTGTCCTCACCTTCACGATTGGCCTATTATGTCGCCACTCACGAGCGTCATCGTCTTCACCACCAATCGCCTCATCTGTTGTTGCCAACTGGTCTCCTCGTTTTCACGGTTATATGTCTCCGCCACCGTTATTGAGCAACTTCGTCTTCACATCCAGTTGTCTCTACTGTTGTCGACTGGTGTCCACGCCTCCAGGTCTATGCAACTCTGATACCATTTTTGGGCAACTTCATCTTCATCACCGGCAACCTATGCTGCCTCTACTTCATCAGCGTCGTTACTTCAACAACCTCGACACCTTGTCATGTGCCACCAGATACGACGCCATGCTAATCTACTACAACAAGTGGTACTCTAATCCTCAAGATTTCTACTCGGACATCCACAACGTGTATCTTCACTCAAGCAATGATTACTCAACGACAAGAAGCTATAATTCTTGACTCTATGTTTACTTTTTTTCCCAACTAAGTATAGAGTCGGGGCTGTACAAACATAAGACTAAAATCCGATAGGCAATTAACCATTCAATGAGTTCTATGAAGTCACTTCCAAAATTATTAGCTTCGTCTTTGCTCCAAAGTAGGCTTTCTACTTCAGCAACTCCAACATTCTCATCGACAACTTTTGGCTCCCAGTTGATGCTACAGTCTACTCTTCCCAAGTGTCAAGTTCAGGATTTAATTTATATGTCCTAGTTAGATTTAGCTCTGCCCTTTGGAATTCAACTCGGATATGGTTTCGAGCCTCCCAAGTTCAGGCCTAGGGACTTTGGAGTCATCAACCAATCAACTCAGATTCGACGAGTTAGTCACCAATATCAACATATACTTTTCTCGATGTAAAGCATTTCCAATAGCTACAACACCAACTTCTACTATCATCGTCATAAATCAAGAGGCGTTGCATCAATTTTCGCCACACGCATGCTAACGTCTAGTCAACAACTCAAGGTTGGACATCTCTTCAATAGTTTATTCTCATTGACGTTATCACCGGCACATTCATCGTTGGTATTACCTTCATCTTCAGCCAACTACTATCAATCAGGTTCTTCGCTTCAAGAGTCTAGGCTTCGTCAACATTGAAATATGACTGGATCATCAACATCATCATCTTCATCGACATCCTGACATGCGTCTTTGGCCTCGCCTCTGTACCGACATTGACATCATTGTCACCAATTGGTTACCTCGCCTTCATGGTTGGCCAACTCCGCCAACACTATTTTGCGACATTGCCTTCATCATCGGTCACCTCCGTCGCCGACGACTAGATTCTTTGCTGCTCTGGTTCATGGATTCCACCGCCGTTGATGGGCAGCATCATTTCCACCGCTGGTTGCCTTCGTTCTTGCCGGTTGGTTTCTCCGTCGCCACTTATGGGCATCGTCACCTTCACCGTCGCCCAACATCAATCTTTGGTGTCGGCATGCATGATGATCTATATGCCTACACCTTCTTCCCGACTAGTCTCTCTACTTCAGGAACTTGGACCTAGCTGGGGATGAGATTTTATTAAGTTAATGACTTCATCAACAATCATTGGCTCACTAAACCCAAAAATATAAGTCAATATCAATTTCGTTCATTATATAATATTCTCTTTTTTCCATTGCCTCACTATGTAGTGAGTCAAGGGCTATATAAGTTATACATTATGCTCGTTTGTAAATTTGACTCGTGTTTTTTTGCACCTCCGTGAAGATCACACTTTTGTTTTTACGTCTTTCTCGATATGTACAACAAGAATTCATGGTCATGAGCTTATTTCTTATGTCCAAGATCTGGATCACTTATTATTTCCCACAAGGGTCACAAGCTGAGTTCTTGCGCCAGTCGGGATTTAATTATCATCTTTACTTTGGTACATCCCATGAGGAATAACCATTCGGATCAGAAGCCACTCAGATGAGGTGTGCTCGGTCTACACCGCCTGGGAGATTTGTCACTCGGGAGCATATTAATAGGAGTGCTATACACGTCAAATTTTAAGGGTATTGGTGGGCATATTTTGGGCTTAATCCCAATATGTCTGCAGCCTATATTCCCTTGTGTGGCCTATCACGTGCCTTTAGGGACTTGACAATATGTGCGTGCTCTAGCGCCCAATACCTAAAAATTCTTTTATACAGCTGTTACATAACTTTTTAAGAGTTGGTTCAATGCAATTTAAAAAGTGATAAACAATGAAGCTTTATATATAGCTGTTCTATTAATTATTTTATATAAGTTAAGAAACTGCTTGGATTTCATAAAGCAATTGATTGGATACTATACCATTGCTTTAGGCCACATATGTGTGCATTTTTATAAAAGATCAAAATTATGGTTTAGGCCGATCATAATATTTTTTTTGTCATTTTCATGTGGTTGGTAAATCTATGGTGAGTTTTATTAACTCGGATTTTACACCGCATATGCCATAAAATTTTTAGGTGTGGTCAAGCCGTGTGTCTTATATGAACTTATTCATACTCATTTTTGCGATATGCACACGATGTGAACCCAACACCTTAAAAAATCCTTTGCTCGCTGCAAAAAGGCTTTTTATTAAAGTCATTTGCCATGCAACTTTTAAAGGTGACCAATAGCATGCTTTAATGGCTTTTTCTAAATCTGACTTCTTCTTCATAAGAGTCAGATGCTATTTGCTATCATTTTCAAATACGCGGTTGGCCTAGTGCTACACGTATTCTATACACGGTTGATTTGGTGTTACATGATTTTTATTAAGTTGCAGTTGGCCTTGAGCTCTATGCATTATATTTCTAAGACGTGGTTACCCTAGGGCTACACGCAATATATTCTTAACCCGTGGTTAGCCTAGAGCTACACGTATCATATTTTATGTGGTCGGTATATCACTCGAGTCATGTTACTCGGTGATTCACACTGCATATGATATAAATTTATATTAAGTCACTTGACTGGCTAAAATTATAGTTTTTGATTATATGTTTAGTTGTTTTCCAACTAAGCACATAGTTGGGGCTACACCTGTTAGGCGTGTCTATTCGATGCATCTGTTTATTCATCTATTCCATGCACTTATCTATTTAATTTATTTGACGAGCCCTCCATAAGACTCTTTGTAAGATATCAAAATGAGGTCTCAAGAAGTAAACACTCGGGAGGCCTTCACGGGGAAGATTAGAGCACTTGGTATTGGTGGCCTTCACGGGGAAGATTAAAGCACTCAGTATTCACTAGTACAGATCCTCTTCTCTCTGACGGGCCCTCACATGCCTGGACTATTGGGCCGTCAGAACCAAGTCATCTCAATCGGGCCTAAATTTGCGCCATTGTAGATGTACTCGTGCAGTCATCCTCTAGGCCCAAGAACACATAGCCCGTCACCGATGACACTCATCTGTGACGGGCACAGCTTTAAGCCCGATTGAGATGACCTAGCATATCTCAATCGGGCTTGTCTACAGGGCTCGTCAGAGATGAGGATCATCGGTGACGGGCTCCAAATATGGCCCGATTGAGATGGCTTTAAAGCCTGTCACCGATGACTCGTATCTCAATCAGGCCCTTCTAGAGAGCCCGTCAGAGATATGAGTCATCGGTGACGGGCTACAAATATGGCCCGATTGAGATGTGCTTTAAAGCCCGTCACCGATGACTCATATCTGTGTCGGGCTTTTTGTTGATGCCCGTTAGAGATAACTGTGCGCCTGTTAGAGATGTCGGTTCATTGGCCCGATTGAGATATATTTCGCACACTACAAATAGACCACCCAACTGTTGTCTGAAGTTATCCCACTATTCACTATTTTGGTGGGAGGTTGAAGGGGGCGATTTTTGCCATTTTTTTCCAAAGAAAAACAGAAAAATCTTAGAAGTAAGTAAAAAGGTAGTAATAATTTTTTTTAATTTAGTAGTATGTTAACTAATATTTTATTAAATTTTGCAGCGATGGATCGAAGTTGGATGAATGCGACAAGTTTGAAACGTCATTGCATGGAGTATAGAGATGGCGTTTTAAGTTTTATGAACGTTGCGGAGGAGGATAGGAGAAGAAGAAATAGCAAATACATGTGTTGTCCATGTAGAGATTGCAAGAATGATATTATGTTTAGCGGAGAGGAGGTACACTCTCACTTGATACAACGGGGATTCATGAAAGGCTACACATGTTGGGTGAAGCATGGAGAGCAAGAATCGGGTAGTGGTGCAGCTGCAGACAGAAGTGGTGCAGACAATCATGAAGATGAAGATGAGCATGACATGTTTATACCATCTCCATTGGGCGGTGAAATGGTTGATGTCGATCCTGATATGCTGCAAGAGATATTACGTGACGTTGAGGAGCAAACTCACAACGAGAGAGATTCCATGAAGTTCAACAGGTTGGTCAGTGACTCTGAGACACCTCTATACGCCGGATGCAAGGCAAAGCACACCAAATTGTCAGCTACCTTGGACGTAATGAAGCTGAAGGCAAGTAGTGGATGGACAGACAAGAATTTTACGGAACTTTTGGGAATATTGAAGGTCATGCTTCCTGAGCATATGAAGCAAAGCATATGAAGCAAAGCAGAGCAGATTCTGTGTCCCCTAGGGTTAGAAGTCCATAGAATTCACGCTTGTCCAAACGACTGCATATTGTACCACAAGCAATATGCGGACCTAGATGCTTGTCCTGTGTGCAAGGCTTCTCGATACAAGCGAAAGAAAAGTGCGGGGGAGGGAAAGAAGACAAAGCGGGGTGGTCCAGCGAAGGTTGTGTGGTATCTACCTATCATTGATCGCTTCAAGAGAATATTTGCCAACCCCATGGAAGCAAAGTTAGTGCGTTGGCATGCAGAAGATAGAAGGAACGACGGTTTGCTAAGGCGCCCTGCGGATTCGATTCAATGGAGGAATATCGATCGAATGCACAAAGACTTTGTTGTTGATCCTAGAAACATGAGGATATGTCTGTGTACAGATGGCATGAATCCTTTCGGAGATATGAGCAGTTCTCACAGCACTTGGCCAGTTCTTATTGCGAACTATAACATCCCACCATGGTTGTGCTTCAAAAGAAAATATATTATGTTGTGCTTGTTAATCCAAGGTCCAAAACAACCGGGCAATGATAACGATGTGTTCTTGGAGCCTGTTATCGATAATCTTGAGATTCTTTGGAAAGAAGGTGTGGAAACCTGGGATGCATATGGTCAGGATAACTTCAAGCTACGAGTTCTATTGTTCTGCACCATTAACGACTATCCTGCACTAGGTAATATTTCCGGACAAACCGTGAAAGGAAAGAAGGCTTGCTCTGACTGTATGGAACATACACGCAGTAGGTGGCTGAAGAAATCAAGAAAGATGGTTTACATGGATCATAGGAGATTGCTCCCGCTACGCCACGCCTTTAGAAGAAAGAAGAAAATTTTCAACGGTCGGAGAGAACTTGGAACTGCTCCCAAGGATTTGTCTGGAGACGAAGTCCACGACATGGTCAAAGCCATAACTAATGAGTTTGGGAAGAAAAGAAAACGTGGCAAGGGAAATAATAAGGGTATGTGAAAGAAAAATTCATATTTTGGCGGCTACCATACTGGAAAGACCTTGAGGTCCGGCATTGCATTGATCTAATGCACGTAGAGAAGAACTGCTGCAATAGTTTGCTCGGGCTACTGCTTAATATGCCTGGAAAGACAAAGGACGGGTTGAATGCTCGCCTAGATCTGCAGAAATTGAACATTCGCAGTGAGCTTCAGTCTATTACGAACGAAGAGACAGGTAGAGTGTACCTCCCACCAGCTTGCCACACATTGTCGAAGGATGAGAAGATCGCAATGCTATCATGCCTGGCTGATATTAAGGTTCCTTCGGGCTATTCAGCAAGGATCAGTAAGTACGTTAAATTGGAGGATCTAAAACTGGTTGGAATGAAGTCTCACGATTGCCACATGCTAATCACACAGATCTTGCCAGTTGCTATCAGAGGCATTCTACCACCCAAAGTCCGTCACACCATCCAACGGCTCTGTGCTTTCTTCAATGCAATCGGTCAGAATATTATAGATCCCGAAGATCTAGATAAGATGCAGGCTCATATTGTCAATACCCTATGTCACTTGGAGATGTATTTTCCACTGTCTTTCTTTGATATCATGGTTCATCTCCCTGTTCATCTAGTGAAACAAACAAAACTATGTGGTCCAGCTTTTCTAAGGGAGATGTACCCGTTTGAGAGGTACATGGGAGTTCTAAAGTCGTACGTTTGAAATAGAGCAAAACCGGAGGGAAGTATCATTGAAGGGTACACGACGGAGGAGGTTATTGAGTTCTGCATCGATTACATGGCCGAGACTGATCCTATCGGAGTTCCTGCGTCTCGCCACAAAGGAAGGTTGGCAGGCCTTGGCACAACAGGCAGAAAAAGAATTGTACCCGATCAGGCATCCTATGCGCAGGCTCATTTCGCTGTGCTACAACATATGGCCGAAGTAACTCCATACTTTGAGGAGCATTTAGCGAAGGTCCGACAGGAGAACATGGGTCGATCAGATACGTGGATCAACAGAAAACATAGTACTCGCTTCAACGAATGGTTCAAGAATCGTATCGCACGGTCGACCGATGGCCTAGGTGAGATAATACGAAGGTTGGCAAGGGGCCCAAGCTAGGATGTCGACACATGGCAAGGGTACGATATCAATAGATACACATTCTACACCGTCAAACAAGATGACAAAAGTACAGTGCAGAACAGTGGAGTCCGTATAGATGCATATCAGGATCAAGCTGGATCGAACACATACTATGGCCGCATAGAGCAGACCTGGGAGATGAACTACAGGAGCTTCAAAGTCCCTTTGTTTCGTTGCAACTGGGTGAATATCCGCACTGGAGTAAAAGTCGACAGGGAAGGATTCACTTTAGTGGACCTGGCCAAGGTTGGATACGCGGATGAACCGTTCGTCCTAGCGAAGCAAGTCGAGCAGATTTTCTATATACAAGACCCCGCTAACAAGAAGCTGCACGTCGTTAGGGATGGCAAACGAAGAATTGTTGGGGTTGACAACGTCGTCGATGAGGAAGAATATAACTAGAATCTTCATGTGAGACCTCAGATCGACCTTGACGATGATCCCGAAGACGAAGTGGCATACGCTCGTTCTGACCATTCGGAAGGCATATCCTTGTAAACAGAGTCTTCGTAGTACTGTAAATTGCAAATAGATATAAGTAATGAAGTATTTTGTATCGGTGCCTTATGATCTGCATATTTTAAATTCATGTGTGTTTTAAAATTTAATAGCAAATTTACATTGTTTAAATAAGGCAAAGGTTAATTATAATAATTTTTTAAAATTTAATGGCAATTTTAAATTAATTTAATAAGGCATATTTTAATTTAACAGAAATTTTACACCATCTAAAAATGTAATAGCAATTTTAAATCGGGTACAAGTTAATTATAAATGATTTTATAACTTAAATATCATTATTAAATACAACTGATTAGGAATATTTTAATTCTATAGTGGGATGAGCTTATCTTTATCGGGCATATAAATAATGCCCGTCAGAGACGAACTTATCTCTATCAGGCGTATTAGCTCTGCCCGTCACGGATGATTGTCATCCATATCGGGCTTATTAGTTGTGCCCGTCACGGATGATTGTTATCCGTATCGGGCTTTGTTCTTGTGCCCGTCACGGATGATTGTCATCCGTATCGGGCTTCGTTCTTGTGCCCGTCACGGATGCTTGTCATCCGTATCGGGCTTAGTGCTTGTGCCCGATGGTGATGACCTACGACTAGGTTTTCTACCAATCCAGATCTGACTCTCACCCTCACTCGCACTCTTTGTCACAACCGCCGCCGCCGCTTCCTTCCTCTCACTCTCAATCTCTCTCCCGACTGCCGCCTTCTCCTCCTGGATGCTGCCTCCTCCTCCTGGACGCCGCCGCCTCCTGGACGCCGCTGCCGCCGCCGCCGCCGCCGCCTACCAGTAAACTTGTAAACTTGTTCTCCTTTTTGAAGGTAAAAGTGGTTTCTCCTTTTTTCCCCTAACCTGTAAACTTGTTCAGTTCCTGATGCTTTGTAGTTTGTACCATGCATGTAGTAGTTTGCTGTTGGTTATGCCATGATTTTTCAGTCCATCAGATTATCTTTGCCTGTTAATATGAGTGAAACTTGTGATATACTTCTTGAACTTAGACCATGTTTTTTGAAGTTTATTTATGTTTTGAAATTTCATGGAATCTCTATAAGGTTCTGTGGAGTACACTACTGTTAATAAATATGTGTTAACCTTAGTGTAAAGTGAAAATATGTGCTAATAATTTACTCTTTTGTGATAGAACTATTTGTTCACATAAAACATTGCTAAATAAATGTGTGGTTTTTTAAAAAAATTCTATGTACAAGTTGCTTTAAGAAATCATATCAATCTGTTTGGACTTTGGATCATTGGAAAATCGTAGATAAGAGTAGGGAAGGCTGGCTTTTTTTTCATGTTGTCCACTTCCTCTATATCTGTCCTCTTCCTGCCACCATTACTCTGTGATGATTTCTTGATAAATGGCCAGTGATGAATGCTCAAGAACAAACCATCTACACTTGTTCTTTTTATTTGGGGGCACTACACTTTCTCTTTTTTCATAAAAACAGACTATCTACAATTGTTTTTTTTTTTGGGGAACTTCACTTGTTCTTTTTGCATAAGAACAGACCATCTACACTTGTTCTTTTTTTTGGGAAGTACACTTGCAAATGATTGTAGTTGATGCACAATTTCTAAGCAAAACTGAGGCCATATCTTAACCTTAGCATAAGTTATATACACAACCAAAATAAGTTTTTCTATAAATTTTTTTAACTTTCTTGCCGTACAACAGTTGTATAGAAAATATCGCAGCAAGGCGAACCCATGTCAGCGACTGCTAGTGGGACAACATCGAGCCGGGCTACTAGGACCCAGAATAAGATCCCTAAGAAAGTGTATACCATAACAGAGGTGGACGATCTGGGATTTCCGACGACTCCTGCGAAAGCTGTCAAAAAGTTCGCCACAAGATGCGGAATCCTCGGGAGGTGGAACTTCACCATATTGAAGGACCACATCGATCTGGTCCCACAAGAAGAAAAAGATGAGGCCTGGAAGCAGTTCAAGGAAAGTTTCGAATACCCCCATGAGGCCGAGGCAAGACTGAAGCGGCAGGCTATCCGCAAGATGGGCAACTTGTGAAAAATTTCAAGACCATGCTGGTCATCGACTACGTCCTCAACGCCGCCCAGCCAGAACCATTCGAGAAGTACCCGTTCATCTCACGGGTCGTGTGGGAGGAGTTCCATGCCGCAAAGTCAACCCCTGAGTCTCGGGAAAATAGCGAGGCCTATAGGAGGTTGCAGGCAAAAAATGTTCACCCGCACCGGCTTGGCACCGGAGGCTACGCCGGGAAGCAACACGAATGGGTCAAGGAGGACGAAGCTGCTGCTGAATCTAACACGCCGCCAGTACTTGGTGATATCCCGACCACCCGAGCAAGCAACTGGGCAAGGGCGAGGGTGAAGAAGAATAGTGATGGAACACTAACGTTCCCAAATCCCGAAGATCAAGCGGTGTACCAGAAAATCGTAAGTACCACACGTAGATTATGTTTTGGTAGGTTGTATTGTACTCTTGAATAAATTCGTCCTAACTGCATCGCAGGTCGACCTGACTGCTGAGAGACAGTCTCCCAAGAGATCTGCTCACAAAGAGGCGAGGATGACGTCCTCGCGAAAGCGTTGGGAAGCGAAGAACACCGTGAACGGACAAGAGGCATTGGCTCCAATGTTCCATGAAAGCTTGGGTTTTCCCAATACGTGTGGCAGTACAGGAAGCACAGGCTTTCAAAGGCGCAGAAAGATGCACGCCTGAAGGCACAACTTCGGGACGGGATTATAAACGAGCTCCGAGAAGAGTTCGATTCCAAGTTGTTACAAGTGGAGGCTCGGGTGGAGGCACACCTCAGGGAAAGCGAGCCTGCTGCCGCTCCCATAGTAGAAACGAGCCCCACGTAGAGGCGTAGCAGCTGCGCATCTACTGGGACGGCGGCACAAGAAACACCAGGCCCCAATGCGGTGGACCACATAACGGTAAAACCAACACAAAACGTATATGTTCTCCCCTAACCACAGTACATTATAACATATTATAAAGATACGTATGAATCTAATGCAGGGACCCACATCGTGCACCCTAGTCGTTAGGGTGACAAAGGACTTTGCAATTCCTGCCGCAGAGGGTCTTGCGTTCAAGCCCACACCGGAGACCAGAGTGCATGGGGGGCAGCTGCTAGCCGACCATGCAAAAGTTCAAGTGGACATGGTGAAGCCCAATTGGGTTGGCTTCACTCTCCCGCTCCCACCAAATGACGAGGTTCTGGCCCTTGGAGCTACACGCGGGACCTTTATCCAATGGCCCAAGCAGAACATTCAGATAAATTTAACTCCTAGGCCAACACCAAGTGCTCATCCGACGCCGCCGCCGCCACGTCCCCCTCCAGCTCTTGTATCTGCCCCTCCTGCCGTTGAAAAAGGAGATCAAGATCTCCAATTGTAGTATGATACAGACTTTGGGGATGATGGACAAGAGGTCAGCAGCAGAGCGTTCCTCCCCCCAGTCTCCACAAAAAGAAAGAGGGCGGCATCTTCTCCACCCAAGCTTGGATCACACAAAAGAGTTGCTGGAAGGGGGAGAGGAAGAGGAAATGTGGAAGGGCCGCTTCTGGCTCCAAAGAAGCTAGATCTTGGCAAGGCGCCATCAGCTCCTAAAGAATTCATATTAGGCATGCCATTGGTCGGAGACAACGCCTTATCAAAGATGGGCCCTGCATGCAAGGAGTTGCATGGGTACTATATGAAGAGGTCCAACGCAAGGAGGAAGCATAGAGAGACCTCCATGACGGGCCAGCACGATAGACAGTCGTTCCTCGGCGCTGAAGCCTTTATCGCCGTAGAATTTCAAGATCTATGGGACCTCTACAGGGTGCGAGCGGTCGACACCAACCTCCTTAAGTGCTACTCCTTGTGAGTATTCTTGCATACGAGATATGGTAATAACTATCCTTGTGTTACGCTTACCCTAATTCTTGTCTTGCTTCTAGGTTAACTTGGAAGCATGTCCATCGTAATGCTTCCCATGTTGCTTTGCTCGATCCAAGTGTCGTCAACGAGACAACTATGAATTACGATCGAGCCAGCATGGTAGAATATATCAAGGACTGCTTATGGTCCCACCAAGACAAGGACTTCATTATGTGTGCATACTCTGAACAGTAAGCGTGTTCCCTACTTACAGTCAAACCTGCGACACATATAGCTTTAGTATTTAACTTGCAATTTATTAATGTCGCAGTCGTCATTGGATTCTCCTGGTCATAGTGCCGAAGCTACCTTAACTCCAATATCAAAAAAGAAATATACGATTGGTCGGCGATCGAAGCTGCCTTGAACGATGCCTAGGACCAATACGTGGCAAAAGGCGGGAGGCATAAGGAAGGGCATCCCACACTCGGTCACAAAAAGGACTTTCCAATACGTCAAAAAGTTGGCGACCAGTGTGGGTTCCACGTCTGCCATAACACGAGGAGCCTCGTAGACAAGGTGACATTGCTCGACCTTGAGGTGTGTACTTCAGTTGTTTATATACATTAGAGAGGAGATAGCACGATTCATACTAACTTTCCAATTATGTAGACTAACTTGACGCCTCGCATGCAGGAAAAACTTTCGGCGATTCCGAAAATCAACTTCAATATCATTAGAGAGGAGATAGCATAATTCATACTAGATGATCTCTTGTCGTCGAAACGAATGTTTAGAGTCAAGTCCTAGCGGAAAGGAATGATTTTGCGACAAACATTTGATTTTTGTAAATATTCTTTGTAATACAATTATGCACGTTCTTCTGTATATATTTGCATTTCTTAATTACATATATACTTGTTCCAATTTATAACTCAGTTTTACAGGTTTTGATGCATGTCGGCGGTTTTGTGAATTGGCTGAGAACTTTGTGAATTGCCTGTGAATTGGCTGAGAATTTTGTGAATTGGCTGTGAATTGGCTGTGAATTAGGAATGCTGGGAATGGGGTTGCTGGGACTGTCATTTTTTGTAGCGGGCATGGCTAGCAAAGGCTTGAGGTTAGCCAAAAAAACGAATTTTATTTTTTTTGCTGACATAGTCATCCCTGACGGGCATTTTAGTAATGCCCGAATGAGATAATCATCCGTGACGGGCTCCTAAGAAAGCTCGATAGGGATATAGTCATCCCTGACGGGCTCCTAATATAAGCCCGATAGAGATAAGTCATCCGAACCAGGAATATTTTGACTCAACAGGTGGGGTCAAACCTATTGGTGACGGGCTCTTTGGTAGAGCCCGTTAGCGATGGTAGTCATCAGTGACGGGCTGAGTAGTTTGCCCGATTGAGATTAGTCATCCGTGACGGGCTCTACCCAACCTGGTTTGACTTGTATTTCTTGGTCAATCTTATATTGTGACGAGCTATATTGTTAGGCCCGATTGAGATAACGTTTATCCGTGACGGCCTTGTGCCCGATTGAGATAGTTTCTCACATCACTGACCTTTGGTCAGTGACGGGGGCCCTACTCGATAGTGATGAGGGTTAATGCCCGTTAGAGATAGCTGATCCCGCTCTAGTGATTGGTCATGAACCACACAGAAGACTACAGCTTGACTGTGAAGGTCTTGAGGCCTACTGTGGAGAATATGGGTACTGGGTACTCACATGGCCTCTATATTCAACTAGAGATATGAGGTGGGCTAGATCCATGTATTATATAATAGAGTAGGACTCGGTCATAATGTTGCCTTATGTTCCATGGCAAAGCGTAGAGTCCCGATTGAGTACTACCATATAATAGATGTCGTATCCAGCTATATATAAAGTTTTCCTCTTTGTAACCTTGCCCCTCAACCTATATAAGGTAGGTAGGGGGCCCTCTAGAGGCATGTGAAAAGAATAGCCATAACTCAATCCTCAGATCAATATACACCCGGCGGATACAATCTTTAAATAGGAGTAGAATATTATCTCTTATCGAGAGAGCCTGAACTTGTCTTTCGCATCTATCACTTTTACATATCGTGCGCTAACCCATTTTATTATTGTCGATTTTTAGAATTGATTTTTTTTAAAGGATCCAAACTTCCACCACTCTATGACCAAGTTTGGAGGTCTTGTCACCTGATGCGTAGAGTGGCGGCTGGTTGCATGGAATGTATACCCCTATTAATATAGATTTTTCTTCAAAGGCATACAATGCTATAATACATTCGTCCCAAAATACAGCTAACTTATTTAGGATTCAATTTTTTTCAAAATATACTAACCTTACCTAATCGTAACAAATAACAAACCATTCTCGATTTAATTTATCTACCTATTTTCTTACGTTAAGCAATCACAACCATCACCACTTCACTTTACCTACTTTAAAGTGAAATAGATGCAAAGGTAGCTATATTTTATAGAACCAAAAGAGTACAATGTGTTCCAATCAATTACTATTTCCATTGATCATTCGATTGACCTGCTACCTCCATTCCAAAATCTTGCAACTTAGGCTATGAATGCACTTGTCTAGATAAAAATTTTTACATTCTAGAACTGAGGGAGTATTCTGTTTATCAAAATTTTCATGGTAGGGCATTATATATAGGAGCAATAATATTACTTTTAAACATGACAAATGTAACAGTATTTTACATAGCGCAATTCCTCTATCAATATCTATAGTCAAATGTACGAAATGTCAACTATGCATTTGAGTGAACAAGAAAAATATTTCACTGAAATAAATTGGCTGCAGATTCCAAATCAAACATTATGATCAGCGACGCAGACAAGCATGTTGCTTGGCCACAGAATCACGCCGAACAAGTTTCGCATTGTTATTTATAGTTTTCTTACATGAACATTAATTACTCGTTTTTGATGCAGTATGCAACGGCATTAAAGAATCGATTTTTCTATATCGTCAAAATCGATTTTTACACGTGGGTCGGTGACCCGCATGCATCCAGATGTCTGCAAAAATCAGATTTTTGTATGTGGGTAGAGCAACCGCACATGAGGGGCGCGAAGAGATGGCGGGATCCACGCCGAAGGATACAGTGCTCCGGATCCGCCCCTCCCACCGTCGCTGGCAGCGGATCCGCCCCTCACATGTACTATAACATCAAAACAATCTACTACTGGAAAATACTAAAGTTTCTAAATGGTTATCAAAACACTTTTACTCGAATTTTTTTATGGGCTTACTGTCCCACATTACATTCCTTCACAATTGAAGTTTGCCATCTCTTATGGCACGCTTTTAGCTTGATTATCTGGAAAAATAGATGGCTCAATCTAGAATTTCCTTTTATCCAGGAGGAGATATGGCCTTTTTTTATGCTTCTGTAAGGATTTAGCAGATGGAATTGATATCCTTGCTGGTATGTATTTCTTTAGGTTAATCGCCTAGCTATTTGTTGATGATCATAATTGGCACATAAACGGCTATATTTGTATATCAAGATGATTCTCCTCATTTTAAATGTCATATGGTAGCATCCTGAAAAATCAGTGTTCTTTACATATTCAGTTAGAGAAGAGCATGAACACTGTTGTTATTCTAGGAAGAATGATTATATTATGATAGGAGCACTAACATTGCTAGATGCAACTTGTTTATTTCTTTTCAGTTCTGAGGAAAAAGGGCAGGAAATCTTGTGTTTGTCTGAAAAAAGTTAAGACTTGAGGAATACTGTATACCACAACTGAAGTGTTTTAAACTTCCTGTGCCACTTGTGTAATGCACTGATTAATATGTATATATTCTAGATGTAAAAATACGAGATTTTGATTTCCATTCTTGGGGAAATTATGATTGCTAGGTGAACATCGGGGAGATTTTTCTTCTTGTTAAGAACTTGGCTAGGAAGGCATCTCAAAAATCAACATTACCATCATATTTCTTTATAAAATTTTCAGTATGTTGCTTTCTTAGGAAAAATAATACACATTTCTGCTCAACATCGGCAGCAGCAATCTGCTGCGTGTTGGACCAGATTTGTTGAAATGCCTGCTTCTCACTTGAGAGATTGACTCATATTGTTCTTTTGAACAATACATTTTGTTCACACACACATTCGTGGTGACCATCCGAGGTCACTGCCCAAGGTTGATGAACTGAATAGTGCAACAGATATAGTTGAGAGGAAAGGAACTCCTTCTGGTTAAATGTGAATATACTAACTATAAATTCATGATAATTCAAGAAATTTACATAAATAGTTAACTGTAAAACTGAAAGGGCATAGGTAATTTCAAAATGAAATATTTAATAAAGATAAAAACATCTGGTTACCCATGGATATATCTATTATCCAAGTATATATTTTCTTCTAACGTTACAACACACAACACTACTAAAGAACTGATCTTTGCTTGGGCTCACGAAAATCGGAATAGTCCCGGTTCGAATAGGTTAAAAAGTGTAACGGGTCGCGATGATCTTTAATCCCGGTTGGTATTACCATGTCAGAGGTATGTCAGGGAGTTGGGGATCTTTAGTCCCATTTGATAAAACCAACCGGGACTATAGATAGTCATTTTAATCCTGGTTGGTAACACAAACCGGGACTAAAGATGATTTAGATCTTTAGTCCCGGTTGGTGTTATTAACCGGGACTAAAGTGACCTATCTTTTTATACATCTTCATCCTCCTCCAGCCCAAGCCATTGCTGCCAAGAGGAGGAGGAAGAAGGGAGGTGCTGCCGAAATTTTTGATAAAATTATTTTGGTGATAATATACAAATCGGAGAGATCGAAAAGGTTAGCAAATCCATTCTCTAATAATGTATGCTTAGCATATTACATTTATAGCTTTGTTTCTATAAAATATTTTCTCCAACAAGGTTTATGCAAAATGATGAGAGAGAAAATATGTGTAGGCAAAATTAGGTTGATTTTGAAATTAGAAAATTTGGATACATATGTTATAAAAGAGATGACCGAGGAAAAATATAGAAAACTAAGATAAAAGAATAGAAAACTAAGTTAGTTTAATAAAATAGATAGAAAAAAGTATAATTCGTTAAAGATATGTTTTCAACTTTACAAACAATAAAAAAGAAATAATATATGGGACTATTGTAAAATTATTGTATGATTATTTGTAAAAAAAAGTAGAAAACAAAGGTAATTGAAAAATATGTAATATAGCTAGAAATACTGTTCGTACAATAAAAAAATATGTTTAGTACTTTAATAAAAATTTAAAAATAAAAATATGTAATATAGCTAGAAATACTGTTCGTACAATAAAAAAATATGTTTAGTACTTTAATAAAAATTTAAAAATAATTGTAAACTTCTCTTCCTTCTTGTCGCCATCTTTGTAACTCTTTTCTAGAAATTAGTTTTAATTTTAAATCATGATGTTTTAAATTATTATATGATTATTTAATTAGTTTCAATTGTGTGGATTTCGTTATTAACATTGGACTATTTGACGTATAGATGGATCGGCAATGGATGTACACCGCAGACCGACGGTCGAAAGAGTTTATTGAAGGCGTGCATTATTTTTTGAATGTGGCCAATGCTAACAAGTATAAGGGTTTTATGTGTTGTCCATACAAAAAGTGCAGTAACCAGAAGGAGTATTCTTCATCAAGAACTATTCATGCGCACTTGTTTGAGTCTGGATTCATGCCTGGATATAATTGTTGGACCTCGCACGGAGAGCTAGGGGTTACAATGGAAGAAGATGAAATACAAGACGAGAATATTCCGGACTGGGCTCATCAATATGGTGAATTTGAACAAAATCCAGGAGGCGAGGCGAACAGAGCTGTTGAAGATAACGATGCTGCAGATGATCTTGGTCAGAAGTTGCGAGACATAAAGGACGGCTGCGAAAGTGAGAAGGAGGTCCAAAAATTGGACCGTATATTAGCGGACCACAAAACTTCGTTGTACCAAGGTTGCGAACAGGGGCACAAAAAGTTGGGTACGATGCTAGAATTCTGGCAATGGAAGGCCAAAAATGGTGTGAGTGACAAGGCATTTGGTGAGTTATTGAAACTCATCAAGAACATTCTTCTGGAGGGAAACGAATTGCCCGAAACAACGTACGAAGCTAAGAAGGTGATATGCCCTCTAGGACTAGAAGTACATAAGATACACGCATGTCCGAACGATTGTATCCTCCATCGCAGTGAGGAGTACGAGAACCTAAAAGCATGCCCGGTTTGTAAAGCACTACGATACAAGATTAGACGAGATGATCCAGATGATGTGGACGGACAACGTTCGAAGAAGAGAGTTCCTGCTAAGGTGATGTGGCATTTCCCTATAATACCACGGCTCAGGCATTTGTTCAGGAACAAAGAACATGCTAGCATGATGCGTTGGCACGCAGAAGAACGTCAACAAAACGGGATGCTGAGACACTCCGTCGACGGGTAGCAGTGGCGAAACATCGACAGAACATTTCCAGACTTTGGAGAGGATGCCCGAAACATAAGGTTCGGTTTAAGTACAGAGGACATGAATCCATTTGGAGAGATGAGCAGCGACCATAGCACTTGGCCTGTGACCATATGTATCTACAACCTCCCCCCTTGGCTATGCATGAAGCAAAAGTACATCATGATGCCAATTATCATTCAAGGCCCAAAGCAACCTGGTAACGACATTGATGTGTACCTAAGACCATTGGTTGAGGATCTGCTTCTGCTGTGGGAAAAAGAAGGTGTCCCCATGTGGGATGAGGACAAACAGGAGCAATTTAACCAACGAGCGTTGCTGTTCGTGACCATTAACGATTGGTTTGCACTTAGCAACATATCCGGACAGTCAAACAAGGGGTACAATGTTTGCACCCATTGTATGGATGAAACTGAAAGTACGTATCTGAAACACTGCAAGAAGATTGTGTACATGGGTCATCGTTGATTCCTTGTTGCAACCCATTCTGTACGGAAGAAAGGCAAGCATTTCGAACAGAAGGCAGACCACCATACTAAGCCTAAACATTGCAACGGAAAAGCCGTGTTTGCTATTGTGAAAGATCTGAAAGTAGTATTTGGAAAGGAACGTAGCAGCTAACCTATAGAGAGCAAAGATGATCACGCGGCGATGTGGAAGAAGAAGTCTATTTTTTGGGAGTTACCCTATTGGGAAGTCTTAGACGTCCGACATGCAATCGACGTGATGCACCTCAGTAAGAACCTTTGCGTCAACCTGTTGGGCTTGCTAGGTGTATATGGGAAGTCGAAAGATACACTTGAAGCACATAATGATCTCAAGCATATGCAACAACGCGAGGACCTTCACTCGGAACCAAAGGATAAAGTAAGCCATTACTTGAGTCCTGCAAGCTAAACCCTGAGCAAGGAAGAGAAGGAAAGTATGTTTGAATGCCTGGAGAGCATCAAGGTACTGTTGGATACTCCTCGAATAGAAATAGAATAATAAGCATGAAGGATAAGAAGTTCACAAACCTAAAGTCTCATGACTGTCACGTGTTGATGACACAACTGTTTCCTGTTATAATTCGTGGTATCCTTCTTGACAATGTTCGGGGAATAATAACAAAGCAATGTGCTTTCATGAATGCAATTTCGCAAAAGATCATCGTCCAGACAGTTTAACAACCCTTCAAGATAACGTGGTCCAATGTCTTGTTCACTTTGAGATGATATTTCCACCGTCATTCTTCAATATAATGACGCATCTTCTATGTCACCTTGTGAAAGAGATTAATATTCTCGGTCCTGTGTACCTACACAACATGTTTCCTTTCGAGATATACATGGGCGTTCTAAAGAAATACGTTCATAACCGTTCTCGTCCGGAAGCAAGCATCGCTAAGGGTTATGAAACAGAGCAGGTCATTGAGTTCTACGTAGAATTTATTGAAGACCTTTGTCCAATCGAGGTACCCGAATCAAGCCATGAGGGGAGGCTACGGGGAAAGGGGACTCTTGGAAGTAAAGCAATAATGACTGTGGACAACGATTTATTCCATAAAGCACATTTCACGGTTTTGCAACAATCTTCATTGGTGGCTCTTTACATCGAGGAGCATCTGGTGATTGTTCGCACAAAAAACATCGGCAAGTCCGATGCATGGATTACACGCCATCACATTGATACTTTCCCCGCTTGGCTACGACAACATCTAATGGGTACCGAAACCATTGACCGAAAACTAGCCTCCTTGGCGAGGGGCCCTTCTTGCTCGATATCGACATTCCAAGGATATGAAATCAATGGGTATACATTTTACACAAGAGCCCAAGACAGAAAGAGCACAAACCGGAACTCTGCTATTCGTATCGACGCCATGAGATACGATGGTGCAACTAGCACGTATTACGATGTCATCAAGGACATATGGGAACTAGACTATGGACCCCTGAAGGTACCTCTTTTTCAGTGCCAATGGGTTAGGCTCACTGGTGGAGGCGTAACGATTGATGACAGTGGGATGGCAACGATTGACCTACCCAAGGTTGGATACTGAGACGAACCATTCGTCCTAGCCAATGATGTAACACAAGTTTTCTACGTGAAGGACATGTCTAGCAAACCAAAGCGCCACGTGGTTCTCCCAAGCAAAAGGAAAATCATCGGAGTCGAGGATAAGACTGACGAAGATTACGATCAGTTTGACCGGTAACCTTCATTCGCGGTGATGGTAGACCCGAGCATCCTCCTATCAAAGGAGGACACCCCTTACTCACACAATGATCATACCGAAGGAACATTAGTGAGGAGAAATTACGTGAGGAAAATAGTGACATAGGTTGTTGTATGGACGATGCAAATTATTTATAATGTATTGAAGGCCATGCAATGTTTGTGTTTTTTACGAATACAATTATATATGTACTAGCAATTTTAAAATATTTAAATACATCATTTGTTACGTACATATGATTATTACTATTTAAATAGTATTTAAATTGGTCATATTTTAATTATATATCATTATTGAAATGTAATAGAAGATTTAAACAATTTAAATTAGTCATATGTTAATTGTATATATTTTTTAAATGTAATATCAATTTTAAAATATTTAAATAGGTCATATGTTAATTATATGTGATTATTTATATTTAATAATAATTTTAAACTATTTAGAACGGGTAGATGTCATTTAAATGTTTTAATCTTTAGTCCCGGTTGTTTGCACCAACCGGGACTACAGATAAGATCATTAGTCCCAGTTGATCCCACGAACCGGGACTAAAGATATCTTTAGTCCCGGTTGTTTGCACCAATCGGGACTAAAGAACCCGACTACAAATAGGTGTGCGCATTGTCTTCTCCCCCGATCCACACTTTCTCACCGGCGATCGTCCGCCTCTGCCATCGTCGTCGTCTTCGTCGTCTCCGCCACCGTACGTCATCACCGACCTCACCGCCGCGCTGCAGCCAAGGTTTGTGCTTGTCCTCTCTCCTCTCTCTATGTCTCCCTCGATCTCTCTCACATCCTCGCGCGGCCGCCGTCGCCATGCATGCCGCCGTAACGCTCTGCCCTGCAGCAGCCGCCACCCCGCGCCACCCCACGGAAGTTTGTGGGACACAGTGGTTGGGTCATGTAGGATCACGTGCCCAATAGCACAGTGCACTGGCATCAATTAAGGTCAGTCGAGGATGATCAAAGTTATCTTCCAAATACGGAGAAAGATATGCTGTGGACCACCATGCTCGAGACCTTCACGGTCCCTGAGGCAGATCAGACAAGATTGAAAGAATGGACGATGAAGAAAATGGCTGAACAGTTCCAGAAGTACAAGTCAGCTCTGTACAAGAAATATGTTCTGAAGGGTCTGACACCTGATTTCGACAAATTAACCAAGCTAAGGGATCATTGGGATGCGTTTGTCTCATACAAGACCTCCCAGCAAGGGCAAGCACAAATATAATAGAATAAAGCCAATGCCGCTAAGAAGCAGTACCATCACTGGTAGGGTCAGGTGGGTATAAGAAGGCAATCCCCAAGTGGGATAAACTAAAAATCGAGTTGATAGAAAAGGGTATTGAGCCGGCCACAACGAACTAGCCTGAACGTTCCAGAAATTAGTACTATGCTCATGGTGGAACGCTCGATCCCACTGATGGCTCCCTTGTATTTGGGAACGCGATCCACAAAGCAGCTAGCCGACTTACAGAAGCAGTGGAGGCTTCTGCTCAGGAAACATTCAAGCCTGACAGAGAGAAGGACGAGCTTACGCTCGCACTACAGAATCCCGAGCATCCAGGACGAACACGAGGAAAAGGCGTGGTTGCTTGGAAATACGGATTTCAAGAGGACAGCCACACTTACAATAGTCGGATGAGGAGCAAGAGGGATACCGAGGCGAAATTAAGATATCTCAAGGAGAGGGTCACCCTGCAAGACATAAGGATGCAAGAGGAGGTGAAACGACGGGTTGACCAACGCCTGGTGGAACGACAAAGCCAGCAGACGGTGCAGCCGTATGTCCCTCCAGTCATGGTGAACCCCTCAGGCAATCACAGCAGCTGTGCTTCTACAGGGCAAGTAGGAGAATAGGGCATAGAAGGTGCAGCAGGGCTAGCTCACGATGACCCATTGTACACCGCAGATGAAATCACGTGGCCGACACCTTGTGAGCTGCATAGTCCCTTCAAGAACAAATCACTCAAGGTATGCTCGTAGTTTTATGATATATGTCTTGTAAATTGCAAAAAGGTGGTGTATGCATCTATTAATTACTAATTAACCTTGATTCTCATGAAGGTGGCGTCGGTCATGGCCATACTAGTGGACCCTTCAGGGAGATACCATTGCAGATCAATTCCACCAGGGTACTCAAGGGTCGAAGTTGAATTGGTGGAACGATGGTTCGAGGATCTCGAGCTGGACATCCCTAGAGGAGACGGGGAGACGAAACTAGGAGACACAGCTCACGCCATTATACTATGGTGCAAGTTGTACATCGTGTTTCCCGGGCGAGCAGCGGCGTCTTCTCCTTCGTCTCCTCCGCCTGCACCCTCTCCTCCGCCTGCACCGGCTGCTCCACCTCCATCTCCTTCGCCTGCACTCTCTCCTTCGCTTGCACCAGCTCCTCCACCTCCGCCTCCTCCGCCTGCACCGTCATAGTCTGCTTCGCCTTCATGAGCTAAAAAGTCGTGCCCACTTCGTCCCGTGCCGTCAAAGTCCACAGAATAAAGAAAGAAGCCAAGACTTGACGAGCCAAAACTCCCCGCTCTCAAGAAAAAGGCGTACGACCGCACTCCCGAGGAGAATGAGGAGGTCGTACGAGCAGAAGTGAAGGCGTTCTTCAAGGCATGGAGACCACCAAAGAAGATTCCTATAGATCCGACTGCTAATAAGTTCTTTCAGAAGATAAGCGAACCGGTCAAGAGGGCTTTACTTTCGGATTATGACCAGTCGATGATGAAGTCGTTTAAGAAACAAAAAGGAAAGACCAAAGAATGCATCAGCTCGGAAAGCAACCACCCGGTAAAGAGGAACTAAGGCAATGGATGAAAGAGACGGGTCTGAAAAGGGTGCAACTGGTGGGAGACGCACCAATAACCATAGCGACAGAAGCCAATTTGAAATACAAATTTAAACTCGGTGAACCGCCTGTCAAGCCTGTTCAGGTGAACACCGTCTCTACACAAATGTACTGATTCCATCAATGGTACATGGAACTTTCATCCAAACGTAGAACGATGGTTGGAGTGAGGATAAGAAACACAGATTACTATCAAGGAGATGATGTTCTGTGGATCAACTTCGAGAATGTATTCGATGCATATCAACTAGACGCTCTTGATGTCACCATTCTCAGCTGCTGGGTTTTGTAAGTATCGTTTTAGTAAAATTTATTTTGTTCCTTAGCTCCTTCTATGTACCATTCAATGGCTCCTTCTATGTACCATTCAATGGTTACACTGTGACGATAAGACTAATGCAAATTCCTTTATCCTTTGTAGAATGGAGATTCAATCATGCCGTAGGTAGGGGATTTACAATATTGGATTCATGAACCCCCGCAAAGTCAATGACGTAATGATATGGGACTTTGAGGAAGCTACAGAGGACAATATTGTTCATTTCCTAGTGCAGCAGCATTATAAGACCTACATACTATTACCCTACAAAACAGAGTGAGTTTTAACTGTCTTTCGAATTTGTACCAATTTACTCTTACTCATACCGTGACATATATATCATCTGACGCAATTTGCAAATTTCACTAGGTCCTTTTTCTCTTCGACCTTGAACTATACAAAGTCCATGTTTATGACTCAATGGATAAACCAGAGTCTACTTTCGCCAAGATTTTTGAAGTGATAGACAGGTAATGCCATCTATTCAACTGTCATTAATTATGAACACTGCTATTACTATGCAGATATCTGATATTTAATCATAACTTCCAACTATACATAGAGCATGGGCAAAGTTTCGTACATTGGTCCGCGGGGTTTAGAAAAAAAAACATGGTAGGAGATTTAATTTTCCGGTGAGTACATGCTCCAAAACATATTGAATCATTAATTTGTTCTACAAAAAATTAGTACATTAAATCTCTCGTCGTTTCTCCTTAAGTGTGCAAAACAGGAGCAGGGGAATAACTTGTGCAGCTACTATGTCTGCGAATATACTCACTGCATTGTACACCAAATCAACAGTAACAAAGATCTAGAAGTACGTAAAATTCATTCATACATTAGGTCCCGATTTTTTATTGACTTCATATACTTATATCTCAATTTGTTTTCAAATGATAGATTATTTACATGAGGGAAAAACTATCCAACAAAGAATTTATCAAGGCTGTTCATGAACAATTGATGGGATTTATCAATGAACATATAATTGATCCCGCGGGAGAATTCTACTAAGATGAAAGATCTATTGATTATCATCCCATATATATCATGTATTAGGTTTCTTCATAATATACAATACAACATTAGAATTAACGAAAGATTGTAATATGTATGTATTTAGATGTGCATACATGTACTTATGTGTGTGAGTATATTTCGGTAATAATTATATATTTACTTGAGTGCATATATGTAAGGAATATATATATGTGTAAAACATGTATTTATATATATATATGCATATTGCAAATATATATATATATATAAATACATATATTACATATATATATATTATGCATATATATGTATTTAAACATATATATGCATAACATATAAACAAGCAGCTGGCAGAACCAGCAATTTTTTTTATAAAAAAGAAAAAATATCTTTAGTCCCAGTTGGTAACATCAACCGGGAGTAAAGATGGTTGCGCTAGCCACGTGGCGCTACCATCTTTAGTCCCGGTTGGTGTTACCAACCTGGACTAAAGATATCTTTTTAGTCCCAGTTATTTCACCCAGGACTAAAGATGGGCATCTTTAGTCCTGGATTCGTGGTCCCGCACTACCACTGAAATGCTTATTGGTGCCGGCTCCAAAGGCCCTATAGGTGCCAGTTTTGGTCCCGGCACCAATTGGTCGGCACCTATGCCTCCCGGGCATAGGTGCCGGATCTAGAACCGACACCTATTGTTTTGAACGAATCAAAAAAAAGAAAAAAATCTCGAATTCTCACCGCCGGCTGGCTGCCACCTCGCCCGGTTCGCCGCCACCAGGTCCGCCTCTGCGCCGGCCATCTCCACCGCCGCCGCTGCCACCAGATCCGCCTCTACGCCATCCATCTCCACCGCCACTGCCGCCACTAGGTCCGCCCGCTTCCTCTGGCGCAGAGCCTCCTCCGTCGCCTCCGCCGCTAGACTCCCCAAATCTGGAGAGAGACGGCCGGGAGAGAAAGGGGGCTGGCCGGCGAGCCTCCTCCTCCGCCTCCGCCGCCGCCATCGCCACCAGGTCCGCCACAGCACCTCAGCGAGCGACGGAGACGGCAGCGCCACGCCGCGCCATGCTCCTCCTCACCGTCCAGGGCCGCCGGGAGAGAGAGGGGGCTGGCTCCGCCGCCTCCACACCACCGTCGTCGCCGCCGCCACCTCGCCCGGCTCCACGCCCAGACAGGCCGGCCGCCGCGTCCTCCGTCGGCTGCCGCCGCCGCTCCTCCATCATCCACCAAAGAGGCAAAGGGAGAGGAGGGGCGAGAGAGAGATATGCGGAGGAGCCGACGAATGGATGCGAATGAATGGATGCGGGATCGGATAAGGAACTGACGCGGCATTGTGCGGCCGGCCCTGTTTTTTAATAGGTGTCGGTTTTTTAATAGAACCGGCACCTATATTTATATTATAGGTGTCGGTTCTATTAAAAAACTAACACATATAGTATTGGTACCAGTTTTTCTTTATAACCGATACCTATATTGCTTAAAGGTACTTGTTTTATATTTTTTTATCGTGGGGAGATGAAAAAAGGCTCATAGGTGTCGGTTTTAAATAAACTGGCACCTATAAGGTCGATCTCTATGAGGGTTTTTGTAGTAGTGCCGGTTGCATAACCGGGACTAAATGGTGTTACGAACCGGGGTTAAAAACCCCTTCTCCACCAGTGCAGGCACCTAACTAGTTAAGATATAGAAAGAGTACGGTGGCTGCATTGCGCAAATTTATAAACAAAGTACACGACAACACACCTAAGGTTTTCTAGAAATCAATTCAGATATAATTTGATGGTAAAATCAGACCCGCTGCAACACGCACTAGACTAACCTTTAGGATAAGATTCCATGGAACATTTAAAGCTTTCACAATAAGTACCATCTCATTTGTTTTTTTACAAAAACTTATTATATTTGAAAAAGTTATTGTAATGTAAAATTGATAATCAAAGTATCAAAGTATTACCATATATATCTTTCATCGATGTCAAGTATTTATGATCGAAGATAGGGTGAAATGCATAATCCTTGTATTTGACCTTACAATAAGTCAACTAGGTGTTGTGTCCAGAAACAGTGCATGTAACCATCATTAATTAATTTTTTTTGGCTGAAATTAATGAATTAATATGCTTATCCATATTGTTATATTTATCAAAGATAACCACCATATTGGTCACTTAATATTGTAGCGCTGGCCAGAAGGTTTTTCCCACTGGTATCGTTCGTAAGAGTCCAATTTAGAATCATGAAATATGAGATGGGAATGCTTACCAGAAACTGATGGTACTCCATCAGCCCACCAGATCAATTTGTGCGAATAGATGGATATTGAAACTGAGTTTATGCTAATTATTCCGTGCAAAAGTGAAATTAATTAAATGTTACAAAATTGATTTAACGAAGTTCCAAGAGAAATTGATGTGCAATGTTTTTTCAAAACATGTATAGTATATATAGGAGGTTGCACTACAACAGAACCGATTTTTTCGAACAAAATTCCCTCCAAATTACAGGCAGACCATAACCGCTCCTGCATGCAAAATCGCTTCCTGCGGAGCAGTTGAAGGGCCACATACGAAAATCTATTTTCACAAACAAGCCTCCTAAGGGACCGTATGTTGGCAAAGTAGAGAGCAAGTGGGCCACATGCGTCTCCGCACCGGCTGCACACTATTTTATTTTTCCCGCACCTTTTTCTTCAACTCCTCCAACTCTCCGGTCTCTACCGCATCACTTCTCTTCTTCCCTCTCCCCCTTCTCTTCTCATCTCTTCCCCTTCTCTTCTACATCACTTCCCCTTCCCTCTCCTCCTCTTCTACACCACCGACAGCTGAGCGGAGATGGCGGCCTCAAGGGCGGGTGATGCTGGCGCATGGATCCGACAGCCTCGGGGGCGAGCGGCTGAGTCAGAGGAGGCAGCTGAGGCGGAGACAGCAGTCTCATGGGCAGGTCATACATAAACCCTAAGATACACTTGATAAGCTCACGACTTTGATTGGCCCTATCATTCGCTGAGTTAATGATAACTACGATTTCGTAGAAACATTGACGACCCAACTATAACCGTACGAGACGTTGTTGTGTTGCATCTTAGCGATCGATACACCTCTCTGTGGTTGTGGATCTTGCCGGTGCAGATCAACCTTATTCCTACAAGCAAACCAAAGAAAAAAGCAAGCACAAGATAAAAGCAATCTGAATTACAAATAGAAATTGAATACAAATAATAAATTGGGGTTCCGTAATGAGCAAACAGGCGATCTAACCGATCACCGGATTACACGGCAAAGTAGCGAAGCTAAACTTTAATCTAAACAAAACCCGAGAAACCCTGAAGGGGTACCTAGCTATTTAAGGGGTGGGAGGACAACCAAGGGGTCTCTAAGGTCGTGCTCCACAGTTTGGGGCGCACCCCACATGGGCCCACTTGAGCCGGGGTCCCAAGTGAAGTTACAAGCTCGTAGGCCCATTATAGGTGATGCAACACCTTGTTTGTTTAATTCCAGATGACTAAGATGGAATTTGAAAATAAGACTAGATCCATTGGAAAGAGGACTCTAAGTGCTTTCCATCAAGTACTCTTGGGCCCAAAACAGAGCTCGTATGCATATTTAACGGCTATTTGAAATCAGCACTGTAACAGGTGGCTGAATTGGATTCCAGAACTTGGACAACTTGATCTTGATATCTTTCTGTTGACATATGATGTAAGCAATGGTTGTATTAATAGTAGCCATAGTAACATCATGCTCTCCTTCTTCACGGAAAACCGTCATCTGTTTTTTCATATGGTGCTCTTTGTGTAGTCTATTTAAAACAACTTGTTTCTTCCAATCAAAACTAGAGAAACTCAAAGTAACATGATTAGCACTAACATGTCTATCTACCTTGCATTTTTTATCCACATCTACAGGAAGTTCTAAATCTGAACATATGTAAACTATGTACGCCAAATATATTCCTCTGTCATTATATTCACCAAAGATATGAAAATTAGCATTAGGCAAATCAAACATAACAAATAATTTCTCCTTCAAACTATCTTGCTCACAAAAGTCATCAAACTGAACATAACCCAAAGTATTTATGGATGATAGCAATTCACATTCATCAACTTCATCAGCAATATGAACAACATGCTTAAAATCAGCGTAGAAAAAATTAACAACAAGGATAGCATGTTCATTCATTAGTTGCAGCATGGATATAAGTAAAGCATTATCATACAACTCTTCTTTATCACAAGGAACAACAAATAAATCAACTTGTGACAAAAGAATCTCAGCAATTGGTTCCACTAATGGTTGCTCTACTATAGCATGAAAATTGGACAAGTGTAGCACGCTTGACAATACTCACCTTCATTTATCTCAGCACCATTTAATTTACT
This sequence comes from Oryza officinalis, assembly GCA_008326285.1. Taxonomy (NCBI): domain Eukaryota; kingdom Viridiplantae; phylum Streptophyta; class Magnoliopsida; order Poales; family Poaceae; genus Oryza; species Oryza officinalis. Next base: position 22,603,909 of record BDMV01000006.1, read on the forward strand.
TTGCAAACTTTCTTCAGACATCGCAGGTGCTTTAAGCTTTTCTTCTTTCTGCTCAAGAACATAATTCTCCTCCTTTTGTTAAATATTCTGAACTCCTTGCAAAACATTACTAACAGAAGACACAAAAGATTGCTCCCTCCATATTTGTACATCATCATTGCACAAGGATATAGGAGATTCAGAAACAGCAAATAAATCACGTTGTTCATATTTTCTCGCATTTGATATGAAATCTTGTAAAATTTGACTCTCAATGCTACGAGCAAGCATGAATAGGTGTCCAATATGATTATATGTCACATTAGCAAGACTAAGCCCCTTGAAAAATCTATGCATTATGTTCTCATTGCATTCTTTTAGACCACTGTAGATGATACAGACAGTAAATTTATGGATGTACTCCCTAACAGTCCTATCACCTTGTTTTAGATGTTCTAATTTCTCAAAAAGAGTACATTTGTAATAAGAACTCACAAAATGCTATCTCATCATGGTTTTGCATTCATCTCAAGTTTTAGATTTATTACTAACATGACTCCACCAAAAGAAAGCAGAAGAGGTAAACTTATTACTAGCAGCCTTAACCATTCAAGCATCAGAAAATTCACATTTATTAAATTCATTGTCTACTGCTAGCTCCCAATCAATATAAGCAACAGAATCATACTTGATAAACCCTGAGCTCCACTTGATAAGCTCACTGCTTTGATTCGTCCGATCTTTCGGTGAGTTGATGAAAACTACGATTTGCGAGAAACTTTGACGACCCAACTACAACCATACGAGACATTGTTGTGTTGCACCTTAGCGATCGACACACCTCACCGTGGGTTGTTGATCTTGCCGGTGCAGATCAACCTTATTGCTACAAGCAAATCAAAGAAACAAGCAAAGAACATGATAAAAGCAATCTGAATTACAAATAGAAATTAAATACAAATAATAAGTTGGGGTTCCGTAACGAGCAAACGGGCGATCTAACCGATCACGGGATTACACGGCAAAGTAGCGAAACTAAATTTTAATCTAAACAAAACCCGACAAACCCTAGGGTCCCTAGGGTAGAAGGACGACCAAGGGGTTCCTAGGGTCGTGCTCCACCAGATTGAGACGCACCCCACATGGGCCCCACTTTGCCGGAGTCTCAAATGAAGTTACAAGCCCATAAGCCCATTATAGGTGACCCAGCACCTTGTTTCTTCAATTCCGGATGACTAAGATGGAATTTGGAGATGAGACTGGATCCATTGGAAAGAGGACTCCAAGTGCTTTCCATCAAGTACTCATGGACCCAAAACGGAGCTCGTATGCATATTTGGCGGCCATTTGAAATCATCACTGTAGTAGGTGGCCGAATTGGATTCCAGAACTTGGACAACTTAATCTTGACATCTCCCTGTTGACATATGATGTGAGCAATGATTGTATCAATAGTAGTCATGGTCACATCAGTGGGTGATTGTGGCGCGCGGTTTCGGTGACCTCAGAGCAGATCCGCCGTCCCCGTCCTCGGGACACCGGTGCACAGATCTGGCGGCCTTGGGATGGATCCACCGTCGTCCCCGCCCGCGAGAGCGACAATGGCCACGCAGAGGCAGAAGGTTTAGGGGGCAGGAGCGGGTGGCCACGACTGCGGCGGTGTGCTTAGGCGGCGTCGGCTACAACGCCGACGACGGTGGGTACTAAATTTCGGACGAGCTACAGTTACGGTAGAATTAGGGAGCTAGGGTTTTGCCCGAAATTTGTTTTTTGAGATTTTTATGTTTTCACCGAAATTATTTTTGCACGCATGCGAAATGTTGTTTTCACATCAGTTGGGCTGCCCACATGGAAAAATATTGATTTTCACAGACAGTTAGATGCAAGCGGGCTGCCCAACCACATGCGAAACAGGTTTTTGCTATCTGGAAAAATGATTTTTTACTAGTGTTGGTAAGTGTACCAGTCATAATCCATGATTGTTAGCTCAAATGAACAAGCCCACCAAGGAGATAGTTCATAACATTCGTCAGAGATTGTGTGGTGAACCATCTCCGTCCATGTTAGCTCCGGTTAGTACATACTCATCATCTTTTAATTGTGTAGTTTAGAAGCTTGCACTACTACAAAAACCTCCATAGGTACAGGCCACATAGGTGCCGAATTTGCTAGAACAGACACCTAAAAGACAATTTTCACCCATTTTTCCACGAACCGGCACCTATAAGGTCTTATAGGTGCCGGTTGGTTGGGAGAAGTACATTGGTGCCGATTTGTAAGAAAAACCGGCACCAATGAGCCCAAAAAAGGTGCCGGTCTTTTTTACAAACCGGTACCTATCATATAGGTGCCGGTTCGTAATAAGAACCGGCACCTTTGTTATGGACAAAAAGGTGCCGCTTTATCCTAATAAATCGGCACCTATTACATAGGTGCCGGTTTTTAAGAAGAACCGGCACCTATGTGGTGGCTTTCGATGGAAGGAAAACTAAATAGGTACTGGTTCATAACATGAATCGACACCTATATCCCCCAGTCTATATATACCCTTCGTTCACTGCATACTCACGATTTTAGGGCTTCTCTTCAGCTCATCCAAACGGGGGAGGAGGTTTTTCCCAAAAACATAAAAAATATCGAGAGATCTATGTGTTTGCATGCGTAAAGGTTAGTATATGTTGATTCTATATGTAATTCGCACTAATATTTGTCAAGTTATTTTTTGCAATTTGTTTTGTTGAATGAGAAGCATGAGAAAGTATGATGACTTATTAATATTGGAGTAATTTAGAGATTAATCATCAATGAGTAATGTACCTATTATTAACATATATCAGAATTTCAATAGATATAGAGAATGATATATGTATGTTAGTGGTTAATTTAAGAATTTTCGTAGGAGTGATGGATGAAGGAGGGATGAACGTTGCGGAGCGCGATACCTTGGAATATGCCAGGAGAGTAACCAACTTCGTGATCACAGCCACAAGATCTAGATCATTGAACACGACGGAACACTTGCGTTGTCCATACGCTGATTGCAGGAATGAGAGACAGTTTCATGCAAAACAAGTTCATGAGCATCTCCTAACAAGGGGTTTTATGCCTAATTACACATGTGAGGACAATCATGGTGAAGATGAGAATCCAGATGTAATGCACGGAGACAATGTGGAGTTGCCTGCTGACGGAGGTGGATATGATAGTGACAAATCAGATGGTTTAGATCAGATGTTACGCGATGGGGAGACAGCCTACGATGATGACAGGCAATACGAGAAGTTCAAGGGCATGGTGGAGGACTTAAAAACCCCAATTTATCCAAGATGCAATGAGCAGCACACCAAGTTACACGTCGTCCTCTCGTTGCTGCAGATGAAATCAACCAACGGTTGGAGTGACAAGAGCTTCACAGAGCTTCTACAGCTGATTGGAGACCTCCTTCCAGTGGGTCATGTACTGCCGGAAACAACATACCGAGCGAAGAAGGTTGTCTGCGCACTCGGACTGGAAGTGCAAAAAATTCACGCATGTCGAAATGACTGTATCCTATATCGAGGTGACTATGCAGACTTGGATACATGTCCAGTTTGCGGAGCACCATTGTATAAGGGTGGAGTTAATGATGATGATGATGTTGATGATGATGATGATGATGATGATACATGTCCAGTCCTGAAGAAGAGAAAAGTGCCCGTTAAAGTTGCATGGTATTTTCCTATAATCCCTCGGATTGAACGCATGTATGCAAACAAAAACCATGCAAAGATGATGTATTGGCACGACGAAGAGCGTAAGAAAGATGGAATGATAACACACCCTACCGATGGATCTCAATGGAGAAAGATAGATAGAAAGTACAAAATACATTTTGCGCAGGAGATTAGGAATATAAGGTTTGGGCTGAGTACGGACGGGATGAATCCATTTGGTGACATGAGCAGTCAGCATAGCACGTGGCCAGTGGCACTTGTTATTTACAACCTTTCTTCATGGTTATGCATGAAGCGTAAGTATATTATGATGCCACTTCTAATCCAAGGGCCCAAGCAACCTGGCAACGATATCAATGTCTACTTCAGGCCATTAGTGGATGATCTTAAGTTTCTATGGGACCGGGGTGTACAGATGTGGGATGCGTACAAAAGAGAGTACTTCACCTTAAGGGCAATGTTGTTCGTTACCATCCAAGATTACCCTGGAGCTGGTAACACATCCGGGCAAACAGTGAAAGGTGGTTGTGCATGTGTGCAGTGCATGTGGGATACAGCGAGCAGGTGGTTGAAGTACTCCGGAAAGACTGTGTACATGCGCCATCGAAGGTTTCTTCCAGCCGGCCACCAGTACCGTAGCAATACAAGAGATTTCGATGGCACGGTGGAGGAGGGTACAGCTCCAACACACCATACCGGCAGAGAGATTTTTGAAGAGGTACAAGATATTGAATGTATATTTGGTAAGGGGCAAGGCAATCGAAGCGCAACGAGTAAGGGTGGTGAGAAATCTCTTTGGAAGAAGAAATCTATCTTTTGGGAACTACCATATTGGAAACATTTGGATGTCCGTCACGCAATTGACGTGATGCACGTTGAGAAGAATGTGTGCGAGAGTTTGATGGGACTCCTGCTAAACATACCTGGCAAGACAAAGGACACGTTGAAAGCCTGGAGAGACCTCGCAGACATGAACATCAGGTCCGAGCTATATCCTCAAGAATGTCCCAATGGTCGCCAATACCTCCCTCCCGTGTGCTACACCCTTAGTCTTTTACAGATGGCCAAGAGTAGTACTTACAGATGGCCAAGGAGGCTAAGGAGATGTTCCCCGTCTTTTACAAGGACGAGGACTTTCATCACTGTGATGGTATAGTTTAGGTCTCATTTAAAGAACTATTTTATCTATACAATCTGAGGGAGCTAGACTTATCGGTAATTCAGTTATGGGCATTGTAAGTATACTCGACGTCTCGCCATTTTTCTAAGTAAATATCCTCGTTGCGTGTCTAATTTTTTTCCTTATGTAGAATGGGGGTGCTTCAATGTAGAGCGACCCATAACAAGCTAGGATTCCTCGATCCACAAATAGTTAATTCCTATAATATTGAGAAAGGCGAACGGTCCTCCCAAGCAGTGCTGAACTACCTTTACACATCCTTTGTCAAGCTGCAGGACATGAATACCATCCTTTTGCCCTACCACTTTAAGTAAGTATGGCATTATCGTTGTATCTCCCATCGTTGTACTTTAAGATGTTAATTGTTCTCTTCCCTTGTATGTAGGCCTCACTGGATTCTTATTGCGATCCATTTAAACGATTCCAAGATTGTCGTCATGGATGGAATGAGGAAACTGCAAGCCAACTACCAATCCCTCATTGACATCCTAGATAAGGCACTTGTGAAGTATAAGAAGAAGTATATTCGACATGCTCCGTGTGCAAATACATTCCAAGTTTGGTGCCACCCTTATTGTTCACGTTAGGATCCAGGCACGAGCATATGTGGGTTCTACGTGATGAGATTTATGTGGGTTTTCATGGAGGACGGCAACTGGAACATTACGGATGCTAAGGTTCGCCAAGTCTCTTAAGACATAAATCCAATTTTCTAAACACATAGTACCTTTCCACATCTTTAATCCTTCCATTTGCAGAAATTAAAGCTCCCGACAAGTAAATTGCTGCCACATGTTTGCTTGGGCCTCGCTGAACAGCTATGTGGATTCATCTTCAACCATATCATCTCGTCAAACGGCGGATACAACATTTCAAAAGCTCATGCTAGGCTAGTGGGTTTCATTGAGGCTGGTGGCCCTAGTGACACTTTAGATAGCCGATCAACGACAAAGCATACAAAGACCTAGAATTAGTGGGCTATACCTTTCAAACATTTTCTAAGTATCTTGTAGATTAGTTATTTGGATTGATGTGGTTTTCTTAATGTCTTGAACATGCATTAAGTTTCTCTATTTGTTAATGTTTATCTATTATTTTTTGACACATATATCTAACCATGTATTAAATTTTCTCTACTTAATATTTTTACCCCTAACAGCAACAGGTGATCTCACTGACTGGATGTGGCATGGATGAGGGAGGCATCATCTTTGTTGTCTCTGTAAGCAACAGGTGAGCATGTGTAACTAAAATTTTCATATGAGTACGAGTTTAGAGCATTTGAGATGTTGTAGAGCTCAAGCGAATTTTTGTCAAGTCTCCTGAGATGTGTAACACATCTGGTCGCCGCCTTCGTGTGGTTTGACGGGCATGTCTCAGGCTGAAGTTGACTGGCACGCCGAGTCCCAGCAATATCTTCTATGCTCTCTACTCGAGGCTTCAGGTTTTATATTATGGTTGCTAATTGACTTCAACCTGCAGCCTCTGCTGCACCACACTAAGAGTTCATTTTGGAGAGCATAATTTGTAGGCGAAGGGTTTGGCTCCTCTATGTTTCCTATGGAATCAAGTATATGAAAAATTCCTATGTATTTCCTATGACCAATTCCTTCATTTCAAACAAATCTTCAGTGATCCAATCCATAGGATTTCAAATTCTTGGTTTTTTTATGCTTTTCTTACAATCCAAAGGAGCCCTGAATCAAAGAATTTGTGAAGGAATTTAATATGATTTAAATCCTATAGAAATTTTTTCTATTTGGCCCTTTGATACAAAGGATTGTAGCTTTTTAAACCCTGTGAAATTCTGTAGTGTGTCCAATTAATTTATGTATGTCAACTATAACAAATTGAATATCAAAACCAAAAAAGAAACAATCGATCGAGGGAGTAATTTTATTTAGGACCTCCCACAGTAATCTAAAAGGATATAATTAGAAATGAAAGTAAGTTTATTTTACTACCTTAAACTATTTGGCAGGTGCACTTAAACTTCTAAACTATTTTTTCTCACTTCACCTCTAAATTATTAAAAAATAGTTCATTTTTCCCATTATGATACATCTTTTTTCTCTTTCTACAATATGTATTTAGAATTGAAATTTTGTGGGACGATAGATAACATTACACCATAAACCTCAACTTTTTTAAGAAAAAAAACAATCACAGTTTGGATGGGTTGTAAGCAACTAAGACTGATTTACATTAAAATTTAAAACTGCATGCAAACTATCGTGTAAAATTTTGAAAATACTTCATAGCATAGGTTATGGCATCATTTATTGGCTCTACAAAATTTCATAAAAGTATGAGTTATATAACTAAGAGTTCATTTTAGAGAGCATAATTTGTAGGCGAAGTTGCAACCTTAGAAAGTACTACCTCCGTTTATATTATAAGTCGTTTAGATTTTTTTTCTAGGTCAAACCTTTTTAAATTTGATCAAATTTATAGAAAAAATATAATAATACTTTCAATTCAAAACAAATAGACAACCAAAATATGTTTAATGTTAGCTGTAATGAAACTAATTTGGTGTATGCTACAAGTGTTATTATATTTTTTATAAATTTGATCAAATTTTCAAAAAAATTAACTTTGAAAAATCAAAACGACTTATAATATGAAATGGAGGGAGTAGTATATGCTGCATGTGGCACAAACATTTTTTGGTCCTAGGATTTTGTAAAACCTCAAATTTATGGATATTTAGATCTCAGCTATTTTTACCATATTTGACACAGTATGCTGCAAATAATGATGAATTAAATCCAACATCATTGATGGAAGGGTTTTAAATGGTTTGAGAAGTGGATTGAATCCACATGAGGCAAGTGGGTTGGATTGGTTTGGTTTGATTTGGAAAATGGGTTGGATTATGTGATTTCTGCGATGTGAACGTAATATTGTAATATTCTGTGATTTCTGTGTTTTAGAAAATATTATATGTCCCTAAAATTATTTTTTTGTGCTTCAGGACTATAGGTGCCGGTTATTTTAAAGATCTGACATTTATGAGGCATCAAAGGTGCCGACGTATCACTTATAGGTGCCAGTTATTTATAGAAACTGGCACCTATAATACTATATAGGGGCCGGTTGGACATTTACAACCGGCACCTATAGTGTTATAGGTGTCGGTTGAGGAACTGGTACCAATAGTTTTGATCATTGGTGCCAACTAATTGGTGCCGGCATCGAAACCGACACCTATGAGGCCTTTGGAACCAGCACCAATAAGTATTTGTGTAGTAGTGTTTAGAGAATCTGGGTATTTTGACCCGACACCTGACACTTTTACATTGCAACTGATTGTATTTCGGGGTAGATGGCAGCGGTTTAGCCCATCTTGTTCATCCTTAGAAGAACTAAAGAAGTTATAATCAGCGTCCTGCTTCTTGTGCGATAAAATTTTTTAGATGCTATGGCTTAAATTATTGTTGGTTAACCTACGAATGAATAAACCGAAAATCAATACTACGTTCACAAAAGAAAAGGTTTAAAAGAGATTCTACTACCTCCTTTCTCAAACATATACCGTCCTAACATATATACAGTCAAACATGAAAATCTTATATCATTAATATATAAAAATATTAATGTTTGATATGTTATATAAAACGGGTATTAATAGATTTATCAAAAAAAACTTTCAAACAGTTATATTTATTTGTAAATTCATAGTAACAAAAATTGGTTGTGGGACCTATTCATTGGACACTAGCATTTCCAATATATTAAGTAAAAAAGTAGAGGTACTAGTAAAGGAGGGAGTAAAAATTTATGCCTTGGCTATTAAGTATACAAGGCATTTCTGTATTCCTTCCATATGGGTATTCCTTTCGTATGGGGTCTTGTTTGCAACTTTTTATATAGAAAACTCTTTGAACAACATGTAATGCTAGAGTGCTAGGCCACATCAGGACATATTATTGCAAATAGGATAGCTAGGGGTACATGAACAATAAATTAAACGGTACGAGTACCAAACTTTGATTGCCTTCTTTCATTTGTTTTCAGTTAACGGATAGCAGAGGGATGGTTATGATATTCCAGCACCACATGCGCTGCAGTTCTGAGACTCCCAGTCCAATCAATCGTCAGCCATCGATTTGAGGTAGAGGTTTCAAAAGGGGATCGGAGTAGCTATATACTACCAGTAGTACCTTCCGAACTCGGGTATTAAATAATCTCAAAGGAGAACACAACCCCAGGCCACAGCAATAAGAAAGCCTTCATATTGTCTACTCCCTCCTGGCCTCGATTTATTCCTTGCAGGTTATTTCTCTGTCTCTTCAGATCTATCTATCGTATGCAGCTTCCTTTCTCAGTTCAGCCGCATCGATCGTGCCTTAGATAAATCTCTCCGGCTAGCCGGCGTGTGATGCGGTGTTGCTGCTGAGTGAGTCGCCGTGATGGTTCGTGGGAAGACCATCATCAGCAGGATCGAGAACACGACGAGCCGCCAGGTGACCTTCTCCAAGAGGAGGAGCGGGCTATTCAAGAAAGCCAAGGAGCTGGGCATCCTCTGTGATGCCCAGGTCGGCGTCCTGGTCTTCTCAAGCACTGGCCGTCTCTATGACTACTCCAACTCCAGGTGACGCATCAGTTCTTATAATATAATTGAGTTATTTGGTCTCGTTGCGAATCGATTTTAGGGAAACCTGGTTTTGTCTCATAATCTATTTAATTTTCCCTCTTTCTACTAACAAAATTTAAGATATATATGATTGATCTGGATCGAACTACTTATCACGTTTATTTCTTCCTGGTGTTTCATTCCTGCCAAATGGATAAATCTATCTTTTGTTAGCTTCATGTAGAGTGTCTTTTTTTTTTTTGGAATTTGTTGGATTTTAGGGTATGTGTTAGTACTTTTCAATTGTAAGAGCATGCAAGGGCATATGATTACGGTATCTCTCTAGTCTCTCTCCCTCTCTTTCTTAATACTTCTCCCTAGACACGTTGCAAAAACATCCCGAATAATTAGAGTCATAGAAGCCATTCAGAAAAACACACACCTGCAGGCTGCAACACGGAAAACATGCAGAACGCAAAATACAACTTGTAGTTAACTCTGCTCCTTAAAATTTTAGAAAGCCCTTGTATCCTGCTGCCAAGTGCGCGCGAATCTCCCTCTATAGAATGGGAGGGTGTAATTGAACCGAATGCGCAATAACATACGAGTAAAACATATATAATCATTGAAGACGTCAGCGATTATAGAATCTTCAATAGATTTTGCCTGAATATTATCCCCCTTTATATCAATTCGTAATTACAGTAATTCTCTTAATCTTACCTATGATCAGTTACTGGGGGATACCGTCTGTTAATTATTATTCAATCTCCTATATGTGCTAAAGCTAGCGTGAGTTGTCAGGAAGTCACCATGTGAAAAGGAACACATTCATACCGGAGTACTAATTTGATATATTTCCATGCGCACTCAGATAAGGGCAACGACTGATATCTGCATGTGAGTGCGTAAGGTATTCAATTGCTGATAATTTTACGGATTAATTTCACTTTTTATTGCTAAAAACTTTAACTGTCCTGGTGGTTCTTTTTGCCCACGCTTCCTGTTGGTCAAATGAAACATGAAAAAGAACAGTTAATTTACATTCTTAGTTCACATGAACTTACAGCTTTTCTAGACATGTTATTGAACTGGGTAATTGGCAAGATCATATTAAAAAACGCCAGTACGTTTATCATGTTGGCGTCCCAATCAACAATCATAATAAACCCTGACGTTAACCTTTTTTAAAAACAAATTAACCGCATTTTGAAACGCCTCATATATCGCTCGTTGCACCATATGATGTATCCATATATATAGCGTTCTATCGTAAAGTTCGCATTACCCCATAGAAATTTGTTGCTAGAATACAAAACAAGAGGCATATACATTTACGTGTTTTCTCTTAAAACTACTTTTTTTATTAGATCGAAAATGATATACGTTATACGTGTCGTAATTTTTACTAAGTTTGTCGTTTTGAAGCATACCGAGCCCAATATGACAGTAGTAGAACATATTTTATATACAATTTTATCCTATTTCTAACATTCACTAATGATAGTTGTTTCTTAATTACTTTGGCCCCTACAAGTACGTACCTGCAAGAACTCTAAATTTGTCTGCCAGTGCTGGCCATAAACACAGACATGCATGTGTTTTACCCTGCAATTTTATGCAGAATACGATACTCATTTTACCTAGGATGAGAATTTCTCTCTTTTGTTCACTTTTGAAAGGTTTATTTTATTTTGAGACCATCATCTACGTACAATTTTAACTTTACCTTTGGTTTCCCATAAAATATACCTTCTTCTGACATAAAATAAATTTTTAATAGATATAAAACTAATATAGCGTGAAAACATTTTGAAAATTCTTCCTGTTGATCCAATTTTCGGGGTAAATACATATATTAGTATTAATAAACAATTGCAGTGTGGTGGTGGAGTCAAGGTGGATGAGTCCATCTACGGATTAGGGTTCAGATCCCAGCGCTACAATTACTCCAATGGGTGTTCTCAGTAGGTATTAGCTAGTGAAGTAAATTAGGTATTTAATTACTACGGGTCTCATGGATGTGTTTTAAGGGAGCACACTTACAGGTGTTTGTATAGCGTGGTGTGGTATACTTGTGCTGCTTCCATATATAATCCAAAATTCTACAAATTCGAGTATTTATAAAATACACCTTCTACAAGTGAACTACCACTGCTAAAGCAATAGGTGCCGGTTTTTTCGGCACCTAGAAAGTGGCACTGATATAGAAATCAAATAGGTGCCGGTTCCGGTGCCGGTTTAGAACCGGCACTTTTGAGGTTCCACGAATAAAAAAAACGACTTGATGCATTGGCTCGAATCAAGCCGAGCAGCTCTCCTTCACCCCGACCAATCCAAGAACATCCAAGAACATCAAAGAACATAAAGAACACAAAGAACACTAAGTCACTAGTCACATACTGATTCCTTCTTGAAATCGAATCAATCACACTTTGCCCCCCAAAATCAACCAAAATCATCATCACAGAATCACAAAAGGTATCACGGAATCACAACAACAACAGCATCGAAAAACATCATAGAACTTCCATGAACTTCACTCCGGCCGCTGCCACCGCCGTCGAATCCATCCGTGGACGTCGCCGACGCCGCCACCACCGTCAGATCTGCCACGGGAGGAGGCGAGAGGGGGCTGAGGAAGCCGCCGCTGCCCGATCCGCCTACGGCCGCCGCTGATGCCGCCACCACCATCGGATCCATCTGCGGCTGCCGGAGAAGCTGCCACCCTCACCGGATCCACTACGGGAGGGAGGCGAGAGGGAAAGGAGGAGGGGGCGGAGGGAGAGGTGGAGGGGACGAGGAAGGCGAGAGGGGACGGAGGGAGCCACCGCTGGCGAGGAAGGCGAGAGGGGCAAAGGGAGAGTAGGAGAGGGCGGGTGAGAGCGAGAGAGAGAGTGAGAGCGGGAGAGATTGGGGAGGTATGGATAAGGACCGAAGTATATGGGTGTTGCGCTTGGCTCGGCTTGTTTTTGGTGTCGGTTTTTTAAAAACTGCACCTATAATATATTATAATATATAATATATTATAACATATAATATAATATATTATAATATATTATAGGTGTTGGTTTTTTAAAAAAACCGGTATTTATAGTATAGGTGCCGATTCTATACTTTTGCATCTTTGTATTCCACCCCACAGAGGTGGAAAAAGATCTATAGGTGTCGGTTTTAACTGTTCCAGCACCTATAGTGCCGACCTCTATGTGTCTTTCTGTAGTAGTGTACAGTAAGACATATCTTATAGCTGAGTACAAAGAAAAAAAATCTTATAGTTGGATCTTATAATTATTCTAGAAGAGATGTCATACTGCGTTTATTTGTTTGACATACAGTATGGCAGAAACTTACAACTAATTAATCCATGATATATTTCATGGAGTGTAAAAAGTGTACCCCATTTTGTTTTCCAGAAATGAGGACATATATGTACGATATACAACAGTACTAAAAAGTCCTCTTAGTTAATTTTGTCAGTAATGTTTTTGCCTGTGAATATTCTAATTCATTAATATTTTACCCTGCCTGCCAGCATGAGATCAGTAATAGAAAGATATCAGCAGATTAAAGATGGTCAGCAACTTATGAGTGCGAGCATCGAGGCAAAGGTATGCTAATACATTCATACGTACTCCCTTCGTCCAAAAAAAAACTCAACCTAGGATTAGACATAATCTAGTAGAACGAATCTGAACAGACTTATGTTCAGATTCGTTGCATTAGATTTTGTCTCGTTCTATTTTAGGTTGGAAAAAAAATACATTATTTATGTTATTTTCACTATTGTGCAATTAATAGTCTAGTTAATTTCTGGCTATGTCTATGACTATATGTCATGTTAGATAGCACGATTAGCCCAAGAAGATTACATACATGGCTCATAGTTCGTACTACAGTTTGAGAACAAATTCAGTCACTATGATGAGGTCTCTGCAAAATAGCCATTTACACATACCAAACCACTTACTTCTATAATCATTTTGTGTAGAATATATAGTTAGAGAATATTTATGTGGGGTAAATTTATATATACTAGCTTCAATTTATCTAATATCTATATGAGATTCTGAGTGCTAACGGGTCAAATCGGCTTTGGTTTCTTGGGTTGGTTTTTAATTTGGGTTGACCTTGATGGGTTGAATTGCATGGACAAAACTAATGCGCGAAGGCAGGATTTGGATTAAGATAGAAATGGTTTGAATTGATTTTCTTTTTGATTTGAGTTTAGTTACAAATTTTTGCCTAAATGGTTTTAGCGCAAGTTAACCAAGGGTAAAATCATCTTTTGCAAAGTTTTATCTTTCCATTTGAAGGTGATATATTAAAATAATGTATTGAGTGTCTTTTGGTAAAGAACCACAAAACTAGAGTATCCTATGGCAAAACCGTAAAGAACCACAAAACTAGAGTGTCCTAGAAACAAATACCACAAAGCAAGAGTGTCCAATAGCAAATTCTGCCTTCCATAATAATGTGTCACCCCTATCAGGTCATCGACTGAAGATTTTCCGACGGACAGCCTATCAAAAAATTCCTAGCAGCTTCCGGCCCATTAGTAACAATCACTACTACATAAATGTTTTTCCCAAATGACCACAATCCACTTTTGCACATGGGCTGACCAGCCACCTAGAGCAAGGTGTTTGTAAAAGTCAAAATTTTGTCACGTACCAATCCCACACGCAAAAACATATTTTCACAGGTCAGCATGTCCTGATTATGACAAGATTTCTGGCGAAAAAATATAAATTCAAAAGTAACATTCCAGGAACCCTAGCACACCCTAGCACAGTCCCAACTAGAATGCATTGCCGTCGCGGATTGTCGTCGCTCCCGTAATCGACCTCCCTGCCATTGGATCTGCCTATTGCCAAGGTTCCCGCCGCCAGATCCGCCATAACCGAGGTCCCAGCATTGGACCCGCCGTCACCTAAGTCCCTAGGCTACCGCCAGATTCACCATTACTGAGGTCCCCACCACTGGATCTGTCGTCGCCAACCTCCCTAACGTTGCTCACGTACGTGCCTGTCACCGCCGTCTAAAGCCCGACGTGCCTCCGCCTCCACCACTCCACGCAATTGCCATTGCCGCCCAAAGTATGCTGCCTCGGCAGCCTGCAGCATCATCTGTTGCACGCCGAAAAGTGGGAGAGGCGAGGCAAGGGGACAGGAGAGGGGGAGGGGAACTCCCTTGGCTGTCACGAGGTCACCACCCATGAGAGAGAGGAGAGGAGATGATGAGCACTCACCAGCGAGCACCCTGACTTTTTCCTCTCTTTCACAGTAACAATCAGCAACCGATAATATATATGACTACATATCTCTCGGCTAGATAAAACGAGCAGAACCACAAGCATTGACAGTATGAGATCAAAACAGTATGGACGTTGCAAAATACCAGAACGAAATAGATTGGTAGCACAAAATAGAAATCAATCTGATTAAATACATATGAGCTTACAACCAGAAACCATAAATACTATTAGATGACCTCCTGTACTTGTGTATCAATACACAATCAGAAAGGATTGGATCCCAGAGGAACCGAGGAACTCAGCCGGAGAATCTATCATCAGCCACGTTATCCGATCCATCCTATCAGATGGGAGCACCCTCTGTATTTGATTAGAAAAAACCGTAAAAACCAATCTGATCTGTAATTACATGATCACTTGGCATATTTATATGCATACAGGCATACTAGAGTTAGAGCGCTAATCGAAGACCATGCACATGCACTCCAAGGCTTGTTCGATCAAAGCCCAAACAAACCAAAATAAATTAATCTAATTAATGCAACTAGGCAATGATACCGCTAATGATAGTAATTAGCTAACACCTAATACAAGCTCACACGTGATTGAATATAATAGATGGGTACTGATACCAAGGTAAGAAATAAATATGATCCAAAGCTATGTCAGCTTGATCTCAACCAACATGAAGCCAATTTTAATGATTCGATTAAGCTCCAATTGTTTATTATGATAATTCACCATTTTATTTTGCTTCACAAAACGACTAAAGATATAAGTAAGTTTTCTTGCTCACATTAAGAGAGGTGATGAGGAGGAATGGATGGTGAAGAGAAGGAGAGGAGCGTTAAGAGAAGATAAAAACGAGGGAGAAGTTGGAGAGAAAAAGATGGAGTGGTGCAGGGAAAACAAGTGGTGCGAGGACGTATGAGGCTCGTGCGCCTTAGTTTCGTGCGAAGTATTAAATGGCCACCTATGAAAAACGATTTTGGTAGGTGAGAAGCCCAACTGCATAAATAGTTTTTCACATGAGAATCTTAACCGAACAGCCCTCATACATTTTCGCATGTGAGTCTCTCTACAAAAATCATTTTTTTAAGTAGCGAGTTCAATATTGTAGACTATTCTAGAGTAAGGGTGTATCTGATGTTCAAAAAGGGTAAAATAAAAGGAGAAGTGAATATCAAGAGTTCAAGTGAAAAATATTGGTAGTTTGTATTGAGATAAGTATAACTCCTTTTTCTTATTGACGATGACTTATCTCATTTCTGACTATCTAGAGAAAGTAGTTTCTACACATCTGGTAGCCGTGCCATAGGTAGATTTCTAGTGCATTGCAGGAAAACAATTTTTTATCTGACAAGAGATCTTAATAGGGAAGTAGATTTTCACCATAGGAATATGGAGTCAATTGACCTTACTAGAGAGGATCGATGAGATAGCAACACACCAGTAGCCACCGGTGGCTTGTGCAGACATCGGTGTGGCACTACGCTTCCAATTCTTTTTCAGGACTATCCAAATAAGTTGAGTTCATACAGTTCGAAGGAGGATGCAATATGACGTAACAGGATTTAGGTTTTCTCCCAACTTAAAGATTTATCTACCTCCCCATAAAGAGATAACAAAAACTAGTCTTATAAGTTATGATAGTTATGGATACTAATCTTTTTTATAATTTATTGATTTTTTTCTTCCGTTTTATGAGGTATTGGTTTCAATCATTGTTTGGAGGTATATACCTCCTAACTAACATTATGCATATCTTTCTATACCTCATGAGGACCGTAATTTTCTCGCTATTGTCAATTATAAACTTGTCTTCTAACTGGTTCAGTTATATAACACTCCAAGGATTTTGGTTGGCAGAAAACCTCGCTAATAATAAGCCACTGCTGGACTTAAGTTTTGCCTACTGTCAGCCATGATGTGAAACTTTTGGTAATATGACTGGTCAGCAGTTATTTAATTAAGTGGATATTTATCATTGGCCACAGTTGGTCGACCATTTATCTATAGTGCGGTATATTTTCTTACAGCTTTGGGAATTAGATGTACTAGAACATGCTAGATCATTTTAGTTTGTGAAGAATATTGCCTCACGATAGTGTCTCTAATGGTTGATTATAAGCAACCGCACACTCTTCTACTATACATTTGACGCTAATGTCACTAGATATATTTGTATTAACTATTGCTTTCCTACTTCTCATATGCTAATAGTTCTGGCAAGTGGAGGCAAAACGTTTAAGGCAGCAACTGCATAACTTACAAAGAAGTCAAAGGTATGACCATCATTCAAGTAAAAGATAATTAAATTAGTTGGATTATATAAATTACAGAAAAGCTTATTTTGTTTGCAACTGCAATATTCACAAATCACATGAAGTATGTGCAAGAATAACATAGTTTTTTTCCTACTGTAAGAATATATATAATATAGTTGTACTAGCCCCATTAATGTGGGACTGATATGCATCATGTACGTAAGCTGCTGCAGGCAGTTGTTAGCACAGGATCTCTCCGGTCTTAAATGGAATGACCTGAAGAGTCTAGAAAATCAACTGGAGACGAGCCTGCATAACGTTCGTCTAAAGAAGGTGATACTAACTCTCTCTATGAATTGAGAGATGAAAAAATATAACGGTGAGTCTAACACCTTTTACAGGATCAAATCATGGTCGAGCAAATTCAAGAATTAAGAAAGAAGGTTAGTCAGATCATATATCCAACAGAAAAGGATATGATATGCGTACTATTTTTTTTACGAATAACTGTTTACAAAACTGATGTGTCACATTGGGGTTGAATCTTCATTTTTGATAACTTCTTGTTGGCTCAATCAAACAGTTTAGATTTTTGTTAGTAAGAAGTTTTTAGTACATGTAGCATTACTCAATGGAATATTAGTTCTGTAACATCCTCTCTTTCAACAAGAGGAATGATACATTGTGATATCATCCTAACTTAGCCCTTCTTTTCAATTACAGGAGAACATCATGCACCAAGAAAACATGGAACTCCACCACGAATTCAACATGTTTCGTCAAGAGAGTGTGAATTTTCAGGGAAAGGTACATAATTAAGAACAAAGAATATACTTCCTATTTTGTTCGTGTTCCACAATGTGAGGTACGATATGTAAGAAGATGATTTGTTATTAATATTTTTTCCTTCACTCTATCAGATGTATGGAAAACAAGAAGCAAATGGAGGACATGAAAGTTTGTTACGTACTCGGAACACCAATACTCCAGATGATGCAGACGAAATTCGTCTTGAGCTAAGCCAACCACAGCTTGTGGATGAGAAACCAGAAGCAGCAGCATTAAGGTGATTAATTTTGTTCCTCCTGACTGCAACATTTTGTTTCTCCTGACTGCAACATTTTCTAGTTGTCACTTATGCTGATATTTTAGTACTCACTAAAAAAATCAACACACTTTGATTGGATTTAATAAAGGTCAAAACTTCTGCAGGAAGAGCGGTCGATAAATATAAGGTCGGCCATGACGTACTTGTCAGAAGTTGTCATTACAAGACTGTCGATATATATTAGCACACTTGGTAGCCATCAAGTCCAAATTCCGTGAAACAATTGGATGAAAAGTACTGTATTTGCACAGTATCATCTGAGCTATAATGCATTTGTCGTGCTGACATTCGTTGTGAGAGATTTAGTTTGTATTGTGTATTTTCTTATTGGTGAAGACAATAGTACTTATGATTAAAACATTAATAAACTTGGTTGTTTATCTCATGTTAATTAGGCTTGTATTCAGTAATAATTCAAAATACACGCAGGAAATCATTCTTCAACTAGCAAAACAGGAGAAAATGAGTTGTAAAAATGAAGTACCGTATAGTGGTTCCGTTGACAAGCATCGTATTCTAAGAAATACCATTAACGGATATAATTTCTAGAAAATGCCATCGTACAAAACCAACTTGACTTAACAATGTCATCGCTATCAGTGTTCATTCATTCCACTTCATTAGCCCATGTTGCCCCTAGAAGATCAATGTTGCCCCTAGAAGGGTTATACAATACATTCTTCAACATCAGAGTTAATTTTAAACTATACCAAGACCATTTCGAGATAAATTAGTTCAATGTATCTTGCGTTCGCACATAGATTATCATATATAAGATTAAATAATGAAGGAATAAGATAATTTTGGATAACTTTTTCATTGCACATCAGCCAGAGAAATGAAAAAAAAAAAGAAAAAAAGAGCAACTGGACTATGGCATATTAACAACCAATATCTAACGACTAATGGTGTAAGTCGACAAGCCCACGAACCTACTTATAGCATAAATAAGTGGGTCACCCTATAAGTGAGTTCATGGGCTGGCCTGCTTGCAACCCTACTAACGACCATCCTACATTCTTCATTGTTAATAAAAATCTGCAGGATTTTGCTACTCTGAGAATGAGCGACGACCACAAACTTTTTCTTTCTTAAAATTATCCCGCCGTTACTCTTACCTATGGGACTCCAAAAGGCTAATTTCTTTATTTCTTCCACCGAGGAACAATATTCAATTTAGGGATTTTTCTCTTCCATCTTATTAGAGCAAATCTCGGCAGTAGTTTCGCTCTTACACCGGATCCCCTAAAAATTCTAGCACTCTTCAGTACCCCCCATGCGCTGACGCTGCCCCACGGCCTGACGTCGCCGGCAACAACCGCTGTCCCATCTTATCTTTACCGCTGTTCTTGGCAGGGGTGAGTCGTGAGTCTGTGAGCCCCTAGCTGCGAGGGCAGCTGAGTGTTGAGTGAGGCTGCGAGGCAGTGATCGCCGGGTGCAATCAGCGGAGCAGGGACGGGCGCACGTCGCAGAGCAGTTGGGAGAAGCTGCAGACCAGTAGTAATCAAGCAATTGACCGCATCAGGAATCCAGGTGTTAACTGGCGGTCCAAGGACAACGGAAGAGTGCAATATAAAGCAAGTCTACACATAAATTACTTTGTTGAAAATCAAATAGGAGATTTGGGATGGATAGTTCATTGCTTAACTTAGCGTGAATGGGAGGGCTGGCGATCGCCGGAAGTCCCCGGCAGGTTCTTCACCTTCCATCTTTCCTCACTGCTAACCCATGGATCTCTCTATAAGATGGTGCCTTCCTCGGATCTTGTTACTCCATCCCCTCTTGGGGGGTGGAATTCTGAATTTGGTAAATCGTTCTTGTCTGAGGTTCATCGTCTCTTTCATACTCCAGTCCATTTCTCCCGTCATTTTGGATCAAGGCCTTTTATTCTGGTGGTTCATTTTGTCCGTTTCAACTTTCAGGTTGTGTGAGAAATCTGTGGCTATTGCTTTGCAAGCCTGTCTTGGAGGTAGCCCGTTTGGTTTTCATGTTACATATCTCGAGAGCAACTGTGTTAGTTTCCAAGTCTTTCGAGGGCTATTGGTTTCCATGTGATTTCTTTCCATAATTTCATCTCCAAGGATTTCCATGCCCGGTTCCTTCTTTGGAGGGATGGAGGGCCAAATTGGCGTTGGGAATTCTCTCAATGGCGGAAGGAGGAAGCAGATCAGTGGACGTTAATCTCCCGGAAAAAGAAGTCTTTTGTTGATGTGGTTAAATCTCATCTGAGCAAGGGCAAATCTAAGGTTGACAAACCTTCTGTTTTCAAGAAATTAATCTTTCCATCGCCTGCTCAAAATATATCTTCTTCAGTTCAAAGATTCACCATGGCAGCAGGTACTAGCAAATCTCCATTACCGTTATCTCAAGGTTCAATTAAAAACTGAATGTTGGGCGGATGGTGAGAGCAACGGCGCAGGCCACGTCACCAAAAATACGTTGTCCATCGGATCACCCTACTACTAACTGGATGGCTCAGATTGCAAGCTTACAGTAGAAGGAAGCTGAAGAGAGCGGGGTTTATCCAGTCTCCTACGCAACCCTCGCGCGCTCAGTTCCAGGAGTCGTAGTCGTAGCGGCCCCTTCGGCTTCTCCGCGTGCCGGTCCTCCGCCCTCTCCAGCGCTCCGTGCCTCCAAGTGCCGCCTGCTCCTACTACCTCTCTCGCTCTCCCTCCACCGTGCGTACTGCCGCTGCCGCCTCTTCTGCACCATTCCCTCCCTCCCCCTTTCCTTCAAGCCTCAACTACTCCACGAGGAGAGCTCCCTCGCGCGCCCCTGTGCCAGCCGTGCTACGGCCTCCGGCAAGAGCTTGGGGCTGAAACATCTTGCCGCGATCTACGGGGCGAGGTTGGAGTCCACCCACAGGAGGAGGAACGCAAGAGCCGGCTGCCTCAGCCTCTTGCCGGGTCTCCTCGACTTCGCGGTGGACCGCATCAGCCGCGTCTAGGGCTCTGTGACGGAGGACCCATGGGGTGGCGTGTAGGTGGCGCTAGCCGCTGAAGAGTGGGGCGAACTGGGCTTCCTGTCCCTGGTGGCAGCGACGAATCACCTCTGCGTGGAGCGGCCTCGGAGGGGAGAAGGTCCCTTGTGGGCTGGTGGTTTTGATGCTGGCGAGGCACATCTCGCAAGCGCAGTTGACGTCCTTACGGCAACCCGGGTAGTAGCGCCCTCCTCCCCCAACTCCATCCCTCCGGGTATTACTGCCCACACCATGACGATAGAGGGCACCAATGATTGCGCTGCGATGGAGTCGGCCACGCTCGGGTTGCAGTTGGAGGAGGACTCCTGTTTCCTTGTCCAGTTCTCCCTCTCCCCCAGCTCGATCTGGTGTGTAAGGTAAGCCGTAAGCTTGTCATTGTTTTTTTTTTGTCGGTCATGCAGCATGGAAGGGCTATTCAAAGTCAACAGATTGGAAAAATGTCTTGGTGGCCTGGGTATGCAGAAGACTCTTCAATTATACTTTTTATCAAGCAAAAATTGAATAAGCATATCAAGAAACACAAGAAGATAAATTCTTTGATCTTCAAGGGAGAAGTGCATTGGTAATATCATCTTATAAGTCAGTCATGTAAACTATAGATGAAATAATTCTTGGATCATAAGACTGCAGAGTGACCGTTGAAGCTTTTGATACTACAGTGTTCATGATCGGAAATTATTAGTGTGTCGAAAGCTCATTGCTGGCCTGGACATTTTACTTGCAGTGATGACACCAATGTTGTGCCAATAATATTTATAATGGGATACCAGTTAGTTGCCGACGATCAAAAGAACTAGATAATAGGTTAACTTGAAATGGCATGGGAAGAACGATCTAGGAGACATGAGAAGGAACTGATTACGATCTGTTGGTTAGAGCTAAGAGCTTTAATGCATGTAACAGATAAGTCAGTATATACGAAAGACAACCATAGAAAGTGGAATGTTGCTACTTGCCTCTATTTTTTTTAAAAAAAAACATAAGTGAGGAAGATAATTTATTTTGTATCGTTCCTAAATGGTTGAGAACAAGACCTGGCTCCAAGAGCTAGGGTATAAGGTTATTTTTTAAAAAATAAAATAAAATCAGAAGTGACGTGTGATAGGCACTATATGCTGAAGTGTTGAAACCAACAGTTAAAAGGTCAATCATGGCTCATTCAAAAAATCCATAACGGTGTGCATGAATAAGGAATTGTATTATATATATTATCTTACTGCTCTATGGTTTATGGCGAGGGATTATTTTTTAAACATTTCTAGACATACGGTTTCATCATAACATTGCCACTGATCTCATTTCTCCTTTCTCACATTGTGCCTTGTGCAGCAGTGGGAGAGGTCATTGAGGATGCAGGAAAGCAAGGTGATATATTCAGTATACTGAAGATTTAGTTTTGTGACACTGGTGGAAACCTCCATGAAGCTCAAGAAGCTAGAGTACGTAGCTTAACACGACTCAGGTCTGGAGCTAGGTTAGCCATTGATATTGCTTGATATGTCTTATTGGCCTTTATTGCCGTAGTTTAATTACTGTTTTATAACTCTGCTACAACCTCAGCATCGACATCACCATCCGCAACCCTAACAACCGTGTAGGCCTCTTCGACACCAGCCCTACACACTACCGGAGAACTGATCTTTGGTCGGTATCAAAAAAACCGGAATAGTCCCGGTCCGAATAGGAACCGGGTCTAAAGATCATCTTTAGTCCCGATTAAAAAGTGTAACGGGTCGTGATGATCTTTAGTCCCTGTTGGTATTACCAACCAGCACTAAAGATCATCTATAGTCCCGGTTCACACCTTCACTGGCCGTGTCAGTCTGGTGTCAGGGGGCCGAGGATCTTTAGTCCCAGTTGATGTCACCAACCGGGACTATAGATCCTCACTTTAGTCCCGGTTGGTAACAAAGACCGGGACTAAAGATGATTTAGATCTTTAGTCCCGGTTGGTGTTATTAACCGGGACTAAAGTGATCTACCTTTTTATACTTCTTCGTCCTCCTCCAGCCCGAGCCTTTGTTGCCAAGAGGAGGAGAAAGAAGGGAAGTGCTGCCAAAATTTTTGATAAAATTGTTTTGGTGATAATATACAAATCGGAGAGATCGAAAAGGTTAGCAAATCCATTCTCTAATAATGTATTCTTAGCATATTGCATTTATAGCTTTGTTTCTATAAAAAATTGTCTCCAAAAGGGTTTATGCAAAATGATGAGAGAAAATATGTTAGGCAAAATTAGGTTGATTTTGAAATTAGAAAATTTGGATACATATGTTATAAAAGAGATGACCGAGGGAAAATATATAAAACTAAGATAAAAGAATTGAAATCTAAGTTAGTTTAATAAAATAGTTAGAAAAAAAGTATAAATCGTTCAAGATATGTTTTCAACTTGACAAACCATAAAAAAGAGTAATATGTGAGACTATTGTAAAATTATTGTATGATTATTAGTAAAAAAAAGTAGAAAACAAAGGTAATTAAAAAATATGTAATATAGCTAGAAATACTGTTCGTACAATAAAAAAATATGTTTAGCACTTTAATAAAAATTTAAAAATAATTGTAAACTTCTCTTCCTTCTCATCGTCATTTTTGTAGCTCTTTTCTATAAATTAGTTTCACTTTGAATCATGATGTTTTAAATTTTTATATTATTATTTAATTAGTTTCAATTGTGTGGATTTCGTTAGTAACATTGGACTTTTTGATATATAGATGGATCGGCAATGGATGTACACCGCGGACCAACGGTCGAAAGAGTACAAGGGTTTCATGTGTTGTCCATGCAAAAAGTGCAATAACCAAAAGGAGTATTCATCATCAAGAACTATTAATGCGCACTTGTTTGAGTCTGGATTCATGCCTGGATATAATTGTTGGACCTCGCACGGAGAGCTAGGGGTTACAATGGAAGAAGATGAAGTAGAAGACGAGAATATTTCGGACTGGGCTCATCAATACGGTGGATTTAAAGAAAATCCGGAAGGTGAGGCGGACGGAGCTGTTGAAGATAACGACGCTATAGATGATCTTGGTCAAATGTTGCGGGACGTAAAGGATGGCTACGAAAGTGAGAAAGAGGTCCAAAAATTGGACCGTATGTTGACGGACCACAAAACTTCGTTGTACCCAGATTGCGAACAAGGGTACAAAAAGTTAGGTACGACGCTAGAATTCTTGCAATGGAAGGCCAAAATTGGTGTGAGTGACAAGACATTTGGCGAGTTATTGAAACTCATCAAGAACATTCTTCCGGAGGGAAACGAATTGCCCGAAACAACGTACGAAGCTAAGAAGGTGGCACTACTACGGAAACAGTTTTTCGTGGCGGCCATTTTGGGTCTTCGCTGGCGGCAATTGGGGCCGCCACAAAGCAAAGGCCAGTGAAGATCAAGATCTTCGCTAGCGGTTATAGACCGCCCAAGTCTGAAAGGGAGCTCGATGATAAATCCATTGAGAACATACAACGGGACATGTGCTACTTCATCCACCGTGAGTGCGCACATCAGCTTGGGAGGTTTTTCGACCACGATGGAGTTTTGGCCCTGCCGGAGAACGAATGTCTGTCTAACTGGAGCAGGATATAATATAGATAGGTTTCACGCGTATGTATATCGCTCGGGTTGTAAGACATTCAACTACTTGTATATGTGGTGTCGGTCCAATTCTATCTATATAGGTGCTTAGATATTGTGTATATATATATATATATATATATATATATATATATATATATAGTATATATTAATCTTCATATATTATTTCCGCGTGCATGTATATTAATCATCAATGGCGGCTGCACGAAAGAGAACATACTTTATCGATAGCTCGATTAGTTATATCATCCACGTGTGACTCTAAAATACATGAACAAAGGTAAGAAAAAAATAATATATAATATTTTTTTATAAATATTGCATCTTCGCAGGCGGGCCACGTGTCAAAAATATGACGATGTCCTATTTTTACTGGCGGGCCATGTGCCTTCTCCAGAAACTATGGGCTTTTTTCCTAGCGGGCCACGTGTCCAAAAAGAGTGTAAGCCGCCAGAGAAGAACATTTTCGCTGGCGGCTGTCTTAAGCCAGCGGCCAGCGAAGATTTGGCTTCGCTGGCGGCTGACGTAAATTGGCCGCCAGAGAAAATATTTCTTCGCTGGCGGCCTACATAAACGACCGCTAGCGAAGATATTTCTTTGCTGGCGGTCTATAACCGCTAGCGAAGATCTTGATCTTCACTGGCCTTTGCTTTGTGGCGGCCCCAATTGCCGCCAGCGAAGACCCAAAATGGCCGCCACGAAAAACTGTTTCCGTAGTAGTGTTAGTTCATTCCAATTTAGCTTTGTCAATCATTCCCAAGGCACACAATTAGCATACCTAATCAGTATCATTTTGCAAGGATTATTTCATTTGAACTTCTAATGAAGAACAAATGTAGCGAGCCAAAATTAAATCTTCTAGGAAAATTAAAGTGACACATATGTGCCCATAGAGACTTCATTGTACCATATTCAAAAAATAAGGTTGATCGAACTAACATACCAGTCAAGCCACAAAATAGTCAAAAAGAACGTTGACTCATGTGTCCTCCTAGGTAGCAAACGTGGACATAGAAAAATTTAGATGTAGGTATCAAGGTAAAAAAGGTAGATATAAGTAGGTAAGGTTTCAGACCTCACCTACAACCACACAACCAGGTTACTGACTGAATTTGAAGTCAACCTTCCAACACTATTACAATTCATGAGTCTGCCAATAATTCTAGCACAAGAAAATAATAGTAGCAAAACTTCTCTTTTAAAAAAAAGGCCTTTTCAAGTGAATGAACGAAAGAACAACCTTTTGGAGTAGGCTCATAAGAAAATTGAGCAGTAAACCGATCCATTTCCGCAGGCTTTAGGTACAGAGAATTTGTCTACCTCATCCTTCATAAATATTACTACATTAAACATGAGGTCTGCATGAAACATCAATATGGATAAATGGTCAGCGAGAATTTTTATTTTCCATCAGAACCAAAGAGGCAGGCACACATGTAGATTAAGAAAAAATTCTAGTTCCTTATATGGGGATGAAAGACATGTCTCAACTAATACAATTCTATAAAAAATATGAGGTTTTAATAATATTGTTCTCATGAAAACAAATACAGACAACATATATCATGAACTTCTATGAAATACTTCATATTACTTAGTAAAAGAAATACACAGTAGAACAGACTCTTTTATGCGATTTTGCAGTAGGGGTTGGCGCATACCCTAATGCACTGCCACATGGATTTTTATCCGAGCCATCCTGCAGCAATGTTGCATTGACAGGTTGATTTGCTCATATTACAAGGGTATTTCTAAGACGGAAAATATTTAGTATCTTGGCTGCATGTTCTGCTGTGCAGCAAAAGCTCTCATGTTGAATTGGCAACCCTAGTGCTTTCATTTCAGGTTTATGTGTGAAGTAGTTTCGTTTGTTTTAAAAAGTTTGAACCTTGCATGAATCTGGTTTGGTTTTCTCCCAAAAGTAAGGTCAATGTAAATTGATCTATTGTCTAAACAAAATCACCCTATATTATAAACCAACCTTTCTAGCAGGAGATGCAAAATGTGTTAGCCTCTTAGGCTTTGTTCGTTTGGGAGGGTTGGGAAGAAATTCCCTTCGCACGGAAAACGAAGCGACTCATTAGCACATGATTAATTAAGTATTTACTATTTTTTTACAAAAATAGATTAATATGATTTTTTAAAACAACTTTCGTATAGAAACTTTTTACAAAAACACACCGTTTAGTAGTTTGAAAAGCGTGCGCTCCGGCGAAGGTGTCGCTGGCGACGGGAGGAGTGATCATTTTTTTTCCTAGTTCAATTTGTCCACCTCTGCATGCTCTGTGCAGCGGCGTCAAGATGGTCACCGGTGAATCCTCCGGGATTAGAGAGAGAAGCCCGGGGAGGAGGCGGCGGCGGTGGATCCGGCAGTGGGAGGCGCCGGAGACGAGGGAGAAGGGCGGTTTTGCGGGGGAACTGACCTCGCTGGAGGAAGAAATGGATGCGGGGCGGGGGAGGGGGGGTAGGAATCCGGCAAAGGGGAGCGGCGAGCCGACGGGGTCTCTCCGGCGACGGCGAGGCGGGCTGAGGTTGCCGGCGATTCGCCGGCGGCGTGAGAGGAGGAAGAAACGAAGAGCCCTTTCTACTTTTACCCTTTATTTTTTGTTGTTTATTTGTTTCTGTTTTTTTTTTCTTGCGAGGAAAGGAGGAGAGAACGTACACGTGGATGGCCCAGATTGACTTCCCATTTCCTAGGGGGTGTAGTGTAGGAGTGTCAAACGTGAAATTTCTCTGTTCTTTATCTCACGCTCGGTCTTTTTTTACGGTGAATAGCCAATACTGTTTCTGAAGTTTTGCTTCAAGGTCAGTTTAGTCCTGACGTTTCAAATTGTTCAAACAAATCTTTCAAACTAAGTGATTTTTTACGCTTTGCTATGAGAATTACTAAACAATTTTTAATATACTTTTTTCGACAATCGAGCTAGGAGTAAAAAATAATAATAATGAAACGTCAGGATTTATCGGTACTTATCATAAAATAAGTAAATGATACCAGCGTTTTAATGTGGAATATAGTAAATATATGTTAAATATTATAAAAATGATAGATAGATTTGTTAAAATATTATAAAAATAATGTAAGAGGTGATGATTGGATATACTTGCATGCTGATTTGTAAAATTAAATAAATTGTTGATGATGTTGTATGCTTGCATAAGGTTAAATATGTAATTATTGTTAGTGAGTGATGATGTGACGTAATTACATGTTGAGCATGGGTGATGATATGACATGTTTAGAGTTTAGGATTTAGAGTTGTAATTTATAATCTGGCGCTCAACACAGTCTTTGGACCCACGAAAAATGCCACGTGTGATACCACATCATCCTTACATGCAAGGGCAACAATTAACTAACCATTCTACCATTTATATACCATAATAAAAAAAGAAAAGAAAAAAAACAAACATGAAAAATTAACGGGCCAGCCCAACATTGTTTCTATTGTGTTGTGGCTGGTGACAATTGTAACTAGCATCTAAAAAAAATTATGAATGTAATGAAACATTCGTTTATCTTATCTTGCATGTACTGTGCCTGATGATATATATTATTTCTTTCTTGTCTGTTAAACGTGCATGAAAAAAGCACGAAAGATCTTTCCTTTTTTTCTACAGCACGGAATGTCATTTCATTCCTACCCTTTCATGTGAGGATGACGTGGCATGTTCAAGTGACATTTGTTAATGGGTCTAAGAACTATGTTGAGCCAAATAATAAATTTTGAAAACTTATTTGGATAATTTGAAATGTCAAAGACTAAGCAGACCCTGAAACGAAACTTTGAGGACCATATTGACTATTCACCCTTTTTTTGAAAACAAACCTGAGGCTTTAATTTACTACTGTCATCCTATAGTAATTACATTTTTAAGAAATTAGAGACAAATTAATAGCATATACAAATGATCATAATAACCTTATTTAACAGCTATACTGTATGTCACATTTATATGTAAACTTGGTTAAAAGAAAAGTCGAGGAGAGAGAGGATAAAGAGACAGTAGGCTAGGAGGAAGTATATCTTTATCTATTTAATTTGTTACGTCCTTTCATTAGAAATATATTTTTCTGATAAAATTTAAATGGTAAAAATATAATTATTTGGAAACATTTAATAGGGCTAGCTAGGTTGCAGCTAGATTTGCATGAAAGCCCCTATACATTGGTGGGCAGATTACACTTTGGCATACAATTCAAAGATTTAGAAAAGTAATTGGATCCCTAACTCTATTTCTCCCTCTACTCCCGACCAGCTCGATGATGACGGCGACAGTGACATCGAAGAAAGCAAGGCCAGCTGCTTGTGGAGTCAAAGTCAAAAACCCGGGTATTAATTTTTTTCGAAGGAGAATCATATTTTTAACCTTTTCTCTCCGTTGTTTTTCTCTTTTTTAATTGTTACTAGTAACCATGTACGTGCAACACACGAAGTGACCAATATAGATTAAATCAAACATACTTCACGGTATGAATAGAGTGACGTTCATTTGAAACACTATTCAATTTAGTGATTCAAGTAAACAAAGTGAAAGCTTTTATTGAATTATACAAAATCACATCCAATGGTATTATATTAAAATAATTCAACAATAGCATTTGTATTCCACGTTGAATTTTTAATCCCATTTGCGTTATACTTGAAAAGAGGGAAAATAAAATTAAGAACTGCTAAAAGCTGTTTGACAACACAAAGAAAAAAGTTAGGCCCTAATTAGCACATATCACACTACTACGAAAACAATCTTTCATGGCGTTTGGAAAAACTTTTCTCTGGCGAAAATGAGGTGAAACCGCCAGCTAAAAAGATAGGGGGGGTGGGGGTCTCGGGCCGCCAGCGAAAACACATCTTCGCTGGCGGCCTCCTTAATCTAGCCGCCAGAGAAGATGCGCTATTTTCTCTGGCGGCCATCTTAAGACACCGCCAGCGAAAAAGTATTTTTCTCTGGCGGTAAGGTGACGTGGCCCGCTAGAGAAGATTCCTACATCTTCGCTGGCGGCCCACTCTAGCCGCCGCCACCCCTAAATATTTTCTATGGCGGTTCGAATGTACCGACATATGTTGACCGCCAGGGAAAATAGCATCACCTATATCACCAGCCCAGCTAGCAGCCATGGCATTTGAGCACGATTTTCTCTCTCTTGTGAACAAATACATAGAGGGGAAGGTTTTGATCTTCAATCTTTTGAAAGATATACTGCACCAGAGGTTACATATACTTTCTCCTACTCCATTTGTAAAGTTTTTTTTCAATTTTATTGGTTGTTTGTTGAGATTTTGCATAGCAAAAAGTATGTGACACGGGGGAAGAAAACTATTTTTTATTTGTTATTTGGAGCTTAAAATGGGCAAACTTTGTAAGAAATATTGTGCATGATCGATGTTCCATATATATATCTAGTTTTGATATGTTTATTTGTAGCAGATCTATATATTAGTTAACTGCAGAGAACGCTGAGAAGAAGAGAAAAAGAGCTAGTTTTTTATTTTTTTCTAGTTGTTTGTAATTTGTAGATTTTTGGCTAGCTTTAATTATCTTGTTCTCTTCTCTAGCGGGCCACGTCACCTTACCGCCAGCGAAAAAGTATATTTTCGCTGGCGGTGTCTTAAGATGGCCGCCAGAGAAAATACCGCATCTTCTCTGGCGGCTAGCTTAAGGAGGTCGCCAGCGAAGATGTGTTTTCGCTGGCGGCCCGAGACCCCCACCCCCCCTATCTTTTTAGCTGGCGGTTTCACCTCATTTCCGCTAGAGAAAAGTTTTTCCAAACGCCATGAAAGATTGTTTTCGTAGTAGTGTGGTATGCCCTCTAGGACTAGAAGTACATAAGATACACGTTTGTCCGAACGATTGTATCCTCTATCACAGTGAGGAGTATGAAAACCTAGAAGCATGCCTGGTTTGTAAAGCACTATGATACAAGATTAGACGAGATGATCCAAGTGATATGAGCGGACAACCTTCGAAGAAGAGAGTTCTTGCTAAGGTGATGTTGTATGTCCCTCTAATACCACGGCTCAGGTGTTTGTTCAGGAACAAAGAGCATGCTAGCATGATGCGATGGCACGCAGAAGAACGTCAACAACACGGGATGCTAAGACACCCCGTCGACGGGTCGCAGTGGCGAAACAACGACATAACATTTCCAGACTTTGGAGAGGATGCCCGAAACGTAAGGTTCGGTTTAAGTACAAATGACATGAATTCATTTGGAGAGATGAACAGCGGCCATAGCACTTGGCCTGTTACCATGTGTATCTACAACCTCCCCCCTTGGCTATGCATGAAGCAAAAGTACATCATGATGCCAATTATCATTCAAGGCCCAAAGTAACTTGATAACGATATTGATGTGTACCTAAGACCATTGGTAGAGGATCTGCTTTTGCTATGAAACAAAGGTGTCTCCGTGTGGGACGAGGACAAACGGGAGCAATTTAACATACGAGCGTTGTAGTTCGTGACCATTAACGATTGGCCTGCATTTAGCAACCTATCCGGACAGTCAAACAAGGGGTACAAAGCTTGCACCCATTGTATGGATGAAACTGAACTTATGTATCTGAAACACTGCAGGAAGGTTGTTTACATGGGCCATCGTCGATTCCTTGTTGCAACCCATCCTGTACGAAAAAAAGGCAAGCATTTTGAACAGAAGGCAGACCACCGTACTAAGCCTAAACATCGCAACGGAAATGCCATGTTTGCTATGGTGAAAGATCTTAAAATAGTATTTGGAAAGGGATCTGGCAGCCAACCTATAGAGAGTGAAGATGGTCACGTGACGATGTGGAAGAAGAAGTCTATTTTTAGGGAGTTACCCTATTGGGAAGTCTTAGACGTCCGACACGCAATCGACGTGATGCACCTCAGTAAGAACCTTTGCGTCAACCTGTTAGACTTCCTAGATGTATATGGGAAGTCGAAAGATACACTTGAAGCACGTAATGATCTCAAGCATATGCAACAACGCAAGGACCTTCACACGAAACCGAAGGATAAAGGAAGCCATTATTTGAGTCCTGCAAGCTACACCCTGAGGAAGGAAGAGAAGGAAAGTGTGTTTGAATGCCTGGAGAGCATCAAGGTTCCGTTTGGATACACCTCGAATATAAAGAGAATAATAAGCATGAAAGAGAAGAAGTTCACAAACCTAAAGTCTCATGACCGTCACGTGTTGATGACACAACTGCTTCCTGTTATAATTCGTTGTATCCTTCCTGATAATGTATGGGGAACAATAACAAAGCTATGTGCTTTCATGAACGCAATTTCGCAAAAGATTATCGATCCAGACAGTTTAACAACCCTTCAAGATGACATGGTCCAATGTCTTGTTGGCTTTGAGATGATCTTTCCACCGTCATTCTTCAATATAATGACGCATCTTCTATGTCACCTTGTGAAAGAGATCATTATTCTCGGTCATATGTACCTACACAACATGTTTCCTTTCGAGAGGTACATGGGCGTTCTAAAGAAATACGTTCGTAATCGTTCTTGTCCGGAAGCAAGCATCGCCAAGGGTTTTGGAACAGAGGAGCTCATTGAGTTCTGCATAGAATTTATTGAAGACCTTCGTCCAATTGATGTACCTGAATCAAGCCATGAGGGGAGACTACGGCGAAAGGGGAACAAGACTACGGACCCCTGAAGGTACCTCTGTTTCGATGTCAATGGGTTAGGCTCACCGGTGGAGGCGTAATGATTGATGACAGTGAGATGACAACGATTGACCTAAGCAAGATTGGATACTCAGACGAACCATTCGTCCTAGCCAATGATGTAACACAAGTTTTCTACGTGAAGGACATGTCTAGCAAACCAAAGAAGGGTAAAGGACCCGACGAGCCAAAGCGCCACGTGGTTCTCCCAGACAAAAGGAAAATTGTCAGAGTCGAGGATAAGATTGACGAAGATTACGATCAGTTTGACGGGCAACCTTCGTTCGCGGTGACGGTTGACCCGAGCATCCTCCTATCAAAGTAGGACACCCCTTACTCACGCAACGATCATAGCGAAGAAACATTAGTGAGGAGAGAGTACGTGAGAAAACAGTGACATAGGTTGTTGTATGGGCGATGCAAATTATTTATAATGTATTGAAGGCCATACAATGTTTGTGTTTTTTACTAATACAATTATATACGGAAAACAGTGACATAAGTTGTTGTATGGACGATGCAAATTATTTATAATGTATTGAAGGCCATGCAATGTTTGTGTTTTTAGTAATACAATTATATATATATTTTAAATGTAATATCAAATTTAATCTATTTAAATAGGTCATATGTTATTAGATAGTTTAATACTATTTAAATAGTATTTAAATTGGTTATATTTTAATTATATATCATTATTGAAATGTAATATAAGATTTAAACTATCTAAAATGGTCATATGTTAATTATATATATATATTAAATGTAATATCAAATTTAAACTATTTAAATAGGTCATATGTTATTAGATAGTTTAATACTATTTAAATAGTATTTAAATTGGTTATATTTTAATTATATATCATTATTGAAATGTAATATAATATTTAAACTATCTAAATTGGTCATATATTAATTATATATATATATTTAAAATGTAATAGTAATTTTAAACTATTTAAATAGGTCATATGTTATTAGATAGTTAATACTATTCAAATAGTTTTCAAATTGGTTATATTTTAATTATATATCATTATTGAAATGTAATATCAATTTTAAAGTATTTAAATAGGTCATATGTTAATTATATGTGATTATTTATATTCAATAATAATTTTAAACTATTTAAATAGGTCATATGTCATTAGATAGTTTGATACTATTTAAATAGCATTTAAGTTGGTTAAATTTTAATTATATATCATTATTGAAATGTAATATCAACTTTAAACTATTTAAATAGGTCATATGTTAATTATATGTGATTATTTATATTTAATAATAATTTCAAATTATTTAGATCGGGCATATGTTATTTTAATGTTTCAATCTTTAGTCCCAGTTGTTAAACATAACCAGAACAAAAAAGATATTTTGGAAACAGCGGGAAATTATATTTAGTCCCGATTGGTGGCATCAACCGGGACTAAAGATATCTTTAGTCCCGGTTGATTCCACCAACCGGGACTAAAGATATCTTTACTTCCGATTGATGCCACCAACCAAAACTAAAGATCGCGACTATAAATAGCTGTGCGCATCGTCTTCTCCAGATCCACTCTTAGCCGTTTCATTCTCTCAACGCACGTCCTCCACCTCTGCCGCCACCGTCGTCTTCGTTGTCTCTGCCGCCGTACGTCGTCGCCGACCTCACCGCGCCACCTGGCCGAGGTTTGCGCCGATCTCTCCTCTGTCATTGTTTGTGTCGTTTCTCTCGATCGCATCCGCGCGTGCGCAGCCACCGCCGCCATGCATGCCACCCCGTGCCACGACCGCCGCCACCACGCGCCACGGCCACCCCGCGCCACCAAGGGCGCCGCCAGCCCGCGCCATAACGGCCGCCATCCCCCTGCCGCCGCCACCCCGCGCCACCCGGCCGCTACCCCGCGACGTCGCCCGCACTCCACGGCGCAGCCGTCACCCCGCGAACGCGAACGATAGATCGATAGAATGTGAATGATACAACGCGAACGAACATGAACGATATGTAGAATGATAAAACGAACATGGCCAAAAGAACGATAGAACGAACGACCGAACGAACTATAGAACGAACGACCGAACGAACGATAGAACGATAGAACACGAACGACTTAACGAATGAACGAACGAACGAACGATGAACGATCAAACGATAGAACGAACGAACGAACGATAGAACGGATGACCAAACGAACGATAGAACGAATGAACGAACGAACGATAGAACGAACGACCGAACGAACGATAGAACGAACGATCGAACGAACGAACAAACGAACGAATGAATGAACGATCAAACGATAGAACGAACGAACGAACGAACGAACAAACGAATGAACGAACAATAGAACAAACGAACGAGGGAACAAACGAACGAACGAACGAACGATAGAATATGGAGGCCATGTGGGTATCCGGTACCCATATTCTCCACAACCATGTGTATATTTCCTCTGTCTTTATTCATTCATATGTATGTATGGAACAAATTGTATCAATGTGAGCCAACTAAATGGAGGACTAACTTAATGGTTCAAATAAAATACATTTATCACAGTAATAGTTCTTTAGATCACCCATATCACACATAGATCACTATAGATCACCCATATCACACAAAACCAATGTCTCTAGTCGAATATGACCGAACGACGGAACGTGACCGAGATATGCAAATATGCATATATGTTTTCAATGCAGATATGCATATATGTGTTTTCAATCATAGATGTACCAGATTAATCATAGCTGTGTTTTCAATGTACATTGTTAATGGTATAATGTAACCCTCGTTTTGTTTGCAATAGTTTTCATGTTTTCACATGGATACACTGAATATAATATTGCACATCTTTTTTTACATTTTCCAATAGTGATTTAATTTTTTTTCTAATTTTTTTCTAATAGCTGCTGACCGCCGTCGTCACTCAAGCTTAAGTGGCCCCAATAACTCCAAGCAAAACTAAGGCAAGTTTCATTAAATCCCTGGTGTGTGTGTGTGTATATATATGACATATGCACGTAGGTTGCATGTATAACAATTAATTAACTGGTCATCGTACGTTTTTCTCAACAATGTCAATATATGTATAACAATATACTCTTAGTTGATGTGTACCTAATAATGTTACGAACAGATGGCAGATCGAGATGATGAATAGATCCTCATGGATGAGATCACAGAGGGCAGCAGCCAATATTGGGCGGATCAGGAGCCAGAGGACCCCAACCAATACCTGAACGAGGAGGGAAACGAGGGCATAAACCAAGAAGAAAGTGAAAGGCAACCGCCCGTTGGAGAGAAAAGGGCACGCGGACAACGAGGAAGCTAGAGGACAGGCACATCACTAGTGAAGTGGCACTAGACAGCGAACCAGTAGCCCAAGCCGGTATACTACGGAAGTTTGTGGGACACAGTGGTTGGGTCGTGAGGGATCACGTGCCCATTAGCACAGTGCACTTGCGTCAATCAAGGTTAGCA
Source organism: Oryza officinalis (assembly GCA_008326285.1). Lineage (NCBI taxonomy): Eukaryota > Viridiplantae > Streptophyta > Magnoliopsida > Poales > Poaceae > Oryza > Oryza officinalis. Next base: position 22,639,704 of record BDMV01000006.1, read on the forward strand.
GAGGATGACGAAAGTAATCTTCCAGATACGGAGAAAGCTATGCTGTGGACCACCATGCTCGAGACCTTCACAGTCCCTGAAGCAGATCAGCCAAGATTGAAAGAATGGACGATGAAGAAAATGGCTGAATAGTTCTAGAAGTACAAGTCAGCTTTGTACAAGAAATACGTTATGAAGAGTCTGACACCTGATATCGACAAATTAACCAAGCTAAGGGATCATTGGGATGCATTTGTCGCATATAAGACTTCCAAGCACGGGCAAATGCAAATAGCAAAGAATAAAGCCAATGCTGCTAAGAAGCAGTACCATCATCGGCTAGGGTCAGGTGGCTATAAGAAGGCAATCCCCAAGTGGGATAAACTGGAAGCTGGGTTGATAGAAAAGGGTGTTGAGCCGGCCACAACGAACTGGCCTGAACGTTCTAGAAATTGGTATTATGCTCATGGTGGAACGCTCAATCCCACTAATGGCTCCCTTGTATTCGGCGATGCGATCCGCGAAGCAGCTAGCCGACTTATGGAAGCAGTAGAGGCGTCTACTCAGGGAACATTCCAGCCTGACAGAGAGAAGGACGAGCTTACGCTCACACTACAGAATCCTAAGCATCTAGGACAAACACGAGGAAAAGGCGTGGTTGCTTGGAAATACGGATTTCAAGAGGACAACCACACTTACAAGAGTCGGATGAGGAGCAAGAGGGATACCGAGGCAAAATTAAGATATCTCGAGGAGAGGGTCGCCCTGCAGGACATACGGATGCAAGAGGAGGTCGAACGATGGGTTGACCAACGCCTGGCGGAATGACAGAGCCAGCAGACGGTGCAGCCGTATGCCCTTCCAATCATGGTGAGCCCCTTAGGCAATCGCAGCAGCTGTGCTTCTACAGGGCAAGCAGGAGAACAGGGCATAGAAGGTACAGCAGGGCCAGCTCACGACGACCCATCGTACCCCGTAGATGAAATCACACGACGGACACCTTGTGAGCTGCACAGTCCCTTCAAGAACATATCACTCTAGGTATGCTCGTAGTTTTATAATATATGTCTTGTAAATTGCATAACCGGTGGTGCATGCATCTGTTAATTACTAAGTAACCTTGATTCTCGTGAAGGTGGCATCGGGCATGGCCATACCAGTGGACCGTTCAGGGACATATCATTACAGACTGATTCCACCTGGGTACTCAAAGGTTGAGGTTGAATTGGTGGAATGAGGGTTCGACGATCTCGAGCTGGACATCCCCGGAGGAGACGGGGAGACGAAACTAGGAGACACAGCCCACGCCATTATACTATGGTGCAAGCGGTACATCGTGTTTCCCGGGCGAGCAGCGACGTCTTCTCCTCCGTCTCCTTCGCCTGCACCGGCTCCTCCACCGCAGTCTCCTCCGCCTGCAACCTCTCCTTCGCCTGCACCGGCTCCTCCGCCTGCACCGTCATCGTCTGCTCTGCCTTCATGACCTAAAAAGTCATGCCCACTTCGTCCCGCGCCGTCAAAGTCCACGCCACAAAGAAAAAAGCCAAGACTTGACGAGCCAAAACTCCCCGCTCTCAAGAAAAGGGCGTACGACTGCACTCCCAAGGAGAATGGGGAGGTCGTACGAGCAAAAGTGAAGGCGTTCTTCGAGGCACGGAAACCACCAAAGAAGATTCCTATAGATCCGGCTGCTAAGAAGTTCTTTCAGAAGATGAGCGAACCGGTCAAGAGGGCTTTACTTTCGGATTATGACCGATCGATGACAAAGTCGTATAAGAAACAAAGAGGAAAGGCCAAAGAAGTGCCTCAACTCGGAAAGCAACCAAAACAATCGGTTGAGGCATTGCTACCACCCGGTGAAGAGGAGCTGAGGCAATGGATGAAAGAGACGGGTCTGAACAGGGCGCAACTGGTGGGAGACGCATCAATAACCATGGCGATAGAAGCCGATTTGAAATATAAATTTAAACTCGGTGAACCGCTTGTCTAGCCTGATCAGGTGATCACTCTCGCTACACAAATGCACCGATTCCATCAATGGTATATGAAACTTTCATCCAAAGGTAGAATGATGGTTGGAGCAAGGATAAGAAACACAGATTACTATCAAGGAGATGATGTTCTGTGGATCAACTTCGAGAATGTATTCGATGTATACCAACTAGACGATCTCGACGTCTCCATTCTCAGCTGCTGGGTTTTGTAAGTATCGTTTTAGCAAACTTTATTTGTTCCTTAGCTCCTTCTATGTACCATTCAATGGTTACACTGTGCCAATAAGATTGATGCAAATTCCTTTATCTTTTGTAGAATGGAGATTCAATCGTGCCGTAGGCAGGAGATTTACAATATTGGATTCATGGACCCCCGCAAAGTCAATAACGTAATGATATGGGACTTTGAGAAAGATACAGAGGATAATATTGTTCATTTCCTGGTGCAGCAGCATTATAAGACCTACATACTATTGCCCTACAACACAAAGTGAGTTTTAACTGTCTTTCGAATTTGTACCAACTTCCTCCTCGTACTCATACCATGACATATATATCGTCTGACGCAATTTGCAGATTTCACTGGGTCCTTTTCCTCTTCGACCTTGAACTAAGCAAAGTCCATGTCTATGACTCAATGGATAAACCAGAGTCTACTTTCACCAAGATTTTTGAAGTGATAGATAGGTAATGCCATCTATTCAACTGTCATTAATTATGAACACTACTGTTGGTACTATGCAGATCTCCGATATTTAATCATAGCTTCCAACTGTACAAAGGGCATGGGCAAAGTTCTGTACATTGGTTCGCGGGGTTTGGAAAGAAAAACTTGGTAGGAGGTTTAATTTTTCGATGAGTACATGCTCCAAAACATATTGAATCATTAATTAGTTCTAGAAAAAATTAGTACATTAAATCTCTCGTCGTTTCTCCTTAAGTGTGCAAAACAGGAGCAGGGGAATAACTTGTGCGGCTACTACGTCTGCGAATATACTCACGCACTTGTACACCAAATCAACAGTGACAAGGATCTGAAAGTACATAAAAATTATTCATACATTATGTCCCGATTTCTTATTGACTTCATATACTTATATCTCAATTTTTTTTCAAATGATAGATTATTTACATGAGGGAAAAACTATCCAACGAAGAATTTATCAAGGCTGTTCAAGAACAACTGATGGGATTTATCAATGAACAAATAATTGATCCCGCGGGAGAATTCCACTACGATGGAAGGTCTATTGATCATCATCCCCTTGGATAACATGTCTTAGGTTTCTTCGTAATATACAATAGAACATTATAATTAACGAAGGATTGTAATATATGTATATATTCATATGTGCATTCATGTACTTATGTGTGTGAGTATATTTCGATAATATAAGTATATATTTACTTGAGTGCATATATATAGGAAATATATATATGTGTAAAACATGTATTTATACATATATATATATATATATATATATATATGCATATTGCATATATATATATGTATAAATACATATATTACATATATACACATATTATATATACATATATATTACGCATATATATGTATTTATACATATATATGCATAATATAATACATATATATATGCATAATATATAAACAAGCAACTGGCAGAACCAGCAATTTTTTTTTTAAAAAAATATCATTAGTCCTGGTTGCTAACACCAACCCGGACTAAAGATGGCTAAGCCAGCAACGTGGCACAACCATCTTTTGTCCCGGTTGGTGTTACCAACCGGGACTAATGATAGCTCTTTAGTCCCGGTTATTTCACCCGGGGCTAAAGATGGGCATCTTTAGTCCCAGATTCGAAGTCCCGGTTGCATAACCAGGACTATAGGGTGTTACGAACCGGGGTTAAAAAACCCTTCTCCACTAGAGACCGGTGCGTCCATCCAATCCATATTGGGCATCACCTTGCATAGCCATATAAGGTAAGGATTTCTCTAGATCATCCTTTCACATTTTATTTTTCCTTAGTATTTTTCTAAGAGATTTGCATCTGACTCGGCAGACGGTGGTAGAGGAGGCATGGCGAGGGGAAGTTGCGGCCGGCGCGATGCTAGGCAGCGAGGAGGAGGCGGCCCTACACGGAGGCGGCGTTCAGCGGCAACCCCATCCCGACACTCCGCTGCGAGGACGAGGTAGCGCCGACCCCAACCGAGCAGCAACATCGACGAATCGGCGAGGTATTCCTTCCCCATTCCCCATCTTCCCATATAATCTGATTCGACGAGGTTATGTGCTTGTGCTATTTGTGTTTGTGATGTGCCTTGGAATTATGATTATGCCATTGTGATTATGCCATCGTGATTATGAGAATGTAAAGATTATGCCATTGTTTATTGTTCTAGATATCTGTTAAGAGAATCTTAGAAATAATTATTATAGTAGGTATATCAGGTAAACTCCTCAAAACCCGAGGGGAAAAATGACGAGAAGAACTGTGATATATTGTTAGTTATTTTCAGATTTTTATGAGTAAAGCTCGTAATATAGTCCATAGGATGTGTATAGTTACCATTTATTAAAAACCCTAGTGGGGAAAAGTTAAATGATAAGACATATAGTTAATGTTAGTAATACCTCATTAAAAACTTTGAATTAGAAAACCTAAAGGGCAAAACTCATACGAAGAAAAGAGTGCAATATAATGAAGATAGGTTATTTTTCAGAGAGAGGTGCTCCCCCTGAAGCCTGCAAATTTTGAAGTCGTCTCGTGCCAATTGCTTCAGCACATTTAAAGATTGTAGAGTATGGTAGAGATTTTGTTAATAAATCGGCAAGATTATCACATGACTTAGTTTGCAACATGTTTATCTCTCCATATTGCTGAAGGTCATGAGGATAAAACAATTTAGAAGCAACATGCTAAGTGATATTGTTGTTAATATAACCACTTTCCTTCTAAATAACACAAGCAACATTATCTATGAAGATGATGGTAGGTGATTCTAATGAACCAGTACCACAAGATGTTAATATGTGGTTAATCATTATGCAAAGCCATACACATTCACGTGATGTCTCATATAATGCAATTATTTTCGAATGGTTGGTGGAGGTGACTACTAGAGTCTGCTTAGAAAACTTCCATGAAATAGCAGTTTCACCTTGTAAAAAAACAAATCCTGTTTGTGATATGGCATTGTGGGGATCAGATAAATAGTCAGCATTAGTATATCCAATTTAAAGTCAGATCCTGGTTCTTTTTAAAGAATAGTCTAAGATCTCTTGTGCCATTAAGATATCGGAAGACATTCTTAACTCCAGTTCAATGACGTTTGGTAGGAGCAGCGCTATATCTTGCTGGTAAATTTACTGCGAAAGCAATATTTGACCTAATACTATTTACAAGATACATAAGTGCGCCTATAGGACTAAGATATGGAAAATCAGGTCCTAGAACATCCTCTCCATCTTCCTTTGGTCTAAATGGATCTTTTTCTATTTCTAGTGATTTGACCACCATAGAAGTTTTGGAAGGATATGACTTATCCATATTGAAATTCTCCAATATTTTCTAGGTAAATGCTCAAGTGTTAGGCCTAAGCAAAATTTGGTTTGACACAAATCCTTCATCTCAAACTCCGTCTTCAAATGATGACGTGCTACATTAATATCTTGTGTATTGCCAATGATGTTAAGATCATCAACATATACTGAGATAATGCAAAATCCTGTGAGGGATTTTTTAATGAAGACGCATGAGCAATCTATCCTTTTAGCAAAAGAAATTTACTTAGTCGGTTGTACCACATTCTGCCCGATTATTTTAAGCCATAAAGTGACTTCTGCAACTTAACACAATACATGTTGCGATTTACCTTTTGATTTGGCATGTCAATTCCTTCAGGGACCTTCATGTATATCTCATAATCAAGTGAACCATATAGATACGCTATCACTATGTCCATCAACAGCATAAATAGACGATTTTGTATTGCCAATGGTATTCAATATCAGAAAGTTATACCACTCATGACCGGAGAATATGTTTTGTTGAAATCAACACTGGGTCTTTTGCGTAAAACCTTGTACTACAAGCCTTGCTTTATATCTCACCACCTCATTGTTTTCATTCCATTTTTGGACGAAAACCCATTTGTATCTCACAGGAAAGATACCATAAGGAGTAGACATAACAGCTGACAATACATCTCTTTTATAGAGCGAGGCTAATTATGTTTCAGTTGCATCCTTCCATTTGTTTCAGTTAGAGCGTTTTTGACACTCTGTTATAGACCTAGATTCTAGATCATTTTGAAGGCATTTAGCAAATTGTTCGGAGAAGTAAGTGTCGACAATTATAGCTTTTCTATCAAAAGATTTTTTAGTTTCAGAGTAGTTGATGGCAATTTCATCCACCCCTATAGACTTGTCATGATCTCCCAAAACAATGTGTCTAGGGTCTTTCGAATTCCCAGCCTTAGCATTGTGCACCACCAAGCTAGGTCGTAGATCATTACAATCTACTTGACATGTAGTATTCATGTGATATGTACCAACTAAAGGTTGGTTTTCATTTACCATCTTTCTATGCTTGTTAGCAATACCATCTCGCTTAGTGGCCGTACATCTTTCTCTCTTTTTAATGAGTGGTAATGAGTGGAAGTTGAGTGGTTTTCTTTGGTACCTCCACTCTTTCTGGTGCATTCTGAGCGGGAATAAAAGATTTAGTCACACATTCATAATTGGTAAATGCATCTGGCATGTTATTTGCAAGTCTTCGTGAATGTATAATCTTCTAAACTTGAAGTTCAGTTTCAGTATCAGTAGTATGTGGATCAGAGGCTAGAATACCTTGGGTATCCCAATCAATTTCTTGGCATTCTTTCTGGTACTTGAAATCTCCCTCTAATGTCGAAAAATTTTCCTCATCAAAGATAGAGTAAGCGTATCGGGCAGTAAATAGATCGCCTGTTAGAGGTTCTAAATACTTTATGATCGATGGGGATTTAAATCCCACATAGATCCCCACTTTCCTGTGTGGGCCCATAGCAGTACGCTATGGTCGTGAAATCGGTATGTACAAAACACAACTGAACTTATGCAAATGGGACATACTTGGAGGATTTCCATGTACTGACTGCATTGGAGAAGTTTCGTGATATGCAGTTGATCGTAGTTGAACAAGGTCAATAGCGTGTAGTACTATATGACCCCAACACAATGAAGGCAATTTGTAATTCATCAATAATGGTTGAGCAATATGCTAGATTCTTTTAATCGGTGATTCAGCCAAACCATTTTGTGTGTGGACATATGGAACAAAATGCTGAACCTGAATTCCTAAAGCCATGCAATAATCATCGAAAGCATGAGATTTAAATTCGGCAGCGTTATCCATATGGATTGATTGAATTCTATGTTCAGGGCAATTTGCCTTTAACCTTATTAGTTGAGACATTATTTTAGAAAATGCATGGTTTCGTGTCGAAAGAAGACGCACATGAGACCATCTAGTAGATGCGTCAATTAAAACCATGAAATACCTTAACAGTCCAGATGTTGGCACAATAGGGCCAAAAATATCTCCTTGAACACGATCAACGAATTTAAGTGGTTCGGCTTTGATTTTGAGGTAAGAAGGTCTTAAAATCAGTTTCCTAGTACATACAAAATCAGAGGATTTGGAAAATTTTGCAGTGATCAAGTTATGACCAATAGAGTTGCCGATAATTTTTCTCATCATTCTAATATCAGGGTGTCCAAGTTGATTATGCCAAGTGTGGAATGCATCGATATTTTGAAAAATTACTTTATGAGCAACATGTGCAATGGGCTTAATGTATGTATAGTACAATCCAGATGTGAGAGATGAAATTTTCTCGCAAATGCATTTGCCATATCCGTTTTGTGCAGTTAAAACAAGAAATTTATCTCGATTATGCATATGGGTTCCAATGTGGAACCCATTTTGACGGATATCTCTATAACTTAATAATGTACGGGTTGAATTGGGATGTAGTAAGGCATTCTCGATTGTAATTTATGTACCCATCGGGAGTGTAATAGTGGCTTGTACAAACCCAACTATCACAGCATGGCATCCAACGATGGTCAAAACTTTGGCATCTCTCATTTTGAGAGTCTGAAAGTATTTGATCTCTCTAAGTATAGAATTTGTGGTACCACAGTCCACAACGCATAATTCCGCTTCTATCAGACTAACTAGTACATATCACAATTAAAACATTAAATCGGCATACATACCACAATTAAAATATTAAATACATAGTATGACGTTTACAAAGGTTTAATAGTACATCTCTAATGACTAGTAAGTCTTACAAGCTGACATCTAAAAAGAGTTTGTACGTTTCTACTTATTAAAACAACTATCGGGGAGTGAATGGAATTTCGATGAGACATGAGATACTTGACACTTTTGCATTAATGCCACACAGATTTTCTATTTTTGGAGGTTACTCTTAGTTTAGGGACTGATTTGTAATTGCCCTAAAACCCAAAAGTTTTTCTACAAAATGGATAGTTTTGGGAATTTTGTATGAGATGTCTCAGTTTATAGAATTGGTGCCCCTATATGGTTGGATGCAAAATTTATAGACTGTAGCAACTCATAAGTATTCCTTTATTGCCACTACTTCTAAATTTTTAAAATGCAAACCTCCTAAAGTAAAATTGTGTGGTCTGAGATCACACAAACATTTCCTAGCAATTTAATTTCTTGTTTTAATTTGTATATAGTAGGTGCGAGTTGAGTTAATGTTACAAGACATATGCAATTCATATGATAAATGTATGTATGCTGACCTGTACCGACAATTCGTGAATAGAACGCTATAGCTTCTATTGTCCATTTATGTGCTTCTCTCAGTGAAATGTGTGACGACTAATCCCCTCTATAGTTCATGGCCAACAACGTGGCACATTGACCCAAATTAATGTAACCCGCTCCTCACAAGGTTAAGTCTATCCAACAAAATTAATGCATATGCATAATACTTAATTATCGAATAACAAGGAAACAATCAAGAAACCATGCAATACCAAGCATAGAAAACCAATCAATATATTTATATGTCCAAGCCAACATCATGGCTCGATCAATACTGCTCTCAGCTAGGGTGACCAAGTTATTAGCATGACAGACTATAGCTAAAATCCAGGCTGTTAAAGACAGATTGCAAAACTATTCACTTTGATCCTGAAAGGAGGCATATTACTAGGCTGAGATCTTTATAATGAGCAGTGTGTGGACCCAAATCCTAGGATGGGAATAGGCAAGCCCAAAGGGAGGTCAGCCAAGAGGATCAAAGAATTAGCAGATATGACAAAAGTTTTGATTCCAGAGGGCTCTATCAGAAAAAATGACTTTGAAAGTAATATTTAAAATAGTCTAAATTTTGTTTCCTCTCCATCTGATTGTTCCCTATCTCTGTTGCAAAAGATGGGAGTAGATCTTTGCGGCCTGTCCCCTTAGGAGGTGGTTGAATCAAGGCTAGGATGATCTACTCCGAGGCATTTTGATAGTTCCCAATTCGTACCCTCTAGAGAGGCTTTTGGGAGAATTTTGGTTCTGTGGCCTGCTATTGTTTTTTATGGGTGTTTTAATTGATAGGACAAACTATGCAATCTCACTACGATTCACCTCAAGGCATGACAATAGTTCATGGTTCCTAACTTGTGTTTATGGCCGCTATAGAGGACCAAAAAATGATAGTTTTGTTTAGTGGTTTAGAGACTTCCAGATGGCAAAAAAAACTGGTTGTTTGTTGGCGATTTTAATTTTTACAGATCAGTTGAGAATAGGAACAAACCAAGGGCTGATATGAATAATATCCTCTCATCTTTAATGATATAATTAGTTCTCTGGGCCTTCAGAGCCGCCAATTAAGAGTAGAGCATGCACTTGGAGGAATATGCAGGAAAACCCTTTGTTGGAACAGTTAGATTGGTTCTTCAGCTCTCCTTCTTGGACTACAAACTACCCTAATATTATGGTCATTCCTTTGACAAGAAATGTCTCTAACCATGTTCCATGTGTCATACAAATCCAACCCTCCATCCCTAAAAATAGTGACTTACGTTTTGAAAACTTTTGAGTAGAGGTGGAAGGTTTTCTTGAGCTGGTTGCAACGATTTAGTCAATGGATCCTGGATATGAGGATCCAGCTAAACGTATGTCATTCAAATTGAAACTCCTGAGGAAAAGATTGCTACAGTGGTCCAAGAACTTATCGAAGTGGTCTTCTCAAATTGCTTCATGCAACTGTGAGCTGGACTTTCTGGACTTAATTGAGGAGCAGAGGCAACTGAATAGGTTTGAATGGAACTTCGGAGAGATAGTAAAAAGACAGGTACTTAAAATACTGAAAAACAAGAGATTATACTGGAAGAAAAGGTGCACGCAGAGGTGGATGAGATTGGCAGAGAAAAAGACAAAAATTGTCCACGCAATGGCAACTGAAAGATACATGTAAAAATGCTATAGCACAGATCAAGGATGGCAGAGGAAATGTAGTACCCTCCCATCAAGATAAGGTTGATTTTTTTTAGGCTTTTAAAAACAGAATGAAATGACTTCCAGCTCAAAGATGGTTTTCAATTTTCCTCAACCTTTTTTCCAGAGCTGCTAATCTGGATAGTTTGGTTGATCATGCTCAAAGATGATTTGGTTAAACATATTCCTGCTGATAGAGCCCATGGACTAATGGCTTTAATAGTTTCTTTGTCAAGAACTGCTCGCCATCTATAGCTCAAGATTTCTATAGATTGGCTTCTCATTTTCATGCTGGATTGGTTTACATGCAAAGCATAAACTCATCTTTTATCATTTTGATTCCAAAGAAACCATCTCCTGAAACTTTAAATGATTTCAGGCATATTTCTCTTATTAGTGTGAGTCTCAAAATCATTCTAAAATTGCTGGCAGATTGGTTGCAAGGAATAATTTTGAAAGTTATTCACAAAAACCAATATAGCTTTATTAGAGGCCGAACAATTCATCATTGCCTAGCTTGGTCCTTTGAATTTATAAATCAGTGTCAGCAGCCCAAGAGGAAAATAGTGATTTTGAAACTTGACTTTAAAAAGGCTTTTGACACAATTAAGCGTGTTGCAATTTTGGACATCATGAAACATATGGGTTGCCTGGTAAATGGATCAATTGGGTACATACGATTTTCAACTCAGCTGACTCTTATGTTCTAATGAATGGTGTTCCTGGAGCCCCTTTTAAATGTAGAAGAGAAGGCAAGGTGACGCACTATATCCTTTATTGTTTGTTCAAGGAGCAGAACTTCTGCAGAGTATCATTAACACAGCTTGCAGTATTGGATTACTATCAAAACCTATAAGAGAAGTGGAGGATGTGGATTTTTCTATAATCCAATATGCAGACGACACCTTGTTGCTTGCCAAAGTCTCCTAGAAAGACTTATTATGTTTGAAGGCCCTTTTAAACAATTTTGCTCAAGCTATTGATTTGAAAGTCAACTATCACAAGTCCAGCATGTATCCTCCTAATGTGTCAGGAGAAAAAATGCACCTGTTAGCTAGTCTGATGGCCTGTAGCATGGGGCCCAAGCGACAGTGAGAGAAGGTGGCTCACTGGTTGGCGGCTGGTGTGATTAGCTGGGGCGAGGCACTGATCGGCTGGCCTAGCCTTCACGCGAGAAAACGAGAGTGGGACACGGGCTGGCTTTGCATGCCGCGGCAGGAGAGAGAGGAGACCAGTTTAGGCCAAACGAAGTGTTCATGTGTTGTATTCTGTTCATGTTCATGTGTTCATGTGTTCATCTTCATTTTAGAGGATTTAGGGCATTATTTTGGGATCTGGGGCTTGATAATTGGCTCATTTGAGCCGGTTGAGAGCTGTCTTTTCTTTTTTTTCTCATTAAATACCAAAGGTGCTAGTAGTTGTCGGTTTTAAAATCGGCATCTATGCTAATGGGCAAAGATGTCTTTAAATTGGTACTGATTGAAAAACCAGTATCTATAAGGAGTTTCCAACCGACATCTATGGGTGCTATATAGTAGTGCCACAATCTAAATGTGTGCGTGCCATGCAAATAGGTTGTTTGTGTTTTATCAGATTTCATCACGCTCTCTCGCGAAGCTCATTTTTGAAAACCTCTTAATATTGTTGTTCCACTGGATTGAGAGAGAGGATGCTGTTCATATTTTTTTTAGGTGTCTAGATGCTTTTTTTTTTGTGTGTGTTGGTAGAGATGTCCTTGGGTGGAGTAGGATCCCCTTGACTTTGATGATTTTTTCTTGGTGGTATGAATAAACAAGTTAAAAAATTCCAGAGTGGGATATATGCTTTTGGCTGCTTTGGTCTGGCCCTTTGGTCAATTCGACATGACATGATTTTTAGGAACAAATTGGTTCCATCATCTCTAATGATTCCTTTCCGGCTGATTGGCTTGTTATTGCAATGTAAGATCTTGCTGAAGCTCGAGAAAGTGCATGCCCTGGATCAAATGACTAGGTAGTTTTGCTCCTCTTCTTGATTACCGCTAGCAACAAATTTTGCTAGCTAGAGAGCATCACCCGGCTCTGGACAGATTTCCCGGGGGAACGGGGGGCTGCTCATTCGCTCATACGTGTTGTTATAGTAACTCCCCCACACACAGCTGGCATCAATCACAACAATTAGAGTTAATCATGGAGCTACAGTAATTTCTCAATAAAATCATAAAAATAATTTATTTCAAAAATTCCTTTCACACGTGTTTTTTCTTTTTTTTTGACTGAAACAAACTTTTAACTCAGATTTAAAAAATTTTAAATAGGATTTGAAAACTTTCAAGTCCAGATTTAAAAATTTAAACTTATATTTAAAAACTTTCTACTTAGATTTGAAAATTTTTAAGTTAAGATTTAAAAACTTTTAACTTAGATTTAAAAACTTTTTACCTCAGATTTGAAAACTTTCAATTCCAAATTTAAAACTTTAAACTTAGATTTGAAAACTTTCAACTCAGATTTAAAAATTTTCTAATCAACATTTGAAAACTTTCAACTTTGATTCTAAAACTTTCAACTGAAGATTTAAAACTTTCGGCTTAAATTTGAAAATTTTCATCTTAAAATTTAAAACATTCAACTTAAATTTAAAAACATTCAAAACTCAAAATTTAAAACTTTTAACTAAATTTTTAAAAACTTTTGTCTCAATATTCGCACGTGATACAAAAACCACAAAAAAAATAAGCGAAAAAAGAGAAAAAAAAGGGCATGTGGCGCAGACGTGACAGCTGTGACGTGCGCACTAGCAAGCGAGCTGGCGCGTCTGCACCAGTTAGCCTTTCCGTAGTAGGAATGAGGAGATGGCGTGAGCAAATGCGAGAAAGCTGAGCTGAATAGCATGGCAGGAGTTAAAGCTACAACAAGTATATACATACATCCACTTGAATGGTACTCCATCTACCTAGGACACAATAGATGTTGTCAGCAGGTGTTACAAAACCGGCATCGAAATCGTCATCGGCAGAGAAACGTGGAAGAACGTAATAGAAGATCCAAACTGATGATGACACCGAGACTTGATTTTTGATAACGGAGTTTAGCCAAAACCAACATATTAGGGGCATTGATTATGGGTGATCCTTCCCAATCTAGCATAATTACAGAGAATCAGAAGATCCTCGATTGGCAACACCATCGACCAGTTGTTCTCTCTTGTCTATCCTACTGTCATCATCCATGTAGTTACAACAGGTGTGCTTCTCTACTTAAAAGAGAGCCGAGGACAGAGTTTGACTCTACTGTTGTCTTAAGAACTAATATAACTTTAAGTCCTAAACTGTAATCGACTATATACATATATTTGATACAAACTCAAACATGAAGAATTCATGGTGACCTTGCTACGTGAGCCTAAATCTTAGCAGTATTTGGGTAGGTAGTAGTGATTGATGACATATCTATATACTGCTGTATACAAATGTATAAATTCAAATTATTTGTACATGCTACAGTCTTATCACAATCTTGGATGCTCTGGACTAACATTACACAATGTCATGGTCTTGTGTCTATTGCTGGCATTTTGGTGATCTAAAAAAAAAAGATAAACCCACAAAACAATAAATTCTTGGAATATTGTTCTTATTGAGGAGATATTATATACTTTCAGTACTTCTGCCACTGTCTTAAACGTATTTGTGATAACCAGAATACCTCGTGGGCCAGAAGCGACCGCCACACGGTGAGCTCGATCGGGTAGGTCAGTCTACTCCACTCCACTCCACCATTGGATCCACGTGGCCCTCGTACCACACCTGTCACCTCACCGGCGTTGCTCGTGGTTGTGGAGACAGAGGAAAGAGAGAGGGGAGTGAGAAAAAAAAAGATTGATAGTCAATTATATATGAGTCTTATGTATTTTTTTAGTTTCTTTGATGATCGGGCTCTCTTCGTGTTACCAAATTATTTTAATTACTTGCATATCACCAAATTTCTTTGATGTCGTAAGTATAACTCTTAGTTAATACTTATCCACTTATAGACTACTTTACATAGTTGAGAAAAAAAACCTCTTAACCATTAATGCACCAAAATAATTTTTTATTACTCTTCTTTCCTTTTTTCTATCCTCATACAATAAAATTTCCTTTAATAGATACTAAGAGTCGACTCTGAACTATTATCATTTGTAGTAACGATGTTTCTTCTTCCTCCTCTCTCTTTTTTATGTTTTCAAATTTATTTGCATAGCAACGGAGACAGCTCATTAATAAACACCGTTGTAAATGCTATACTTTTGGGCTCTTTTTTTTACTGTGTTTTAGGCTAGGATTTTCTTTCGTATTTACTTTCGATCTAGGCTTTGTTTCCATTGTACTTTTTTTGGGTGCAATTCCATGGAACGCATAACTTGTTCACTTGCATCGAAAGACAAAAAATAGGAAATGAAGCAAGAAATGAGAGGAGGAAGAGCATATCTCAGGATAAAAAAAACCTAAAAAATAAACCCAAAAAAGATGAAACTTGTTTCCACATGTTTTACAGTATCATGATATCACTGGTTTCTTCTCAAATATGTAGAAAGTCTATTGCTTCATACAAACATCCTGCATCCTCCCCCACCATATAGTTCCATCCTTCTCTTCCTTATGATGTTTTTCATAATTAAATTAGTCTGATTGCCATCTTCCTCAGTGAGTTCTTTCGTATAAAGCAAATTGTACTTATCTGACACAAAAAAACTTCAACAGGTAAAATTATAACAGAAACAAAATTAGCACGTGTACTTCTTTTCCCAACCAGAGTCATGCATGGAGGACAGGCAGAAACACACCTCATCCAATTGTGTGTTTATCCAAACCTTTCCACAACATATAATTATCAAAAAGAAAATCATTAGTTGCACACATAATTAATTGAAATGTCAACTATCGATAGGTGAGGAGTGCAATTTGCATAGAAATATTTCTTTTGAAAGCAGTTTAATGAAGAGCATTATTAGAAGCCTGGATGCTTGTTGCCGCGTCATGACATCCCGTGTCGTCATCATTTGTCATTTGAATCGAAATCAAAGGAGATGGGGAATCATCGAATCGAAGAAATGGCGAGATAGGAAATTTTGAGTGTTTGGGTTAGTCAACAAAGGCAATAAGCCCAATGGGCCTAAGATTCAACGGCGGCGAACGGCCCAACAGCGAACGCCCCTTCGCGGTTTCGCCTGTCGTTTGGAGGAGGGCTAGCGGGCGATGCGAGGTATGGGCCAGACCTCTCCGCCACTGGCGGTGAGCGAGCTCGATCAAACGTGATTCAGAAAATTCGGTCGGGTTGATGCTGTCTCCCCTGGTTGATCATAAATCCGTTTAATTTACAAGTAATAAAGAAACTAGAAATGTGAAATGTATCGGTCCGGAAAGCTAGATGCCCCGTACAATATAATCAAGAGGAAACTAGAAAACGCGTACGTACGTGGGGTAGGCCTACCTGGTGATTGAGCGAGGGCGAAGCTGCAGCGCCCAGTACATGCAGTCAGCTACAGCGTTGTACCACCACGTATACGGGTGCTTGCTCGGAATCCAATGGAAACGAGATAGTAGCAGCAAGCTGCAGAGCCAGCCTTACATGCGTGCCGGCATGTCACGGCCAGCGCCCAGCGACCCGTCGCGGCGAGGGAGCGAGCGTCGTGTGGCTATATCCGGAGACGTCGTGGTCGGCATCGAACCCCCATCCACCGATCACAATCACGTGTCGCCGACCGATGTGTGCGTCGTCAGACGGTTTTGTACAGCGGTTCTATTTATGAGCAGGAGCTGTTTGTCCCCAGCTCGTGGCCCCGTCTGCCTCTGTCGCCGCCTCCGCCCGCTCTCGCCTGTGACCGCGACGGACACGCAGAGCAAAGAAGTTGTGGCGGCCACGCCCCCGGTTAAACACGAGAGAATCTCTCGTCAATTCCGCGCGCTACTAACCTTATTTCACTTTGGGCTGGGTATGGCTGTAAAGCTGTCAAGATGACTCACTTTCAAAGTGTACTTTTCACTAATGTAATTTAGGGTACATTTATTTCTATATGGTTTGTACTCCTTGTTTTGATATATGTAGTCGGCAACAGCAGGTAGGTAGTTAAGGGCCGTTGTTAGTTGCATTCTCGCTTTATTCGTCTTCTTCCTCTTATATTTTTTACAACACATTTTTTTTATGTCTGTTTTAGTTTGAACATTAAGGTAGCGTTCGATTATTGTCTTTTATGACCATATAATTATAAAAATAATTGTTAACTGATCTATCGATGTCATTTTCACATATCAAATCCTAATATTTGAACATATATGTGTTCAAATATTTTCAGTGTTACAATAGTGAAAATGTAAAAGATCGTCGATGACAAAATCCCAATCGTTCATCATACATTTTTATCAATCTCAGTTGTTTCTACGATTGACAAATATCTCACGTTTACAAATGCAGACGCTACGACTGTAAAGGTGTGTTATTTTAGTGTGTTGGGAAGAAATTTCTTCGTACGAAAGACAAAACTACTCATTAGCACATGATTAATTAAGTATTTACTAATTTTTTTAAAAAAATAGATTAATATGATTTTTTAAAACAAATTTTGTATAGAAACTTTTTATAAAAAACACACCGTTTAACCATTTGAAAAATGTGCAAGCGAAAAAAAAGTGATGTGAGTTGAAAAAGCAGGGTAAATAACTCATCCTAAATTCTACAGGTACTCCATATATGTACAACTTGGACGGTGGATCCAGCCTTTCGAAGCAACCGGTAGATTCATACTTCGAAACCGCCCAGGCAATTTGCATAACTAGCGGCGGCCAGCGGCTCGCAAGAAATATCTCTATTGATTGGCTGAAAAAATTCTTGGGCACACATCGTTAGGACCTTGCCTAGGTATGTAGGCCCGGTACGTCCAAAGCTCTCCTTAAGGATAAGCCTGATGCTTTGTTATTCTTGGATCTTGTGCTTTATTTCTTGCATATGGAGCGTGCCTATGTAGCAGCTTGCAAGTACATCTATTTTTACTACTGTCTACACTGTTCAGTGCATGCAGCAATTTCCATGCATATCTCTTCGTCAGAAAGCTAAGCATATGCCCTTCTTCACCCTGCTGTGTCCCATTCAAAAAAACTCAATTTTTTTTTAAATTCGTTATATTAGAAGGGATAGTATTGCTTAGAGAAAGTTGTTCTGAGCCAAGTTGATGTTGTGCGCACCTCTCTTTAAAAAAAATATGTGCGTATTGTTCTATTTAATTTAATAATTAACTAATCTAGCGCATACATTTTAAGATATCATCATCCAAATATTCTGGCAGTTCACGTAAATTAGCATTAATATTTTTCTGACCAAATAAAAAATCAAGCAGTTATGGGTCTGCAGAAAACAATGATAGCTAATAAGGTTTTCACATCCTTGCTTGCTATGATATTTAATTAGCTCTATATATGCATGTATGGCAATAAGAAAAACCAATATCTTCAGCTATCCATTTCTATAGGACAAGTGGGAAATGACAAATGGAATCTCACAATCAAGTATTGTCAATATTAACCAATTATATTGCCCAAAAGATATAGTTTTATATAATATATATATAGAGAGAGAGTACATATCTGATGAAATTCCAAGTGCTGACATCTCCTTTGTCCGAATGCAGTATACATATAGAAATCAAATTATTGCATTCAATAACACATTCTGTGATTTGCAGCAATACTTCTGCTGATTTGCTGTGAAAGTGAACGTACTCTGTGGTGCAATACTGAGGGTATAAGCTCATGGTTGCTGAAGTGGACATGCAAGCAGTTCAAAGGAAGAGAAAAACTTACCTTATTTTCTAACGAACCAACAAGAGAAGTGCCAATCATACTAAAGAAAACAAAAGAAAGGAAAACACCAGGAACAACAAGGGAAAAGCAAAATTATCTGCCTAGATCACTTTCGACAACCTTCACAATATTGTTGCAAAATGCATGAAAATCTAAGTGTGGTGATGGCGAAACATGAAAAAATAAGCACCATGCAATTTGTGGCAAATGAACAGTACCTCTCCCATCACTGAAAAGGGACAATTGAGGGCGGTGTGCCCACTTGCGTGTTACCAGAATGCCCCTCGCTCGATCAAGACAGCAACCTCCAGTTCTACTTGGATATGAATAAGGTACTAATTATGCTCAATGAAGTAACTAGGCTAGCTAAAATTTTGCCTTGATCTGTTAGGAATGTTCATCCTTTGAGTCCATATCCACCTTCTTTTGGCATGGTTTTGAAGTGCGACGAAAAACTATATCAATGCGGTACAAATAACATTGCTGGAGTAAGCTACATTAGTACTGGTTGACAATCCTTTTTAGTCCTAGTTATGCAACTGGTATGCACAAGTTTTTGCTTTTTTTCACTGTTTGTTTTTTGTTGTTTATAAATACACACATATATATAGACATATATATGAGGATATGTTTAGTGAAAATGAGCTAAGTGTTGGAAACTCGTGAAAATCAAACCTAAAAGTTTTGTAATTTCATGAAAAAATTACTAGATATAAAATATACTCTTACTAAATCTCAAGTTCGAACTCAACTTTATTTGGGAGTAACAAAAAAGACAAATTTTGGATGAATGGTGACAGGACACTATTCATCTGAAATTTGTAATTTTTGTTTCTCTCAAATGAAGTTGAGTTTAGACTTGAGATTTTGTGAGAATGTATTTCATATCTATACCTATCTCTAACAATTTTTTTCATAAATTTATAAAACTTTTAGGTATGATTTTCACGAGTTTCTAACACTTAATTCATTTTCACCAGATATGTTTTCTATATATATGTGTGTGCATGTATATATATGTTGGTATGTGTGCGTACATATATATATACACACATGTATGTATACAAATACAAACATATATATAAATATATAAATACATACATATATACATGTATATATGTATGTTTATATATATATATATATATATATATATATATATATATATATATATATAATTACATACACATATGATTGATATATATTTGTATATAGCAACACGTATATATAATTGCTAGTATTACTTATGTACAATGGAAATTAAATACATACTTTTGATATATGTACAATTGTTAATTTCTAATGTTCTATCATATATTATAAATATACGAAATATACGAAAGTAAGACAATGTTTCGGGTCAAGGAAGAGGTTGTCCATTGTCGTGGAATTCTGCAGACGAATTAACAATCTCGACCATAATAAATCCCATGAGTTGTTCTTGAACAACCTTTATGTAATCCACCGGGGGGAGTTTGTCCTACATCCAAATAATCTGTTGTTTTCAAAAAAAAGAGATATGAATATATTAAACCAATGAGAAGAGTATAAATAACATATGAATGGTGTTTACGTACTTCGATATCCTTATCAGTGTTAATACTATGTGATATGCAGTGAATAAATTTACAAACATAGTAGCCGAACAAGTTGGTCCCCTGTTCCTGTCGTAAATATTAAAGGAGAAACGAACTTATGAAATATTTCTATTATAGAACAACTGAGATATATAATTTTGGACCATGTACGTACCAGAAAGTCCATCTTCACAGTTAGTTCTTCCTTGAATTCCCCACGGACGTTTGTACAAAACCATACCGACGCGCTGCAGTTGTAAACTATAATTAATGATGCTATGATAAACATAATAGTGATAGCAGCAATCATAATGACAGTGGAATGGATGACGTTACCTGTTAAGCTTGTCGAAGATTGTATTGAAAGTTGCCCTTGGTTTCCACATAGAGTCCAGGGCATGGATCATGCTACTAGAAGTGTGTATGACAAGGAGGACCTAGTGGAATCTGCAAATTGCGTGAAATGATATACATATCATTGTATAAATACGAGAAGGAAACTGGTACAAAAGGCGGTAAAAACTCACTTGGTGTTGTAAGGCAAGAATATAAAGGTCTTATAATGTTGCTGCACCAGGAATTTGTAAATGTTCTCCTCTGTTTCGCCTGGAAAGTCATCTACAGTCTTCTCGGTAATTATAACAGGGTCCATGAAACCAACCCTGAAATATCCCTGCCTACGGCAGTTTTGAATCTCCATTCTATAGCGCAAAAAAAGGACGAGAGGCATCCGCACACGATAAATCTTCGATGTTACATATGAAGAGCTAAGGAACAAAATAAAATTAAACGACACTTACAAAACCCAGCAACTAACAAGAGAGATGTCAAGGGCGTCTTGATGGTATACGTCATAGACATCTTTAAAGTTTATCCACATATCACATGCCCCACAAAAGTAATCTTCAGCTTTAACCCTCGCAGTGAACATAACCCTAACATTGGTTGATTGTTCCATGTACCATTGATGAAATCATCGGTACATCTGTGTAGACAAGTTCTTGACCAGCTCTAGCTTGACAAGTGGTTCGCCGAGGTTAAATGGGTGATGAAGATCATCTACTGATGCCTTCTTGATATGGGCTATCCATAGCAGTTGCTCCTTGGTAAGATTTGTATCTGTCATAAATTGTTGTAGACTTATTTCATGTTAAGATGGCATCGGGTCAACCACTTGTTTTTCTTGCATTTCGAGCTGGGGGATAGCCTTTAAATTTCATTTAGTCTTCTGATAAGAGTTGCATATTGTGCAATCGTAGTTCAATAGTACGAAAGCTCTCGTCGGTTCGCTCATCTTCTAAAAAAATGCCTTCCTTGTGGGGTCTATTGGAGCCTTCTTCTCTAGACTTCGCTTGCCTTTCCACTTACTTGTCAGTCTCCTCGTCATTCAAATCATACGATCTTTTCTTGGCAGTGTATTTCTTTGGCGCCTCAAGTCTTGGCTTCTTCTTTGACAGTGCGGGAGGAGGTGGATAGGACCGTTGTTGACTAGGTGCAACTGGTTGTGGCCATGGGGACCAAGGAGACGATGCAAATCGAGGTTGCGGAGGAGACGATGGAGACCAAGGATCAGGTTGTGGCGGTGGAGATGTAGGAACGAACGCCGTTGCTCACCCAGGAAGAACGATGTAGCGCTTGCTCCATAGTATGATGGCGTGAGATGTCTCTCCTAGTTTCCTAGTTTTATCTCCCCATCTCCTCCAGGGATGTCCAGCTCAAGATCGTCAAAGCTTGGGCAGACTTGCTCCACCTTGACCTTTGAATACCGAGGTGGAATCGGCATATAGTGGTACCTCTGGTCTTGCTCCACTTGTATGGCCATGCCATACATGACCTTCACGAGAAACGAGGTTAGTTAGTAACATTTGCACCACTTTTCGCAAGCTACAAAGCTGGATGTGCAAACTACGAGCATACCTTGATTGTTAGGTTCTTGAAGGAAATATGCAGCTCACACGGTGTCCACTACGTGACTTCATCTACGGGGTGTCCTGGTTCGTCAACAGGTGGCATTGCTGCAACTTCGTTGGTTTGATCTGCTATTTGCCTTGTAGAAGCGCAGCTGCTTCAATTGTTTGAGAGGCTAACCAGGATGTGAGGATCTCTGCTGACTTAGTTGTATATCAACCTGTCTTGCCACCTTATCGGCCAATCTTTGATCGTAGTCCATGACATTCATGTCCAGATTCCAAACCCTGGCTTCTTGCTCGGACTTGTTTCTGATGTGACTCTTGTACATGTGGATGTCCTGGCAAAACTCATACTTCCATGGAACCACGCCTTTTCTGCGTGTTCGTTCTGGGTGCTTGGGATTTTGCAGTGCCATCATTAGTTCGTGCTTCTCTCTATCGAGTTGAAATCTCCCCCTGAGCAGAGGCCTTTAGGGCATCCATGAGACGATGAGCTGCATGTCGTATGTCGTCGCTGAAGATTAGGGAGCCCTCATCTGTATTTAGTGTGCCCCCATGAGCATAGTACCATTGTTTTGATCGTTCAGGCCAATCATCTGTGGCCGAAATGATACCCTCTTGTGGCTAATGCGTCTTTCATCTTCTGCCATTTGGGAATTGCTTTCTTTTAGCCGCTCGACCCTAACTGGTGAAAGTACTTTTTTCGGGTGGCATTGGCTTTGTTCTTCGCTATCCTTGATGCCCCTTCTTCTGACGATTTGTAGTCCATAAATGCATTTCAATGGTCCCTCAGCTGGGGGTATTTGTTAAAGTCCAGTGTTTGACCCTTCAAGACATATGTGTTGTACAAGTTTTGGTTGAACGTTTGAAATTATGTAGACATCTTCTTGAGAGCTCACTCCTTCACTTTGGAATGTTGTGTCTTAGAGATCTAGAGAGTGAAGGTCTCAAGCAGGGTTGTCCACAGCATATCCTTGTCTGACTCTGGAGGATAAGTTTCTCCACTATTTGACCTTGTTCTCCGCCAGTTTTGTATGTTGATCGGCACATGATCCCTCACAACCTAACCACATTGTGACACAAACTTTGTTATAATGTGTTTCACCTAAGTTATAGTGGCAACTAGGTGGCCATTGTCTTTTACCTCAGTTATAATGTGTTTTCTCTCCAACTTTCTTGCGAAACCTCTTTGTCTGCGTGCCTTATTCAAGGAACCAACGTTCTGCGGTCCCTCCTCTTGCTCCTCCTCGTTTTTCTCCTCTTATTCCTCCTCGTGTTCCTCCTCGTTTCCATCCTCTTGCTGCTCATTCAAGCACTGGCTACAATCCTCTTGCTCGTCCGACATGTAGTATTGACTGCTACCCTCATCAATCGTGCCTAAGAGGAACGCTTCGTCATCCGACTCTCCCATCAATTCCTAACATTAAATAACACAGAAAAAGTAAATTACTACAAAGGTGCATGGTATATTTACATTTTCGACAAATATGCATACACCCCCCCGGTTTATAATACTTATCGGTTTAGACAAAACTAATGTCAAATTTTAGTCTCCTTGACTATGAAGAACTTCTAAATTCACTTGCTTAAGAAATATGCAACCTATATGTAAATAGTAATCAATAATTAATATATAAGCAATAATTAATTTACTAATTTATTTACTAATGTACACACGAACAAATATGCATTGTGTAAGCAATTATTAATTAAACTAGGTATGTACGAAAAGAGTTGAATATAATTAGTCGGCATGCGTCATATATAATCTAAAAATTGTGTATAGTTCATGTAATTTGCCTTAGTATTTTTTGGCGGCCTTGGGACCACGTAAGCTGGAGTGTCGCCCGCGTAAGCTGGACCACGTAATTCTAACAAGAAAACAATTATTAGTTAAAACATCTACATTGGTCAACTAAAACATAGCACAAAGTTATTTTAATGTATTCTTCTTATTTCTAACAATTTTAATGATTTAAATGGACTTAATCGGAGCCATGGTTAATTATATATAAGTTCAAGAAGTTTTTAAAAATTGTAAATGTATTTTTCATGTATTATTTTTATTTTAGTTATTTTTAGAAGTACTTTAAAAATTCTAAACATATTTTTAATGCATTATTCTTATGTCTAACAATTTTAATAATTTTTAAATGGACTTGACCGTAGCTATGGTTAATACGATATAATTTTTTAATTTTTAATGTATTTTTTCTAATTTTTAAATGGATTTGAAGTAGAGAGGGCCTGACAGGTGGGCCCGACCGAGTCCACCGTGCGCCGGCTTGTAGTTTCGTGGGCCGGCGGTGTGTTCGACGCACGCGTGAGTCCACAACGGTGGTGGCGGGTCATCATGTGGCGGCGGTGGCGGCGTCATTCGGTGGCACTGACTACCGGCCGGCACTACGACAGCGAAGGAGGTAGAGGGAGCGGCGAGGTCGAATAGGCCTAGGCAGCGGCGGTGGAGGAGGGGTGCGGTGATGGCAGACACAATGGCGCGATGACGACGATGACGACGACGGGAGAGAGATGTGGTGAATTGTGTTAAGTCCTGATCGGTGCGCTCGAGAAGACGAACTGCACTGCTATGTATACACCCGAGAAGACGAACTGCACTGCTATGTATACACCCAATATTTAGTTCCGCTTTGTTTTCACAATCGGGACTAAAGATAGTCCCGATTCATAACTGCCGCTATTTCCAAAATTTTTTTGGTCCCGGCTATAGATAACAACCAGAACAAAAAGTAATTAATGAAAATACATTAACTAGAATACATTAAAATAGGTTACAAATTGCAGAAAAAATTTTAAAATACGATATATAATTAACGGTTGCCCGATTAAGTGCATTAAAAATAAGAAAAAATATTAAAAATAAGGAGAATACATTAAAAATAGGTTAAAATTATAATAAAATTTTAAAAATAATATATAATTAACCGTGGCCCGATTAAGTGCGTTAAAAATTAAAAAAACCTAAAAATAAGGACAATACAATAAAAATAGTTTAAAAATTGTAATAAAATTATAAAAATGATATATAATTAACTGTGGCCCGATTAAGTCTATTAAAAATAAAGAAACCTAGAAATAAGGAGAATATTTTTTGTTAAAAATTGTAATAAAATTTTAAAAATGATATATAATTAACTGTGGCCTGCTATGTGCATTAAAAACAAGAAAAATCATAGAAATTACGAGAATACATTAAAAATTTGTTAAAATTATCATAAAATTGTAAAAATCATATATAATTAACTGTGGCAATTAAATTTATTTGATTATTTTAAAAATGGGTTACAAATGGTAGTAAAATTTTAAAATATGATATATAATTAACCGTGGCCTGATTAAGTGTACTAAAAATAAGAAAAAATCATAAAAATAAGGAGAATACGTAAAAAATAGGTTAAAATTGTAATAAAATTTTAAAAATCATATACAGTTAACCTTGGCCTCAGCATTAAAAATTAAGAAAACCTATTAATAAGGAGAATACATTAAAAATAGGTTGAAAATTGTAATAAAATTTTAAAAATGATATATAATTTACCGTGGCCTGATTAAGTGCATTAAAAATTTAAAAAACTAGAAATAAGGAGGATAGTTTTAGTTGAAAATTGTAATAAAATTTTAAAAATGATGTATAATTAACCGTGGCTCGATTAAGTGCATTAAAAATAAGGAAAAAATCATAGAAATAAGGAGAATACATTAAATTAGGTTAAAATTATAATAAAATTTGAAAAATCATATAAAATTAAAAGTGGCAATATAATTTTCTGTGATAATATTAAAAATTGGTTACAAATTGTAGTAAAATTCTAAAATACGATATATAATTAAACGTGGCCCGATTAAGTGCATTAAAAATAAGAAAAATCATAAAAATAAGGACAATACATTAAAAGTAGGTTAAAATTGTAGTAATTCCCCCCGTTTGCCAATAAAATTAGAATAAGTTGTAATAAATCACTTCTCTGCACTTAGTATTTTTCAAATGTTCAACCAAAATACTTCTTTCATCACGAGAAATAGCAAATCAAATTAATACACATATTATTTAGTCAAAACAAATATGATAAATAATTTACATTGTCCGTACACCAAGGTAGTATAAATAATTTACATCGTCCAAACAATCAATCTCATAACATGATGGTTAATGCAACGTGCTTTTTCCTTACAAATGTCTTCCTTCGCTATGGTCATTGCATAAGTAAGGGGTGTCCTCATCTCATTTGATTGGAGGATGCTCGGGTCAACCGTCACCGCGAATGGAGGTTGCCCGTCAAAGTAATCGTAATCTTCATCTGTCTTATCCTTGACTCTGTCGATTTTTCTTTTTTCTGGGAGAACCACGTGGCGCTTTGGCTCATCGGACCTTTCCCCTTCTTTCGTTTTCTACACATGTCCTTCACATAGAAAACTTGCATTACATCATTGGCTAGGACGAATGGTTCGTCTGAGTACCCAATCTTGTAAAGGTCAACTGTTGTCATCCCATACTCATCAACCATTACGCATCCACTAGTCAGCCTAACCCATTGGCACCGAAACAGAGGAACCTTCAAAGCTCCATACTCAAGTTTCCATATCTTGTTGATGGAACCATAATATGTGTTGGTTGTCCCTTCGTTGTCCATGGCATCGATACGAACAACACTGTTTTGGTTCGTGCTCTTTTTGTCTTGGGCTCTTGTGTAAAATGTATAACCATTGATCCTTGTAATGTCGAGATTGAGCAAGATGGTCCCCTCGCCAACAAGGTCAGTTGTTGTTCAATCGTCCCGTTACACATGAGATGTGGTCATAACCAAGAGGGGAATGTATCAATTTGATGATGTGTAATCCAGGCAACAGACTTCCCGATGTTTTTGGAGCAAACAATCGCCATGTGCTCCTCGATGTAAGGAGCCACCAACGAAGATTGTTGCAAAACCATGAATTGTGCTTTACGGATTAAATCATTGTCTATAATCATTATTGATTTCCTTTCAAGAGTCCCCTTTCTCTGTAGTTTCCTCTCATGGCTTGATTCGAGGACCCCGATTCGACGAAGGTCTTCAATAAATTATACGCAAAACTCAATGACCTCCTCTGTTCCATACCCCTTCACGATATATGCTTCCGGACGAGAACGGTTACGAACGTACTTCTTTTTGAACGCCCATGTACCTCTCGAAAGGTAACATGTTCTGTAGGTATACAGGACTTATAATACCGATATTTGTGACAAGGTGACATAGAAGATGCGTCATTATATTGAAGAAGGATGGTGGAAAGATCATCTCAAAGCTGACAAGATAGTGTACCATGTTATTTTGTAGGATATTTAATTTGTCTGGATCTATGACCTTCCGTGAAATTGGATTCAGGAAAGTACAGAGCTTTGTTATTATTGTTTGGACATTATCAGGAAGGATACCCCGAATTATAATTGGAAGCAACTATGTCATCAACACGTGGCAGTCATGAGACTTTAGGTTTGCAAACTTCTTCTCTTTCATGTTTATTATTCCCTTTATATTCAACGAGTATCCACACGGTACCTTGATATTGTCCAAGAATTCAAATATATTTTCCCTCTCTGCCTTACTTAGAGTGTAGCTGGCTGGATGTAAGTAATGACTTCCTTTCTCCTTTGGTTCCAGATGAAGGTCGTCATGTTGTTTCATATGTTTCAGATCATGACGTGCTTTGAGTATATCTTTTGACTTCCCATATATACCTAGGAAGCCTAGCAGCTTGACGCAAATGTTCTTAGTAAGGTGCGTTACGTCAATTGCATGACGAGGCAACTCCCAAAAAATAGACTTCTTCCACATCGCCACGTGACCATCTTCACTTGCTATAGGTTGGTTGCCAGGTTCCTTTCCAAAAACTAGTTTTAGATTTTTCACCATAGCAAACACAGTTTTTTCGTTATGATGTTTAGGCTTAGTACGGTGCTCTTCCTTTTGTTCAAAATGTTTGCCTTTCTTTCGTTCAGGGTGGATTGCAACAAGAAATCGACGATGACCCACATACACAACCTTCCTACAATGTTTCAAATATGTATTGTCAGTTTCATCCATACAGTGGGTGCAGACCTGTACTCCTTGTTTGATTGTCCCGATAGGTTGCTAACTGTAAGCCAATCGTTAATGGTTACGAATAACTACACTCATAGGTTAAATTGATCCTGTTTGTCCTCATCCCACATAGAGACACCTTATGTCACGCCCGGAAATTTTCCCAAATTTCCAGACCATTTTGTGTATTAAGTCCCTATCCAGGCATCAACCAGGGTACACAAAACGACAAATCAATAAACAGACCCAAACGTAAATAAAGCGATAAATACTTACAACAGAGGCACTTAGTCCTCGCACCAAAAAGAAAACAGCAGCGGAAAGAGATAATCCTAGCGGGCTTCAGCTCCACTCCACAGGCAAACTCAACTGGGGTCTGAGCCTTGATCCTCTAACTTCATCTTCAACTCAGAAGTACTAAACTTCTGAAAAAGGGGAAAAATAGAAAGATTGAGTACAACCACCGTACTCAACAAGCCACACCAAATATGCAAACGTGCAAAGGGGAGACAAAGGGAGGCTTATGGCTATTTGCAGAAAAGCGGTCGAAAACCTTTACATTTTAAAACAGTAAACTAGTTGTTTAGTTAAAGCAATATTAAATCTCCACTGAACAACGCTACAACCACGTTGAACAGGCCCAACCATTCCACCTGAACTACACCAGTTCATTAAGTTAAATTAATTAAGCATGTGGGACTAATCACGGTGAATCTGGTCGATCGCCCATAACCGCGGGCATAGCTATTCGAATAGTTTTACTCTGATCAGAGGTGCGCAACTGTACCCACAAGACACGATTCCACACATGTTACCATGCCCCGAAGTATCACCACGATACTGCAAAGGGGGAAATCGTGACAAGACCTTTCGCATAACTCCTCCTAACCAAGCGCACCACACCGCAGGTTTCGCCCCCACCCCTCAAAAGGCAGTGGGCAGCCCCCCCTCGTGCCTTGGTGAATCCGGCAGCCGGTCAACCGGTATATCCCCGGCCGAACCGACTCCATCACGCCCACCCTTTTCAGGGAGCGTCGGCTAGGAAAGAGCTATGCTACGAGTCCAGCAGTTGCCCATTCTTGCTTGTGGTAAGCACTGTTATTCTTCCAGGGTTTCCCATGAACCGGTCCTTAATTGCCATGGGTGCGACCAGCAAAACCATGCACCCACAGCCCACCATTAGGTCATATTTTAGTTGGATAATTACGACCAATAAAACATGGTCTGGTGTCTCGAGCGAACTACTCGTTAGAAGCTAATTGTAAACAGTGTAATTATCCCATTAAATGAGCTAGTGGTAATTAAGCATGACTAAGCATATATAATTCTAGCAAAGTCAACATAAGTGACTCACGCTAGTCAGATTATCACCCAAGGTTAACAAAGGACGGTTAACAAGTAAACATGGCACAAGCGAACGGATAGGTAAACCCTATTCCCATGTAATTAGCAAAACATGCACTTTATTTGCAAACATAAAACATTTTGTAACATAGGTACAACATGCTCAAGGGGAATGTGTGACTTGCGTTGCTTCTTCAAACAATCATCCGACCTCTTTCCTCGCGAGCGCGAACTTCCGAAACGGCGGAATCTACACGCTGGCACGCAAAACAAGGAAAAACTCTAATAAAAACCAAGTAAACAGTACATAAACAGTAAACCAACATGTAGAGCTCAATTTTAGATGAATTTTGCAAGTTGAATGGCTCAATTTGGAGTTCGTATGAATTAGATATGAATTTTAGAAGTTTTGAGCCATTTAAATGAATTTCTGGAAATTAAATCGATTTATTGCGCAATTATTAATTAATTTTGCAAAGGAAAGGGCTACGCTGACAGCATCAAAGGGAAACGACGCCGGAACGGCGGGTCCCACGTGTCAACGGGTCAAGGGGCGGCTGATCCAGGGTAGACCAAGTTCATGCACACACGGGTGCGGACGCACCACGTGGCACAGACGTGGCGACCACGGCGGACGAAAGAGAGAAGGTAGCGCCGGTGTGGACGCCAACGTGGCGAAGCCACGGGCGGCCACGTGGTCTAGGTGTGGATTGGAGTAAACAAAGGGGGCCCACGTGTCGGCGACATAAAAGTCGGCGAACCGGGGAGGTAAAGGAGGTAAATTGGACTTGCAGGAGGAAGGGAAAAAAAAGACTGAGAGGGAGGTAAACTGGACTTGAGGAGGTGAACTGGACTTCCTCGGAAAAAGTTAAAAGGGCCAAGGGACATAAAGTAGACTTTTGTGTGGAGAAAGGATAATAGGCCGATGGCCCAATAGAGGAGAAAGGGCTGGGAGGGACGTGAAGTGGACTTTTCGCGAGAAGGTGGGCCAATCGGCCCAACGGCCGCTGGGCCGGAGGAAGCGGTGGGCCAGGGTGGGCGGCTAGGGTTCGGCCGAAACCCTAGGCCGACCCGGCCAGGGCACGGCGGCGGCGGCCACGGGCCGTGCGACGGCAAGGCGTCGGCGCGGCCACTAGCGAGGACGGTCGGTGAGTGCGGCGGCGGCGGCGCACCGGGGCGGCGAGACGGCGCGCGGCAGCACGACGGCTAGGGACGCCGGGAGGGAGGAAGAAGAGGGGAAGGGGAGGGCTCACCGAGGACGACGGCGGCGTGGAGACGCGGCCGAGGGGCGGCGAGACGCGGCGCGGCGCTCGGGCGGTTGCGGCCGCGCACAGGCGCACGGGCAGCGGCGCACGGCGGCGGCCGGGAGGGAAAAAAAAAGGGGTGGCGGTGGAACTCACCGGCGGCAGAAGACGGCGGCGCTAGGGTTAGGGGTTGGGGGCGGCGGCGGCAGGGAAAACGAGGAGGAGGCCTCGGGGGGTGGGGGGAAATATAAGGGCGGCGCGGCGGGAATCCCGCCGGGAAAAGCGACTCGGCCGCGGACCCCACCCGTCGGCGATCGGGTGACGCGGGGAGGCGCGGCGGACTTCCGGGCGGCCTTTGGGCTACGGCCTCAGGCCGGCTCGGAAGGGGAGGGGGCGCGGGCGCGGCCTTGGGCCGCCTTGGGCCGAAGGAGAGGGGAGGGGGTCGCGGGGGCCGCGGGAGAGAGAGAGGATTTTTGGGCCGAAAACGGCCCGAAACAAAAGGGACATTTTTAAATTCGTTTTTTAATTAATTTAATCAGTTGAATGATCTTTGTGACTTTAAAATTATTTCTTTAGCTCCAAAAATTCACGAAAAATTTTGGAGAGTACTTTAGGTCACAGGGAATATTACAAAAATATTTCCGGCCATGATTTTTAAAGGAAAATTTTGATTTCCTCGCTAATTTTACTTGTTTAATTGCTTTAAATTTTTATTAAATTTCTGTAAAATGTATTATTAGGCAAATTTTAATCCCGATCGAAAATCGGGGCGTGACACCTTATTTCTTCCACAGCAGTTGCAGATCTTCAACCAATGTTCTTAGGTACACATCAATGTTATTACCAGGTTGTTTTGGGCCTTCAATAATATTCGGCATCATTATGTACTTTCGTTTCATGCAGAACTAAGGGAGAAGGTTGCAGATACATAGGGTCACAGGCCAAGTGCAATGACCGCTGCTCATCTCTCCAAATGGATTCATGTTATTCGTACTTATGTTCCTCACATCATTTCTGAAGTCTTAAAATATTCTGTTGATGTTTCGCCACTGCTACCCATCGGCGGGGTGTCTGAACATCCTGTCTTGTTTACGTTCTTCTGCATGCCAACGCATTATTCTAGCATTCGCTTTGTTCCTGAACAAACGCTTCAGACATGGTATTATAGGGTAATACCACATGACCTTAGCATGAACTCTCTTCTTCGAAGGCTGTCCGTCAACATCATCGGGGTCATCTCGTTTAATCTTGTATTGTAATGCCTTACAAACCGGGTATGCTTCCAGGTTCTCGTACTCCTCACCGCGATAGAGGATATAATCGTTTGGACATCCGTGTATCTTCTGGACTTCCAGTCCTAGGGGGCAGACTACTTTTTATGTTTCGTACGTTATTTCGGGCAATTCATGTCCAGTACCAATTCCCGACTATTTTTCCGTGAACCGGCACCTATAAGGTCTTATAGGTGTCGGTTGGTTGGGAGAAGTACATTAGTGCTAGTTTGTAAAAAAACCAGTACCAATGACTCCCCCTCCAAACGGTCCTCACGCCCAAAAAGGTGCCGGCCCTCCTTATAAACCGGCACCTATCACATAGGTGCCGGTTCGTAATAAGAACCAACACCTATGTCATGCCCAAATGTGATAGGTGCTGGTTCGTAATAAGAACCAGCACCTATGTCACGCCCAAAAAGGTGCCGGCCCTTCTTATAAATTGGCACCTACGTGGGTTTCATAACAAGAACCGACACCTATGTGATAAATAGGTGTCGATTCTATCCCTACCGGTTTTTCATATAACTTTTTCATATAAAGTAGGATGAATATAAACTTTATATAAAATTTGTAGCACTCGACGAGATCTACAATTTTGTAGTCGATGACTTTTTGATTTAAGGTCGTTTGGATGTCCGAAAATGTGTTATAATGTCTCAGATCTATTTGCATAACTGAATATTTAAAATTTCTAAACGATCTCGGATGAAGACAAAACATATATAAAAGTTGTAGATCTAGATGAGATCTACAATTTTGTAGTTGACAAAAATTTCATTTGAGCTCATCTATGGTGTTAAATATGGATTGTAAGTTCGGATAACAATAGTATCAAAAGAATAGCATTTGTTTGCAAGACAACAGGCGTTTGTAGGTGAGATAGTAAGGATGCTTTGGATGGAAAGAAATGTTTTGAGTTCAAATCTTATTTGAGGCATATATATAAATATGGGTTGAAAAATTCATAGGATTTATGGAAACGTCACATAGGTGCCGGTTCAAGAACCGGCAAGTCATTGGTGCCGGTCCCAAAACCGGCACCTATGTGGCCTTTTGAACCGACACCTATGAGACTTTATGTACTAGTGTTTTGAGCTCATCGACGAAAGATCAGTTCTGTAGTGTAAGTATATCTTCCAATTGTATTTTGGAATGTGACAAAATTAATATGAACTCCATTTGAAAATATAAGCTATATTGCTGGAATAGTATTGCCTATCCCATGTCTAGTTTATTTCGTCCATTGCAAAATAATTGTGTGTTTTCTTCTCCATGATAAAACAATACAACTCTACTT
Organism: Oryza officinalis; assembly: GCA_008326285.1. NCBI lineage: Eukaryota > Viridiplantae > Streptophyta > Magnoliopsida > Poales > Poaceae > Oryza > Oryza officinalis. Next base: position 22,672,708 of record BDMV01000006.1, read on the forward strand.
TTTTTCCATTCCAAACGTACATCCTTAATTATGGAACATAACATATGATTACCCAGGCCATATTGGTGCCCCATAAGGGCGATCACTACTGTTTCAGAACCGGCACTATTTTGCCGATATTGAATACACACTACAACAAAAATGTCTTATAGAGACATATATTTAATACTATAATGCATTTACAATAATATATAGGCATTTTAAAATGCCTTATATGTGCCTTTTAGTGAATTTTCTTATTTTATAAAAATATCTATGTCTTGTGGTATTTTTGTAGACGCGTTTTTTAAGTCTATAAGAATGAAAAGACACGCACTAACAATTATAGTAAATCGATGTGAAAAAGGAGATAAAATATATTAACCCTTGTTACCAATCCTTGAACTCTTTAGTAAATCATTTTTAAGTAAATTGCACCAACAATATACAAACTTAATAGGTGGGTGCAATTTGATGAACAAACTTGCAAAATGCTTGTTTTAGGCTAAATGAGTATGCTACGATTAATCCTATTTAGTTGAAAGTTTATTAGAATGATATGTTGGAACACATGGCGATACAATCTAGACATGCATGTGCTCAGTCAAATGTATCATAAGGGATGCCAATTATACAAACACATATTATGAAATATATATGAAGGGTGCAATTAATTGAAAAAATGGAAGAACAAAAATAAATACCAAGTAGAGGTTTTTCGCACATGTAGCATCCCTCGTGACCCCTTATGTGTGTGCGTGCCATTCTAACTAGGTGCTAACTCAGCATTATTAGTCATGGCCAGACATTTTGACCTTTTTTCACACGCATTAGTGAAATTCGTGATCTGAAAGTAAGATTATGTACTGGATTGCACCCACATGTTAAGTTTACTTATCATGTTTTATCTTCAATGCACTAATCATTTCAACCTCCCATATCATAGATAAATAGGTGCCTTGCATTAGTTATATTTAGTTACTAAGATATATTTATATCAAAACAAACTCCTGTACAAAGGGTAGAATTCCTTAAGATGCCCTTAAAGTACCAAAATGACGCCTCTACGAGATATGTTAAATTTAACAAAATATGTTAAAAATATTTCTAGATTAAAAGTATCATATGAGATTTTGAAAATTGCCTCTAGAAAAGTGGCTCTAGGTATGGTTTTAATTGTAGTGAGGGGAGGTCATTAGTGTTGTAACCGGCACTAATAGCCCCCAAGCTTAACCACGGATGGAGATGAAGGCAGCATGAGCGTCGGTTCTATATATGGTTTTTGATAGGGTTGGGAAAAAAGGTCGAGTTTGTGAGCCCAGCTCGGGCTCGCAATGCTCAGTTTGGCCCAAAAACCAAATGAGTCGAGCCCAAGCCTCTCTAGCTCATTTTATGAGATGGACTGAGCCAGAGTTATCACTATGTGTATTGTCTTATTGTCTAATGGAGATGTCAATTGTCAACTTGTGATTTATCATGTGGATTATGGAGAATTGAAGATGTGACTTTCCCTAGTTTTTGCACCTCGATATTTTGTTCTTTTTTTGTTACTGTTTACAAATTATATCTGGGATGTGCTTTGACTCGAAGGCTCACGAGCCAACTTGAGCCCGGAACTAATCCGAGCTCATGTTTAACCTCGTTTCCCTAACTAAGCCGAGCTCATGTTTCCACCCGTACTTCTAGATAGCCATTAGTCTCAGTTTTCATGCAAAACCTACTATATATTATGCCTTTGCAAAATAAAAAAGTATCATCCAAACAAATCAACAATTTCATAGCGCCATCATTTTATGCATATGATTCACCATGCACAAATGAATACACACTTGCAACTATACACACGGTTTGCATCCATTGACACGCATACAGTACATGGTACATATCCATACATAAATCCAGTGATACTTGCATTATATACAGTAGAAATCAAATCCATAATCTAATTTGACAATAGGCAAATTTGAAAAAAAAACTCACACCTCAGATCCAGCTGACACAAGCGCACACTTGCATGTGGTTGCTACCCCATTGGCTAGATTTCCTCAACTACCTTGGAGGCGCACAAAGTGATCGGCGGGGGAGTTGGAGAAGAAGTCACCGTTGTGGTGAGATCTAGACTCCTGCCAGTGGTGGTGCTGATAAGGAGCAGGGCAGGAGTAGGAGAATCTCCCCCAGCCTCCTTGTGAGTAGGGCGGCGGACTTCAGCCTCCCTACTTCGAATCCCTCGGTGGGAGAGGAGAGGGACAACGGGATCGAGGTGGAGTAGCCCTAGGGAAGAGCAGGAGCTTGCGGCAACATAGAGCCCAGATCAGACAACTCGATCAGATCTCTCTGTTGCCGTCTCCGGAGCCTGTCACCGTCACTGTGCTCTAGGAAGAGGGAACAACGAGTGAGAGAGAAGGGGGTGGTTGGGAGAGTAAGACCTCATGAGCTAATTTTTATATGACTTATCAACCAACACTGATGCTGGGATGGGGGTAAAGTATAGCGCGTAGGCTACGATAGCGGAAAACAAAACTTTTCTACCGCGCACACCGGGACATCATGCGAAGATAGGATCATGAATCGTTACCACTAGACGCGCAGCGCAGTGGAAGTAGAGTTGGAGAAGCTGGTCCAACCACAAGCGTCGAGGTAGTAGTGGAAGTAGTCGATCGCCACGAACAGATCGTCTTCTCCACGCGATTAGCCGCACCAGGAGTAGATCCAATCTGCCAGTTGTTGACGTCAATCTACGCCGCAACGAGCAGCGCCTCCACCGGTATCCACACGTACGGGGCTAGAGCATCGATCGCAAGTGTGCTAGCACTCGAGAGCGGCTAGAGTTTGGCTCTGGAGGTGGCAGCTAGGGTTATGCTTGAGATGAACAGATGAGTACCTCCCTCAGACCTCTCTACTTGGGCCTCATGAACCAAAGCCCAATAGGAGTCTACTCGGATCTCTATCCGAACTGAGTCCACATCCGAATCACATTCGAATGAGTGTTCCAGCCCATTAAGCATGCGACCCTGTAGGTTCACATATACTTGGTCGCGACCTGGAAACGCATTTCCGGTCAACCTGTTAATAGCGGCCTCTAGCAAGGCATATTAAGCTTCAAAGTATATGTAAAGATCATATCGGCTGAACCTGTAATGTTCTCATGTACGAATCCCTTTGCCTCACGATATAGATTGAGCTCAAGGCGAGACCTGTGCCATCCTCTTAATAGCTCAAACGCTCTCTCGATTCCATGATGGATTATAAACATGTGATTGACTCCTCAATCACCAAGCATGACCATGCATTTCCATAATCCATTACATCGAGGGGCCGAGAGATATCTCTCCCATAAGGAGGGGCAAATTCTATCTTGACCATCCACATCCCACTACATATTTCATAGCAAACCCGAAGACTACTTTTATAACTACTCAGTTACGGAGTACTGTTTAGTAATCTCAAAATAAGCTACTACGTATGTTGGGAACCGTGATGATCTCAAGTCTAAAGATTCTACATAAACAGTACTTGAGACCAACTGATGACACATAGAATCTCTGCATTGTCTCATGGCGGGTCTATCCAACATATGTTCACCAACATATGTCTATATTATTGATTGGTATCTCTATACCATGATCCATGAGACATGAGCATCAATCAATACATATGCTGATCATTAAATCATATTTGTTCCTCATATGATATATGATCAGGGATCATTTAGAAATAGCATCATTGTAACATTAAGAGTCTCATGAATAAGTCACATACTCATTGATCAAGAATAATAATATCTATTTCAAGGAACAAAGCACTGAATCATAAACATAGTCTGGGATATATACAACATCCCAATGTTGCCTCTAGGGCATATCACTAACAGTATCCCACTTGCACTAGAGTCAACAATGTAAGTATCGAATACCCATTGCCCTAGTGTGAGCCTCATGCTTTGGCTGGGGAAGCGGCTTTGTCAACGGATCTGCAATATTCAAATCCGTTTGTACTTTCATATCTTCACATCGCCTCTCTCCACTATGTCACGGATGAGATGAAATCGCCGTAGAATGTGCTTGAACTTCTGGTGTGATCTAGGCTCCTTGGCTTGCGCAATGGCCCCACTATTGTCACAGTAAAGGTCCATTGGACTGGAGGCAATAGTCATCATACCAAGTTCAGAAACAAATTTCTTGATCCAAACAGCCTCTTTAGCAGCTTCAGAAGCTGCTATGTACTCGGCTTCCGTTGTAGAATCAGCAACCGTCTCCTGCTTGGAACTCTTCCAGCTCACTGCACCGCCATTCAGGCAGAACACAAATCCAGACTGCGATCTAAAATCGTCTTTGTCAGTTTGGAAGCTAGCATCGGTGTAACCATTTACAACGAGCTCTTCCTCACCTCCATAGACAAGGAACACATCTTTAGTTCTTCTTAAGTACTTCAAGATGTTCTTTACAACAATCCAGTGACCTTCACCTGGATCTGATTGGTATCTACTCGTAGCACTTAAAGCATACGAGACATCTGGGCGTGTACAAAGCATGGCATACATGATGGACCCAATAGCCGAGGCATATGGAATCGCATTCATCTTCTCCCACTCATCAGGTGTACTAGGACACTGACTCTTGCTAAGATTTATACCATGTGACATAGGTAGGAAACCTTTCTTGGAGTTCTACATGTTGAACCTTTTCAACACCTTGTCAATGTACGTATCTTGGCTTAATCCAATTAGCCTTCTTGATCTATCTCTATAGATCTTGATGCCCAGAATATATGCCGCTTCTCCTAAGTCTTTCATTGAGAAACTATTTTTCAAATAAGAGTTAACAGACTCGAGCATAGGAATGTCATTTCCGATCAGTAATATGTCATCTACATATAAGACTAGAAATACAACTGCGCTCCCACTAGCCTTTTTGTAAACACAAGGCTCTTCTTCATTTTTGATGAAACCAAACCCTTTGATTACTTGATCAAAACGAAGGTTCCAACTCCGAGATGCCTGCTTTAATCCATAAATGGATCTTTGCAGCTTGCATATTGTCGAAACTTGGTTTCGGCAATATCAATCTGGGGGTAGCAGTCAAGCGCCAAACACAATGGGTTAGTCGGGACAAGGGTTTAGACAGGTTCAGGCCCTCTCTGACGAGAGGTAATACCCTACTCCTGTTTCGGGAATTTGATTCGCCGAGTGTTTATTGATCTCTTGATCTCTTTCAATAGGGGCTCTCGCTAGTCTTCTACTTGTCCTTGTATTTTTCTGTGTCTGCCCCTCAAAGGACGCCCTACCCTCCTTATATAGTCTCGGAGGGTGGGTTTACAAGTCGGAGACCTATTCTATTCTAAGTCGGGCTCCTCAATCTTACCAACTATAAACTATGGGCTGTTACCTTATCTCAATGGTAACATAATACCCAAGTCATAGCCGGTTTACATAATCATAAAGCATAACCTATCCCCTATAGTAAGTCGGATAAGCTATCCATGAGGGTATCCGGTACCCATAATCTCCACAGTAGCCCCCGAGACCTTCGCAATCGATGAGATAAATTAGCCTCAAACTTGAATAACACGCAGCCGAGTGATTTCTTAGCCGAGTGCCTCTACTGCCGAGTGCCTCCATCACCTCTGCTTGAGTCTCCCGAGTACTTCAGCATCCAAGAAAAGACTGTGAAGGGCTGAAATCAATTCAAAAAAGTTCAAACATAAAAATTTAGGTGCATCGACTGATGCACCTAATTAGGTGTAGCCCCCGACTATGTGTTTAGTTAAATAAACTAAGCATATAGTCAAGAACTATATTAATTATACTCTCCCGAGCTTACTATAAAAGGTCCTATAACACATAACCTTATAATTAAGGCATAGTGTACAATAAATCCAAGCACTGGGCAAGCTCATGCTTATCCAAGCCGTTATGCCCGAGTCGTCCCGGAACATATAGCTCAATCAATTCTCATGAATATAAAATATGAGTTAATAAATGTATCAGTCATCTGAAAAATACGACCGAAATATTTAATAGCTCTTGCCGTAATATTGATCTTGATAAAAAGAGCACACCAAGGTGGCAAATTAGCATTGATAAATAAAAAATCAAATGCTTTATAAAAAACCAAACAGCTCCCGCAACCTATAAAAAAATTACCAGGACAGTTATAAAAAACTTTACTGTTTGTCACCTTTCAAGTTGAATCATACCAACCTTCAACAAGTTGTGTAACTGCCGTATGAAAGGATTTTAAAGTCATTGGGCAATGAGACATACGCATATTGCTAGAGCAAATTTGCTTAAGTCCTCATGGACTTATGTCAAGCCGTACTCATAAGATGGGCCGTAAGTTTCTCATGGGCTCGGCCCAAATACGAGAAAACCCAACAAAAACTCTAAAATCTTTCTCAAAGCGCCAGCGTCGTCGCTGCCGCTTCTTCTTCCCGAAATTTTTCCCCTTTTCGTGCTCCTGTTCATCAACCGCTCCAAGGAATTCCGGAATCTCGCGCTTACGCAAAATCATCCATCCAAGAACTCACATTCCACCGCAATTCATCATCCGCGTCCAGCCACCAGCATCCCCTCAAAAAATCCCCATCTCTTGCGTAAGACCCACCTCCACCTAACTCGCATCCATGGCGGAAGAGAGAGAAATCCCTTTCGACCAGTGGGCGACCTCAGACGTGAAGGAGTCGACCTTGCGGGAGATGGTGAAGAACGGAGTTCTCCCACCCAAGGAAATCATCGGCTGGCGCCCGGCGGCCAGCGAAGAGTTCCCCACTCCAAATACCGGTGAGATTGTGGTCTTCACCTCTTTCTTTTATTGCGGATTTGGTCTTCCTGCTTCCGACTTCTTCCGTGGCATCCTCGAATACTACGGCCTTCAAATTTATCATTTGAATCCCAATTCTGTCCTCCACATTGCAATATTTATCCACGTATGCGAAGCATTTTTAGGCATCCTTCCCCATTTCAATCTATTTCGCCGTATGTTCTATGTCAAGCCACACCCAAACAAGGATGACCCCTGCGTCGTCGGCGGTGCTGGCTTTCAACTCCGCGGGACTCTCCGCAGAGACTACTTCTCTCTCCCCTTGAAATCTTCCAACAAGGGCTGGCACGCAAACTGGTTCTATATCTCGAACCCCCATCCCAGTTTGCCCGACTTCGTCGGCCTTCCACCGATCCAAAGAACTAACTGGAGCGCAATACTGGAGAACCAAGATTGGGTAAAAGCAAATAACCTCCTGGCTAATATTCTTGAAATGAAGAAAAAAGGCCTCCAAGGAGAACAAATCACCCGGCACTTCATCAAGAACCGACTGGCTCCCATCAAGGAAAGATCTAAGCCAGCGTTCGAGTATGAGGGTGAAAGCGACCCCAATCTGGAGGACCGCGATGCTCTGAGTTACCAGGCCTTGTGCACTCGCATGTACAAGATTTTCTCCTCTGGAATCACAGTAGATCGCAGCCACAAGATGCCGGTTCCTCCGTTCAACCTGTTCCGACCTCCTCCTCCGGTAAGTCGACTCGGGTCTTCAAAACTCTTTCAACCTTGCACACATCCTTCAATATATCTCAAAAACTCTACTTGCAGGCAAACACTCTTATTATCGCCAAGCCATACAAGGTGTACCATGACGATATACCAACTTGGCCTGCTGCCAAAAAACCAACCGGCGGCCCCAAAATCAAGGTTGAGCCTCAAGAAAAAAGAGCCGCTACCAACGAAGATATCAACAAGCGGGCGAGTAAAAGGAGACTGGTCGTTGATGACTCGGATGATGAAGAAGTCCAGATTCCACAATCTAGCATAAATCCTCCGAAACCAACAGCCAGGTCCACTCCTAAAATCAGGAGGTCCAATAGGTATCTCACATAACCAGAATCAACCTTCGATTAAAAATCTTTTTCGCCTCTTACTCAATTGTCTTTATCTTCCTTTTTGCAAGAAACCTCAAGATATTAATCCCACCGGGCGGGCTGAAGCGATCAATCCATTTGCAGCATTAGAAAAGCCAAGGCCTGCAGAACCAAAAGCTCAAAACCCTGTCCCAAGTGAAGACGCTTCTGGGGCAGAATCTTTAGGCAAAAATGCTCCTGAGGCCGAGCCCCCGACTGCCAGCCAAGTTTTCCCAGCTGGAACCCAGTCGGTCGAAGAAGAACAGCCCCCGACTGCCAGTCAAGATGCTCCGACTGGAAACCAGCCAGACGAGAATCTACGGGGCCCGTGCAGTCAAGAAGCACCATCCGAGGATCCGGCTCCCAAAACGGGTAAACCTTGCAATTAGCGCCAGATTCTTGTCTTCATCATATTCCTTCTTCTTTCATTATTCATCTTCTCTAGATCAATCAGCCGAAGAGGAGGAAATCTCCCGACTGAAGTCTTCAAGTGACTTGGTCCCTCCTATCAAGATCGAGTGGCGCGATGCCGAAGGCGTGAAGCAAGGCATCGTGCTAAATAAGCAAAAGGAAAATGAGGAACGCGACATGCTCGTAGCCAGCCTCAACGAAGCGACCCGGCTAATGAATGTAAGTGCATCTCCTCTTTGTCTTGTCATCATTATTCGGTGTAATTGACTATCTTCATCCCCTTATGCAGAGAATATATTGTCGCTCAATGGCCAAAACAGACACCCTCGAAAAGCTGGTTCCTCATGTAAATTCTCTGGAAAACGTTCATCAAGACCTCAAGGCCGCCAGAGAAGAAGCCACAGCTCGAGAGGTCGTCTTGCGAGTAGAGATCGCAAAACTTCGAGATGAAAACCTGGAACTCCGTGGCTCGATCGAGGGTAAGTCAAATCACCGTTATACTTGCTCTATCTTCGCATATAATATGTCTTGATCCTGATGCTCGCTCTATCTTCATGTTGTAGCAAATTCATCCGAAATTGATTCTCTTAAAGCTCAGCTGAAGAAAACAAGCTCCAGTAAAGCCAAGCTGGAGTCTGACAATGAGAAGATCCTGGAAGAATTTGAAGGTAAGCCTTTTGAGATAGCACTCCGCAACTTGCTCGGTCTTGAATACTTATGTAGTCATATCCCTCTTGTAGCTTATAAGGTCAAATCCCAAGCACAATTCGATGTCTTTGCCGAGAGAGTCCGGAGGGCTGAAAGTGTTAGGGATGACATTGCCAATGCTACCGCACCGATCTTGTCAGCACTATATAAGAACGGACTCGGGACAAGCTCATTGGATGCTGTTGAAGTCTTTGACAAACTCAGGACGGCCCCAGCTAAATATATGGAAAATATCTCTGATGCGGCCGTTATGGGCGCAAGCTTCGCCCTTGCGCAGACGAAGTCACTCTATCCCCGGGTAGATGTAGACTCTGTCGAAGAAGGCTTCGCAGCTGGTACCTCAGATGAGCGAGCCCTAGAGCTCATAAGTGAAGCACAGGAGTCGGCGAAAAAGGTAGCCGTAGATGTAGCCGCAAACTTCCAGGAGTAGCTGACTTGTCCTGAAGTATATGACGCACTGTAATGTTGACTTGTAAATATATAGCTTATTTATGTTAATGCCCTGATCCAAGTCTTCATATATAATTTCTTAAGAATTTTCGTCCGACTGTCACCAAGCCTAAGCTTGATTAAGCCATCAAAAAATTCTCAGTCCTTATCTATTGGACTCGAACCAAAACACTAAACAATGATAAACTAAATATAAACAAGTTATCAAAGAAAATAATACTTTATTGATATATATATAGCCCCCGACTGACAACCCAAGAGGTCATCCTGCTTGAAGTTGGCAGTCGAGAAGAAAATAGAGACAAAAAATGCCTAAGTATAATATCGACGAAGATGCTCAATGTTCCAGGAGTTCTCCACCATGGTCCCATCTTCACGCTTTAGACGATATGCTCCCGGCCGAGTTACCTCAGCGATTATGTAGGGCCCTTTCCATAGTGGAGATAGCTTGTGGCGATCTTTGGTGATTTGAATCTTGCGTAGAACCATGTCTCCAACAATGAAGGCTCGTGACCGAACATTGCGATTATGGTAGCGCCGAAGTCCTTGAAGATACCGTGCCGACTGAATCAATGCGGCTTCGCGAGCTTCCTCCAGTCGGGTGAGGTCATCAACTCTGTCATGGTCATAGCGCTCGTCATCGAAGCTACGAACACGAAGAGACTCGTACTCCATCTCACTCAGCAACATTGCTTCTGCTCCGTAAACCAAGAAGAAAGGGGATTGGCCGGTAGCCCGACTGGGTGTGGTCCGCAATGACCATAATACTGAAGGCAACTCTTGAACCCATCTTCCGGCATACGGTCGTAGTCTATCGAACACTCGGGCTTTGATACCTTGAAGAACCATACCATTAGCTCGTTCAACTTGTCCGTTACTCTTGGGGTGTGCCACCGATGCATAGCAAATCTTAATACCGAAATCTTCGCAGAACTCCTTAAAAATGCCTCCAGTGAATTGAGTCCCATTGTCAGTTATAATTCTGTTCGGGACACCAAACCGATGCACGATGTTTAGAATAAAATCTCGCGCCTTGTCCGCAGTTATCGTAGCAACCGGCTTAGCCTCGATCCACATGGAAAACTTATCAACCGCAACGAACAGATGTGTGAATCCACCTGGCGCCTTCTTGAACGGACCCACCATGTCCAAGCCCCACACAGCAAAAGGCCATGATAAGGGGATTGTTTGGAGATCTTGAGCTGGAACATGACTCTGCCGAGCGAAGAATTGACAACCTTCACACGTGCGAACTACCTTATCTGCATCGGTGACCACCGTGAGCCAAAAGAATCCTTGTCTGTAAGCCTTACCCACCAGAGTGCGCGCCGCGGCATGACTGCCGCAGATGCCCGAGTGAATATCGTGCAATAATTGTCGTCCTTCCTCTGGAGTGACGCATCTCATCAAAATTCTAGAGGGGCTTCTCTTGTATAGCTCTGAATCAACCATGACATAGCCTCGACTGCGATGTCGAACTCGTTCCGCATCATCCCGGTCATCCGGCAGCTCTCGCTGAGTTAAAAACTTGATGAACGGTGTCCTCCAATCAGTGTCAAGCATGGCGACTTGGCTGGTAACTCCTTCATCGGAGATTAGTGCTTTGGCAACAGTAGGCTCATAGAGATGTTCCACGAAAACGTCAGTCGGGGCTGCTTCGCGCTTGGACCCAAGCTGTGCCAACTGATTTGCTGCTTCGTTATTATGTCTCAAGACATGGGATAACTCCAATCTGTCAAACTTGTCTTCAAGCTTGCAAACTTCTTGTCGGTAGGCCTCCATGGTCTCGTTCAAACAGGACCAGTCCTTCATCACCTGGTTAACCACCAACTGGGAATCTCCTCGCACGATCATCCGTCGTATCCCGAGTGAAACAGCGAGTCATAGGCCATGAAGGAGGGCTTCATACTCGGCGACGTTGTGTGAGGCGGGAAAGTGGATGTGAAGGACATACCGTAGCCTCTCCCTAGTCGGGGAAATCAGCACAACTCCCGCTCCCAAGCCGGTGACTCTTTTGGATCCATCAAAGTGCATGGTCCAGTACTGCAAATCTTCTCTAGGTACATCTTCTTGTTGTTCGGTCCACTCGGCTACAAAATCCGCCAGGACTTGAGACTTTATAGACGTCCTCGCCTTGAAAGATATGTCCAGCGGCATCAACTCCAGTGCCCACTTCACGATGCGTCCAGTAACCTCCCGATTGTGGATGACATCGCTCTGAAAATAATGGGCTAGCTTCCTAGCAGTGATTAAAACTCCATATAACAATTTTTGCACCTGTGGATAGCGGGTTTTGGCTCCTGCCAACACCTCACTGACGAAGTAGATTGGCCGTTGAACCTTTTGGGTGCGGCCTTCTTCCTCGCGCTCGACGGCCAATACCGTGCTGACCACCTGGTGAGTTGCGGAGACGTAGAGCAACAGGGGTTCTTGAGGGTGCGGTGGCGCCAATACAAGTGGTGTCGTGAGGAACTCCTTGAAGTCTTCGAAAGCTTTCTGGGCCTCAGTGGTCCATTGGAAATCATCGGTCTTCTTTAGTAACCTGAAAAAAGGCATACCTCGTTCGCCGAGTCTGGAGACAAAACGGCTCAATACTGCCATACAACCGGTGAGCTTCTGGACGTCTTTCTGGGTACTCGGGGGCTTCATGCTCCGGATAGCGTTGATCTTCTCTGGATTTGCCTCAATGCCACGATGTGATATCATGAAACCGAGCAGCTTCCCTGATGGCACACCGAAGGTACACTTCTCCGGGTTCAACTTCATTCTGAAGGTCCGAATGTTCGCAAAGGTTTCTTCTAAGTCGGCAATCAGGTCTTCCTTATGCTTGGTCTTGATGACAACATCGTCGACATAGGCTTCTACATTTTTCCCGATCTGGGTCTGGAGGCACCTCTGGATCATGCGCTGATAGGTGGCCCCGGCGTTCTTCAAGCCAAAAGGCATCGTGATGTAGCAATAAGCTCCAAACGGGGTGATGAAAGACGTCTTCAGGCAGTCGGATTCCTTCAAACTAATCTGGTGATAACCCGAGTAACAATCCAAAAAGCTCAGAAGCTCACAGCCGGCTGTTGAGTCGACGACTTGGTCTATTCGAGGTAGTCCAAAAGGATCTTTGGGGCAAGCTTTGTTGAGATCGGTGTAGTCCACACACATGCGCCATTGCCCTGTCTTCTTCCGGACAAGAACTGGGTTAGCTAGCCAGTCGGGATGGTAAACCTCTTTGATGAACCCGGCAGCTAAGAGTTTGGCGAGTTCCTCCTTGATGGCATCCTTTCGGTCCTGAGCGAAACGGCGCAATCGTTGGTTTATAGGTTTAGCATCATCTTTGACGTTTAAAGAGTGCTCGATCACCTCCCTAGGAATACCCGGCATGTCAGACGGTTTCCAAGCAAAAATATCTTTATTATTCTGAAGAAAGGTGACGAGCGCGCTTTCCTATTTAGGATCTAGCTCTGCGCCTATTACAGCAGTTTTAGAAGAATCAGATGGATCAAGGGGGACTTTCTTAGTTTTGGCGTCGCCGTCTCCCGACTTGGCGATCTTCTTGGTAGGGACTTCACCTTCTCCAGATGTCGATGCAGCGAGTCGGACCTCTAATTGGCCACGTAGTCTCTCGTGAGACTGGGCCATGTCGCAGCTTTCTTTGTCGCAAGTGAAGGCTTGTTTGACGTCGCTGCGTAGGGTGATGACTCCATTGGGCCCAGGCATTTTCATGATGAGGTAGGTATAGTGTGGTACTGCCATGAACTTAGCGAGCGCCGGTCTTCCGATGATCGCATGGTAGGCAGCTTCGAAGTCGGCGACCTCAAAAGTGATATTCTCCGTCCGGAAGTTCTCCCGAACCCCGAAGGTGACTGGAAGAGCAATGCGCCCGAGTGGCGTGGACGACAGCCCCGGGATGACTCCATGAAAGGGAGCTGAACTCGGCTTCAACTCGGATCTTGGAATCTGCATTTCGTCCAGCGTCTTGGCAAATAGGATGTTGAGAGCACTACCGCCATCGATGAGGACGCGCTTGAGTTTAATGTTGCGAACCACCGGGTCTAGTACCAGGGGATACCGCCCCGGGTGAACCACTCGGTCAGGGTGATCCGAGCGGTTAAACGTGATAGCCACCTCCGACCATCGTAGATAATGCGGGACTTCAGGTTGCGCAGTGTTGACTTCGCGATCAGTCAGCTTTTGCTTCCTCTTGGACTCGTACGCCTGCGGTCCCCCGAAGATGTGATTTAGCTCGCCTACGGGGTCTTGGAAGGGCTCTGTGTTGCTAACCGGGTCGCTCCTCTTGGTGCCCGATGGGCCGGCTTCGTCAGCCGGTTTTTGTCGTAGTTGTGCCGCGTATTGCTCAGTGAATTATTTATAGATGAAGCAATCATTTGCCGCATGCTTGTGGTTTGGATGGTGCGTGCACTGAGCGTTCATGATTTTGTCGTAGGCAGCGACTCGGGGATGTTGTTGCTGGTAGTTTGATGTCGTGGCGACCAGATCCTCGGGTTTGCGCTTGTGATCCTTTTGGCCCCTGTTGTTGTTGCTGTTGTCCTTCTTAGGACGCCAGCTGCTTCCGGATGGCTTGTCGTCCCTCTTGTCGTGTCGGTCTTGTCGCGAGGCCTTGATTGCGTCGTCAGATTTGGCGTAGGAGTTTGCCGTCTCGAACATTTGCTTGACCGTCTTTGGTGGCTTGTGCCCAAACTTGCCGATAAGCAGCTCGTCACGAACGCCTTTCTGGAATGCAGCAATAATGACATCATCGGTGATGTTGGGAATCTTGTTCCGTTTCTCCGAAAAGCGTCGAATGTAGTCCTTCAACGATTCGTCAGGCTTCTGAATGACATTGTAAAGGTCAAAATGGGTCCCGAGTCTTTCAAAAGTACCCTGGAAGTTGGCGATCAAGTGGTCCCAAAGCTCACTCCACGAGTCGATCGAGCCTCTTGGCAAACTCGTGAGCCAGTTCCTAGCTGAGTCAGTGAGAGCGACGGGTAGGTAGTTGGCCATAGCCTTGCTGTCTCCCCCTGCTGCGCGGATGGCGAGGGTGTACACAGTTAGCCAGGACTCGGGGTCGGTCTTACCGTCATACTTATCAATCCCGGTAGGTTTAAAACCACTCGGCCAGTCTACTCGACGCAGGTTCCTGGTGAAAGCGGCACTCCATCGTCGTAATCGTCGGGTGATTTCCTTCTGTCTTCAGAAGAGCGCCGTTCACGTTCCCGGTAGCGTTGGTTGAGTACCTCCCGCAGATCACTCGGCGGGGGCCTTCGCGGGCTGCTTTGATGGTTGGAGTTGTAGCGACGATTCCGGTCGTGGAAGTCAGCCGTATGAACTCGTGGCCTCCATACCGCCTCATGGCGAGGGTCTTTAGATCTAACTGGTGTCTTGCTTTGCTCAGGTCTCTTGTAGTCCTTGGACCGCAGCGGCGGCAGTCGGCTTCTGTCCGGTGTTTCGGCAACGGACTCGGTCGGCCTTCGCGCGGAGCTGGAAGGATGGCCGTTGGCCGTAGCTGCGACAATGGTCTTGATCTTGTCCAGGAGTGGCGTCACCGCAGCCGGCGCCGCTTCTATGACGGTGTCGATGAGGGTGAGGGCAGCAACGGTGTTTTGTTGAGGCGTCTGGAAGATATTGGCGTTGTCGACTCGCGTCTGCATTATGGCCTCGCGGGCTGAGCGCCCAGTCGCCCTCAGGTCTCGTTTCTTTTTGTCGGCTTCTTGCTTCTTCCTGAGCTCCTCCTCCTCCTCCTTGCGCTTACTCTCCTCCTCCGCACGCTTGCGCTCTTGCTCCAGCTTGGCTCGTTCCTCCTCCACGCGCTTGCGCTCTTGCTCAAGCTTAGCCCGTTCCTCCTCCGCGATCCTCCGGGCCACGGCTGAGTCGGTCTCAGCTACTTCGGCCATGAGAACGTTGAGAAGGTCCGGGTCGTAGTAGTCTTTATCTGCGTCGTAGCTGTTGATTTCATCCGTGGAGATGTCGTAGAGGTCGTCGAAGTCGGTGGAGCTCATATGTTCGTCGATATCCGTGGATGAGTACGACCCGAGTCGTTCGAGTATGACCGCGACCTCTCGTGAGGCCGAGGGACAGCATGAAGGCGATGATGACTTAGAAGATTCAGAAGGTTCTCCCGAGTGGATCAGATCCAACTCAGAAGACAAGAGATTATGATAGATTTTAGCGTCGTCCGGTAATCCGAGCGGCGCCAAGGAACTTTCCCTCCTCGACTGGTTCGAACCCGAGTCGAGAAGAGAGAGCTTACCGAATTTGTCGGTGACGAAGTCGAGTCCGCCGAAGCGAAGCGCCTGCCCAGGGGCGAAGACGAAGTCGGCGACGCTTGATGGAGATCCCATTGCGCTCGTTGGCGAGATGTCGAAGAAGAACTTGATGCGGAGCCCCTACCTGGCGCGCCAACTGTCGAAACTTGGTTTCGGCAATATCAATCTGGGGGTAGCAGTCAAGCGCCAAACACAATGGGTTAGTCGGGACAAGGGTTTAGACAGGTTCAGGCCCTCTCTGACGAGAGGTAATACCCTACTTCTGTTTCGGGAATTTGATTCGCCGAGTGTTTATTGATCTCTTGATCTCTTTCAATAGGGGCTCTCGCTAGTCTTCTACTTGTCCTTGTATTTTTCTGTGTCTGCCCCTCAAAGGACGCCCTACCCTTCTTATATAGTCTCGGAGGGTGGGTTTACAAGTCGGAGACCTATTCTATTCTAAGTCGGGCTCCTCAATCTTACCAACTATAAACTATGGGCTGTTACCTTATCTCAATGGTAACATAATACCCAAGTCATAGCCGGTTTACATAATCATAAAGCATAACCTATCCCCTATAGTAAGTCGGATAAGCTATCCATGAGGGTATCCGGTACCCATAATCTCCACACATATCTTTCCAGCTGATTGTGGATCGACAAAACCCATGGGCTGTGTCATGTACACATCCTCACTCAGATTTCCATTAAGGAAAGCTGTTTTGACATTCATTTGCCATATTTCGTAGTCGAAATATGCAGCAATTGCTAGAATGATCTAAATAGACTTTAGCATTGCGACGGGCGAAAAAGTTTCATCATAATCAACACCTTGAATTTGTTTGAAACCTTTAGCCACCAATCGCGCTTTATAGATGTGAACATTTCTATCCAAGTCTATTCTTGAAAACCCATTTGCACTCAATGGTTTTTACACCATCAGGGGAATCAACCAAGTTCCAAACTTGGTTGGTGTGCATGGATTCAATTTTGGATCTCATGGCTTCAAGCCATTTCTCAGAGTCTGGTCCCACCATCGCTTCTTCATAGGTCTTAGGCTCATCGTTGTCCAACAACAATATGTCCCGATGTTGAGTAGTCAAGAACATGTACCGCTCAGGTGCACGACGTGACCTCTCTGACCTACGTCGTGCAGGTGTATCCACAACAGGTTCTTCAACAGTTTGTTCATCCTGTTGTGAATCTGTGGGAGTTGAAACATTTTCAGGTGTTTCTCAAATTTCTTCGAGTTGCACCGTGCTCCCACTGTCCCTTCTTGAGAGAAACTCCTTCTCTAAGAAAACACCATGTCGGGCGACAAACACTTTGCCTTCTTCTTGATTATAGAAGTAATATCCTTTTGTTTCCTTAGGATACCCGATAAAGAAGCATTTGTCAGATTTTGGAGTGAGCTTATCAGATTGTAAATGTTTTACATAAGCTTCACACCAACCAATCTTTAGAAAAGACAAGCTAGGATGGTGTCCTGTCCACATCTCATATGGTGTCTTTTCTACAGACCTTGATGGAACCCTGTTTAGTGTGAACGCTGCTGTTTCAAGAGCGTAGCCCAAAAAGACAATGGAAGATCACTTTGGCTCATCATGGATCACACCATATCTAATAAGGTGCGATTCCTCCGTTCAGAAACCCCATTCCATTGAGGTGTCCCTGGTGGAGTCAATTGTGGAACAATTCCACAATCTTTCAGATGATTGCCAAACTCATGGCTCAAATACTCATCTCCACAATCAGATCGTAGAAACTTGATTGTCTTGCCTAAATGATTTTGTACTTCGTTTTGTAATTCTTTGAACTTTTCGAAGGACTCCGACTTATGCTTCATTAAGTAGATGTACCCATATCTACTAAAGTCATCAGAAAAAGTTATGAAGTATTGAAAACTACCTCTGGCTGTTGAACTCATTGGTCCACATACATCAGTATGTATGAGTGCCAACAATTCACTTGCCCGTTCACCTTGACCAGTGAAAGGAGCCTTTGTCATTTTGCCAAGTAAACAAGATTCGCATGTCTCAAATGATTCAAAATCAAATGAGTGTAAAAGACCATCTCTATGGAGCTTCTCCATGCGTTTCTCATTTATGTGGCCCAAGCGACAATGCCAAATAAACGTGGGATTCAAATCATTAGGACGTTGTCTCTTTGTATTAATGTTATAGATCGGTGCCCCTTCAAGAGTAAGAACGTATAACCCATTCACCAATGAAGTATGACAATAGAACATATCTTTAAAATAAAGAGAACAACCATTGTCCACAGATCTAAAGTCATAACCTTCGGCTTGCAAACATGAAGCAAAAATAACGTTCTTGGAAAGAGATGGAACACAATAATAATTATTCAGTTCCAAAACTAATCCTGAAGGTAAAGACAATGATATGGTGCGAACAGCCATCGCAGCAACTCTTGCTCCATTGCCAACGCGAAGATCCACTTCGCTCCTCCTCAAACTTCTACTTCTTCTCAGCCCCTGCAACGATTTGCATATGTGAGCAACCGATCCAGTATCAAATACCCAAGAATCAGTAGATGAAGTAGCAAGATTAATCTCTATAACATTTATACCTGGAGTGGAAGTCGCACTTCCCTTCTTCTCAAGATCCTCCAAGTACTTTGGGTAGTTCCTTTTCCAGTGCCCTGATTGCTTGCAATAGAAGCAATCAGCCTCAGAATGACCATTGCCCTTCTTGTCTTGTTTGGCCTTTGAATTGCTCGCGATCTCATTGGGAGACAACTTTCTTTTGACTGCGCATTTCTTGATATTAGGCTTGCCCTTGCCTTTCTACATCATCATCACATGATTGTTGTTTTTCTTAATGCTTTCCTCGGCAGATTTTAGCATCCCATGCAACTCAACCAAGGTCTTATCCATATTGTTCATGTGATAGTTTAGTATGAATGGCTCAAAGCTCGGAGGGAGCGACTGGAGAATCACATTAGTAGCCAACTCTTGGCTAAGGGGAAAACCAAGTTTGTCTAGACTCTCAATATAGCCAATCATCTTAATCACATGAGGGCTGACGGGATTCCCCTCTGCAAGCCTGCACGCAAACATGGACTTTGAAGTGTTGAACCTCTCAGTCCTTGCTTGGTTCTCAAACATGCCACGCAACCCCGCAATGATATTGTAGGCGTCAGTGTTCTCATATTGCTTCTGAAGCTCAGACGACATTGTGGCAAGCATGAGACAGCTCACATCGAGGTAATCATTAGTCTACTTCTCATAAGCCCTCCGTGCAGCCGCAGTAGCATTATCAGGCAAGTCATCTGGATAAGGAGACTCAAGGACATACTCCTTGCGCTCTTGCTTGAGAACAATTCTCAAGTTGCGATACTAATACATAAAGTTTGTTCCATTGAGCTTTTCTTTCTCAAGAATAGACCACAAATTAAAAGTACTGGATGAGGCGTTAGTTGACATGATCTACAACATAAGAATATACAAAGTTTAGCACTATGTTTATGTTCATCTTTTATTAAACTATTTAACAAAAGACTTCCACTATGTGTTTCGCAACAAAACTCCCTCTAAATTACATAGTGGGTCAAGATCCTCATTTCACTAGTTCCTAGTGAGCTTTGGCATTACGGCTAGGAGATGAGTGACATGGGTAAGCAACTTTGCTAATCACATCAGTATGTGACTCTTGTTTGTTGGGTGACATCAATATACCTTGGCCACAACCTATGCCCTAAGGTCCAAAACTGTTTTGATAACCTTGTTAAGTAAACCAAATGTTTCCGCATGTAGATGTCCGACATCTACCCCAAATAATGACGATAACCGATAGCACTCTACTTTGGTAGACCTACCATACGGTGATAATCATCTTTTGGTGCAACATATGGAAGGGCATAACACTTAATTTTATGAGGGACTTAATCCTACCATACCAAAAGATAGTAAACATCATAGATAAACAAATTTAACTGTGAATCAGTATGGCCCAAAGAGAATATCCATCTCCATGTAGGTGTAGATGATCTCCATCGTCCACATTACTCCTTTAGGCCACCATGCTTGAAGACTTGTAACATGAAATCTAAGCTACTACCTATAATAGCTATAAATTAAATATTACAAAGATGTATTCAAGCACTATGGTCGACACGCAAGTCGTCAAATACAATATAGACAGCTAACAGTAGCTGAAATATCATGACACGCAGGCCATGAACAAATGTTACATGCATCACATACATCTCATACATTCATATGTCATAGGGCCATACTATTCACATCATTCCCTGCAAAAATAAGTTAGACGTAGAATCGTATTCTACCTAACGATGTGAACACGTGACGCTATATAGGGGGGGTTTCCGCACGGCCGCCCCCCATGGGTTTCAGGGCAGCGCCCTGAACACCCTACGAAATTCACAGATCCAATCTATGAAATCGCTATGGAAAAACTATTCGGCACAACCACCTTATGCCGATCCGAGACATTCTCAAGGAAGCTAGTTTTTCTAATGGCCCAATGCTATCAGATCTGTATCCTACTAGCATTCGGCATAACACCTTATGCCTATCCGAGACAATCGTAAGGACTCTAGTAGTGATACAACCCTAAGGCATTCAGATCTATAACCTACTAGTATTCGACATAACCACCTTATGCCGATCCAAGACAATCTCAAGGGCACTAGTAGCGTTACAATCTGCGCCTCATCTAACCCCTATTCACCGATTGATCTTATCAACCCGTGCTACCATCGATCCATCACATGAAACAACAGATCTAGACTGTAATAGATCCAATCTACTACTACCGCATATCACATATGCGTTGATCCAGATCGCAAACTAAGCAAGATCGCTCTGATACCACTAAAGGATAGCGCATAGGCTACGATAGCAGAAAACAAAACTTTTCTATCACGCACACCAGGACATCATGCGAAGATAGGATCATGGATCGTTACCACTAGACGCGCAGCGCAGCGGAAGTAGAGTTGGAGAAGCCGGTCCACCCACGCGCGTCAAGGTACTAGTGGAAGTAGTCGATCACCATGAACAGATCGTCTCCTCCACGCGATTAGCCGCACCAGGAGCAGATCCAATCTGCCGGTTGTTGACGCCAATCTACGCCGCAACGAGCAGCGCCTCCACCGGTATCCACACGTACGGGGCTGGAGCACCGATCGCAAGTGTGCTAGCACTCGGGAGCGGCTAGGGTTTGGCTCTGGAGGTGACGGCTAGGGTTATGCTCAAGATGAACAGATGAGTACCTCCCTCAGACCTCTCTGCTTGGGCCTCGTGGACCAAAGCCCAATAAGAGTCTACTCGGATCCCTATCCGAATTGAGCCCACATCCGAATCACATTCGAATGAGTGTTCCAACCCATTAAGCGTGCGACCCTGTAGGTTCACATATACTTGGTCGCGACCCGGAAACGCCTTTCCGGTCAACCTGTTAATAGCGGCCTCTAGCAAGGCATATTAACCTCCAAAGTATATGTAAAGATCATATCGGCTGAACCTGTAATGTTCTCATGTATGAATCCCTTTGCCTCACGATATAGATTGAGCTCAAGGCGAGACCTGTGCCATCCTCTTAATAGCTCAATCGCTCTCTCGATTCCGTGATGGATTATAAACTTGTGATTGACTCCTCAATCATCTAGCATGACCATGCATTTCCATAATCTATTACATCGAGGGGCCCAGAGATATCTCTCCCAAAGGAGGGGCAAATTCTATCTTGACCACCCACATCCCACTACATATTTCATAGCAAACCCAAAGATTACTTTTATAACTACCCAGTTACGAAGTAGTGTTTAGTAATCCCAAAATAAGTTACTACGTATGTTGGGAACCGTGATGATCTCAAGTCTAAGGATTCTACATAAACAGTACTTGAGACCAACTGATGACACATAGAATCTCTGCAGTGTCTCATGGCGGGTCTATCCAAGATATGTTTACCAACATATGTCCATATTATTGATTGGTATCTCTATACCATGATCCATGAGACATGATCATCAATCAATACATATGTTGATCTTTAAATAATATTTGTTCCTCATATGATATATGATCAGGGATCATTTAGAAATAGCATCATTGTAACATTAAGAGTCTCATGAATAAATCACATACTCATTGATCAAGGATAATAATGTCTATTTCAAGGAACAAAACACTGAATCATAAACATAGTCTGTGATATATACAACATCCCAATGTTGCCTCTAGGACATATCACTAATAGGGGGATGGGAATCACTGACAGTTTGAGCCACAAAGCAGGCACTCTAAATGTATCCAGACATCAGTTTTGATTTGTCCCCCATCCCAGCACTGATATGGGAGTCATTGGTGTCAGTTTTTTCTCAGCTGGAGTATGTATGTGTCCGGGGGGCAGAAGACTCATGTCCATGCTAGTATTTTTACGACCAGCAATAAAATGATTGGATGTCGCATTTACCAAGTTTTATAATAGTGGTAGTCATTTCACCATTATATATGAAATTTCGAAGATATGTATTCATTATAAATATAAAATGAAAAACTAGCACATTGTGTGACAAATGAATATGATCACTTGGCTACCAGAGATATATTAATATAATCCGTGTAAAGAAAGAAATAGAAAAAATAATAAAGAAAATATAGGTTTGAATTTTGACGGGTACAAAAACATACATCTGTTGCCATTTTTTTTAAGAAACGGAGAAAATGTCCTTTTATTTGGTACTGTGCATATATATCCACAGATATCAACGTCAAATTGACAGGGATTTTATAATTATTTAATGCAAAAACCGGACCGATATATATGTGGTAATATGGATAGCTGTACTGGTTAATTAGCTACATTGAAAGGAGTTGCTACAGAGATCCGTATCGATCTAACTGCATGTATCCATCATCAACATAATGCGCGAGTTCGATTCAATGAATATAATCTGTAGTTGATGCAGGACTAAGTTTCTGTCGTGATCATGGAACAGTGATAGAGCTCAATGTTGATTTATACTTTTGGGTAAATTAACTCAGGGCATATGAACTTATGTGGTGGTTGTAAATAAGGTAAATTGCTCATTTTAATAAAAAAAATTCTATGCAAACCCGGGTCTTAATAATCCAGCGTAAGTAAAATTGATATAATGTGGTGCACCCCGAGGACACTTGTGCACTTGTAGTTTTACAGACATGTTTACACGAGCTCAATTTCAGTTTTTCAAAACATATATCAACCAGTAATAACAATTATGTTGCAAATCATTTTTTAGCAACTCACTCCAAAAGGTGCTCGATTTCATTTTTTCAAAACATATATCAACCAACAATAACAATTATGTTGCAAACCTTTTTTATGACTCACTGGAAAGGTGCATCCTAGAGTCTGTTCTTTCTTTTTTTTTCTAAAACAACCGCTTAACGCTTATAGGTGTTGTCCGGATGAGTCATGTGTTAACGCCAAAATTTAGTAAACCCCAAAATTGTCATTGGTCAAGAGTAAGTATTGGCTTCAAAGTCCTGGAATCAGCCGATGAGAATTATCAGTCGCTAGCAGTTGGATTCTTAGTGGATTCGGTTAAGGAAATTAATCAATTAAAGGAAGCTTATCCAGAAGATGTCGAGTTCGGAGAGGATGCAACGTGGCAATTTATCTACTAGTTAGGCATAGTCACTTAGTTTCCTTTTATTTTTAGAAAAGTGTGTTTAGTGTCCAATTAGGACTTATGTTTTTTCTTTTACCTTTAAAAAAGTTTGTGTTGTGTCCAATTAGGACTCATATTGGACTGAGGGTATAAATATGTACACTCAGGAGTTTTGTAATCTATCTCTTAATCAATACAACTACTCTGGACGCATCGCCACCCTCTTTTCCAAGGTTTTTATTTATCACCGGTGGAACTTGGCACCTGACGCAGAACTACATCGGCTTCGATCTCCGGAGAAGGGGTAAGCCCTACGTTCTGCTGACCCCAGTGAATATATCAGCTATATTGGTGTTGTTCAAGGCTGCATCGCTTCGATCTCTTGGATTGGTCTGGTTTGGTTGATATATTTGCCTAATTGATATTTCAATTCTATCTTTGATATCATTCTGTTTAGAGATGTATCGGTTTAGCTGAGACTGTCTCAGTTACGTCTGATCTTCTATTTTAGCTAATATATCTATATAATCACAATGATGCTTTAGATAGATTTGTTATATCCATCACATTAGACAGATTTATCAGCTCATTGAGTATTAGATTATTATATACAATCTCATGCTGCACCAGTTAGGTTCGATCTACAAGATTGTTGTTGATAATCTAAGTTTTGTTAAGTCGATAGGTTCATGCTAATGTTTCATTGGAGGGTTAGCTGATCTTATCCGATGTATTAAATTTCTCTTTGATGGTTTTACTATCTTTGTTAAATTTAATACATCAATCAAAGGCTCGATTGTTTAGATCTTATACTTTCTTTCATACTTAGTGCTGCATCAATTCAGTTTGACCTACTAAGTCATGCGTGGAATTGTAAGAACTAGCTTGCTCTTTGATTGCCGATAAGGGTAGCATCGGGGTTTCAGCCGATTAATTATCTGGACAGTGTTGCATCGGCTTATAAGGATTACATACAAATTGATCTTAGTCGATGATAGCAAAGGCTTCATTGATTATTTAATGATTTGAATTTAACGACATCGGATCTCCAGCCGATGTATGCTTGAACCATCGGATCAGCATTTATTCTATCATATCATTATTGGTCGATTTGTTTCTATTGGATTATATTGTTGTATTTATTGTAAGTTCTTACTATTTGTCCGATTGCTTTTATATCATTTATCCAACTGTCATAATCAACATCAGACATATAGCCGATTGCTCAAATTCCTATCGACATCGGCTAGCATCGCTACATCGGCTTGCCAGCCGATCGCCTATTTGATCGTCAATTTATATATCTTGTCAGTTACAGGATAAACTGACTGGCACGCCCGCATTATATCAATATTTTAGTACCTACATTGGAGCTAAGCATATCTCCTAGGCCTTCGTGTGTTTCGACATGGTTCGTGTCAACTCAGATTTGGCACCATCAGCCAAACGCATATTTTTTATCAACACCATGTTAGGTTTATTTAGCTTATATGGATTGTTTTGGACGAGGTCTGCATGGACAAACCTAAGTTATTGTAGCGAAACGAGCAATCTATTATATACTAAAAGTCAATTAAACTTTCTAGAAACGTTTCTAAGCCACCATGTGGCACTCCTACAAATGTTCCTAAGCCGCTATGTGACGCTCTAATAAATTCGAGAAAAAACAAAATATCTAACCATTGATTTCTGTTTAAATCAGTAGGCCCATTAATTCCATTAATTTTTACCGTTAGATCAAATCTCTTCCACTTGACCTCTTCCGTGAACCTCCCCTCCTATCGATCTCCAGTTCCCCTCCTTTTTCTGCTCCTATTTTTATGCTCCTGTTTCACCAAAAAAAAAACCCCAAAAGACATATGAGTACATATATACGTATAGCATGAACAGATAAACCCAAAAGAACATATTCCTATATGTACGTAGTACATGATTCAAGAATTGATCTTTTGTCGTGATACCCAAACATACAAATATCTCGGTTCTATAACCAATGGTACTAAAGATGTTCTTTAGTACCGGTTAAAAAGCCCCACGACAGTGTATAATTTTTAGTACCGGTTGGTACTAAAGATTGTTTTTAGTCTCGGTTCAAACTTGTCTGACACTTGTCAGACCGTGACAAGCCCCTCTGGGCTCTTTAGTACCAGTTGGTGTCACCAACCGGTACTAAAGATAAACACTTTAGTACCGGTTGATAACATCAACTGGTACAAAAGATCATTTGCTTTTTATATGCTTTCTTTCTCCTTTAACCCGAGCCATTGCTGCCAAGAGGAGAAGGAAGAGATGTGTTGTCAAAATTTTTTGCGAAAGTATTTTGGTGATATTACATAAATCAAAGGAATACAAAAGGTTAGCAACTTCATTTTCTATTCATTTTCTATTGATGTATTGCTAACATATACGTCATTCTCTCTCAGAAAGGTATATGGAAAAAAGATGACAGAGAATAAATTTTTAGAGAAGATAAAAGTACTTCATAATTTTAGAGACATTGGATAAAAATGTTCACAAAAGACAACAAAGAAAAATTATAGAAAATGAAGAAAAAATAATAAAAAACTAAGTTTATTTAAAAATCATTAAGATAGTTACAAATAAGAAGAACACATTAAAAATATGTTTAGAAGTTTTAGAAAACTTCTAAAAATAATTAAAATAAATAAAATACATGAACAAATATATTTACAATTTTTTAAACTTTTAGAATTTATATATAATTAAGCATGGGTCTTTAGCCTTGTACTCCCCCATAGTAATAAAGAAATGGTTATAGAGATTTGTCAGCTCAACAACAATCTCCTCTTTAGGAGCACGTTTAGGCTTTCTAAGTGTCACTCCAGTTTCGAGTTTAATTATGATGTTTTAAATTATTAAATGCTTATTTAATTATTTTTACTTACATGGACTTTTTTTACATTTCTTTATTTGATGTAGATGAATCAGCAATAGATGTACAACATGGACCGACGGTCACAAGAGTTTATTGATGGCGTGCATTATTTTTTGAGTGTGGCTGATGCCCACAAGCCTAAGGATTTTATATGTTGTCCATGCAAAAAGTGCAAAACCAGAAGAGGTATTCTACATTAAGAATTTTTCATGTCCATTTGTTGCAGTCGAGATTCATGCCTAGCTATAATTGTTGGACCTCGCATGAAGAGTTAGGGGTTGCAATGGAAGAAGATGAAGAAGAAAACGACAATATTCTGGACTGAGCTTAATACGGTGGATTTGCAGATAGTACAACAGGTGAGGCGAACAGAATTGTTGCAGAAAATGACAGTGCAAACGATATTGGTCAGATGTTGTGTGATGCAAAGAAAGACTGCGAAAGTGAAAAAAAAGTCAAGAAATGTGAGCGTATGTTAGCGGACCGCAAAACGTCCTTGTATCCAGATTGCGAACAGGGACACAAAAAGTTGGGTACCACGCTGGAATTCTTGTCATGAAAGGCAAAAAATGGTGTGACTGACATGGCATTTAGCGTGTTATTGAAACTGATAAAAAATATTCTTCTTGAGGTAAACGAATTGCCCGAAACAACGTACGAAGCTAAAAAGGTAGTCTGCCCTCGAGGACTGGAAGTCCAGAAGATACACGGATGTCTGAACGATTGTATCTCCTATCGTGGTGAGGAGTACGAGAACCTGGAAGCATGCCCGGTTTGTAAGGCATTACGATACAAGATTAGACGAGATGACCCCAATGATGTTGACGGACAGCCTTCGAAGAAGAGAGCTCCTGCTAAGGTGATGTGGTATTTCCCTATAATACCACATCAGAAGCATTTGTTCAGGAACAAAGCGCATGCTAGAATGATGCACTGTCCCATAGAAGAACATAAACAAGACAAGATGTTGAGACACCCCTCAGATCGGTCGCAGTGACGAAACATCGACAGAATATTTGAAGACTTTGGAAAAGATGCAAGGAAAATAAGGTTTGGCTTAAGTATGGATGGCACGAATCCATTTGGAGAGATGAGCAGCGCTCATAGCACTTGGCCTGTGACCCTATGTATCTACAACATTCCCTCTTGGTTATGCATTAAGCGAAAGTACATCATGATGTCGATTATTATTCAAGGTCCAAAGCAACCAGGTAACAATATTGATGTGTACCTAAGACCATTGGTTGAAGATCTGCAACTATTGTAGAAGAAAGAATGTGTCCCTATGTTTGATGAGGACAAACAGGAGCAATTTAACTTATGAGCGTTGCTGTTCATAAACATTAATGATTGGCCTACACTTAGCAACCGATTGGGACAATCAAACAAGGAGTATAGGGCCTGCACCCACTGTATGGATGAAACTGACAGTACGTATTTGAAACATTGTAGGAAGGTTGTGTACATGGGTCATCGTCAATTTCTTGGTGCGAGCCACCCTATATGAAAGAAAGGCAAACATTTTGAACAGAAAACAGACCACCATACTAAGCCTAAACATCGTAACGGAAAAACTATGTTTGCTACGGTGAAAGATCTAAAGGTAGTATTTGGAAAGGACTTAGCAGCCAACCTATAGCAAGTGAAGATGGTCATGTGACGATGTGGAAAAAAAGTTTATTTTTTGGGAGTTACCTTATTAGGAAGTCTTAAAGGTCCGCCATGCAATCGACTTGATTAACCTTACTAAGAACCTTTGCATCAACCTGCTAGGCTTCCTAGGTATATATGGAAAGTGGAAAGATACACTCAAAGCACGTGGAACGGAAGGAGAAAGGAAGCAATTACTTAAGTCCAGCCAGCTACTCTCTAAGCAAGGCAGAGATGGAAAGTATGTTTGAATGCTTAGACAGCATCAAGGTACAGTCTGGATACTCATCGAATATAAAGGGAATAATAAGCATGAAAGAGAAGAAGTTCACAAACCTAAAGTCTCATGACTGCCATGTGTTGATGACACAGTTGCTTCCTATTATAATTCAAGTTATCCTTCCTGATAATGTCCGGACAACAATAACAAAGCTCTGTGCTTTTCCTAAACGCAATTTCGCAAAAGGTCATCGATCCAGACAGATTAACAGCCCTACAAAATGATGTCTTTTCAGCTTTGAGATGATCTTTCCACCATCCTTCTTCAATATAATAACACAACTTCTATGTCACCTTGTCAAAGAGATCGATATTCTCGGTCCTGTGTACCTACACAACATGTTCCCTTTCGAGAGATACATGGGTGTTCTAAAGAAGTACGTTTGTAACCGTTCTCGTCCGGAAGCACGCATTGCCAAGGGGTATGGAACACCCCTTACTTCTCAAATGAGGACACCCCTTACGCAACGATCATACCGAAGGGGCATTTGTATGGAGAAAGTACGTTGCGTCAACCATCACGTTACGAGATTGATTGTATTATGTGACTAATACATCTAGTCTTATGTAAATTATTTATCCTAGGTTGGTGTATGGACGATGTGAATTATTTTTAATTTATTCTCCTTATTTCTATGATTTCTTTTATCTTTAATGGACTTAATCGGGCCACGGTTAATTATATACAATTTTCAAAATTTTATTACAATTTTTAACCTATTTTTAATATATTCTCCTTATTTTTTTGATTTTTTTCTTTTTAATGGACTTAATTGGGCCACAGTTGATTATATATGATTTTTAACATTTTATTTTAATTTTTAACCTCTTTTTAATGTATTCTCCTTATTTTTATGTTTATTTATTTTTAATCCACTTAATTGGGCCACGGTTAATTTTATATGATTTTTAAAATTTTACTAAAGTTTTAACCTATTTTTTATTTTTAATGTATTCTATTTAATATATTCTCATTACTTTTTAGTCTCGGTTGTTATCCATAACCGGGACCAAATACAATTTGAAAATAGTGGGAAAGCCTTTTTAGTCCCGGTTGGTAGAAGTTCACCAATTGGGACAAATGATATCGTTAGTCCTGGTTGTTCATACCAACCGGGACTAAAGAGTAGGGTATAAATATAGGGGCAGTAGTCTTCTCGAGCACACTGATCAGGACTTAGCCATTTTTCTCTCTCGCCATTGTCGTAGTCGTCGAGCTCCATCGTCGTCGCCTCCAAAACAACTTCTCCGATGTCGGAACCCACCTCCTCAGCCGCCAGCGCCATTACCTAGGTTCGTCTCCCTCCGCTGCCTCCTCCGGTCTTCCTCTCCCGTCGCCGCTGATGTTGCCACCGCCGCGAATGCCGTTGCCGCCAAGGACGAACGGCCCAATGCCACCGCCGGCCGCCGATAGGCCGTGTGGAGGGTTGACAGGCCGAGCCCACCTGTCAGTCCCTCCCAGATTTTTGAAAAATAAAAAATATATAGATTAAAAAATACATTACAAACTTAAAGAAACTATAAATAAAAAGTAATACATTAGGAAATAAAAATAATACACTAAAAATTAAAAAATTAAAAGAATACATTAAAATAAGAATAACACATTAAAAATATGTTTAGAATTTTTAAAAAAACTGCTAAAAATGACTAAAATATAGGTAATACGTGATATATATATATATACAATTTTTAGAATCTTATAGAATTTATATACAATTAACCATGGGACCGATTAAGCCCATTTAAATATCATTAAAATAGTTAGAAAATAAGAAGAACACATTAAAAATAAGTTTAGAATTTTGAAAAACTTCTAAAAATAATTAAAATATAGATAGTATACGAAAAATATATTTACAATTTTTGCTATGTTTTAGTTGTTCAATGTTCATGTTTTAATTAACTAACGATTGCTTCCTTGTCAGGATTGGACGCAGGCGACTCTCAAACTGAATTCCGTGGTCCGAAGGTTGCCAAGCAACGCTAAGGCAAGTTATATGAACCATACAGTTAGATATGACATGTTAATTCTAATTATATGAAACTCTTTTCGTGCATACCTAGTTCAATTAACTATTGCTTACATAGTGCATATTTGTTCATGTGTACCTAAGTAAATAATAAATTAGTAAATTACTTATTGTTTATGTATTAATTATGATTATTATATATATAGATATAAGTTGCATATTTCTTAAGTAAGTGAAATATAGCAGTTCTTCATAGTCGAGGAGACAAAAATTTGACTTAAATCTTGTCCAAAGCGACAAGTATTATAAACTTGGGGATGTTTGCATATTTGTCAAAAATATAGATATAACAATATACAATGCACCTTTTGTAGTAATTTACATTTTCTATATTATTTAATGTTAGGAACAGATGGGAGAGTCCAATGACGAATAGTTCCTCTTGGACACGATCAATGAGGGTAGCAGCCTGTATTACATGGCGGACGAGGAGGGAAACGAGGATCCAAGCCAATACTTGAATGAGCAGCAAGAGGAGGGGAATGAGGAGGAATGAGAAGAAGTAAACGAGGAGGGAAACGAGGATAAGCAATAGGACAGGACAACCAATAGAACGTTGGTTCAAAGAAGGCATGTGGACAACGAGGTATCACAAAGAAGGTGGAGGGGAGATACATTATAACTGCAGTGAAAGCAGATGGCGAACCAGTTGCCCTCGAAGATGCTGCAAGGAAGTTTGTGTCACACAACGGTTGGGTCGTGAGGGATCACATGCCCATCAGCATACAAAATTGGCGCAGAACAACGTCACGCGGCGATGTGAAAGAAATGTATCTTCCAAATCCAGAGAAGGACATGTTGTGGACCACCATGCTCGAGACCTTCACGATCCCTCGGGCATAACATACCAAAGTGAAGGATTGAACTCTCAAAAAGATGGCCACACCATTTCAGTGCTTCAAGAAAGATATGTACAAATAGTATATCCTAAAGGGTCTAACACCGGATTTTAACAAATTCCCCAAACTGAGGGATCATTGGCCTGCATTTGTGTCCTACAAGAGAGGAGATGAAGGGCAATCCAAGATAGCGAAGAACAAGCCCAGAAAAAGTACTTTCACCAGCTAGGGTCGGGCGGCTATAAGAAGGCAGTGCCTCAAATGGCAGAATATGGAAGATGCTTTAGCTGCAAGAGGTATCGTTCCAACCATATCTGATTGGCCTGAACGATGAAAGCATTGGTACTATGCTCATGGGGGCACACTAAATGCGGCTGATGGCTCCTTAATCTTCAGCGATGACATACGATAGGCAACTCACAGTCTCGTTGATGCCCTAGAGGCCTCTGCTGATGGGAGATTCCATCCCGACAGAGAGAAGGACGAACTTACGCTGGCACTACAGAATGCCGAGCACCCAAGACAAACGCACGAAAGAGGCGTGGTTCCATGGAAGTATGGGTTTCAAGAGGACATCCACACGTACCGTAGTCGCATGAGAAGCAAGAGACATTAAGATGCGAAGTTGCTTGATTTGGAAATGAAGGCCACGAACTACAACCAAAGATTGCAAGAGGAGATGGCAAGACAGATGTATATACGCTTAAGCGAGCGGAGCCAGACCCAGCCATCTGTTTCTCACGTCATGGTTAGCCCCTTAGGCAATAAAAGCAGTTGCGCTTCTACAGAGCAAGTAGGAGATCAGACCAACGAAGCTGCAGCAGCGCCACCTATCGACGAACCACGGTACCACGTGGATGAAATCACGCAACGGACACCATGTGAGCTGCATATTCAAGAATCTATCAATTAAGGTATGCTCAAAGTTTGCACATCATGTTTTATACCCTGTGGAAAGTCGTGCATATACACTAATTAACCTCGTTTCTCGTGAAGGTGGCGTATGGCATGGCAATGCAAGTGGAGCATGGCCAGAGTTACCATTGTAGGACGATGCCCACTTGGTTACTCGAAGGTCGAGGTCGAGCAGATCTGCTCAGGCTTCAAGGATCTCGACCTGGACATCCCCAAACGAGATGGGGAGACAAAACTAGGAGAGACATCCCACACGATCATACTATGGAGCAAGCATTACATCGTGCTCCCTGGGCAAGCAACTGCGTTGGTTCCTACATCTCCATCGCCGTAGCCTGATGCTCGGTCTGCACCGTCTAATTCGTCTCCTGGGCAAACTTGGTCTGCACCGTCTGCACTACCGTGACCAGATGCACCAAGACAACAACTGGCCCACCCAGCTCCTCCCACGTCGTCAAAGTATAAACAAACGAAGAAGCATACATTTGACGAGCCAAAGAAATCAGCTCTAAAGGAAAGACCGTATGATATGACTGATTCGGGCAATGAAGCGGTAGTAGCCAGATAGGTCAAAGCTCACTTCAAGCCATGAAATGCACAGAAGAAGGTTCCAATAGACCCAGCAGCCATGACATTTTTTCAGAAGATGAGTGAACCGGCAAAAGCAAGCATGATATCCAACTACGACCACTTACTACGCAAGTCTTTTAAGAAGACTAAAATAAAGTCAAAAGATGTCTCTCAACTCGAAAAGCAAGCAAAACAAGTGGTTGAGCCGATGCCATCTGAACATGAAGTCAATATACAACAATTTATGGCAGACACAAATCTTACCAAGGAGCAACTACTGTTGAATGTCCATATCAAGAAGGCGTCAGTAGATGATCTAAAACACAAATTTACCATCAAGCCAGAGCTGGTCAAGAACATATCGACATAGATGTACTGATTCCATGAATGATAAATGGAACAATCAACCAAAGGTAGGGTCATGTTCGCTGCAAGGATTAAAGACGTAGATTACTTTAATGGGCTATACGATATGTGGATCAATATCAAGGATGTCTGCTACGTATACCAGCAAGATGCCCTTGATGACATCTCTCTTCTGTAAGTGTTGTTTAATTTTATTTAGTTCCTTAGCTCGTTGTATGTAATATCGAATATTTACCGTGTGCGGATACCTCACATCATTTTTTTACGTTGTAGAATGGAGATTCAACTATGTCGTAGGTAGGGAGCTTTCAAGGTTGGTTTCATGGACCCCTACATAATTAATGAGAGAATTGTATACGACTTTGTAGACGAAAAAGAGGATAACATTTACAAATTCCTGGTGCAGCAACATCATAAGACCTTCATACTCTTGCCTTACAACACAAAGTAAGTTTTTACCGCCTTTTGTACCAATTTTCTTCTCGAATTCATATAATGATATGTATATGATCTCACGCAATTTGCAGACTCCACAGGGTCCTTTTTGTCATATACACTTCTATAAGCAAGATCTATGTCCTGGACTCTATGCGGAAATTAAAGGAAACTTTCACCATGATTTTTTATATGATTAATAGATAATATCATCCATTCCACTGTCATTATAATTGCTACTATCGCCACTATGTGGATCAAAACATCATTAATCAGAGTTTGTAACTGCAGGGTGAGGCCACGATTCCGTACGACCGACCACGGGGTATTCAAAGAAGAGCTGGAAGTAAGGATGGACTTTTCGGTACGTACATGGTCTAAAATTATATCTTATTTATTCTATAATAGAAATATATATTTCATCAGTTCATTTCTCCTTTAGTGTTTACAACAAGAACATTAGTGTTTACAACAAGAACAGGGAAACAACTTCTGCGGCTACTATGTTTGTAATTTTATTCACAGCATAACACACAACATTAACACTGATAAGGATATGGAAGTACGTAAACATCATTTATACATTATTTACACTCTTCTTTTTGATTTAATATATTTATATCTTATTTTTTCAAAATGACAGATTATTTGGATGAAGGACCAATTCCCCCCGACGGATTATATAGAGGTTGTTCAAGAACAATTGATGGGATTTATTACGGACGAGATTGTTAATTCGACAGGAAAATTCTACGACAATGGACAACCTATTCCTCGACCCAAGATATATATATATATTATGTACTTATATATATATATATATATATATATATATATATATATATATGTATATTTGTATATAGCACCAGCCACGTGGCGTTATCATCTTTAGTAGCGGTTGGTGTTACTAGCCGGTACTAAAGATGATTTTTAGTCCCAGTTAAAATAACTGCATTTTTAGTCATATATTATACGTCCCGGTTATATAATCGAAACTAAAATAGATTGCCAACTGGGACTAGCGTGCCTTTATTCAGCAGTGTATATATACTTACGTAGTGATATCTAGAAAAAACATCTGTAAAATAGGATTTAAAGAAAATATATTGCTCTACAAACATATACTGTTAAACTAGATCTATAAAAAATCAAATCAATGGTTTTTGTCCCACTTTTAAATTATATATTTAATTTATAATAAATTGTTATATTGTAGTTTTAAATATATCATGAACATGACTCCAACATATAATAATTGATTTCTTAATAATTTTTAAATAATTCCACATCATACATCATATTTTATGGTGTCAAATATCACTTGACAAATATACGACGCTAATTTGAAGCTACATATTTAAAAATAAAAACAACATAATTTCATTATGTTTTTTCAATTAGATCTGATATAATTCATGCAACACATGGTTCTAATAAGCAACGATATTTCATCCTATAAACGTTCATAAGCCACCATAGGGATGAAAACGGTACGGAAACGGACGGAAACAACCTTTATCGTTTTTGTTTTCATTTTTTTTTTCGGAATCGGAATCGAAATCGGAAACCCCGGAAACAAAAACGAAAACGAATATTATCGAAACCGAAAACGGAGCGAAAAGGAACCGGCGCGGACACGGTAACGAAAATTTATCGGAATACAAAAACCCCTCAAACTAAGCTTCAAACTTTGTCAAAGTCCAATTCTTAAGTCTCAACGGTCAACAATTCATCATAAAACATAATTATATGAAGTCTATGTTAAGTCTCAACGGCAAAATATATTCTTCTATAACTTCATATAATTTGCATAACAAATAATTAAAAAAGTTACAGCCAAAGACCATGGCATAATACACTATTCAGTGCTATCACTCCATCATCAGTGCATACTACATAGTTCATCAATCATAGTTCATCAATCATCAGTCATCACAGAACAACAACACATATCAGTCTATCATAATACACATATTCAGTGCTAGCACTGCTTAGTTCAATCACAAAACATATCACTCCATCAGTACACATAGTTCATCACAAAACACAATCACTTAAATGTGGCTGCAGCCTGCAGCACAGCAGGTCAGCAGCAGCCAGCAGGGGAGCTCATCCACTTGTGTAGAAAGGATACAAAAATTTCAGATGAAAACTTGAAATTAGATGTATCTAGAAAATTAAATTGACCAACATTTTCTTCAAACATCCATTTGCGCTATGCCATCCTCATCAAAACTTACCGTTTCCACTGCCTCATGGTCTGTTTCATTGGCCTTCAACAAAAAAATTTATCGACCATTAGTGAAAGTATAAAGTCAGCCACTATATAAACATATGTCAGTAATACAAGCACAAACCAGGGACAACAAGGCACATAAATTTCGCTCCAGGTTCTCCATGTCCATCTCAGTTACTATAGACCCAACTACATTTCCACCTAAATGTTCATAATCACATATTAACTCAAGAAATTGAATATGAACCAATAAAAGCAACAAAAAAAAGTGTACACACAGCTGAATATTACCTTTTCTTGATGCTGCAGTCCAATCTTTGGTGCAAATCAGAGCTTGCACAATTTCAGGGTCTAGACGGCTACGGAACGGATCAATAACACGACCGCCGGCACTGAATGCAGATTCTGAAGCTACAGTTGATACTTGAATAGCTAGTACATCACGAGCAAGTCGAGCAAGAATAGGAAACTCATGTTGCTTGAGTGACCACCAATGCAAAATATTAAATGAGCTTTTCTGTTTTGTGTCCCATTCCATCAGTGGTTGATCCATGTAAACTTCCAACTCACTTTTAGTGCCTATTCCAGGGGCAGTACTAGCACGCAAGTATTGTAGAACATCTGCATCAAGTTCATCATCACTCTCCCCATCATACTCTTTAGTCACTAAAGGATTATTCTGCACATTTGTAGCTGCTGGAATATTTGAAGTTGGTTGACTAGATGCATAAGTATCAAATAGCTTATTGATAATAGCCATGAAGTTTGCCATGTGTTTTGGGGCACTATCATCGTAAACCTTATCTGCATAATACTCAAGAAGTGTTTTCTTGAATCTAGGATCAAGAAAGCAAGCTACAGAAAGAGCCATATTGGACTTCTCCCAATATTTATCATACTTAGGTTTCATTGACTTGCCCATAGTTGCAATAACTGTATTAAAACTATGGCACCAATCTTCTACTGCCATCTTAATTTGACAGAATTTTCTAAAAAACAGATTTGCAGTTGGATAACTACTGCCAGAGAAGATCAAAGTAGCATCATAAAATCTCTTTAAGCATGTACACAATGACTTTGCCATAGTCCAATCATCATCTGTTGGGGCACAATTCAAATATTTGCTTCTATGACGAAGAAAGAGCCTATTAAAAGCAGGTCTGTACTGAATAGCTTGCTTTAACATGAGATATGTGGAATTCCATCTTGTTGGAACATCCAAAGAGAGACCACAAGTAATGTCTAAACCATCACATTCAGAGGCGCACTTTATGAATTCTTCCCACTGTAATGGAGAGTTCTTCACAATAGAAATTGTGTTTCTAATATTTGAAATACTAGATGAAATTTGCTTCAAACCATCTTGAGCAACAAGATTGAAAATATGATTCAAACATCTCACATGAAAAAAGGCCCCATCACAGATCAAGGGTTGTATCTTGTTGAGCTTTTGTACTAACCCCCTAGCACATACATCATTGGCTGATGCATTGTCCAAAGTAAGAGCAAGCAATTTTCTATCAAGGTTCCAGTCCAGTACACTATCATAGAACACTTTGCACAAGTTGTTCCCTGAATGATGGCCCTCTACATGCATAAACTTGATAATTCTTTTTTGCATGCACCAATTATCATCTATCCAATGCACAGTGATGCACATATAACATTTATTTTGATTTGAGGTCCACATGTCCATGGTTGTACAAAAGCGGCATGAAAGAGTTTTGAAGTACTCATACATTTTTTTCTTCTCTTCCAAAAACATAGACAGTATGTCTTTCCTAATAGTTATGCGACTTTTGATTGGAAAAGTAGGGCGCAAGGACTTAATAAAATCCACAAAGTACTCATGCTCAACAATATTAAAGGGATATTCATGCATAATGATTGCCAAGTAAAATTTCTTCAAGCTAACAGCCTCATCATACCTGTAAGTCTCAATAGAAGTGCCGCTTTCACTTTTTTTGAGATTTAGAAGCTGCTGGCCACTTTTTAGTTGATGCTTTTTGTCTAAGTGACTCCAAAATATTGTTGTGCCCCTGTTGCTCTCACGACGAGATGTATAGCTGCACCTCTTACACTTTGCCCAAAGCTCTATGATCTCTGTTCCATCATCTCCCACTACCTTTTTCTCATACTTATCAAAGTGGCTCCAAACCTCAGAACTGGACTTCTTTGCTTTCTTTGCAGGAGGGACATTTGCATCCTCAGTAGTTTCCTGTGTCAAATCAACTTGAACTCTTGCTAGTGCAGCAACATTTGCAGCAGGATCTCCATCATTTCCAAGAGTTGGTTGTGATGCTCGCAAAGCTACAAAACCCGCATTGCATACACTTGCACTGCTGCTAGTTGCATTTGACGAATCCATCACAAAGCTACAACATAAAAGAAAACAAATCAATGGAAAGTGAAAAGGCTACGGTATGTCTTTAGCTGGACATAGTAGAATATATCATTCATTTTTCAACATTCAACATTTTTCACAGAAATATATACATTCATTTTTTAGCTGGACATAGTAGAATCATTCATTCATTCAACATTCACAGAAATATATACATTCAACAATAATTAATTCAACATTGAACATTCAACATCAGTGCTGATTCCGCAACAACATTCATTCAACATTCACTCAACAACAATGGAGAACAAAATAATTATTTCTGTATATATTTCATTCACTCAATTATTAATCAATCATTCCGCAACAAAATAATTAATTCAACAATAGAAATATATACAAATACTATACACAGAGTGACAGAGTGGCAGTGGAGGAATAACCTGCTGGCTGATGCGACCTGCGATGCGAGGCGTCGCCGGCGTCGGTGTCGATAAGAGTCGCTAGTGCAGCTTGAACCGTCGGCGGCGTCGGTGTTGGTGGTTCCGAGACGGCAAGAGACGGTACGGGCGAGGAGAGGAGAGGACGACGCAAGAGAAAGACGACGGGGACGAGGCGGTGCGAAACGGCGAGTCGGCGAGGGGGCACGAGACGGTGGGGGCGTGGGGGCACGAGACGGCGGGGGCGAGGCCGCGAGGGGAGGAGAGGACGGCGCGAGACAGCGCGAGGAGAGGACGGCGACTCGGCGAGGATGTGGGGCGGCGGGGCGGTGGGGCGCGAGACGGCAGGGGCGAGGAGAGGAGAGAGGACGGCGAGGATGCGGCGGGGCGGCGGGCCGCGGTCGCGCAAGGGCGCGGCAGCGCGGGGGCACAAGACGGCGGCGTCGGCGAGGATGTGGGGCGGTGGGGCGCGAGACGGCAGGGGCGAGGAGAGGAGAGGGGACGGCGAGGATGCGGCGGGGCGGCGGGCCGCGGTCGCGCAAGGGCGCGGCAGCGCGGGGGCACAAGACGGCGGCGTCGGCGAGGATGTGGGGCGGTGGGGCGCGAGACGGCAGGGGCGAGGAGAGGAGAGGACGCGAGGATGCGGCGGGGCGGCGGGCCGCGGTCGCGCAAGGGCGCGGCAGCGCGGGGCGCAAGACGGCGGCGTCGGCGGCCGGCGGGAGCGCAGATCTGATCTGGAGACTGGGAGTCTCTCTGTCTCTCACTCTCTCACTCTCTTCTTACTCTTTAGTCTATCTAGGGTTAGGGTTTTAATTGGGTTGGGCTAGGTCGCTGGGGAGGTATTATGGACTATATTCTATGGGCCTTTCTAACTTCGGAAATTCCGAGAAATTTTTCGAAAAGTTTCCGACCGATTCCGAGTTCCGGCGGAAACTGTATTATCATTTTCGATTCCGTTTCCGAGAAAATATTTCCGTTTCCGTTTCCGTTTCCGAAAAATTCCGAAAAAATTTTGACCGGCTGGTTCCGTTTTTGAAATTCTGTCCGGAATCCGGAAATATTCCGTACCGTTTTCATCCCTAAGCCACCACGTGAAGCTCTAATAAATTAGATAAAAGATCTGAAAAAAGAAAAATATCTAACCGTCAGTTTTTTCTAGTTTTCATTTAAAACGATGGATCAAAACTATTAGATCAAAACTAAATCCCCTTCACCATTCCCTCTTGGCTGGCTCCACACGTGTGTAAGTACGTACAAATGCTTCCATGTGCATTATGTATCCAGTTCCTCCCCTCATTCTCTTCTATTCTTTCCTAATTAAGACAGTTAAAGATACACACCATAATTTGTTACCATAAATGATTAGATCTGTTTTTCCATGGAGTTTTAGCCGGAAGTGACCGTGCAATCACTAGCTGTTTATATATAGGAGTGGTCTCGATGCTACCGTAAATAAGCAATTGTTTTTATGGGTCTCATATTTTACCTGCCAAAAAGTAACAGATGATCTGTCAATTATATGAGATTCTTTGTAACTAGCATAATTGTGACTCATTACATATATGATTTATGATGGGTCATGACCATGATCAGTCACCGATAATATGTCTCCATTTCCCTCACACAATCTTTTGTAGCTAACAGTTTAACATATAAACATATTGTTAAATATTTTTGATTTTTAACCTATTCAATTTTTAGTTTGATCAATATTGACCATGTTTTGATATATAAGAAATACATCATTTAGGATAAACAGCTTATCCTATAAGAACCAATGGAAATTAAAGATTATATGAAAATTGATAACATATATCATGTCATCAATTAAACAACCTCTTGATTAAAGATTATATAAAAATTAATAACATATATCATGTCATCAATTAAACAACCTGTGGACTTTATGGTGCTCCTAAGCCATTACCTGTCATGGCTAATAAATTATTTTAAAAATCCTAAAATTTCTAAGACAAAAGAAAATAAGGACCGTCAATTTCATTTAAATCGATAAACCTATTATTTGTCTCCACCGCTTTATAGCTCTGACTCTCCCCTTTGTCTTTCCCTCCCTATTTTTTTACAGATGAAATTAATTCATAAAACAATCACTAATTTTACACTACTACAAAAACCTCCATAGGTACCGGCCACATAGGTGCCGGATTTGCTAGAATCGGTACCTAAAAGACAAATAGACCCAATTTTTCCACGAACCGGCACCTATAAGATCTTATAGGTGCCGGTTGAATGGGAGAAGCCTATAGGTGCCGGTTTGCAATAAAAACCGGTACCTATGAGCCCAAAAAAGGTGCCGGTTTTATTTACGAACCGGCACCTATCACATAGGTGCCGGTTCGTAATAAGAACCGGCACCTATGTTACGGCAACATAGGTGCCGCTTTAACCTAATAAACCGGCACCTATCACATAGGTGCCGGTTCTTATTAAAAACCGGCACCTATGTGGTGGCTTCCTTCGGAAGGAAACTAAATAGGTGCCGGTTCATAACATTAACCGACACCTATATCCCCCAAGTCTATATATACCCCTTGTTCACTGCATTCTCATGATTTTGTGGCTTCTCTTCAGCTCATCCAAACGGGGGGAGGAGGTTTTGCCCAAAAATTTAAAAAATATCGAGAGGTCTATGTGTTTGCGTGCGTAAAGGTTAGTACGTGTTGATTCGATATGTAATTCGCAATAATATTTGTCAAGTTAATTTTTTTTTGCAATTTGTTTTGTTGAATGAGAAGCATGAGAAAGTATGATGACTTATTATTTTGGAGTAATTTAGAGATTAATCATCAATGAGTAATGTAACTGTTATTAACATATATCAGAATTTCAATAGATATAGAGAATGATATACGTATGTTAGTGGTTAATTTAAGAATTTTCGTAGGAGCGATGGATGAAGGAGGGATGAACATTCCGCAGCGCGGTACCTTGGAATATGCCAGGAGAGTAACCAACTTCGTGATCGCAGCCACGAGATCCAGATCATTGAACACGACGGAACACTTGCGTTGTCCATGCGCTGATTGCAGGAATGAGAGACAGTTTCCTGCAAAACAAGTTCATGAGCATCTCCTAACAAGGGGTTTTATGCCTAATTACACATGTCAGGACAATCATGGTGAAGATGAGAATCCGGATGTAATGGACGGAGGCAATGTGGAGTTGCCTGCTGACGGAGGTGGATATGATAGTGACGAATCAGATGGTTTAGATCAGATGTTACGCGACGGGGAGACAGCCCTCGACGATGACAGGCAATACGAGAAGTTCAAGGGCATGGTGGAGGACTCAAAAACCCCGCTTTATCCAGGATGCAATGAGCAGCACACCAAGTTACACGTCGTCCTCTCGTTGCTGCAGATGAAA
This sequence comes from Oryza officinalis, assembly GCA_008326285.1. Taxonomy (NCBI): domain Eukaryota; kingdom Viridiplantae; phylum Streptophyta; class Magnoliopsida; order Poales; family Poaceae; genus Oryza; species Oryza officinalis. The sequence goes on from BDMV01000006.1 coordinate 22,714,411, forward strand.
TCAACCAACGGTTGGAGTGACAAGAGCTTCACAGAGCTTCTACAGCTGATTGGAGACCTCCTTCCAGCGGGTCATGTGCTGCCAGAAACAACATACCGAGCGAAGAAGGTTGTCTGTCCACTCGGACTGGAAGTGCAGAAAATTCACGCATGTCGAAATGACTGTATCCTATATCGAGGTGACTATGCAGACTTGGATACATGTCCAGTTTGCGGAGCACCGCGGTATAAGGGTGGAGTTAACGATGATGATGATGTTGATGATGACAGTGGTGGCCCGGTCCTGAAGAAGAGGAAAGTGCCCGTTAAAGTTGCGTGGTATTTTCCTATAATCCCTCGGATTGAACGCATGTATGCAAATAAAAAACATGCAAAGATGATGCGTTGGCACCACGAAGAGCGTAAGAAGGATGGAATGATAAGACACCCTGCCGATGGATCTCAATGGAGAAAGATAGATAGAAAGTATAAAAAGCATTTCGCGCAAGAGATTAGGAATATAAGGTTTGGGCTGAGCACGGACGGGATGAATCCATTCGGTGACATGAGCAGTCGACATAGCACGTGGCCAGTGGCACTTGTTATCTACAACCTTCCTTCATGGTTGTGCATGAAGCGTAAGTATATTATGATGCCACTTCTAATCCAAGGGCCCAAGCAACCTGGCAACGATATCGATGTCTACTTCAGGCCATTAGTGGATGATCTTAAGTTTCTATGGGACCGGGGTGTGCAGATGTGGGATGCGTACAAAAGAGAGTACTTCACCTTAAGGGCAATGTTGTTCGTTACCATCCAAGATTACCCTGCAGCTGGTAACACATCCGGGCAAACAGTGAAAGGTGGTTGTGCATGTGTGCAGTGCATGCGGGATACAGCGAGCAGGTGGCTGAAGTACTCCGGAAAGACTGTGTACATGCGCCATCGGAGGTTTCTTCCAGCCGGCCACCAGTACCGTAGCAATACAAGAGATTTTGATGGCACGGTGGAGGAGGGTACAGCTCCAACACATCGTACCGGCAGAGAGATTTTTGAAGAGGTACAAGATATTGAATGTATATTTGGTAAGGGGCAAGGCAATCGAGGCACAACGAGCAAGGGTGGTAAGAAACCTCTTTGGAAGAAGAAATCTATCTTTTGGGAACTACCATATTGGAAAGATTTGGATGTCCGTCACGCGATTGACGTGATGCATGTTGAGAAGAATGTGTGCGAGAGTTTGATGGGACTCCTGCTAAACATACCCGGCAAGACAAAGGACACGTTGAAAGCCCGGAGAGACCTCGCAGACATGAACATCAGGCCCGAGCTACATCCTCTAGAACAGCCCAATGGTCGCCAGTACCTCCCTCCCGCGTGCTACACCCTTAGTGCCGCAGAGAAAATAAGCCTGTTGGAGTGCCTGCAGGGTGTCCGAGTCCCCTCTGGTTACTCCGCGAACATTAAAAGACTTGTCAACATGAAGGAGAAGAAATTAGTGGGCATGAAGTCACATGATTGCCACGTGCTGATGACACAACTTCTTCCTGTTGCTATTAGAGGCATTTTGCCAGATAAGGTTCGAAACCCAATCCTAAAGCTGTGCTCGTTCTTCAATGCTATATATCAGAAGGTGATCGATCCAAGCACGCTAGACAAGCTCCAAGCAGATGTAATCATTACCCTTTGCCAGCTCGAGATGTGTTTTCCACTATCATTTTTTGATATAATGGTTCACCTCGTGTCACATATCGTGAAAGAGATAAAGATTCTCGGCCCAGTGTATCTGCATAACATGTGGGCTTTCGAGAGGTTCATGGGGATCATAAAGAAGTATGTGCGTAATAGAGCTCGACCAGAGGGCAGTATCGTAGAGGGTTATGCAACAGAGGAGGTGGTTGAGTTCTGTATCGACTATATGGATTTGCATCCCATTGGTGTGCCGATGTCTCGACACGAGGGCAGGCTACTAGGGAAAGGGACACTAGGGCATAAGGCAATTTTCGCTCCTAGCCTAGAAACATTACGGCAAGCACATTTCGCAGTGCTCCAGCAGTCGACCTTGGTGGCTCCATTTGTCGACATGCATTATAACACACTCCGCAGCGAGAACCCAAGCAAATCAGAGGCATGGATAGCTAAGCAGCATAGGCTGAATTTTGGCGATTGGTTACAGAAGCATATCATTGCTATGAATACTGATAGTGACCAGCTGTATGTTTTGTCTCGAGGACCTGCGAGCACAATTCATTCATTCCAAGGGTATGACATTAATGGCTATACATTTTACACGAGAACCCAGGATGCCAAGAGCTCGTATCAAAACAGTGGTGTCCACATAGACGCCTTCGACAGTAATGGTGTAGAACAAACGTACCATGGTTATATAGAGGCAATCTGGGAGCTTGAATATGGACCGCTGAAGGTACCACTTTTCCAGTGTCAATGGGTCAAAATTCCAAGTGGTTTGAGGATTGACAAGTACGGAATGTTCATCGTGGACTTAAACAATGTAGGTTACCAAGATGAACCATTTGTGCTCGCAGAATCCGTAACACAAGTTTTTTATGTCAAAGACCCTTCCTCGTTGACCGATCGCCACGTGGTTCTCCATGGAAAGCGAAGCATTGTCGGAGTTGAGAATATCGTTGATGAGGAAGGCTACGATCAAATCGACGAGCTACCACCGTTTGCAACAGATGTAGAAGGAGGTGAAGAAAGTCAGGAAGACGAAGACGAGGAAGAAGCACCATATGTTCGCAGTGACCATGAAGAAGGAGTAATTGTGATAGACCTGCATGTTTGAATTGTACTGTAACAAACATGTAAATTGTGTAATTGGTCCAGCCTTAGTGCAGGCTATTGGTTTGTGTCTCTATCTACCTATCTATCTTGCTATATATCTATATGATAGAAAGGTTGAGAGGTGTAAGTTGTGTTTGGTTTTTTTATCATTGTCAAGTTTTCGTGAGAGAAAGATTCTAGAATTACCAAAATTTGGTAATGAAGGCAAGTTTTGACAATGTTTAGATTGTTACCTTGCCAAAGCTAAAACTTGGTAGGGTTAATTTTGGCAACAAAGTGAACAACTCCTAAGTCAAATATTCCTAACTTTAGCTATTAATTTTTAGAAATTCATATAGTTCAATAATATATGAATTATTTATGTTCTGAAATTATTTATCATGGTGAACCTAAAAACATAAATTTTATAAATGTTAAACTATATAAATTTCTAAAAAATAATGGCCAAAGTTAGTAATGTTTGACATATAGAACAAAGCTGAAACAATAAATAATTTGAAACGGATGGCATAAAGTATTTTTTTAAAGCAATTTATTGAGTAATTAGAAAATAATTTGACTTAACATAACGAGAGATATATTAATTAGTAATTAGGATAGCTTGAGCCGGCATTATATATTTGCTACTGCTAATTAGCTAGAGCAATGAACAATTAAAATCAAACAACTGAACTGACCTTTTAGGTACTGTATTTTAGTGGGAAGAAGAATATTATTCAACAATCTAACAAAATTCAAAATCAAGTATACATACATGCATGGTTCCAACTTGCCACCAAATGTGTTGATATATAACCCCCCCAGAAGCCACATAGGTACCGGTTCGTATTTACAACCGGTACCTATTGTTGTAAAAGGTGCCGGTTTTAAATAAGAACCGGTACCTATGTGATCCAAAAGGTACCGGTTCCAATTTAGAACCGGCACCTTTTTACCACAATAGGTACCGGCTGTAAATACGAACCGGTACCTATGTGGCTTGTATATATGCGGCCGTCGATCGGTATTTCCCCCAAGACACCCCCTGTCGATGCCATTTCCCCCAGACCACCCTGCCGACGCCAAGATCAACCGGTCGCCGCCCGCCGCCCGCCGTCGCCGCCCACTGCCGTCCCCCTCCTGCACCACCGTCGGTCCTCCCCCTGCCTAGATCTACCGCCGTCGCCGTCCACCGTCGTCCTCCTTCCGGATCTGCGGTCCGCTCGCCCGCCCGCCTGCGCCCTCCATCACCATCCCCGTCCTCAAGCGCCGCCGTCCTCCATCGTCGCCGCTGCCCTCCTCAAGCGCCGCCGTCCTCCATCGTCGCCGCTGCCCTCCTCAAGCGCCGCCGTCCTCCATCGTCGCCGCTGCTCTCCTCAAGCGCCGCCGTCCTCCATCGTCGCCGCCGCCCTCCTCCGCCGCTGTGGTGTTCTCCTCAAGCTGCTGCTGCTGCTGCATTCTTCGCCGCCGTCCTCCAATCTTCGCTGTCAAAGGTGTGCAATTATGTCAATTAGTTGTTTATAGTGAAAGTTGCAGCCTCATCAAGTACTTTCTCTCCTTGAACCCTAAGGTTTGCTGCATTATATATGTAAATATATCATTCCTTTCAAAAATATAATTGGTCATATTAATTAGTTCTCTTTGCTTTGTTGGTCTAAGATGAAATGAACTGCATTGTTTTTCTCTGCAATAGCATCACAAAATATTTAAGGGGGTGTATCACAAAATATAGATTTAGCACTAACTTTATCATAAACTACATATTTAAGGCATATACAGTATCGCAAAACTATACATGCAGTACTAATTTAATCCCAAAACTATTTTTATAACTCCAGTAGAACATTAGTGCTAGGGATAAACTTTAAAATCTGTAGTTCCATGATAAGTCTGTTACTAAGTTTGTAGTTTTATGATATACCATTTTAAATATGTAGTTTTATGATAAACTTAATATTATATATGTATAGGTTTACGATGTATTGCCTTAGATTTATAGTTTTGTGATAGTTTAATGAAGATATATGTAGTTCATAAAAAAACACCATTGTTCTAGGTTAGAAACATGTAATGATTGTATAAATGTGATTTCACTGTAGGCTTATACCCAAAATTTTCCTACAATATTGCTGTGAGCTATTTCACTGTAGGTCATTCGGTTGCTCAATTTGTCTGCACATAATCTGGGCATTTTGTTTCACTTGCTGTCCTACATGCCCTACTTAATTAATGACCACTTTCTTCAATCAATTTCATTCTATCCGGAATAATTGGAATTGCAACGCGGTCGAGGAGGGAGTGCGAAGTGGACAACCGAACAAACTCCCAAAATTTTAGGTCCCAATTTTTTTATATTTTTATTAATGTCAATACGTTCAAATGTATTTAAAGGTTTCTGACTTTTTTTTTCTAAAAGTTCTACTGTTACTCTTTTTTTAATTGATTTGATTAGAACAGGATTGTTTTCTTCATCTCTGATAAGTGTCCGATGGTAATTATGGCCACTATTTTTCTACTTAACAAAAAAATAAATCACTATGTCAGGACACATTTCTTTTTCCAACCTTCATTTTTTTTAAAAAAAAATCTTGTTTTGACTTAGGCAGTGCACCATCCATAATTTATTCTTTCGTTTCTTGGCATTTGCTAAACATAAGGCCCTCAATTTGTGTTTCGCACTGGGCCACCAAATTTTTAGGTATGGCCATGCGGAATTGTGAAACAAAATACACTACTCCTCTGTTTCAAATCACTCACCATTCTAGCATTTTTTAAGACAAAATATGAAGGTATGATAAATTACCAAACTACCCTAATAATTACATCAATATTTGTACTCCTTTGAGATAAAGATGTGGATTACAATGAGAGGTGTGGATGTATTGATAAGGGATAGAGAGGAAATATTTTAGCTAAAAGTGCTTCGGAATACAATAATGGCAATTATTTTGATTAAAATAAATAGCATGCTAGAATGACAAGTAATTTAAAATGGTAGATAAGTAATTTAAAATGGTAGGAGTACATGTAGATTATGCAATATTGCTGTGAGCTACTTCACTGTAGGCTATGCAAAGTACATTAGTACACTTGCTTTATGAGGCTGTTTACTTTTTCATATTTTTTCAATTTTGGATCTTTCGCTTTTCGCGTACACGTTTTCTAAACTGCTACATGGTGTATGGAATTAGATGACATTACTTTACTGTTGGTATATTTGGAAGAATATCATCAAGAGGACAATAAGTTCTTACACTAATTTCTTGTATCTATCTAGCAGTAGTTCTAGCCTAGATCTACAAAAGGAAATGTCAGGGGAACAAGATAACATTAGGCCTACAAATTCTGGAGAAAGCGATGGTGGTAATGGTAGCCCAAGTGGCTTTCTAAACTTGAATCAGCCCGATGTTAACCCACACAATACAAAGGTAAATTAACCGATCTGGAACAAATAATACCTTAAAACTACATATATCGTCAGATATGAATGACTAATTTATACTGATGTTTGAAGGAGGTTGATCCTTCGGCCACTACGCACTCCGCGAATACTTCAACCTCATCGGCAAGAAGAAAGGCTAGAGGTCCAACTAGGATGCCCTTAGGTCTATACACTATCACGGAGTTAGCTGCAGATGGGACCCCTATAGCTCCAGAATCGGCACTCACCCCATATGGCAAAGCTATAGGTGTCATCGTGAAGGATGACATCCCCATCAAGTACCGGCACTGGAAGAGCAGTGATACAGACGAATTGGAGTGGACGGTACCAGACAGAGACAAGGATCTTGCTTGGGAAAAGTTAAAGCGGACATTCCAGTTTCCCGAGGGACAAGAAGAACTCGCAAAGTCCGGGGCTCTTAAGAAGATGTCCATCAGCTTTAAGAAGTGGAAGACGGATCTTAACAGGAAGTTTGTCAAGAAGGGCCTGACACCAAATTTTGAAGATGCCAACTATCGAAGGTGTCGTCTTTTCTGGGATGACTTTGTGGCCTATAGAACATCAGATGAGGCAAAGGAGATTAGCGAAAGGAACCAGGCCAATGCGGCCAAAAACCGATACCCTCACCGTCTCGGCCCTAGCGGATATGCTAAGAACATAGCCAAATGGCAACTCCGGGAAGATGAGCTGCTGCAAAAGGGAATCGAGATCGAGACGAAGGACTGGTGCCAACGGGGAAAGAATTACCAATACGCCCGAGGTTCAACACTCTCGGATACAGGCGAGTTGGTACACAAGGGTCCTCGAGAGCAAGAAGTGTCCCAGAGGATCCACGAGGCCCATCTAAAGTCCTCAGAAGGTTCTTTTGTTGCGAGCAGGGAGAGAGATGAGCTTACACTTGCATTGCAGAACCCTGAGCATCCAGGACGCACAAGAGGAATTGGCCTAGTTCCATGGAGAGAAGGTTTTCCTGAAGACAGACATAGGTACCGGTCTCGGAGCAATAAAAATTCCAGAGACCAATCGGAAGAGATAAGGCTATTGAAAGAACAAATGGCACTGGTAATGGCAAGGCTTGAAGGTCAGCAAGGAGGCAATGCTGGCCACTTAACCAGTCCAGGTGGGAAGAAAAGCAGCTGCGCTTCAACTGAGGTTCCTCAAGAACCGGACACGGTTCATTACCCCGTGGACCACATCACTGTACGTACTGCATGCAGGCTGCATGTGCCACTTCAAAACATCAGTCAAGAGGTGGCACGCGCGATGGCACATCCCGTAACGGAGGGAGGGATGATACACGGTAAGCCGATACCAAGTGGCTACTCAAGGGTCGAAGTGGAGGACGTGCCGAGGAGGTACA